>JAPTHN010000054.1:916444-1520646 GCA_026936325.1 Platynereis dumerilii
AGCAGTACTGTACTGTAAGTGTGGAACCTGCCTCCACTAAAGCCATTCCAAATAAGATGATTTAAAAAAAGTTTAAATATTATGCAAGGCTCTCAATTTTGAATTTGAGCATTATCTCCCATATTCTCCATCTTGCAGTTTTTCAAAATTTCACAGAAACTTGACACCTCTCTGGTTAACATGGGCTAGAATAAATAGCATCATTACCTGGGAAAATGAAAAAGCTTACAGCCTACATCCAACCTCCTGGATGTTGTAGTTTTGTCATGCATTATTTAGTTCCACAAGCTGTTGCTTCTATAAAGGTGGAAACTTTCTCACACATGAGTTTTAAAAATCTGGTCTTTATAAACATAAATGTTTTACCATTTTCCGACAATTGACTGGGTGAACAGTAGCATGTTATGGTTGCATTAACCAAGTTTCCAAGTACTCGGAACACACAGGTGATCGATCAGTCTTCCAGAAATCTTTGCTTAGTCCAGAATTAGTCCTCCTGGACCAGAGTTCTTCAATTCTCTCCCCATTGATCAAATTAGTCTGTTCTGGTTTTATTGAATTAGGGAGTTTCTAAGAAATGTCGATGGAGACTAACTTTTACGGTAAAGAAGAAATTGAAAACTAGGTTTGGAACAAGTGTCAATATCATTCAGACAACTCCGTTTTTAGTCTCCAGTTCTCTTTCTGTTTATCAAATTACTCTATTTGAGTCTTTAAAAAAAAAGAATTCTAAAGGAACTTCGATGGATACTGAATATACTTCTTTTGCAGTTACTGGTTACAAAGAGAGGCACTGAAATAGTGAATTACAGGTTTTCCGTCAATTATAAACCTCTCTGCACCTGTTCTTTGGTACATGTATAATTCCAGCTCTGGTGTAATTTTAGCTAATGTTGAACAGCAGTTTCTACTTCCCTCATTGCAGTGTTCTCCTCCATGAGTCTTGGCCTAATATTTTATTTCACAGATTTAAAAGAGTTGTCTATTATGATAAACAGGTCCAGCTCAATGTGAAGTCCCATGGTTCTGTTCATTTTTGGTTTGGCCTAAAATAGAAAACTTGTTGAAATAAGACCAAAACTGAACTAAGATCTCCTGGGTTCTGCTTTTATTTATATGCCCTAAGTTGCTCCAAACCAGCCTTCCCAGATATAAATCGGAAGAGAGGTGTACTGTAGTTCCTGCATATAGCAATTCAAGAATATCTGAAACATAACGATGAATAGTGAATACAACAGAATAACAAATAACATTAATTAGCCAAATGAGTTTGTAAATAAAGGAATTGAAGCAGCAATCATCCATCCCGATAGAAGTAATATGTATTCTATCTTATAATTCAGGTATGATTCAAGAACTTCATAGACAGATTTGGCAATGCCAATAGTCTACAATCTTATTAAGTGATTCTCTCTAATCTAGATGCTAACAGCCCTCTAATAAAATCATCCAGGGCTGAACCCAGACACTCCTCTTGCCTTTCATTGAGAGCCTGGCTTTCTAAAGATGTGTCAGCCTAATCACAGATTCCAACTGCAGGATATTCTTGAATGAATTTTAGATTCAATAGAAGTTTGTCTCAGACCTCTATCTAAAGCCTCTTGTATACTGCTCAATTTTCATATACCCTGTATGTCTTGAACATATTAAAGGCATAGAGCTGATTATTGTAATGTGTAAGTGGAATGAAAATGAATATTCCGTCCTATTCAGGAGGCCTTTCATCAATCTCAATTTAAAACAGAAATTTTACTTAAAGTTCGTATGTTTCCAAAATAAAACTGTGTACAAGAGAAAGATAGGAGTCATGTTAAGCCTATTCTAACTACCAAATTTACTTAACCGTCATTCTAAGCCCTATATATGAAGATAAATTCCTTCAAAAATCTAAATGGTTTTTCATGTTGTGAAAAAGTCTTGCTTTGTTTACAAATCAAGCAATGCGGGGCTCTCCTTAAGTAATTTATAGCTTACCAATCATTTAAACTCAATTAATTATGGAAAACTTGCAATTCTTTTGATTATAAGTGTGTACTATGCTTAAAATCTAGCAGTTTATGATCTATAAATGCAAGTTTAATTTTACATAGGATTAGTGGACCTGCTAACTTTAACATTGGAATATAAGCATTTCATGTAAGATAGTATTACATTGTAGCTCTACTGTATAGCAGAGCTTCAGAGACCAAGTAGACAATTCCAACGGACTGCAATACGATAAAGCGATTCTCTCTGATCTAGAAGATATCAGCCCTATAATAACATCATCCTGGGCTGAACCCAGACACTGCTCTTGCCTTTCATTAGGAGACTGACATCCTAAAGATGTGTAACGCTTATCACAGATTCTAACTGCAGGATCTTCTTGCCTCGGCTGTGTTTTGAATTGATCGTCTTTAGCATTGATCCAATTGTTAATTATAACTGGTGTTGCATACATTCTAGCAGTACTGTAGTGTACTGCAAATCTGCAATCTGCCTCTGCTAAAGCCATTCCAAATAAGACACCTTTTGAAAAAGTTTAAAAGTTTCTTTCAAGAAATATTACCCAAGGTTTTCAATAATTATCCGTCTTCGGTTTTTCAAAATTTCATAGAAACTTGACACATCTCTGTATAGCATGGCTAGAGTAAATACATTGTTTCGTCATTACCTGGGAAAAAGAAGAAGTTTACAGCATACATTGCATTCGCGAGTTGTTGCTTTGGAAAAAGGTGGAAATATACATAATAATAATAATAATAATAAATAGGCATTTGTATAGCGCTAATTCCAGTAAACTGCTCACTAGCGCTTGATTTATATAAATGGTAAAAAGTTGGTCTTAGATAACTTAATTGTTTTACCATTTCGATGGTTACATTCAAGCAAATAGGCTATTTAACCTTATTGCAATCTGCTATCGTATAATATCTAGAGTACTATTGTTTGCAATTTGGATAGGGCTACATGTCGAATTACCGCTGTATCGTTTCTGTAATTCTGTAACAAGTTACTACCCTCCCTTACTGGAACCCACAGCTCTCAAACTCCAGGGGATGGTAAATTTGATGAGTGTTATAGATTTCTCTCCTGACAATTTGCTTGGTGAATAGTAGCATGTTTGGGTTGTATTAACCAAGTTGCCCAGTACTCGGAAGAAACAGGTGATCGATCGATCTTCTTGGAATCTTTGCATAGTCCAGAATTAGTCCTACTGGACTAGAGTTCTTCAATTCTCTTCCCATTTATCAAATCAGTTTGCCGGAGATTAATTAAATGAAAGATGTTTGTAAGAAATTCCGATGGACTCTTAACTGTTATTGTAAACAGGGAATTGAGGAAACTGATTTGAGGCAAGTTACTTTGCCATCCAGACAACTGTTCCATTTTCTTCTAATTTATCAGATTAGTCTGCTGGAGTATTATTGAATTATTTAGTTTCTAAGAAATGTCAATGTACACTAACTTCTACATGTAGGGTGAAGAAGAAATTGAAAACTTGGTTTGAAACAAGTGTCAATATTATTTAGACAACTCCTTTTTTAGTCTCCAGTTCTCCTTCTGTTTCTATTTGAGTCTTATCTAAAAAGAGAGTTCTAAAGGAATTTTCGATGGATACCGGATTTTCTTCTTTTGCAGTTAGTGGGTCTGGTGGAAAGAGAGGTACTGAAAAAGTGAATAACAGGTTATCTGTCATTTATAAACCTCTCTGCACCTTTTCTTTGGTATATAGCTTTGGTGTTATGTTGGATAGCAGTTTCTACTTTCCTCATTGCAGTGTTCTCCTGAGTCTTGTCCTAATATTGTGTTTCACTGATAAACAGGGCCAGATCAATGTGAAGTCACATGGTACTGTTCGGTTGTTGTGAGTAGGCTTAATATAAAAATACTTTGTGAAAGTGAGACCAGAACTGAACTAAAAGATCCCGGGTTCTGCATTTATTTATGTACCCAAAAGTTACTTATAATATATTATATCTTATAATATAAGTATAATTCCAGAACATCATAGACAAATTCGGCAATGCCTATAGTCTACAATCTGATTAAGTGATTCTCTCTAAAGTCAAGACATTTTATTTTGGCAGTAAGCTTTTAGCCAATAAAACAATCGATGATTAAGTCTGAGGTTTAATTTTTGGTTTATTAGGGCGAGTACACCATGACCAAGCATGATTTGGATTAAATACATGTCCTCTAATCCCTGAGCCTTATCATACAGGCATTTACAATGCTAAATTGCTGCTGCTTTTCAGCACATTTAGAGCTATTTTTAGCCTTCTGTTGTGACGTCATCAGCATTGTTGGCTCTATGACATCACTGAAACAATGGTGACGTCACAACAGCAGCAATAGAAGCAGTAGATGAAAATGGCTTCTTGAGCTGTGTTGACAGCAACGTTATTCTTCTTATGGGACTTCCTAAAAACCAGGGCTATAACCAGCCAATACTTCCAAATGTTAATGAAACTGTTTGGTCAAGGTGTCAGGAACCGGAGGAGACAAGTATTTTTGTCAAGAGTAAGGTATGTTTTTAATTATCAGCCAAAAACTTACTGCCCCAAGAAAATGACTAGACTTTAATCTAAATGATATCGGCCCTCTAATAAAATCATCCAGGGCTGAACCCAGACACTCCTCTCGCCTTTCATCGAGAGCCTGACTTTCTAAAGACGTGTCATCCTAATCACAGATTCCAACTCAACTGCAGGATGTTCTTTGATGACTTGTAGATTCACTAGAAGTTTGGCTCACAGCCCTCTATCTAAAGCCTCCTGTATGCTCCTCCATATACCCTGTAATAAAACAGAAATTTTACTTAAGATTTAAATATAAGCAATTTATGTAAGGCAGCTATATACCAGAGCTTCAGAGACGAAGTTGACAATTCCAACAGCCTGCAATCTGATAATAGATTCTCTCTCATCTAGATGGTATCAGCCCTTTAACAACATCATCCAGGGCTGAACCCAGACACTCCTCTTGCCTTTCATTAGGATCTTGACATTCTAAGGTTGAGTCACTCTAATCACAGATTCTAACTGCAGAATCTTCTTGTCTCAGCGGTGTGTTTAATTTGATCGTGTTTAGCATTGATCCAATTGTTAATCATCACTGGCGTCACATGCATTGCAGCAGTACTGTTATGTACGTACTGCAAGTCTGCAACCTGCCTCAGCCACAGCCATTCCAAATGAGAAGCTTTTTGAAAAAGTTGAAATATTATGCAAGGCTTTCATCCTTGCATTTGAGCATTATCTCCAATATTCTCCATCTTGCGGTTGTTCAAAATTTCACGGAAACTTGACACCTCTCTGTACAACATGGCCAGAAAGAATAGCATCATTACCTGGGAAATGAGAAAGGCTCACAACCTGCATCCAACCTCCGGGATGTCAAAATGTGGTATTGCCACGCAATATTTACATGTAGTTCCACCATTTGTAGCTTGTAAAAAGGCGGAAACTTTCTCATACATGAGTTTAAAAAATCCGGTCTTTATAAACTTAAATGTTTTACCATTTTTCGACAATTGACTGGGTAAACAGTAGCATGTTATGGTGGTATTAACCAAGTCTCCAAGTACTCGGACCAAACAAGTGATCAATTGCTCTTCCAGGAATCTTTGCTTAGTCCAGAATTATTCCTCCTGGAGTAGAGTCCTTCAATTCTCTCCCCATTGATCAAATTAGTGTTCTCGTTTTATTGAATTAGGGACTTTCTAAGAAATGTCGATGGATGCTAACTTTTAGAGTAAAGACAAAATTGAAAACTAGGTTTGAAACTTGTGTCAATATAATTTAGACAACTCTCATGGTCCCTCAACCACACATACATATGGAATTCACAGATACATTGTTGCACTCCACTGAACTGAGGTTCAAAACAGGTGATTACAACAAACAGTCAATGCCAAACAATGCTAAACAAGATAATCCAGCTTCCAATTTTGTAGCAGGGCCCCTTTAAACATTGTCAGAGCATAAGAAAATGTGTTAGAGGCTAACAGAGCCAGGGAATTATTGCCAAAGAACTTCTAATTTGAGCATTAGTGCATCTATTTATCCACATGGAATTGTTCATGGACTGTATTTATATTGCATCGGATATCTATATTTGGAATTGCTAACAGGACAAATCGTAGGATACAGATTCATAGAAAAGGTAAGATATAAATTCTCCTATTTTCCATGTCAACACAGAATTGTTTGCCAACTCACATTTAAACTTTGAAGGCTGTTAATCAAATATCAAAGATGTTTCAAGGTTACACTTTGCATAGGCTTTGTCCACAGTGACTAAATACACCAGTTCTATGTGTTTTCTACAGCTGCCAGCAAATTGATTTTTCTGAAACATATGCTTTCTCCATGCCAATGTTTTGATCAAAGAGGAAGTAATGTACAACATGTACAGTGCTGCCACGTTGTTGCACTATGAACTCTGTCTTTAGTCTTCCATTCTCTTTCTGTTTGTCAAGGTTGTCTATTTGAGTTTTATTTTTAAAAAAAGGGTTCTAGAGGAACTCAGATATTTAATTTTCTTCTTTTGCAGTTACAGGTTACAAAGAGAGGCACTGAAATAGTGAATTACAGGTTTTCTGTCAATTATAAACCTCTCTGCACCTGCTCTCGCGTAAACTCCAGCTGTGGTGTTATGTTGGACAGTAGTTTCTACTAACCTCATTGCAGTGTTCTCCTACTGAGTCTTGTCCTAATATTATATTTCACAGATCTTAAAGATGAGTCTATTATGATAAACAAGTTCACTTTAATGTGCAGTCCAATGGTTCAGTTCAGTAGTGAGTAGCCTTGTATAGAAAAACTTGTTGAAAGTAATATCAGAACTGAACCTTAAGTTGCTCCTAACTGGCCTTCCTTATCTACAATAATAACAATGCATAGTGAATACTACAGAATAATAAACAACATTAATTAAAGGAGTCTTTAAATAAAGAAAGTAAACCAATAATCATCAACCGAAATACATGTGTAATAATAGCTGATACCACAAGTTCCAGTACAGGTACAATTTTGGCAATGCCAAGAGCCTTGCAATCGGATAAAGCGATTATCTCTAATCTCGGAGATGTCAGCCCCTAATAACATCATCCAGGGCTCAACCCAGACACTCTTCTTGCCTTTCATCGAGAGCCTGACATTCTTAGGATGTGTCAGCCTAATCACAGATTCCAACTGAAGGATAGTGCTTCTTGTCAATTGCCTTTCTGCACTGACTCATAGATTCACTAGTGTGTTGTTTTTTTCACAACATATAAAATTGATCACTGATGACATACTTCTTAACTTTAGATTGCTTAAGCTATTCAAATC
Source organism: Platynereis dumerilii (assembly GCA_026936325.1). Classification (NCBI taxonomy): domain Eukaryota; kingdom Metazoa; phylum Annelida; class Polychaeta; order Phyllodocida; family Nereididae; genus Platynereis; species Platynereis dumerilii. The sequence goes on from JAPTHN010000054.1 coordinate 923,761, forward strand.
CAATGAATAAACATGCATGTAAAAATAAATATTGATCATAAAAATAGTTTTACCAACTTAAATTTAATGAAGAATTAAGACCTACAGTAGGTACAGGTTACAAATGCTCTGCAACAAGTAGTCGGAATAAAATGTAAATGTAAAGCTATCACTAATTCAGTTATATCTTAAGCTCCCTTGTCATTAAACACTTTCCTGCAGAAATAGTTGGATTTACAAAGCATAAACACGAAATGTCAAATTGTATATCTTTTGGTAAAATAAAGTTAATTTCCTTTATAGACAAACTATATCGCAAACTAAGGGCAACTTCGGAAATTACGTACATTTGGATCACAGGGAGGCAAAGTGAACCAACCCTGAAATTCAAAATTTCGGAAAATGGCAAAAACAGTTTTGACCATACTTGTTATGCTCATGGTTTTGGATCTATTTCAGATACATGTTTCACAAGGACAACAACCTGATTGGGGCTTTTGAAATTAACAATTTTTAAAAATAGACTGATAGTCTAAATTTTTTCCACATGGAAATTGGCGATTTTAATGAGAACATCCATCACAAGGCAAAGTGAACCAACCCATACTTTGAATGATACTGCTGATGATTTTGGGTCAAATTACCAAATAAATACATAATTGCATGTAGTTTAAGATCTTTCATGACAATCTCAACTTCAGGGTGGCAAATCACTAAGCTTTATTCGCCTCACTCTGGAGATTGCACTCTTCAGAGAAAGTTCAAAATATGGGTTGGTTCACTTTGCCGCAAAGTGATGGTTGCTTGGGTTGGTTCACTTTACCGTAATACTGAATCCTCGACCCAATGAATGGCAATGCTGGCCAGCCAGATTGTTGAAAATGACCTAATACCAACCAGGGAGGGAACTTAAGGTCTTTGTTTGAAAATTAATTAATCAGCCTCATTCTGAGGAGTGGAATTGCTGCAATAATGATTAAAACTTGGGTTGGTTCACTTTGCCTTGAATGTATGGGCTGGTTCATTATGCCTTGAGATGTGTGGGTTGGTTCGCTTTACCTTGCGAATAAAATGAGTTTTGGCCACATTGGGTTGGTTCACCCCTCTATAAAAATAGCCTTCCTATTGGAAATCAAGGTAGGTCACCTAACCATCAGATAGAGGACACAATTTTATGCCCAAAACCATTGAAACATGGAAATGCCAAAATTCAGGGTTTGTTCACTTTGCCCCCCGAGGATCCATTTGCAATACTCGGAAGACAATTTATGAGATGTTAAATAGAAAAAATAATAAAAGTGACTTTCCCAAACAATTTAAAATTAACGACTCTCTTATTTTGCCTTACTGTATATGCAACCTGCCTATTCGAATATGACGTCTTTCGGAAAGTAAAAAATAGCATGCAATGCAAGCACCCTGTCCTCGGGCCTGTTATATTACATATAAAATTACAATAGAAAAAATATATAACATTGTCTGGTGCATTACAATGTGTTGAGATTCCAGAACCTGACCATGTCCCTCCCCTCGCCTCCCTCTTCGGAGTCCAGGGAGAACCAAACTACTACCACTACCACTGTCCGGTTTCTGCAAAACAAATGTGTGTTGGATGTCAAATGTTGCATGCAATCTGAGATGATTTTGGCCAATTACAATCTTATATTCAAGAGGGGAGACATGAAATTCAAGGTAGGATATCATTGCAACTAGTGTAACCACTGGCAAGCATTACTTTGAGTTGTCATTTTGCCTGAGAAATGTTTTAGTGATCACAATATTTCATACTTTCATTGTTTACACTTGACGAAGCTGCATCATGACAAAAGGCCCGAGACGACCTCGGACACAAAAAGTTGCTATCTGGAAAGATAAACCAAGGCTTTCAGTTATGAAATTGAACCTACTGCAGTTTTTGAGGTTTGGCTCCAGTCTGCTCACAGACTCTGAACGAACAGTACAGCTGGAGAGTCTGCCAGAAATCGGATGACCTTCGGCTGACACATTTATTAATATTCGAGTAGGTCAGGTCATGTCTAGGTAGATGGACCTGATCACTTGTGCTCATACGCACAGCTGAGCTGCCAGCAACATATAAACAAAGCGCAATCAACAATTTTAAACTATCAATGAGTGCACATGCACTGCCAATGAGCACCTTAAAATTATGAAGTTTTCAAATCCTTTAACAGCTATTGCCAGCATGATTTAAATGAAAGTTTAGGGCGTTCTCCAACGAAACTAATTGAAACAACAAACGGACCAAAATGAAACACTAAAGCATTCATTCAATTGCTTTGAGAGATCTGAAACAGTTAATTATGTCTGTCACACCAAAGAAGAGTTAATCTTTTTGTTACAACTTCACAAATAATGTATGTTCTGGTCACTGGTCAGGGCAAGCTTAACAAGCTTATACTGAGAAGTGAGGGTGCTCGTGCGTGGCTGTCTGTCTGGCTGCCAAACAGGGACTACTCACAATTCCCTGGGCAGGAAAAATTATGACTCCGCCAAAAAAAAAGTTCCACAACAAGTACCACTTTGCATCAATAGCAGCATTCCAATAATTAAGTGGCCGATTAAAAGTTATTTAATATTCAATTCTAGACGTAATTCAACAGACCAAGTCGTTACTCCACTTCCCTTAAAAAAAGCGGTCGTTACTTCATCTGAAATCAGGCAGAGTTCACTGACGGTGTCAGCTCACTGCTGCTGCCTCTTATGCATGATGTAAAATATGAACTCTTGTGTGCAGAGTAGTTTGGCTCCCTGCCTATGTGACATTGTCAAATTTTAGGTGACCAAAGTTCATAATAAGTTGATTCATGTGTAACATGGGTGTTATAAGAATGATGTAAGTCATGTTACTAACACATTTCAACATGAACCCTTCAAGAAATATTAGGGTGTGTCTCTTTCTGTTTTCGTCCTTTCAAGTGACAGCAATTTTCGCCAGAAGTATCAGCCAGAGTATAGAGGTGAGTAACTGTTATATCTTAAATAAATTGTTGTTTGGGAATAACTATAGCTGTTTGCGGATTAGCGGTCCAAAAAGTTTCAAAATTTACTTTCAACTTGATCGTGTGATGTCACTGGCTTAAAAATGTTTTGTTTGTGTCAGTTATGGTTAATCAGTTGATTCGGTTCTTATCATATCTCGCAGCATACGTGACAACAAACAGACTAATTAAATTACTTAAGTTGCTTCATCAAATAAGAAGATTATGAGACCAACGGGAAACTGTCAATCATGTGGCAAAGCCATTTTGCACATTGAAAATTAGAAAACTAATTTTTCCATTGAACCGCCAATTTGCAAAGAGCGCTAAGGTGGCTCGCAACAGCAGCCTGCTGAGTTCTGCGGAAGACTTCTTTGTTTTTTTTTAAATATCGTGTGATGACAGCTTCATTTGCCATTTACACCACTTCTATTAGAGTTAGAGACTTCTGGTTTCAAGCATTAGATGCAAAGACCACTACAATCTGAAATGTTTTCAGATTTATATTCCAAATATAAGATTTTTATCAGCGATTTTCGGCAAGCAGGTCTAATTTCTCGAAAGTGACTTTGATTTATAGTGGTCCCTGCATTATAAGATTGCCCCTTCTGCAGTCATGAAGCGGTCTCTCTCGGGGATGCGGTCTCTCTTCTGGGTGCAAAATTCACTAAAATTATTACTTAGTGTCGGAGGAAGGCTGTCACATAAGACAAGGCGGTCTTACAACACAGGGACCACTGTACAAAGTTTAAATTATTATTTCAATTTCTGCCACAGGAAACCTTCTCCTATGCATCTCATTATTTTTGGAAGTAAATGACAAATAGATAAGAAATTCTATCCCATAATTTTTTTTTCACCGTTGTTTATAAATAAAAGTTAAAATTGTTCAGATCAAAAATTTTATTTGGAGTCCCTTTTAAAGTCCTTTAAGTTAAATGTATCTCTTTAAAAAAATCCATGTTGTTTTTTTTTGCATTGAAATTTGGTTTTTCAAAAAACCATTTTGAATCTAAAAACCCAATTTTGTCTGAACATTTTTAGAGTGTTATTGCTTGTTTGTTGGCAGGAGTTTTTGTGTGAGTTCTACATGGACTGCAGCGGAAGGGAAGAGAGGACTCCGGAAGTAGTCAGGGAAAATATTAAGAGGTTTCAAAGACTATCCAACCTGCCAGAAACAGGTAAGCTTGGGACGAATGCTGCAGGGGGATGATTTCGGCAAAAGTGGACTAAGCATGAGGCCAGGCGCATCGAAATCCACGTCGGGAGATTTTCGCGGGCCACTCAAGGGCCACTCAAGGGCTCAGAAACAAAAATAACGTGCAAGCACTTTAACAGCTGCTTGTAGATATACTATCAAGCTATCTGCCCATTAATCATCCATCTATCTATCTATGTAAGAGTCTATATTTGTCCATATAATATATATATGTCCCTTGCTTCCATCTTTCTTTCCTTCCTTTCTTTGTTCCATCCTTTCTTCCTTCCTTTCTTCCCTCCTTTCTTTCTTCCTTTTCTTCCTTACTTCCTTACTTCCTTTCTTCCATCCTTCCTTCCTTTTTAAATGAATGTGCAAACTACCACCTGGCCGGAACATGCTGTTGCTATGGTGCTACTGCTGTCACTGCAGCAGAACATTTGAAATTCGCGCCAGAAACGAACATTTTAGTTTAGAAAATAAAAATTTTGTCGTCACAGAAGTTTACCAAGAGTTGATGGAAGCAACATAATATTATGTTGAGACTGTATACTAAGTTTTAACATGATAGGTGAAATAGTGCGACCACCTATATATGGTCAGAACCAATCCGAAAATGCCTCCTACAATAGAGGCTGCCAAGCAGCTGTAAAAAACCATTTGACACGATTATCGGAGATAAAATTTGAGCAACCTGGAGATTTGCTACTAAAGGTATCACAAGAAAGACAGTTAGATATAGCACAACAGTCAACACCAAGTGCAATGTAGTTTTAAATTTGAAATTCTAAGGGGAGCACAAACTTGTCTTATCAAATGCACATAACAAAACGCTTCGGGGTTTGAATGATAGAAATGGGTTTGCTCATTCGGAATCAGAGTTAGTTCACCTGAAATCAAATCTTTTCGTTTCTATGCAAAAACTCCAATCGAAATGTTACTTGGACACCTAAAAATCAAACTTTCTTGTTCTTGTCTACAGAATTAGCATTTTGGAAATTTGGATGATTAAGGGTATATGATCAAATGCATAGGCGTAGGAGATCAACAAATTGTTTTTTTTTTGGGGGGGGCTGCCCAAAACAATTTGCCCATAATTATAGTCCCAAAAATATTAAATTCACAAACTTTCAGCCCAAAAGTGCACGAAAAATTGTTGTTTTTTTAAAAAAATTTTGCTTATACACACGTATATGAATTATTCAAATGTGTCGATAAGTGAAGTATCCGTCAAAAGTGCCAATTTGGCTAAACAAATTTTTAAAAAGTCGATTTTAGGCCATATGTTTCACATATAACTCCACGCTTCAAATATCCCCTGTCTCCCTTACATTGGATTAGTTCGTAAGTTTAATATTGGAAAAAATCTGTGTAAGATCTTCTCTACAGGCGATTTAATTAGTACGCGACTCTGAAGTTCTTTGGCTACTAAATATATAGCATTTTCAGTTAATCCGATTGGTTCAGAGTTAACCCAACGTCACTCAGCTTTATATCAAATGCTGTAAGTGCCTTTGTTCCATGACTCCCCGCCACATGCGCTCTGGTTAGTCCAGAGCAGGTGCGTAAATCATGATATTCACCAGTCCTCCTGTGAAGATGTTATTGACCTGACAGTTTAAAATGCAAAAGATTGGACAGACCTTAGAGGAAGTACCTGCTTTTTTGACCAGCAGCTGCACAAACAAGGAAACAATTTGATTTTTTGCTGTTTATGAAAAAATCATTTTCTTAAAAAGTACCAAAGATACAAAACTTCTTATGGCATCAAAAGTTGCGCATTTTTGTGATGCAGTAGGAATTCTAACTTTGACTAAGATAAAATAATTATTGGCTTTACGATATGGCATTTAGTGACAAAAAGTCCCCAATTATGACAGTTTTTCGGCAATATGGTTGTGTTTAAATGTCAAAACTCTGCTATAGAATTTGGAAATAATATTATTTAAAATATGTATCATTGAGGTCATTACTTCTAGATTCCACAAATGTAAAACATTTTTGTGACAGTCCAGTAGTTACTGATTTATGACGAGATACATTAAAAAGATTTTGTTCAGAAAAAACACAAACTGACTTCAGACTTCTGAATAACAGCTGTTATGTGTTTAATCACACGCGCGCATGCACATACATATATGTATATCTCTGGTTGGTTAATGCACTTTTCACCTTTTTTTGTATAGAACTGACATACCCTTAAATGATGCGCAATTAAAGGCATTTGTGCTGTTTTACTCCCACTTTTCGGCATCAGGAGTCTATTAAAACATGTCAAAGGAAAAAAAAAATTTTTGGGGGGGAGGGGTCACTGCATCTTTTAATAGGAAAAAATGCTATTTTAGCTTAAAATCTGATAAAAATACTAAAATTGAGGCCGAGGGATGAATTTTAATAGTAGAAATGCAAATAAGGTGTCAAATGAAAGCAGAGAAATAGCGCTATATGGCCCTTGAGGCTGATATTGACCTCAACCGAAGTCCATAATTGTATGATATTGCATTGAATCTGACAGGCAACTGTGAAGGACCAGAATTGCATGGTAATTACAGTCCTTGTCATACTTACGTCGAATCTCAAGTTTTTTTTCTATGCTGTTGAACTGTGATGTCAGAGATGACTCTATTCTAGCATTGCAATATATGTAAATTAACTACAAGCTGTGATGTCATTTCAAACTGGGTCAGATTCCCAGCTTCTAGCCAATGTTGATCCTCCTGAACTGAGCGTCACAGTTTCAACTCTGTGTCAGAGTAAGAGTTTTATCAGGGATAGCCCCTACAACTACGTCATCACAGCTTGATAGCCAATGGGCTGACTGTAAACCACGTCATCACAGTTCAAACATCGATATATTGAAGGAAGCATTACATTTTTGATCCCAATGATTTATCACAGCAATCACCAGTCTAATCCTACCAAATGGCAGCTTTGTGAGCATTCACAGTAGACAACTGTTATAATTCCCACAGAGTTGTTTGATAAATCTACGAACTTGCTAACTTACAACTTTAAACTTTGATGGAAGTTGGTATAAACAGAAGGCTTTGACAATTGGCTTGTAAACACATGGCTCATGTTATGTATATTTGTTCTGGCAGCCCATTGGCTGAGAGGCTGTGATGTCAAACTTGCATGGGTTTTTCCCAGACCCAATTTTAACTCTGACACAGAGTTGAAACTGTGATGCTCAGTTTGGTGGATTCGCATTGGTTAGAAGCTGGGGAATCTGACCCAGTTTGAAATGACATCACAGCTTGTAGTTAATTTTTATACATTGCAATGCTAGAATAGAATCATCTCTGACATCACAGTTCAACAGCATAGAAAAAAAACTTGAGATTCCACGTAAATATGACAAGGACTATAAATCACCTGTAAGAGAAAATTCATATTTCAGGTATTGATGATGAGGAAACAAAAGCATTACGAAGTCAGGCCAGGTGCGGAGTGAAAGATTTTGAAGACACACAACTGGCGGTAGGCAGACAAGGGCGTTTTGACGTTAGAGGTAGGTTAAAAAATCAGAACTTATTCATTCACAATGTTGCAGCACAGCAAATTCAATTAGTATGAGTTTATTTGTTTAGCTTTCTCACTATCTACGTTGCAGTTTCAGCCATTCTTATTGGTTCTTGAGCAATGAAACATCCTCCAAATCTGTTAGTTGAAAGTCAGTATAAGTTGTTCACCACAGGAGAGGGAATATGTGATTTATCACCTGAGGGCTTTAGCCCGAGGTGTGATAAACACATATTCCTGATCCTATGGTGAATAACTAGCTTATACCGTGAGACAAACACTCAAACATGAGAGTATAACTTGACAACAAAGAATATATTAATCATTTCCCTGGGTCAAAATTTGAAAACCTTGAAATTTCAGCTGAAAAATTTTTAAAAATTTCTCGTTCCAGAAATGCCTTTTAAAGTTTGCGTTGGGTGGGTTAAACAATCAGCTATCACTGCAATTTCATGTCCAAGGGTCGAAATGCCCCGCTGATCTGTACTGAGGTGATAAACATAGCTGTAATGTTTTTTGATTGTCATTAAAATCACACTTTTAACTAAAAAATCCTAACCACTTAGGCCTAAACAATCTATTGCCAATGAGTAGGCCAGTTGCTTACACATTTTGGGCCAAGTTCCAGGTCTCTAGTGCCAATTATTTTTGAGAAACTGCATTTGAACAATTAAAATACCAAATATGTGTGTCATTAGCATCATGCCTATATCTTGAAATCTGTACCACTTAGGGCTGAACAATGAATTACCAACAAATAGGAAAGTGGCTTTTCTGCACACACTGAGCTATATTTCAGGTCTCTATGACCAATAGTCATTGAGATAGAACATGTCCTTGAACCAGAAATTTACAAAAACAAACAAAAATACTCTTTTCATCAATAGTTTGGATTCTGAATAAGACCTCCACTACTTCCTCCAGTGCCCAGTGTCTTTACTAAACCATATTTCAGATGCTAGACAATGGTAAAATGTTACTGGCACCCCATATTTGGTTAGTAGTTTCAGAGAAGCATCAAACTCATACTAAGCATGTCAGATGCAAGGAAAATGCAAAAATGTTATGTAATAGTCTGTTGAAACATTTATTGATAATATATATTCAACTAATTTCAACTCCAGTCACCTACAACAAAAGTTTAGTGAGGTAAAAGCAATAAGCCATTTTTGACATGATGCTAATGACAGTGTGGTGCAAATGATAATTTCAGTAAAAATTCTTGCAGGGACCAGTGGAAAACTGGCAGTCTGGCAATATGTGCATGCAATGACCTTATGAACACTAGACGCATGTTCACAGTGATTTTGGTCCAGAAATATGTAGTCAAAATAGAGTGGCAAGGCGTTTGCTAATGACAAATTGAGATAGGACAACTGACATGCCAACAGAAATACTCTAATATGTTGGTTTACATAAATGATACAGAGCTACAGATAGTTCAGTTATTTTCTTGGGTTCTCAGACAACATCAGACACAAAGTTTTCTCACAGAATGTGTGTCCCTTTAATTTTTATTAAGAAACAAATCCGGTGCGATGCTAATGACACAATATTGGAGACGTCGACACAACAACCTCCTGCTCTTATACTGAATATTATTTCAGCTATTGGTGACCAGATTTTAGAAGACTGACAGTCAAGTCTCCAGGCATGGAAGAGTTTAATTGAATTAGGATCTTGTACTAGTTATTGTGATACGATCTTTCAAAGAAAATGTTGTTGGAGACAGGCCATTTTCAGGGGGGTAGGCCACTTCAATGCCATTTTTGGAAGAGATAAAAACATTCTACCGCATATTTTTTGTGTTAAAAGTTTTGCTAATATCCTTGTCTATGACAAATGACAACAAGAGGTCCTCTATTGGTCTTCCCGCCATCATGAATTATTGTTAAACACTGGAGACAAGAATTTCAGACTTATCAAATTTTGACCCTCCTACAATACTGGCATGTGATTGACTGACAGAGATGTCGAATGGTATAATGAAATATGTATCTTTTAGCTTCAATGAACAGCTGAGTTTGACAACTTGTTCAGATTAACATGTGAATGCTCACGGTCATTGCCAATTCCAAACATGTCAGCTAAAATTTAATTACGTTTCTATGCTTTTCAAATGAGTTTTATGCTTTGTAAATTTAATCCATGTGGATCTTTTTTTTAGTGGGCCTAAGTTCGTAAAGGGGCGACCATTTAATAATCAGAGGGGGCTGCAGTTTTCCTCAGCGGGAAATGATTTATACTGCGGTCACGGTGCCAGAAATTATATAAGTACACGTATATATGTTGAGGGCGCGACGTAACTAAATATTTGTTTCAAAATCAAGCAAAACTCTGTTTAGAAATACTCCTATATGAAATTATTTATTTCAAGACTGCCCTAAAAGAATTTTTTTGCTTCCACGCCACTGAACAAGAAATTATTTATTTAAGAAAAACTCCAGGATATTATACATGTTGTCACCCCGTAATAATTAAATCAACATAATATTATGAAAGGAGTGGTCTCCCTTTAAACTGCAAACTTGAAATTTCCACAAATGTTTGAATGAACAATTGGCAGCTGTGGTTTATGGAAAGTAACATGCACTTTTCATTGTCAATTACACGCATGATTTTATTACTGGCAGGTCGTTCACCTAAGGGTTGCACAAACCTCAGGAAAGGCGTTTGTATATATATATAATTATAATTGTGGCATGGGTAGGCATTTTGTCATGCAAAATTTGATCTCTTTATTGAGGGTGGCCCTGGGTGGGGTATCCCAACTTGTAGTGAACCGTATGCATTCTCCATGCTTCTATTGCAAAAGTGGGTGTGTACTGAAGAATGCTTTCAAAGCACTTTCCATTCTGATTGTTTGCAAAGAAGAGGACATACAAGTAGTCTAATTGATATACAGTGCCGCCTGTAAGTAAGTGAAATGCATGAAAAGGTGCCATTGCATCAATGCTAAACATCCTCAACCAAACTGCTTGTGGAGGCATGAATTCTCATCCTATGAGAAGAAAACATATTGGGTCATAAAGGCCGATATGTGAGGCATGTGGGATAACAATATGGCAGTTGTCATAAAAAATGTTCCCTTTTATTGTTTGAACCCCTGCGCCCAATTGGAATAGAAGCAGATTTTTAATACCCCCAGACATGGAAAACAATGCACACATATATATTGTTATACATGCACATCTTGGAAAATTATTGCGAGTAGAGATTTGTGCAATTCTAATAGTGTGCTTTTCTTGATTTAAAAGAAAATGTTCATATCACCCTTAGTATTATCGTAAAAAATTAGTACCAACCCCCCCCCCACCCAACACATGTGAGAAGTTAGTACCCCCCTCGCACAAAACTCCCAACCCTCCAATCTGGGCTTTGGAGTTGGGTGATAATTGAACCGACTCTGACTCCGGACTCCTTTGACTTTCTGAAAAGCGACTCCGACTCTGACTCCTTGGGTCTCCTGAATTACGACTCCGACTCCAGACTCCGCTTATCTACATTTTTGCACATTAATATTACATGATTAACAGAGAAGAAAAAGTCACTCTTTCATAGGATTTTATACATGAATACTTGCGTAGGAAGTTTTATTAAACTTTTGGTTTCATTTCACATTTTTGAAACTGTGTTTTTGTAAATTATATTAATTATTTTTAGGAGTCAGGAGTCACCACTTTAATTTTCGACTCCGACTCTGACTCCACCTGAAAATCCAAGTTCGACTCCGACTCCGACTCCACCCAAAAACCTCCGACTCCCGACTCCGACTCCAAAGCCCTGCCTCCAATGTTAAATTCAGAACAGTCACTGGCTTTGACGACATGGGTATGTTCCAGACTCCAAGTCTTCTCATCTCATTATCATAAGGCAGTCACCAAAAATAAAAGTACAGCTCCCTCCCCAAAGATTGTGGTTGAGCTCACGGGCGGCCATACTAATCATTGAGAGACAAAGGTATCAGGGCCAGCAAATGGCTTCAGTGCACCTATATACTAGAATGTGACAAATCAAAGAAATGCCCTACACATGTGTTTTGATATGTTTGTCACAGATTCCGTCCAATTTGACAGTTGTAGATTCTTATCTACTATCTCATGTCTATCTGCTCAAACCATGCACGCTTGTGGTAAAAATTTAGTATCCTGCCCCCCTTGAAACACATGCGAGAAGTTAGCATAAAGTGGCGGATCCAGCTTCCCTATTTTTATGTCAGTGGTCTTGGGGGGGGGGGGTGCGGGTGCCGGGGCCATCTAGGATTGCCTTGGATCTGTCACAGGGGCAAAACTCTCAATCCTTCTCCCAAGCTGTAAATTCTGAACAATCGGTTATTTTTTAGAACTTTAATCGGAATCTCCTTGTAATTGTAGATACAAAATGGTTATTTTTGGGAACTTGGCATAGGAATCTCCTTGTAATTTAGATACGAAATGGTTATTTTTGAGAACTTTGAATAGGAATCTCCTTGTAATTGTATATACAAAATGGTTATTTTTGAGAACTTTGAATAGGAATCTCCTTGTAATTTAGAAACGAAATGGTTATTTTTGAGAACTTTGAATAGGAATCTCCTTGTAATTGTATATACAAAATGGTTATTTTTGAGAACTTTGCGTAGGAATCTCCTTGTAATTGTAGATACAAAATGGTTATTTTTGAGAACTTTGAATAGGAATCTCCTTGTAATTGTATATACAAAATGGTTATTTTTGAGAACTTTGCGTAGGAATCTCCTTGTAATTGTAGATACAAAATGGTTATTTTTGAGAACTTACATAGGAATCTCCTTGTAATTGTAAATACAAAATGGTTATTTTTGAGAACTTTGCAATTATAGATGAAAAATGGACTTCCAACATCAGATGGATCTTGGCTGAGACGAATCCTATTGTTTCTGAAGCTGATGCTGTGCGGATACTTGAAGAATCAGTTGCAGTAAGCCAATGTTATGTCATGACATACTTGACAAGAAATTATATAATTTGCATGTTTGTTACATGTTCTTGTGACTTTATCTAGCTATAGTGTCCAGTGCAATCTGAGCATTTAATTTCTTTACTATTTTTAAAATCTATCAACAATTATTAATGTTTTAAGGAATGCTGTAAATCTGTCTTGACTTTTGCAATTTCGTAGTACAAAACTATCATCAATATTATGGTAATTACCACTTTTGTCTGTTTATATATCGATCGTGAAAGTGCAAAACCTCGTATGTCCCCGTGGGCGTATGTCAAAATTTTGCTATTTTGGGTGGAATGACTATTTCAATATCCAATGCATTTTGTCAGTTGGTCACCTTGCCTCTTTGCTATTTTTGGAAGCTGTAACAGAATGATTTTACCATGGTTTCACCAAACCTTGTATGTCGATTTGTTCTAAAATTATGATTGTGGTACGTTTTTTATGGCTCACAGGTAATTTCCTTTTTAAAAATTGTTTACCTCCCTATATTTATTGTGGTGATATAGGCTATTGAAAAAGAGGTTGCACAAAAATTTGAAGAAAGTGTCATTTTCCTCATTCTTGCTATTGTGGCCACTAATTGAAATTAGCTGTTGTTATTTATCATGGTCAAATTATATTTTTTACTGTTTATCTATACATTGGAAGTACATTCAATGCTGCAAGTTGCTTTAAAGTGTGATAAATGGTCGAATTACAAGGTTTTGCACTTTACGAAAGTGAAAGTGCAAAACCTTGTTAGTCAACATTTTCCTTCATATCGGTGGTAACATCAATGCTAGGGGTCAATGACCTCGACAAAACATTATGCTAAAACAGGGTGTCACTTTCTATAAATCAAGTTGAGCCTAACTCACATATTGATAAACATTACCATAAAAAAAGATCGGTGATAGTTTTGTCCAATTTCTGAAAAATGGCTTTTGTTGACATACGAGATTTGCACTTTCACCATCGATATGCTGGTTCTTATCGACGTTTTTCATTTTTCACTATTATCATTCATTTTTTATTTTTTATATTCATTGTTAATCGTATTGTCAAATTGTTAGGGAGCATATATTTACATACTCCTTATGTCAGTTCCTATTCCATTTGTATTTGAATTTGACAATTTGAATAATTAAGAATAATTTTATCTTGTATGCGGATAAAAGCAGGGTTGGGTTCAAATACAAATATATTTGTATTTGTATTTGTAAATACTGTATTTGTATTTGTATTTAAATACTTTTTCGGAAATTTGAAAGTATTTGTATTTGTATTTAAATACTTTTCAAAGTATTTGTATTTGTATTTAAATACTTTTGTCAGATTTCAAAAGTATTTGTATTTGTATTTGTATTTGCATCAAAGTATTTGGTATTTACAAATACTTTTTTCAAATACAAGATCTATAAATGGATCAAAAAAGCATGTATTCCTTAACTTCAAAAGTGGATATTACTGGTTTGACTATCTTTATGCAATCATGTTGAAATTTTGGATTACAAAATTTAGTCTAAATATTATTTTTGAAAATATAGCATTTTAATGATTACCATCTTAGTTTCCCCTGTGCATGCTGCATAGTTTGTGGCATGTACACAAACATACATGTATAGAGATTATCACTGTTTCATGTTGCTAGGTTTGAAGAAGTTAACAATATCTCAAGAATCCAATGGACTGCACAAGTGAAATACAACTCAGCTTCTATCCTATCTAAACTTCCAATTTTAAGAAAATATTTGTTGAACACAAGATACAAATGAAATATGCCCTGTATGAGAAGTCATGAATTATAATTGATTGCATATATTAAGTTTTAAAAATGAAAAATTGTCTTTAATTAATTTAATACACATTTGCATGTAGTAGTAATTGTGTATGTCTCACTTACCTATATACTTTATATATTTCTTTGACAAAAATGTTTACTTTTATCTAGTAGTTACAGGTAAATGACCATTTTATATTGTCTAATAGTATGAAAGACATAACTATCACACATTTTGAATTCTGACACTGGGTATTGTTTTAATTGCTATTCAAACACAGGTACATGCCATGCATTGTCTTCTGTGAGCAATGGTGCATTGCAATTATATAGGGGTACCATTGTGTGGACATTAATCACACACATCTTTCAGTTATAAAAAGTTCATATTATTTTGCATTTATAATGTTTACATCAGTATTTGATTAGAGGTCAATTTGCAAGCAAAAGAAAACTTTAATTTTTCTTTTAAAGCACAAACCAAAGTTCCAGATATTTTTGTATATTATTCATTATTATAGCCTCACTATCACGGAACAACTTCTAAATTATAATGCCTTCTTATTGAATTTAAAAAAAGTAGATTTTATTTATATTATGGAATTGAGAGGACTGTCAACAGTGGAGTTGAAATTGTCTAAGGCCTAAATATCTATTTATAAATGTTGATTGATTTCTTTGATATAAGATCGTTTTCCAAGCAGCCCCCAGTGAAAGTATAATGGCTTTATGTGGCATAGTTATATCCTGAAACTGAATCTGAAGGTTATATGCCTATTACCAATATTGACTTATTTTTAGCTAACGAAAAATGTTGTTAAATGAATGAAACACCTATTTCTCTATTTTATATTAATTTTTTATTGTGCTTTGTTTTTCACAAATTTTCCTGGTCAAGCATTCAACGAATTCCTGGTACTGGAAATAGGTATTTTAATGATACAAATGTGGCATATAGAACAAAAACACGGTATTTTAATGAATCTAACATGATTATTCTATCCCCAAAAGAACCCTTACAAAATTGGCCCAAAAGAACCTTATGTCTCGACCAGTCACAGAGCAGTATTCACCACTGCAACTTCCCATAGCCAATCACTTATTAGGTTGAATATAGTTATTCCTTTGACTTATAATGTAGGAAGTCACTTTAGTTAATGTCAGCTTCACCAAAGTACAAAGCTCAAATGTGAAAAGACAACATTACTGAGCCATATGTCTGAATGAGCAACTGTATATTCTGTTGTTTTATTCTGAAGTGATTACAATCATCACCAAGTGAAGTGAAAATCATAATGAATCAGTGAAAATTTGGTATTCAACTTGGAATTACTAGATATTTATAGATAAATCAATATGTATCAATTGATAAGCAGAACATCATATTTAATCAATTAGGAGTTAGATAAATAAATATTTGAGCATGTTTAAAATAATAATATGCAACTATTATGTTTATAATCAGGTAAGTAAATGACCCAAATTGTCGTAATTTGAAGTTATTTTAATGAAGGAACTTGATATTAATATTATGAAAAAATTTAATAATTATTATTATTACTTGTTAAAACTGTACATAACCTGCAGACCCATACCAGTTTGTTGTATTCAGCTGGAGTTAGATTAGAAACAATTAAAAAAGACAAGTTTGAAGTTGTGAGACAGAATTATTGAAAGTATTTTCAAATATATTTGCAAATATATTTGTATTTGTATTTAAATACTTTCAAAATTCGAGTATTTGTATTTGTATTTGTATTTGAAAGAATTTAAAGTATTTGTATTTGTATTTAAATACTTTTTAGCTCAACTGTATTTGTATTTGTATTTGTATTTAGAAAGATTGAAAGTATTTGTATTTGTATTTAAATACTTTTATCAGTATTTGAACCCAACCCTGGATAAAAGTGATAGGCCTGATTCTGATTATTATAGCATCTACTTTGGTTCAATTTGTCTATTCATTTATATGCTTCAACTTTTCTTCTTGATTATTTTTCATGAATGGACCAAATGGATGGCCACAATAAACATAACACAATCTAAAGATCCTGACTCAGAGATACTTGTAAAATATCCAGTGTGAGTTTCTTTGTTAATTTATTTCACAGTAGATGTCCCAAATAAAGCCGATCAAGCCTAAATCTGGATCGACAGAGCTAGAAATGACAGAATATCTAAAATCAAATAATTAAATTCAATCAATGTAATCAGATTATATGATGTAATCTATGTAATCAGATTACTCGATCTATCTCATCTATGTAATCAGATTACTCGATCTATCTCATCTATGTAATCAGATTACTCGATCTGTCTCATCTGTGTAATCAGATTATACAATCTATCTCATCTATGTAATCAGATTACTCGATCTACCTCATCTATGTAAGCAGATTATATACGATATATCTCATCTATGTAATCAGATTATATGATCTATTTCATCTATGTAATCAGATTACTTGATCTATCTCATCTATGTAATCAGATTACTCGATCTACCTCATCTACGTAATCAGATTATACGATCTATCTCATCTATGTAATCAGATTACTTGATCTATCTTATCAATGTAATCAGTTTATTTGTTTAAAAAACTGAAAAGATGTTATAAGGTCAAGTCTGTCTATTCCAAAATTTCTGTATCATACCAAATAATACCAAATAAGACACAAAGATATGCATAAGGCATGAATGTTGCCAAGTTTATTTTTTCACATTTTTGTTTTGCTTTTAGCACTGATGCTGCTGGACAGCATGGTGATGCGTATCCTTTTAGTTCTACGGCTTTGGCTCACGCAT
Source organism: Platynereis dumerilii (assembly GCA_026936325.1). Lineage (NCBI taxonomy): Eukaryota > Metazoa > Annelida > Polychaeta > Phyllodocida > Nereididae > Platynereis > Platynereis dumerilii. The sequence continues at coordinate 940,992 of JAPTHN010000054.1, forward strand.
TCTATCCCTCGACAACAAATTCAATCGCGGGAGACTTGCATTACAACACTCTGAAGGAGTTCTCTACTTCAGACCCTGCTTCACCTCTCAGTAAGTACTAAATGTCAGAAGGGGGGGGGGTTTACAAATGGAAATGGAAATGTACTAAAAATAACCGAAGTTTAGTTGGTTTTATTACATTAAAATCTACTAGCCCAATGGGGGGAGGTTAAACCCTCGAACCCGCCCCCTGCTGGATCTACTACAAGATATACTCAGCCTGCACTTAATGCAGATCTATGAGTAATGCATAATGCATCAGTGATCCTAAGCTATACATATCACATAAAATGTTTTCCAAGGAACGTCTTTCTTATGGGCATTATTTTAAAAGAGGGAGCCACTGCCCGCTTCAACAACTCATATCACAGTTACCGCTGCAGAGCAGTCTGGCGAAAATGAGAACTGCATACTGCTGCCACCTGGCAGAAAAGTTAGTTTTGCGTGCTTCAGCATTGAGCTCCAAAGAAATAGTACCAATTTCATTGCACATTCACAAAGCTTATCCCCCCTAATATTTGAGTTAAATCTCAGGTCACATGATCTCTCCCATTGCCAGCTAAAAACATCTCCCACAGGCATGTCACTCCTCCAAACTATCTACCTGTCCTTCTTTTTTTGTCCCCTACTTCAGAAGGAAGCCCACAATAGTTTAACTCCTCTCTCGTTTCTCTTTCCCAACTCCACCACTGATCTCCCACCAGGAGTGCATGGACCTGCATATATCTCTAATTTTACTCTTCCACAGAGGGAGCCTCCTTCTTATAACAATTTCCCCACAGATGGGACCACCTATCTTCATCTGCTTGCCATCTACAGGAATGTCTCAACAATTGATCATGTTCAATAACTAATATTTCAATGATCTTCAACACTTGGCCATGCAACGTTCACTACGACAGCTAAGAAGTCAACAATTAGGACACAACCAATCCACCTGTTTCATCAATGAGCCCATTGCTGACATTAGGCGTACCCGACAGATTCCACATCTGCATCTGCCATTATCGTGTGTCCGGGGGCGGGGGGGTCTTCATCCCCCTAAACATGTGCCTCAATTGGCATTACTAGTATTCAACATTGAGGTAAACAAGAGTGAGACTCGCCAATCACATGCTCTAAGGATGTAAACAAGCAGTGGCGTAACTGGGGGGTCTCGAGCGAGGGGCACCTGGAGGCGCACGCAAATGTCTGGGGGGCACCCGCTATACTGTATATTTCAGCCAGAGTTGGAAAGTTCATATGGGGGGGCACCTGGGGGGCACAGGTCCAATATAGGGGGCACATGCCCCCCGTGCCTCCCCATAGGGACGCCACTGTAGACAAGGCCATCAGCATACTCAGAAACAGCCCTGGTTTCTTCCCTGGAGACAACATTTTGTGACTTTTCCGCGATGGGTTGGTGTGGACCGCTCACTGGAGCTCGCGGAATTTGTATGTATATATTTTTCATTATTTGGCATGTTCACGAATTCGTGGAGATGTAAAAACGAGCATGTACGAATTCCTGGACATGAAAAAACGAGCGTAGGTGCTCGTGCACATGTAATAACTAACACTCGTGAATGTGCTTCATTATTCATTCGTGTATCTGCCAACAATAACATTTGTGGAAGTGCTATATCATTAGGGTTTAGTGTTAAAATCGAGGTATATATTTTTCACTATTTGGCATGTACACGAATTTGTAAACCTGCAAAAACGAACATATACACGAATTTAGCATTCGTATAAGTGTGAAATCTTGCTATTCACGAATTTGTGTAAGTGTAAATACGAACATTGCAACTTTAAACTTTGCTAAAACTAACTCTAAACCTAATTTTAACACTAAACCCTAATTACATAGCACTTCCACGAATGTTAGTATTGGCAGATACATGAATGAATAATAAAGCACATTCACGAGTGTTAGTTTTTACATGTACACGAGCACCTATGCTCGTTTTTTCATGTCCACGAATTCGTACATGCTCGTTTTTTACACCTCCACGAATTCGTGAACATGCCAAAAAATGACAAATATATACATGTAAAATTAGGTTTAGAGTTAGTTTTAGCCAAGGTTAAGGTTTCAATGTTCGTAATTGCACCTTCACAAATTTGTGAATTGCAATATTTCACACTTACACGAATGATAAATTCGTGTATATGTTCGTTTTTGCAGGTTTACTAATTCGTGTACATGTCAAATAGTGTTCTGCCAAGGCTGGAAAAAAGCAGTGGTAATGAAACAGCGGTCCACATATAGACAAATTACCTTGAATTGTAATGTTGAAATTATTTTACAGATTACAACCTGAAGCAACTCACTGTCCATGAAGTGGGCCACAGCTTGGGCATCAAACATTCAAGTGTGAAGGAATCCATTATGTATGCATTTCTCGCAAGAGGAACTGCCTATCCTGGCTTGCATCCAGATGATATCTTGGCGATTCGATCTCTCTATGGTAAATGACTTCATTTTTATAAACATAAAATTGAAAACACCAAAATTAAAATTTGCAGAGAGACATATTTTTTAAAAGGGAACAAGGAAGACTCCCAGTACGTACTCCTGGTGAACATATTTTGATGTTCTAGTATTTGTCCAAAATATGAAACTATAGATATTCTTAGTAGGGTTTTGTGGCTTGAAAGAGTTGTTTTTGTGAAAATAATCTCATGTGACATGGTCTTAAAAGTCTAGCAAAATTTGATTTTTGGAATATATTGGTGAAAAATGGCTATTGTTGTTTTCATGAAAAAATAGCCCCCGTAGAGTAAAAATTAGTGTGCTGACCCTAAGTTTTATTTCATAAATTAATTAAGTTGTGTGCAAACATCATAAATCTCTTTTTGTTTGAAGACTGCTTTTTTCCGATGTGAAAAGGTGTGGTTTATTTGGCACTATTAGCATTTCTTATCATATCATTTTTTGTTATATATATTATGGACACTTTTGAACATTGGAGGGCTCAGGAAAAAAATCAAAATTTATCATGGGAACCATAAAGGCTGTTTGATTAGTCATGATCCACAGGAGGCCAATTTATTTGTCAAAACTGATTTTAAAGTAAAAATCAAATGCATAATACTTTCATTTGTCTGTCACCAAGAAGCAGTATCAATCTTCTTAAATCAAATAAACATGGAACGTATTGGGTATGATCACGACCAATCATCAGCATGATCATTGACACACGAAGTGTCATTTTCACAATTCATAAGTCTACTCCTTTTGCATAACAAATTTACAGCATTTAAAGGAAACATTGTGTCATTAATACTGTGTTTTTTTTTCTTTTCTAGGACATTGTTTCCTTTCCCCATGTCAAAATGCTGGTAATTGTACGCACATAGCGACCGATCCTGGATACACTTGCAAGTGTGCCGAAGGCTTCACTGGCGCAAATTGCCAATTGGGTAAGTACTTATTTTACATGGAGCGCAAGAAGTTTTAAAGAGATCTGCAAAAGTAAACTCACTTACTTTACAATGATATTTTCAAAAAAGGTTCATTATGCAACTTTTAAAAAGATTCAAACAGCAATCAAAAACAACACTTAGATAACCCAGCTGCACTGAACTAGCACAATGGAACCCCTTTCTCTCAAGTTGGGAGCTCAGGGTTCTATTACATGTACATTGGACCTTGTTGGCACTCAAAACTCATGTCAAGATACATTGCACTCAGAAGTTGTCATAGTAACTATATAATCTCTTGAAAAAAAGATTTTTCCTAATGATCTAATCAATTATTGTGGACACTAAGTGTCATTCATCATGTCCTCGGGAGGCTGGAGGGTTGGTCTAGTAGTAGCAAGCAATCATCCTTCGCCTCATGACAATGTCCTCCTCCTGTCCTAATTTATCTCTTATCAAGTGCAATAATACAGGACAACCTCAATTTTTCTTGCAGTCTTGTACTGTTCCAGTAGTCCATGCCAAAACGCTGGTACATGCATGGAAAGTGGAGGCGACTCAGGATATTCTTGTCAATGTCCAGAAACTCAAACTGGAAAAGACTGTGAAACACGTAAGTTTAGTTATTAGCCCTAAACAAAATTGCTATGGTTCTTAAATGATATTTTTTTCATGTCATCGTAACACTGTCTGTCATGCCTAATGTGATCACCAGTGGCATATAGGCCTATAGGGGCGGGGGGGGGGGTTCATTGGGCCATGCCCCCACCCTCTCAGGCCCAAATTAACATGGAAGAGATGGGATATGCCATCGAGAGTCTCGTATACACCCCAGATAATAACCGCCCCCTTTCCATTTCTATACTCTTAACAAAAGGGTCTTTTATGGAATCTTTAAGACTTCTATGAGCTGGTATGATGAGGAACCCTAAAAGGTTCATTATTCAACTTTTGAAAAGGTTGGTCCAATGCAAACAAAACACCACTTTTGTAATCCAGTTGCATTGCACTCCCCCAATGGAACCCCTTTTTCTCAAGTTTGGAGCATAGAGTGAGAGCTCCGTCATTTGGCCTTCCCATGCACCAATATTGAAGCTTTTCAATTCAGTTGAACTCTTACCAAATTTTTTTGGCATTGGGTTCTTTATATATATGCCATCAAGAAACGTTTGCGTTAAGAGTGTAGGTACGCCACTGGTGACCACTACCTCCCACACCAAATAGTATTTTTACTGTATTTTATCTCATGAGGAGAGAACACACACCCACTAGAAACCACTGTATGACCTCACATTATAATTGAACCCATTCCGGCCGCATTCCCTTTTGCAATTTTTGCAAAATAGCCTTGCTTCAAGATAATATTGAAGTGACTGGTCCATCTGCAACTTCCATTGTTGATCATTTACGATCGTACTTATCATTATCTTCTGGAATATGACGGCGTTACAATGTGTATTTGAATCATCAAGATTGCCTCCATTGCATGGTCTTGTGTTCTCTTGCAGTCTTACCCTGCTCCAGTGGCCCTTGCCAGAATGGTGGTACATGTACCCCTAATGCAGAATATACCGGATATACTTGTAAATGTCCATCAACCTACTCAGGAGACAATTGCGAAGGTATTTCATATGAGTTGAGAAACTTATCTTATAAATTATGATAAAGGTGTAAATGGTTCAAAAAAATTTCAATACTCTTATATGCAGATGATACTGTCATCTCGGCAAAGAAAGAAAAATGTTGCAAAGTATACTGAATGTTATCCATGAATGGTGTTGTCAGTGGAGACTATAGATAAATAGAGAGAAATCAAATGTAATGCTTTATGATGTAAAGAATTCGAACGGACAGATCATAGATTCACATTTGGTAATATTACATGGGATGCTGTGTCTGAGTACAAGTATCTTTGATTCATTATTAACAAATTTTTGAACTTTGAATTTTGTCTGTAGCAGGCGGACGAGCTTTTGGTGGAGTGATTTTTAAGTTTAAACCTTTAAAAATGTTCGCTTTCAAACAATTTCTAAGCTATATAATGCAAATGTCACAACAGTTGTGGATTATATATATATGCTTAAAAAGCTTAGGGATTTTAAAAAGACTTTGACTCATGTAAAAAAAATACAGCAGAGAGTAGGTCGATACTTTTAGGGGAGTATCAGTGGACTCCAGTACTTGCAATTGAAGGTGATATTGGATTGGATAATTGTAGAATAAAACATCATGTTGAAATGTGCAGATTATGGAGTAGAATGGTAATGAAGAATAATACACGCCTTCACAAGGTTAACCAGCTTAGTTTTTGATTGACATTTTTGGTAAGAATAACTGGAGCTCTGAAATGAAAGAATTTTATATTCTATAAATATGTCACAGCAGTTTCACAGAAAAGAATTGATAACCATTCATATTGCAAAATTGAATTTTGTCCGTCTTTTATTTCTTGGAACCTGTTCTTCCTTTCTTTTTCCTTTTCCTTTTCCCTTTCTTTTCTTCTTCCTTATGTTCTTTTCTTTTCTTCCTTCTTTCATTCATTTCTTTTCCTTTTTGCTCTTCCTTTGTTCCTTCTCTCCTATTCTTCATCCTCTTTCTTCTTAAATTTTGTTTTCTGTCTTCACTACCTTACTTCCTTATAATATTAATTATTTCCTTCTTCATTTTTCCCTTCGTTCTTTTTTCCTTCCTAGTATGATTCAGCATAAAATCGGCAGCCCTATCACCTTTAACTACCGGACCACCCTTCTCCTTTAGGTATAGAATTTCTTTTATTTGTTTTTTTTTTTCAGAGGAAAATATGGTATCAGATTCATCAAGAATACAAACTACCATGACCATGAATCTCACCTTGCTACTCGTATTTTGGATATCATTGAACTGGCCCGGAATCGATCATCACTGAAAATGTCAGGAAGAAAAGGGGTGCGGAATGGCTTGAAATCAATGATGTTATTTATTCATAGCTAAGGAAATACATGTATTAGTGATTTCTTTTGTCCTGTCCAGAATGCCCTCTCTTTCACAGACTGCAGTAAGCAAAATATACTACGGTTCTAATAAAATACTTTACTAATTAACAACAAATTAATGTGAAAAGGGCTGATAAACCAGACAATAAAGAATATATGTATACTCAATATCTAGTCTTCTAATTTTCCCTAACTATTCCTTTGCTCTTCAAGGCAGAACTCTCTCCTTTTCAAGGCCATTGCACATTTTCAAATGCCCTAATTAATAATGATTACTTTTAAGCTGATTCTTACACGAGGGCAGCACCTTGCCCCCTTTACTTCCTTTCGACACCATTGTGTTTCAACAGGCCTTCCCTATTTTCTTAGGGAAGTTGCATCAGAAACCTATCTTTTGTTTTGCAAGATTTTTGAGGTTAAAAGAAGCAATAGGTGCTCAAATGTGATGACAATACCATGTTTGGCTCCACCACATGGAGTAAACCTGAACATGTTTGGGCCTCCAGAATGATCTCTTTTCTGCCTTATCAATAAGAGAGAGGAAGAGTGACTAGAATTTTGAGAAGCTGTATTTATCTCATCTACCAATAGTATCCATTTATCTGACTATCTATTAGTGACAACTTTGCATCTCATATTTATCAATTTATGGAGATCTAATATGTATGAAAATCATAATTTACTATTAACATCAATGACCCATATGTCTACCATAGATGAATACTGAATACTTCATCCAACCCTCCTTTACATGCCTAGCTAACATATATGAAAGCCAAACCTAGTTGAACATGTGCGGAAAGTTTTGTTTGAAGGAAGTTTCCAGTGTTGAAATTTGGAGGGGTTAAAAATGGCAAACAAGGTTCTCCCCTTTCCAAATGTTTGTTATTCTAAAAAGCCCCACGTTGGCTGCCAGAATGGTGGGGTCTTTAATCCCAGGGGATTCCACAAGTCAGATGTCGTTAAACTCCCAATGTATTTCCATTAAAGCAATCCAGTTTAAGCTGTGGTGAAATGTCACCACCTTCTAGATCTATCATGACATTGTAATTGATTGATGGTGCAGCTGACTTTGTTTAACAAAAGGCAAAGCTGAGTTTTACAGTGATAAAATGGGACTACAAAAGTTGTAGACAGTGATATTTAATGCATTGAAATCTGACTTTAAAATGTGGTATAGAATGTGCCTATAGGATCTGCTGTTTAACCCTAGAGGTGTGACAGGCAGGATAGTAAGTAAACAGGATTATATGGGATAATTCATACCGACTGGTTAAAAATACTGACAGTCTATCCTTCATGGGGCACGACTAAATGATTTCTTATCCAAAGCGTAAAATATTTCAATAAAATTAAGGTAGGGAGCCTCGTGTTCCTACCATCATTTCAAAATTTCGATAAGGTATTATGGCAGAATTCAACATTTGACCACACCACAGTTGCTTGCAATTCATTTAAAACTACAACATCAGCATCACAACATGCATGAAATGCTTTTTTCATACGTGGCAACACAGACCCCCCTAATTTTCTTAACGAAGTTGCCTCAAGACTCGAAGAACTTATTTTCGCTGGGTATGATTTTTGAAGTCAAAAGAAGCAAAAGTTTCATGAAAACACTATGTTTAGCTCCAAGACTCAAGACTCAAGAAGTTTTATTTGTCATGAAATGCAAGGAATATATACAATATGATGTTTGATGGCTATACAGTAAACATAGATATATAAAAACAAAAGCATTACATGATCAGGGATCAGTGTTAGGTCCCCTACTATTTAATATTTTTAAAAATGACATCTTCTATTTTCTTGAATGTCAATGTAAACTATATAATTATGCAGATGATGACACCATAAGTCAGAGTGATCACGATATTTCACAACTAGAAAACAAATTAAGTCTAGCCTCTGTTAAAGCTGTCGAATGGTTCAAACACAATGGCATGCAGGCAAATGCTCCAAAATTTCAGGTTGCCTTTTTCACGAGATCAAAGGCAGTAAACAATATAAAGGTTAAGATTGACGAAGTGGTCCTAGAAAGCCAGCTATCCGTAAAACTGTTGGGGGTTACTGTTGATACCAAGCTGAATTTCAGCGAACATTAGGGTGGCCTAAAAATGTACAGGAAATTTTTTTTTTCTGAAATTCACATCGCACACCCCCTCATATTAGGAGAAATGGTGAAAAAAGCACCTTGTTAAAATTTCACGAAAATCAGTTAAGTCTAAGTGGTCTCTCAAGGCCCTTCAATTCTCACCAAAAAGAAACATTTCAACCATTTTCGCCAATACGCGGTTTACCACAACTTTGTCAATTTGTAATGTACAACATTCTAATTGCCATGGTTGGAAAGGTCTCAAAATTAGCTTCAATTTGCATACCAACATTAATGGTCTAGGATGATATCTTAACTCCCATGGACTCTTCAGCTGACTGTGCTTATGTGCGAAAGAGCTGCTGAATGACTAAACTGTTCAAGAAAAGATTTCCATTTAATTTCACTGTCAAGTAACATGTTCTTATTCACCAAAAGTGCAGGATGACCAGATGAAACATTTAAAAATATTTTGACATTGGAGAAACCCGCCTTAGGACCTGTAAAGTTTTAAGGTTACATTTTGTCTAAAGTGCTGAAAACACCAGTGAGGGGCTGTCACATTTCATAGTTTTACTTCACAGGAGTTAAATATAGGATAACATGATTTATACCATGTGAAACATAAGAATATTGTCTTTCAAGTGGTATCCATCATGTTGCCATGTAATAAATTTGGATGAAGATATGCGTTTGAAATATTACAACTCCCCCTGCTATTTTGTGAGTTGCAACAAAATTCAACATAAAATTTCATCACTCATAAACCGGGCATTCCGATGGTCAAAAATCTTTTTTTTTTAATGCTTGGTCACTCTGGAACTTGGAAAATAAGAATCACAGCAATTTCCAGAGAAAAAATTAAAAGCCTTTCTTTTATCAGGATCGGTCGTTCAGCAACAATTTCATTCATGAAAAGTGTAAACTAAAGAGCTCATGGGAGTTGAGATATTGTCGTAGACCAATAATATTGGTATGCAAATTGAAGCTCTTTTTGAGAGCTATCCAACCATGGCAATAAAAATGCAGTATTATACAAATTGACTAAGTTATAAGAAACCGCGTATTGGCGAAAATGGTTTAAATTTTCATTTTAGCTTAGAATTGAGGAGCCTTGAGAGACCACTGAGACTTGGCTGATATTCGTGAAATTTTAACAGGGTGCTTTTTTCACCATTTCTCCTCAAATGAGGGGGTGTGCAAATAGAAAATCATAAATTTTGTTTTTTGGGCCACCCTAGCGAACATATCACAAATATATGCAAAAAGGCTGCTATTCAGGTCAATGGTTTAAAAAGACTGTCTGTGTATTTGTCAACAGAAACCATGTTTAACATTTATGTATCATTTGTAGTGTCAAATTTCCTATATTGTCCTCTAACCTGGCATTTTTGTTCAACAAAGGACTCAAGAAAAGTAGAAAAGGTGCAGGAAAGAGCCTTGAGAATATTATTGAAAGATGTTGATAATGACTATTGAATCTTACTACAGAAATCTAATAGAAATTCTTTGCACTTAACTCGACTCAGACTATTTGTAATGGAAATCTACAAAATAGTTAATGGAATGTCACCAATCTTTGTAAGAGAACTACTTATGAAAAAAGACAATGTTTATACTCTCAGAGATGACAATGTGTTGGTACTTCCTTCTTATAAGCACTGGGGGCTGACGGCCGAGGGTAGTCCGGATTACCCTCGGCCGTGCTCTACATGACAGGAGAGTGAACATTTTTAGTTTTTGTGGAATTCCTAAACAATGCAATGGATTTACAGCAAAAAGTGCAATGGATCATGAAGACGACATACATGGTAACTTTATACAAGGACAAAACAATCATGACAGTGCTTTGTTTTAATAAAAATGAAGGAAAAGCAGTTCCAAAAATGTCGAGGGTAATCCAAATCATGATGGAGGGTAATCCAAGGTTTCATTTTGAGATGGACGAGGGTAATCCAAAGAGCATAAATGATATTTTTTGCATTATTGCAAAGGTTCATTTGGGCTGCATCACTGCCAAGTGGAATTACAGGTCCACAAGAGTGGACAAACTGGACAAAACTTCTTCTAAAGGAGGCCCTGCTGTTTCAGTACAGTTTATATAACACTTGTATTAATAAATTGATTATTATTTTGACTAATTTTGGAATTGGTAGCCTCTCAAAAATTTTGCAATGCCGAGGGCCAAGTCCCAATCAGGCCTAAAAGCAGTATGCACCCTGGTCACTAAGCACAGTTTTATGAATCATGATGGGATAGTTGAGGGAAGGTGAGAGAGTGTGAACACTTATTTTCAATGTAGAATTAAACAATCTTCACAGAACAACATTCAGATATTTTGGAATGCATTTCTAAAATATTGGAAAATTTGGGAACTTTTAAGTAAAAGAAAAAGCTGTGAACTGTCTGAACATCCCTCATAGTTTTTGGTTTCTGATTAATGGCAGTAATACAAAGATAAGCCCGAATAAGGTCCAGTGAAGCAGGGAAATATCAGCGCAAATACAGTGAATTTGCTTGCGTGTTGCCAGTGATTGCTGATAGTTGAGGAAAGCCAAGTTTAGTTGAGGGCAGCCGAGTTTTCTTGAGGGTAGCCAAGTTTAGTTTCAGGAATCCAAGTTTAGTTGAAGGAAAGCCGAGGGTAGTCAAAAGAATTTCTAGCCAGGTGAGGGAATTTCAGGCTAAGAGAGGGTAAAAGGGGTTTTATTTGAGGGTACTGAGTTTGTGAGATGGTGTGGAGGGTGTATCCTGCCATGAGGCCTCCAATCCAATACCTGTATACTGGAGAGATTACAGTATTCAGGTTTACGGCTATACCTGACCCACCCCCTTCCACCTTATTGTTCTGTGAAGATTGTTTAATGACCAATAAAGATTGATAATATTTTTTGCCATGTCAAAGGTATTCAGTTTGTTTTCAAACACTCTATCCCCTGCTATTGCCGAAGTGCTACAGTGAATGCAAAACCAAATAGGCATTTCAGCATTTTATTTTTAAGTTTTGTATTTTGGATCTGTGTCAAAATCAGAAAAAATTTATTATATTGTTGTACCGGTATCCCACACCTTGCAACTACACCTTGTGGCATTAACATTTGCCAAAATATTTGAGCGTATAAGAGCCCCACCTCAAAGACAGCTTACTCCAAGCTGTAAGCCTCTTGCAAATGGATGGATGTATGATTTGGGCTGTACGTCCTGTATTTGTGCACTTGGTAGGCTAACTAGGACAGGAGGAAGACACAGCAATGAGGGGAAGGAAGACTCAAACTGCTGTCAAACATACACCCAGATGATGCCTCTTCAGGACCTGGCTGTGCCGTTTGGAGCAGCGTTGTTTTAGTTATTTGACTAAATTAAATAGTTACTGATTACTTTGGAAAAAAGTGATCTCATTACATTACAAATTGCTGGCAACATTGTCACTGATTCACAGATTTTGTGATGGACAACTACGAGAAGTCCAAAAAGTGACTATGATGAGGTGGCAATGCAAGGCACAGAGGATTGATGGATGATTGGGGCTTTATGCACTTGGTAGGCTAATTATGACAGGGAGAGGACATGGCAATGAGGTGAAGGATGATTGAAACAGTCGTCAAATATAGGCCCAGTTGACCCGGCAAGAGTTGGATTCGAAACCCTGAATCCAGCGATTGGCAGCCCAGCACGCTTCCACTAGACCAACCCCCCCCCCCCCAGGCACTGAGGAGAAAGTAGGGAAAAGAAAGGAGCCATAGAGGAATGAGACAACACCCGGAGAGGAGATACAAAGGAGTAGGCAGGGATCTTAGCCTTAGAAGAGTCAAAAATTTCTATAGAGCTTCATCCAAACAGCGTGCTGCACACTGTGTACGGGTGATATTCAGACAATCAAATTAAATAAAATGCTACTTGGTAAATCTAAAACACATCAGCATTACATATAGGCCTATAGCTTAGGAAAATAGACTATTTTGGGTAAAATAATGAGCCTCTGTCAAAGGATTACCCTCGACCAAAATTTGGATTACCCTCCTTTCTCCATTCAGAAACTTTTGGATTACCCTCGGCCTCGTTTTTGTCAAATATTGGTTGTTTTCACGAATTGTGGTTATGTTTTCCTTGAATGGAGCATCCCAGACTCATAAACCCATTTCTAGCATCAATTCCAGGCCTAAGTTATATGCTATACATGCACGTTTCATGAAATAATTCCAAAAATCTGAGAAGGTACACTCTCCTGTCATGGAGAGCACGGCCGAGGGTAATCCGGATTACCCTCGGCCGTTAGCCCCCAGTGATAAGACAGTTCTGTATGGTAAAAATAATTTTTCCTATTATGGCCCTTTTCTGTGGAATTCACTAGATACAAGGTACAAAAAATAGTGTGAATGAACTTAAGGAACAGTTACACAGCTGGTTAGGACCGGCATGTAATTGTGGTTTTTGCTTGGTATGTTTGTTTCGGTGATGTTTTTTATGTCCTCTGTCTATGTATGTTTTAAAGATTTTATGACTCTCATTGTCAATTTTATGAAATTTGTATCACTTATTTCATCCTTCATCAACTCATCTCTCATTTGTATATATATATTCCATATTTTAAATGTTTTTATCATGGATAAAAAGCACTTGTGCTTCTGTTTCTGTTATTGTACCAATCCATGTAAAATAAAGATTACCTTACCTTACCTTACCTTACCTTACCTTACCTTACCTTACCTTATGAGTAGGAGTACATCCCTAAGGCAACTACTTGCCGCTGACGAGGTTCCCACCTAGAATTGTTAAGGAGAGGCTCAGGCAAGGAGAGGCAGTTCAACCAAAGAAATAGTAACGGCATGACTCAATGAAGGTTTTTCCAGTTTCTTGTTTTTATGAAGGAAACATTAAGGTAGCGTTTGTAGATCCGAAAAAGATGAAATTCAAATGCTCTTGAACAAACATTTTCATATGAACTCATATGAACTCATGAATCAGAAAAGCAAAGGCATCCCCACTTGTAAAAAAAGAGCCATAAGACCCAAGATCATTGCTCCGACTATGTAGGCCTGTGCTTTTTCCTGACCAGTTGGAAGCTAAAATCATGTCGACAATCATGGCATAAACTTGTGAGCAAAATCTCCCAGTGAGTCAATAATTAGAACTTCATGCCTTGATTGTCAACAATCATGGCACAAAGGTGTTTGCCTCTTCATAAATTTAATTCAAGTATCCATTGTATTAAGTTCTATCCTTTTATAACATGGCCGAGAAGATGCTCTTTCCACATCTACACATCTATCTTTCCGATGATCAATGAAAAATTTTAATTTTTCATAAGTATTTCTTACAGATGATTTCATATTTGTGTGTAGACATTTGAGGTAGAAAATACATCATTTTTCTTGCAATTTTCATTGGTCGAGAGAAGGTATGACACCACTCTCTCCTGAAAAGTGACATAGCGTTTTACATGGGTGACCATGGAATTCTAAGCCATTGATCTCCTAACAGGGACTGACTTTAGGGAAAGTTTAGCAGTTTCAAGTGAGAGTTTCAGTTTGTGTTTCACACATTTTTAGTACACACATTCTGCAATCCAATACTGTGCATTCAGACAATTGGGATCAGATGATCCTTGCAATGACTGTTTATACACAAAATAAACACGTAAAATTGTGAATGTAACATTAATGGGCTACCAATCACGGGGTCCCTGATCTGATTCCCAATGAGAACTGCCCTCCTTGAAGCACATGCACCCACCCAGGTAAAACTCCCATCTCCCCCTCAACCCAGTCATGAATTCTGAATACCTAGTCCCTTACTGATGTCATAGACAATGCTTTTGGTCAAGGCATTATAATTTTGCGTCAATAGATGTGAAGCCATTCAGAGTCAGCTTGAAACTGATTTAATATCAATTGAAACGATCAACAGTTGCACATAGAGGTATGAAATACAACAGTTCATGAAGAAATGAAAGAGTTCATGTACATGTGGATTATTTTTTGACATGTGTGAACAACTGCCACAATACCAAGTTGGCCTATGCAGTATACTATTGGTCAAAATTATGATATCATTTTTCCAGCAAGCATCACTTGCTTGAAACAAGCTGAAAAAAGTGACACGCAATGGGCAACTTGACCAATCACTTGGTAAGATTTTCTGATGTCATACCAGAAATTTTGCAAGATATTTTGTTATTTGACGAAAGTCTACAAATATGAAATCATCTGTAACTAATTAGAATTGCCCTAATATGCACGAAAGCCATGATTACTCATGACTTTACTTACCCATACCAAAGATCAGTACTGATTTATTGAGATAGACTGTTATCTCTAACTTAGCTTCAAGCCAAAACTCAGTGTTCGACCGTAGAAGTTTCCAGTGTTGAGTTTTAGAGGGGGTTAAAAACCGCAAACAAGTTTTTCTGCTTTTCAAATGTTTGTAGTTCTAAAAAGCACCATGTTGGCTGCCGAAATGGTGGAGTCTTTGATACCTAGGGATTCCAGCAGTCACATGTTGTTTTAACTCCCCAACTATTTCCATTAAAGCAATCCGATTTAAGCTGTGTTGAATTTTCACCACTTTTCAGATCCATCATGTAATTGATTGATGACACTTTTGACTTTGTTTAACAGCAAGGAAATGCTGACTTTTAAAGGGACAAAATGGGACTTTTCAAGTGGTTTTATGTGCTTTTTAAAGTGGTATTATGTGCTTTTCAAAGTGGTAGAAACTAACTTTTAAATTGGCACAGAACTTGCTCAGATGTTTACCCATTTACAGGATTATAAGAAACATATATATTTGATTATTTTGGATAAATTCCTTTGTATAAGTCTCCTTCGCTTAAAGTGTGATTGAAGATGGAACATGACACATCATCAGCACCATGACCCATAGCAGTATTTTCACAAATAAACAAGCCTCTCTTCTCTTCAGCAGTGGAGTTGCTGCAATACAGACTCATCTTTGCAAGATGTTTCATTGGCCAAAATATGCAACTGCTAAAATGTTGTGACAACACAATGTTTGGCTCCTTATTAATTTGGTTCAAGTGTTCATTGTGTCAGATCTTATCACTTTATGATCTGGTCATGTTCAATTTAACATTGAATTGTGCAATTATGTTAAGAGTGCCCAACAAAAAAACAACCACTTTGAATCACACACATTTCTTGGCATTTATTTTGTGATACCCTATTTTTTGTATAAAACGCCCGGTGGGCAGATGTAATGATGACAAGGGCAATTAATAGTTTTTTGCATTAAAAACCCATGATAAAGTCATTTTTTATGGAATATTAATTAAAATTGGTTCCTTTTGGAGGGAGTGGGATTTTATTGAGGGGTGTGATTTCAATACAGAAAATACGGTAAATCCCAGTATAGCGTCAAGAGATGAGATAGTACATATTATATTAGTTTGCTGACTTATGTTAGTGTCTGTTGCACGAAAGTGATAGATCCACCACATTGGGTTAATGTTTAATACATGTATGTTGAGGACTCCTGTATGCTCTCGTTACTGTCCCGTCAATAAAAGACAGGAAGACTGTTCACAATCAATCTTGAGAGTCTGCATCTATCACATATATCCAATACCATCCATCTGCCTAATTACCAGTGACAAATTTGCATCTTGTATCAATGTTTCTTAATACGTCGAGCTCTATGTAAGAAAACTATGATTTACTGATTATATATCGCATATGCAAATGTACACCATAAATCAATATTGGTTCGTCGAGGCCGGCCTTTAAACCGTACCAACACAAGCCAAAACTGAATGAACAACTGTTATAGTATCTTTTGAAAGCCTAGTTTGAAGCGAGTTTCTGGTGTTGAGTTTTAGGGGGGGTTAAAGACCGTAAACATGTTTCTCTGCTTTCCAAATGTTTGTAGATCTAAAAAGCCCCATGTTGGCTGCCAGAATGGTGAAGTCTTTAACCCCTGGGGATTCCAGAATCAAATGTTGTTTAACTCCCAATCTATTTCCACTAAAGCAATCCAGTTTAAGCTGTGGTGAATTTGCTCAACTTTCCAGATCCATCACGTAATTGATTGATGACACTGTCGACTTTGTTTAACAGCAAGGCAAGACTTTCAAAGTGACGAAATGGGACTTTTAAAGTTGTAAAATATGCCTTCTAAAGTGGTAGACAGTGTATCGAAATGCCATACATGTAACGCTAGATGGGTTGAGAGATCATTTCAAGTACGTCGTTTTTGGAGACTATACATGTAGGTTAAAATATAATTATGGAGAAGCACGTACAAGTGATAACACAGAGAGATTGATGGATAGATAAATGTATAATTGGGCATATAGATATATAAATAGATATATTTTGGGTCTCACAGACTCACAATTTGATCCAGAAAAGTTGGTTGTTCAAAATCCCCGTATGTTATTCACTTAGAACTTTTTGTGCCAAGTAGTATGTGATTTCAGCGATCATTTTTTAGTAATATAACACCAAAGTTTGTCATTGTTTAGTCTCCTTATAGGTGTAAACTATACAATTTATGAAGGAAAATTCCATTGGCTGTTGCTGGGCGTTGTATCAAAACACCTGACATTACATTTGCATAGCTCAAGTATAATTGACCCAGAGACATTTTCATTGTCCTTGTTTATCTCGTGAATGACTTTCCCGACAATGAATTATTTTCCTTCTTCCCCCTCTCTTCTTCTTTCTTCTTTTGTTCTTAATCAAGCTATTTTTCTTTTTTTACTTCATCTTTCTTCTTATCTTCTTGAGTTTACTTGCTTCCTCTTCGTTTGCTTATTATTTTATACCTTTTCCTCTTTTCTTCTTGTTCTTCATCTGTCTTCTCCTCTTCTTTCTTTTCCCTTTTTCTTTATTTCTTCTTCTTTCTCCACTTTTGTTCTCCTTCTTTCTTCCGTTAAATTTTTTCCACTTTCTACTTAACTTTATTTTGGTTGTCCATCATGTTCTCTTTATCTTTCATTTATCATTCTCCTTATTTTTCATTCTCCTTCTTGTTATTTACGATTGTCATTTGTTAAACTATCTTCTTTTGCATTGTTCTTAATG
This sequence comes from Platynereis dumerilii, assembly GCA_026936325.1. Lineage (NCBI taxonomy): Eukaryota > Metazoa > Annelida > Polychaeta > Phyllodocida > Nereididae > Platynereis > Platynereis dumerilii. The sequence goes on from JAPTHN010000054.1 coordinate 958,541, forward strand.
TTCTCAAACTACTATTTTCATTTGCTCAGAACTTCTTTTACATTCTTCATCTTTTCTCTCTACTTTCCTCTCTTCGTTCGTTGTCTTCTCTGTTCTCCATTCTACTTCCATCTTCTTGGTCTTCTCTTCTTTCTATCCTCCTTCTCGTTATTTTCCTTTCATATCCCTTCTTTTTGATGTTCTTCATTTGCTTTTCTCCCAGCTTGGTTTTATGCTTTCAGACTTCTCCTTCCTCTTCTCTCCTTTTTTTTCATCCCCAAGATCTCATTTTCTTGCTTTTTATTGGTTTTTGTCTCTCTAGTTATTTTATGCCTTCCTTTTTCAAATCTTTTTCCAATTTTTCCTTCTTTTTTTTATTTGTACTTGCAGCAAGCTGACTTTGAACTCATTCTTCTTTTAAAAAACTTAATCTCAAGGAAAAATCAGATATGACAATTTGGTTTTATGTTTTAGTATTGCAGGCTCTACCGGGCCTTTAAACAAATCATTATACACCACAAAGAAAAGTGTGATTGTTTGAATAGTTATATTCTTCGATTTGACCTATCAAATCGAGGCAAGTAAATATTTTTCCTGACAGGTACATTGGCCCACTCAGCATTAACTTTACATATTTGTAAGCCAATACAAGTTGGTTTCAGGCTTTTTTAAAAATAAAGTTCTGCATATCTGTGCATATAGTACGTGTATACGTACACATATGGGCCCATCCCAAATTTCGGGACAAATTGCCCTGGAAAATGTGGTAACGAAGTGAACTTTTGATGCAAAAAACCTGCTTTCTGAGCAATTTAAAAATAGAAAAAAATTATGAAAATTATGTTAGTCTTATTTTCAGAAGTACTTCATCTCAGATCAATGGTTTTTTTCATTAAATATTGATTTCTTGTGGTAACGGAATGGACAGGAACGGGTGACGGAGTGGACAGGAACGGTTTGGTTTTCTCTTAATAGTGCATTCTATTTTGGAGATACAAAGTTATGATTGCATTCTGTTGAATCCTGTCTCCCTCAGCAATATATACATAAAATTCTTTGAAAAAGTATCACTGGTAAGCTCGGAATTGAAGGGAATGGAGTGGACATTTTAGTGGGACCAAAAAATGTTCCAATGAAAATTATGCCTTAATTTGTTGAATACCTGTTTAATGAAATCTGCAAAGCTGTGGTGGTGTGGCGCATGTGCATCTTACGACATTTAGTGGAAATTGCTCATTAAAAACAATGGCGAGCTGAGCTATGGCAAGAAATGGAGTGGACAAAAAAATTAAAATAGTTTATTGACACATCTTTTACATTAATTAATTCAATGAAATGAAACAAAAAAAAGGTTAAATATGATGTATATATTAATTCAAATCTATATTCTCATGAATCGTGCATAGAAAAAAAGAGGTCTAATAAATGACTTATTGTTCCAAATGCAGTGATTCTAGATAGAAATATGAATAACAGATGTAGAGTGACGCTTCAGATATTAATTGCATTCAAATTAATGTCAGGGAACTGGAGTGACGCAAATTGTCCCGAAATTTGAGAATGACCCATATACTTTCGCATTTAGGAATCATGGCTGTAAAATTTTTAGTCTGCTTAAATGTTGAGTGATGGTTGCACAATTAATTTGAGCTAACATGCATGGCTTGTTGTTTTAACTAATGACAAAGGAATCTTGAAAAATTAACGTTTACAGAAAATAGCGTTTACAAAAAATGACCATTGTTCGATATTGACAAGTATAACATTTCAAATAGTTTTTCTACCTCTTTGAATCACTAGCAAACCATGCTTGTGACATACGTATCCTTGTGGTCCCTTGACTAATCGTGTTGCAACTGATGAGCATTTTTTGTGGTATTATGCTTTACACATTTTTAACATAAGTAACTCTTTTTTTTACCAGCATGGATTAGAACAATTGTTCTCATTGATAGACAAATTGACATAACGATAAGTTTTTGTCAAGCACTAGCAATTTAAAAAGTGAGGCCAAGTTTTCTTTCTTTTTTTTTCACGATCAGAATTACAAGTGGTCTACTTATAATGTAGTCACTGTGCCTTCGAAAGGCATCAATGACCAAATGTGATTGACCAAAGTATGTCTTCACTTATTATCTTTTTGTCGAAGTAACAAAAAATAATATGGAAAAGGTAACAATGTCAAAATATCTTAGACATGACTACTTTATAAATGATTAAACAAGTCAATTGACTAGTGACTTAGCACAGACTTCAGCAAAATTTGACTAATTTCAACAAAATTTACTATTCTGGACCAATGACTAAGAAAAGTTGTCAAGCAGTTTTCAGTGTCAATTTCATTTGTATTGTTCATGAAAAAATGCTCTATATCTGCTCTTTAGGAACAATGGGACAGCAAAGACGCAAACATCTCCTATAGACTGACCATTGAGAGAAATGTCATTGCAGACAAACAGACAATATAGTTACTGCATGGCAGTGCCTTCTTTATGAAGGCCGCCGTATGGCAGTCTGATTTTAAACTTTACTCAGCCGATAATGAAGACAATTTTGACCTCTCGATTGGGCCAATATTCAATTCATAATGTAAAACATTCACTTGAGCATCTATTCATTTATCTAAATCAACTTCTTCTGCAGTATATGATTGTGCCAATTGGGAAAATCAGGGTTTGGACAATGCAACAAAAACACTGCTAGCTCATGGTCAATAAAATATTTTGTTTATATAGTGTGTATCAGGAAAAACATCTTTGATACAGCTATGATATCATTAAACCTTGTCATAATAATTAAAGAAACGACAACAATTACGAAATCATATGCTTTGAGTGCAGAAGATCTTTACTTGTGATTGCAAATGTTCACAACAATGTAATATTTAATCATTCCTCAGAGCACTAATGACTAGTAAATTTTGGATGTCCCAATTTTTGTTACTACTTATTACATTTTTTCCCGAATGTGGAACAGTAATGATAAAGATCGTTAAGATAAACCACAGTGACTAAACATTTTTTAATCTGTAGTTGTTTTGTGTCCAAATTAAAATATCGGTCATTCTTAATTGATGCTGGATAGCGTTATCATGATTTGAATTTATTTCATGACTTTTTTTATTACCATAAAGTCAACGCCACCCAAATTGAGGCAGTCAACAAATTTAAACACGACGATGTTTTGATTACATGTCACTACATGACATTTTACTAATTCTCCTAAATATATATTTTTTCTGATTTTTATTTATATTTCACAATAAAGAGCGCAATAAAACTGTGCATAATAAAACTATCCAAATAAGGAACAAACTGTTTTTGCAATCACTGATATCCAGTGAGAAATATCCGCACTGTATTATTACAGATCTCATATTTGTGTGCCATGTTCTTTTCAACTGCCACAGTGCTCTTGTGATGTCAGTATCAGCATAATGATTTCACAGTTGGTATATTTGCAGTTTCAGCTGTGTCACTTGGAGCCCATACTGATCACACCATTACAAATCCATAATAAGCTGTTAGATTGTTGCTAAACATTGATTATTCAGTTTGATGTTTTGAATAAATCCAAAAGTTACAATATCCATAATGCATGGATTTTGTGTGTAACTGCTATCAGTTTTAGCACTTTTACAACAAAACAAATTCATTCACTCTTACATTCATTTGTCGGTCAGAGAGGTTATCATGTGCTGCTCTGTCTTAGTAAAATAATATACTCAGGAACCATTCAGAATTTAAGACCTAAGGGGGGAATTTTGCTTGGGGACATCCTTATCACTGATTTCAAATAATGTTTATTTGATGATCGGATTCTTAGACTCCTTGTCTGGCCTTTTCCCAAATTTTTGGGGAGCCCATGCAACACCACCATGTTCACTTCCAAAAAATCTCCCCATCATCCCCATTCCAGTCATCAATTCTGAATAGTTTCTTTGGCGAAGATCTCACCTAAAAGGCAGAAAAGCCAGAAGGTTCTGCCTTCAAGGAGAAATTTCACAACAGGACACCATGAATGTCCATGATGGATCAAGCAAGTGGCTCAAACATATCAGTTTCACCTGCCTCAACCGAATCAAACAACCATACCAATGAATGCAGATTAATCAACTGTTATTCACACTTAGCTCATAAGCCTGATTTGTTGGTAGCAGTTGGAATCAACACTCAAGCTTGGAGTGCCAATAGTGATGTCAGTATTGCAATACTGACATCATATGTGCATATATTCACATGGAACATGGCACACTTATACGAGATCTGTAATAACCTAATTTAAATTACCTGTGTTCTAATTTGCGATCTCAGCTAGGACAGAAAGACACACTGAAAAAAGTGTTGGTCATTTTCAGAAGTCTTCATGAAGTAAAATCCTTCTTCATTTTATATTCTAAAATGAAGTAGCCAATCTTAATTGTTTGCATCTAAACGGATAAAAATATTTACGATTTTTTCTGTCATAATTTAATGAAGCCCTCTTTATCGCCAATATGTTGGGTGCTAAAGTACATATTTTTATACTGCATCCCATATTTTGGCCTTCAATCTTCACACTTAGTCATTCAAAGTGAACTTGGAAAACTGTCTGATAAGGAATTGCACTGTCATATGCTTTTCTTGAAATGGAGATCATGGTCTACTGCTGAAATCTTGAAGTATGATTAGGCCTATAATAATTTTTATTTCAATAGCTTGACGAGCTTAGGATCCTATATTTGTATTTGTTCTTTTTTTTTCTATCTCAATTTTTTTTTCAGGCCTGCTGTGATCATGATTTTCAGTTTGGTTCTCATATAAAGTTGAATTTTGCTAAACAATCATAACGTTTGTTGTCAACAGTTAAATCGAAACACATTGGCACTTACTTAAAGCATCATCTTCCGGCTCAAGTTAAGAATCCAACAAGTAGTGACTTCCCCCAACTGAATAAATGGCAGGATTGGTTGAAAAGGTGTGAACAACTGTGAATAAGTCAATCCTGTGGCTCATTCAGTCCAGGGAGGTCACTAGTAGTCTGATACTAAACTTGAGCAGCCTATTATTGTATCCTTTTCACTAATAATTGAATTGGGCTGAAAAATATTCCTTACATATGACTTTCAACAAGTTTCGTTTAGGCAAAGTTGTGTAAACGATACAACACTAATGTTCGTAGCACAATTACTTTAAAATGGATCTTTCTTATGACTTTTCCACATGCAATCTCGATTATGCATAATTTTGTCAGACCCCGAAATATTTGAACATGTGGCATAAATCAACTTTGCCTGAGTGAAACTTGATGAAATATTTTTCAGCCCAATCCAATGATTATGTGAAAGAAAAAAAGATTGAATACCATCAAAATTTTCCAGAGCGTTACGCGTGCGACGAACATAACCAGTCAACAACTTAGACTAGTTCATAGATTAATAAAGCTTCATAGATTTACTATATTTTGAGCCAATCCAGGTTAAAAACAGAGCATTCATAGCTCTGTACCACTTGAAAGTACTATTGGCGTTACGCGTGCGACACATTCACCTTTCCAGCTATTCATTAGAATTTTTCCATGAACCAGATTTTCAACAATCATAAAAAGCTCCAAAACAACTAAGTGGATGTAATACTAGGTCTCAATGGCAAAAAGAGAAACTAGAGCATTTCAGATCAGGAACATTCAAATTTGACCCTATTTTACAAGGTCAACCTTTGAACACAAATAACTCAATGATGTCGAAACAAGTAGATAGAAGTGCTTGTTTCAATGGATTTATAAAGCCTGGCGGTATAATAAGTGAAAAAATGCATGTTTTCCAATATACTTTCATCTCTACCTCAGTAACCTTTTGACAAATTGCCATGAAATTTTCAGGATTTTTGCATAAGAATGTATTTAAGGCAAGACTGTAATAGGAATTTGTGACCCTCAGTGAAAACTAGCTGTGTAACTTCATTATTTTTGAGATAGGCCTTATACAGCAGTGTGATTTTGTATTACAGTAGTGGCTTGCTTGCTGTAAAATCACCAGCATCTTCCTGTAATATGAAGCTTACAGTGGCTTGCTGTAACATTTACAGTAAGGCTTACAGTAGAGTTTTGTTTACTGTAAAATCTACAGCAATTTGCCGTAATATGAAGCTTACGGTAGCTTGCTGTAACATTTACAGTAAGGCTTACGGTAGAGTTTTGTTTACTGTACATTCTACCGTAATTTGCTGTACAAACTACAGCAATTTTTTCAGTGTAAATTGCTGGTTATTTTATTGATGCTCAGATTCTTGATCTAATTGGTATGTACCAAACATCAGCAATGTATGAGATGTTTTTTAAAAAAGCATTTAAAATTTTTTTTGATAACTATTAAATTTCTATAATGAAATAAACTGAAGTTTCTTCGGCTTACCGACTGCAATCAAAATCTGTGATTGGAGAATTCTCTTCTGGTTAAAATGCAAATGAAAAATTTGATCAAAAATGCACATCACAGAAAGCTATTAGTATAACATACACTGTAACAAATTGCTGTAATTTGTACAGTGAATTACTGTAGAAACTACAGTAAGCTGCTGTACAAGTCTGATACAGTGAGCTACTGTAGAAGCTACAGTAAACAAAACTCTACCGTAAGACTTACTGTAAATTTTACAGCAAGCTACTGTAAGCTTCATATTACGGCAAATTGCTGTAGATTTTACGGCAAATAAACTCTACTGTAAGCCTTACTGTAAGTGTTACAGCAAGCTACTGTAACCTTCATATCATGGCAAATTGCAGTAGATTTTACAGCAAACAAAACTCTACCGTAAGCCTTACTGTAAATGTTACAGCAAGCCACTGTGAGCTTCATATTACAGCAAGATGATTTTACAGCAAGCAAGCCGCTACTGTAATCCAATATCACACTACTGTAATAACTACATTAAGCCATTGTACTGACAGTTCATTCCTATTAAAGGGAATATACCAAATGTGTCATGTCCACAAGCAATGGCTGAGCATTAAGTTCTAATTGGAGATATTATATTGGAAAATAGCCATCCCTCATATTTATGTTCATGAAATATGTTTTTAAAATCACATCAATATTGTTGTAGACATACATGTATTTGTATCACAATGTTCACCCAACTATCTAGTATAATACTTGATTAAAAATATATAATTATTTAAAATGTGGACTATATAATATTTAGGCTTTTTTTTATTATTCTCTAAAATATATGAATTAACAGATTCAATATGGCAAATTCATTTATAAAGATGAGATACATATGAAAATGACTTTGAAAAATCTGTATTGTGTGGCATTTGATTGACAAATTAGATTAGATTATTTGTTTTTTTAAACTGTACTGTATTACATTTGATGATGTTCATTTATAAAATTGCTAAAGACACTCTAGATAATATCTAAGGTCTAAATGGAATAATATCAAACTATACACAATTGTATACTAGTAGTAATTTCTCAGGAATACCACAAGGTGTCACTTTGCATGCATATTATATGAGTATGGCATCAATTAAGGGGTAATTAGAGGGGTAATTAGAGGGAAATCACTGACGCAGAACTGTGACCCAGTTACATAAACTGAATTTACTGGCAGTATTAGACAATTGTATTAGAGTCATTCTTGGACAGTTATTCAAAGGAAGAGGAGGCACTGTTCAGTGGCTCCATGTTTATTTCTTGTTTTAGCAGTGGAGTTGAGTAAATATTGACTGGGTAAGTGTGTTGAATAAACTAAGTATGTTCATTAAACATTCAATCAACTGATTCTTTATTACTTGAATGCTTCATCAACTCTAATGATTTTCTTCTTTTTCAGGAGTCCAAAGGACCAGTTACAGGATATTTTACTGAAGTCTGAAATGCTGTTCAAAATTGTGGAATTTCTTCTATTTTAACTGCTGTTTCCATTTTAGCATCTCATCAAGTTCATTCTGTTCATGGACATGTTTACCAATTATCTTGTTTAAATAAAATTGTCCCTGCATTTGAATAAAGTGGTCCCAATAATAAAACACACCCCAAAAGAACTACAGTATAGAAAAATCTTACTGTAAAATCTACAATAATCAGCTGTAGTTAAAACTGCAGTACAAGGTCCCCTTCCTGTAAAAACTACAGTAATTTACCGTAATGCTTATACAGTATGAAAATCTATTACTGTAAAAACTACGGTAAGATGCGGTTTTCAAACTACAGTAAGATATATTGATTGCTGTAGTTTTTACAGTAAGTACTGCACAGCAGAATTACAGTAGTGATTTTTGTTGCTGTAAAAAACTACAGTAGTTGCCGGCAAGTGAGTCTGCCGGTAGTTACTGTAGTTTTCTACGGTAAGGTTCTTACAGTGTACTTCTAGGCAAATATTTTTACTGACCAAAGTTCATATTTTCCTTTTGTTTATAGGACAGACTAAATGTTGGCCAAAAGAACAATGGTCAAAGATTGCTATAATGTGAACCTCATATTAGGTGGGAAGTAGATATCACTTTAGTTCATTTGAACCAAGATTTCATTGTTTTCCTGGAAGAAGTATATGTACACTCTATGAGCCGTTTATATTAATAAATTCTTAACATACTGTCATACTCACACTCTTGAGTCAAGAGGTTTCTGTAGCATTATAATGTTTGGTGAGCGCCCGTCAGCAGATTTTATCTGGAATGGTGTGATATGTATAAATCAAAATAATCAAACTATATGGGACAAACACCAGAAAAGTGGTCTTGAGTTGAACAATCTAGAACATGCCATATTTGGTATAACCTACAACTTGAAGGCCCGACATTGGCATTTAAAAAAATAAATTACTTTGCAGTTGCTTTCTCTCATGATTGTGTTTCCTCGCAAAGACGCATTCTCTCACTCTGCTTATCTTCTCTCACTAAAATTATCGCATTCTGTTACTTATACCATTCGACACCTCTGTCAGCCAATCACATTACAGTATTTCAGGGGAATAATTCCCATTATTCTTTGTTTTCCAGTTATTATCTCATGTTTGAGTGTTTGTCTTATGGTATAAGCTGATTATTCACCATGGGATCAGGAATATAAAGGCCTCGGGTGATAAATCACATATTCCCTCTCCTGTGGTGAATAACCTTTACAAATTTACTATGATCACATTGTGTTTTGGAAAGTAGACCTGGGTCATTCCACTTAAAATCATGAGATTGTGACCTACACGTAGTAGCATGAGATTTGAACTGGAGAGGTTAATTCTGAACCAATCTTAGTAAAATTTGGTGTACATGTAGCTCAGATATATTATTCCTGATGACACTATATGTACTTTTGAAGACACATATACCTTCTGCTATAACACTACAAAATGTACATAAGATAAGATAAGATAAGGTAAAAATTAACTTTATATCAATTTGGTAATGACAATAACTTCTTCTTCTGTTATGCCCCTCCGACGGCCTCCGTCCTGGGACTTACAACCTGCCAAAAACTTATACTTTTAGCTAACTGTTCATGATCATTTATAAGTGTCATACATATAATTATTTCTACCATTACAATTAACAGCACTCTAAAAAATGTCGGGACAAAACTGTTTTTTTTTAGATTTAAACAAATCCATGTCGGTTTTGTGCATTGAAATTTGGTTTTTCAAAAAACCATTTTGAATCTAAAAAAACAATTTTGTCTGAAATTTTTTAGAGTGAACTGTAACATTTATACTTAGCTTATCAAGATCTTTGTCCCCTAGTTTTAGTTTAATTATTTTATGTCAACCCGGCTGTTTCTGTACATATCTTTTTGCTTCTCTTGATGCTCCTTTTGCTGGCGTCTCATCCGGTGATCTCAGCAAATGTCCATACCACTGCAATCTTCTGTCTTATAACTAGAAAAAATGGCTGTTGTTTTCAAACAAAACGACATGCCCAACTTTTAAGACATCAAAACTGTAGTGCTAATAGTGCTTGAGACACTGACCGAGCACATCTTCACAACATTGATGCTTATGCTGAATTAAGCCTGTCGAATGTCAATGTCCTCTCCGAACCAAAAGTCTGTATTTTTAGTGGTATCATATCTAAGGGTATAATCTTGCTAATTGTTATCCCTAACCATTGGTATTTGGTATGTGTACACTTATTGATATAATTTATCGTTGTAAAATAGAACAAATACTCAATTGCCAATTTGCCACTTCCTATAGACCCTTCTGAATATGGTTGATATGTATTTTGCTTCATCACTTCAAGGGAGATTTAAACAGCTATTACTTTGGAAATTTTTGATGATTGTGTTGTCTATGTTATATCCTTTTCAGTTGGGTCAATATATTTAATATCATCGGTGTCTAATACAGCCTTAGACTTGAAATAAGGCACTTTACCATACAAGTTGGAGAGGACAAATATTTGACAGGAAAAGCAATGTACTTTTTTGCTTTTTATTTTTATATTGAAGTAGATGTACTGCATGTCACCATTTCTTTGTACAAAATTATTGTGGTGGACTGGTGGTGGCGTTTCTGTTGATGTGCCATTAATGAATCATGATGTGGTGTGGGAGCAGCCTTGTCCATTTCCATGTGCACTGTGCAGCCAGCTAGCCTCAAACTAAGTGCATATGAAATGGACATTTCCAATTTATCATGAACATCCTTGGTGGTATCAATAAATAGTGTTTCAACTTCTGATTTACCCAAAACAGCTAGAAGTATGCCATACAGACTTTATATTCTAAATACTGTCATGTCAAAATAAGTGTTCTCCCCGAATGAACTATATTTGTTAAATTCAGCTTGCCATACCATGACTATCATTAGAAATAAACCAATGAAATTTGGTGTAGTTGTGCTCATAGTTCTTCCAGAGCGGCCAGTCTGTGAAAATGATGGGTCAATGGCAGATAGGGATTGCCAAGAAGAGGATATTGTATAAGTGTTGCAAAATTGGTTCCCGAAATGTCTGTTTTCCTTGATGCGGAAAAGTGCTTGGCCAAAATTAAGCAAGTAAGATGATTTTTCATTGTCATATATCTGCCTATCATCTCAGCACAAGCCGATACAACTAGGGTTCTATACTTCCAATAATAGAGGGATAAAGGGAATAGTTGACCTCGGTCATATTTAGCAAAAACATGACACAAAAGTCAAATAAAAAAAAAATTCAGAACACTTGTAGCCCTAAAATTTTCAGAAATACAAGGCACGATATATTGCAACGGAAAAAGTTAATTTGGCCAGAAAAAAAGGACCCTTATTTTTTACCCCCTTGAGACAAAACCATGTACCCCGAACGAAAAACAACCCTTATTCGGAGAGGACACAATTTGACGGAAAGCGGTTTTTGGTGTTTTCTGCACTACAAGCATCGCACAGTTTCTACAACAGAAATGAAACACAGAAACTTGGTCTGATGTATTGAAGGAGTATTTTTATAAAGTAAAAATACTCTGAATTTGATGTTATTGCTATTTTAGCCGACCCAATTTCGGAGAGGACAAAATTTGACGGAATTGACCTTTAAGTATTCAATGCAGGATTCTGCAGAGACTAATCATAGTTGTTGGATGTAATTGTACAGTTGAACTTCTGGGACCATATTGAAAGCGTTTGCACTTTGGTTTAAACTTACTGGTAACTCAGGACTGAAAAATCTGCATTGAGTCAATTTTGGTCAAAATCACACAAATCAATTTTTTTCTAGCAGTTATCAACCGATTTGAATAATTCTTTACTGTAGGTCCATCTCAGTGTGTTAAATCATTCAGTGTAACGTTTTTTCCAAATATACGCATGGAATTTCTGGTATTTGCGATATTGTGTGACTTTCCAGAGCGTACCCCGACTGAAAAACAACCCTTACGAGGGGCGTTCAGAAAGTTCTGACCAATTTTTCTGACAGGTGCTTATATTAAAGCTAGAGTCTTCAAATTTTCAGGAATACATCTTGAGGTATCAAGGGAAAAAATGGCCGAGCACCTTTGGGACACAATATATTTAAGTTGTTATTTTGTTGCCATGGAAACGGCAAGACGGGGAACCCAGCGCAGCTCATTTTCCTAGTGAACTTGGCATTGTGTTTTCCCATAAATCTAGGGTCAAATTATGTTGAAATGGACAGCAGATCTGTGCAGGGCCTACTGGCAATTGTGATTGTAACTTTATGATGTCACAATGTTGTGTCAATCCATTGTATAGCCATTTAAGCCTGATTTTTGCACTGTATAGAGTGATTTTCGATGAGCATTTTACATGGAACCGAAACGCGATCAGAGAGCTTCAATCGAATTGTGTGTTCTCACAGGAAAGAATGTTACATAAACCCAGGATCTTATCAGGACAGCATTTTAAGACACCTGGATGATGATTTAGTACCATGTGACTTTTGTTTATTCCCTAAGCTAAATGACGAGCTGACAGGTGAAAGATATGCTACAAATCAGGACATGCGATGTGCCATTTCCAGGGCTTTTTTAGGTTAGGACTTTGAAAATTGCTTCACCAAGTGGATTGAAAGGATGCAAAAATTTATTTCATACAACGGAGAGTACTTTGAAAAATTGCAAAGCTGTTGTTGAACATCTTTGTTCACAATTAATTGTGTATGTGCGATAAATTTCATGGCAATTTACACAGCCAAATTTTTGAGTTTTGTATGAAAAATTGAGCTGCGCTGCCTACCCCAAGGTGTCGTTTCCATGGCAATAGAAAAGTAAGTTTAAAATTGGCCATGGACGTAATATTTTCAGAATCAATGGCTATACACCTGAATTTTATACTGTGAAAATTTCATTCAAGTACGTCAAAAAGAAAGGTCTGCTACAAAAATTGGTCAGAACTTCCTGAACAGTGAACACCCCTCGTATAGTGCCGCCTTTGGTTAGTGAATCGTGTGATATTTTGCCATTGCTGCAATTGATGCTAAACATCCTCCATAAAACTGCTTGTAGAAGCATGAATTCTCATCCAATGAGAGGAAAACATTTTGGGTTATAAAGGCCAATATTTGAGGCATTTGAAATAACAATGGCAGCCAATTTTCTGTGCTGTACTCGGAGTCAGGTATGGGTCAAAGTCTATGATAAGTAAGTGAACCACCCCTCCCATTGAAATAACATCAGGCTTGCGTAACACTTCACTGTACATATTTCTACTCCATGGATTTCAGTTTTGTTCTGTTATAAAGTTCTTCATTTGAAATTCTATCTTGCCAAGTGATTTCTAAGATCTTCCTAAGCATTTTCCAATTAAAAGACATCAATGTCATTTTCGGCTTGTTTTATATTTGTCCAAAGCTCGCAGTTATACTATCGACATGACTATGGTAGAGTATAAGCTCAACTTTTTTTGAGACCTTTTTACTTTTGAGAATCATCTTAAGTCTGTTATAGGCAATTATTGCCAAGATTTATCTTCTGTCAATATCCTTCTTTGTATCCAGAAGACTTCCTTGTTTAAATGTGGACAGAAATGATGTTGCACGGTTCATCCTGGGGGCAAAAACCATGCAACAATATCATGTAGTAATATTTGTCAGAAATAACTCATTAAAGTATGTGTCATGTTAACATGACCAAGAATTTGTAAAACAAACAAAAAAGGCATTTACAAAAAAAATAAAACGAAAATTATCATTTTGGCATTACCTTACTTTTTTAAAATAAAATAGACCCAAGTTACTAAAGGATTTTGGCAATAAGGTTAATTGAAATATAATATCGCAAAGTTAGAATGAATAAATGAGAGGTCAACTTGATCTTTTAATAGTTGTGATCATGTAAGGAAGTCTGTGCACGTAAAACCTGGAAAAAGTTATTTTTTCCTTTTTCATTATTAAGTTCGCCTATAACGATTCAGAGTTGCTGGATATCTTGTTGTTCAATGAGGAACGAATTTTAAAGAAAACAATTTTAACATATATAGCGTACACATATAACAAAAGACCAACCAACATCTATGATACATATACAATTTTAAGAAGTATTTTACAGTAGTGTAAACTGAACGCAGCAGCGAAATTGACATTTATAGATTTCTGCTCCCAAAGTAAGTTTTTTTGATCGAAGATAGGGGAACATGGGGACCGACGGGCCATGGGGACCCATGGGCCATCCTCTTAACTCCACATCAAAAACGTTTCATAACATCTAATTTGCATTTTTAGTATTGCTTATCGCATCTACGAATACCATATCGACCGCTGATCAATAAGTGATAGCACAAGCGTGTAGGAGGCAAAATGAAATTTTCGACATCTAAAATTTTTTTTTCTGATTCAGAAAAAGTTTAATGTGTCAAAAGTGTGTAGGATTGACGCAATATATTTTCTATGATGATTTATCCTATATATTGGTGACAATTTACACATTGAATTTTAGGAACAAGAACGTATTTCACCAAAAAGAGGGGTTTAACTGTTCAGAAAGCTTTTGGGGACCGATGGGCCACCCAACATGGGGACCGACGGGCCATTATTTCTTGAGATTTTCTATAGGTGGCGTATTGGCATGGGACTGGATATTAGTCTTTTATGGGAAAAAGCACAATAGAACTTCAGCTTGCATCTTTAGGTGATAAGTTTTGACTTAAATGAATGCCCTCAAATTTACAGTGACAGATTTGCCTTAGTAATGGCTTCAAACACAAAATGGTGGAAATTTAAATATCCATTATCACATATTTTCAATCCAGGTAGTATTTGGGATATAATAAACATAAGGACCCCGTTAGACATTGATGCAATATTGAGTGTAATTTAAATGTTCACCAAAAAATTAGCTAATGGAGGGTTATTGATGAATTTTATTGTTTTTATTCAAGATTTCTCCTGCAGGTGGCATACTAGTACAGTATCATTGGAAAATTTTACTTTTCCCCTAAAAAACTAAATGATTGACAAAAATGATTTATTGATGGAGAAATAATTAAAATATTCTAATTTTTTAATATTCATCAACAAATTTGAAGTATTAGACAAGATTTTGATGATCACGGTGGTAGCCAAACTTCTGAATCTACCAAATATCAAATAATTTTTTTTTTTAGTGACCAAAGAACCAATCGTTTTGGAACTCTCCAATATAGTTTTTAATGCATCTGTTCATGTACTGCTAAAATATCATCTCAATAGATTGAATATAACTACAAAAAAGTAACTCATGACATTTGTGAAAATTAAGCTTTTTTTCAAAGTGTAAAATCTGGGCATATCTATATTCTTTCGATCTATTATTGTCCTATACACTCAGATGGATCAACAAAAACATATTGGAAACAAATTTTTAATTCTTTATTCTCCCTTTGGCAAGTTATTAACATGGTCCATCGGACCCAATGGGATGGCCCATCGGTCCCCAACCATGGGGACCGATCGGCCACCATCATTCTTGACAGAAAATGTGTTTTATAATCTTTCTTCCTAGGTTGATCTATGTGAATCTTATATCATTTTAAAGAGAATTACACCAGCTAATAGGGTGCACAGTATGAATCCTTTATCTGAAGCAGATTTGCCTCCATGGTCAATAATTTGTCAAGCGGCCCATCGGTCCCCACTCTCCCCTACCTTTTAGAAGCCCTCCTGCACCAGAAAGTGCCATTTCTTTTATTATTATTTCTTTAACTCATTAAATGCACTTTTTATGACCAATAATTAGTTATATATAACAATTTTCCTGACTTTTTTTATCCATTCTGCATAAAGTAAGTCTCTTCACCAATTCAGATGTAAAGAATTCTTTCTTCATCAATCTATGCAACAAGATGTTTTTCTATTTGTAAACACAAATCAACCACTTACCTTCTCGGTATGTTTTTTGTATACATCTTCCTCACACATTTTGGTTCCTTCATACAAGACAGCAAACTACAGACTCATTTTCACTATTTGTTCACTTGCATGCAAAGCAACACTGTAATCAGCTTTCTTCATTGTGTCTTACATTTAAATCAGCATACTTCCCTGTGTTGAACCATTCTTAAGCTTTCTTCTTTGTGCTGTACCATTTAATGTAAAAGTCAAAAGCATAAACTCAGAAATGCCTGAATGTATAATCATTTACCTGCATCACACTGTCTATATCATGGTGACGTTCTCTACCACTTCTGTGCTCATGACTAGTTCAGTAATCAAACTGGTCTACTCGGTTTAGGGGTTCACAGAATAAACTAAAACATCAGTGAGAGATCAAAGAAATGGCAGGTATAAATTGGAATGTTCTTCAACGATCAAACTTGATCACGGTTGTGGAGCCTGGAGATTTTACGACGGCGTAGTGCCTTTCATGTGTGAGAAGGAAATCAAAATACTTTGGACTTTGCTATCACAATACGACTAACCTTTTCATTAGATAACGTTTACTTTTAGTCGCTGTAACCAACCTTGGTCTTGCTTCACCTAAAGATCAGCCGTTAACTGTAAATATTTTCTTGTATATTGTACAATACCTATGTGTCAAATTGGCACTTGGACCTTCAAAATTAAACTTTGATTTATTTTGGTGACTTCTCTCAAATAATATCTTGGTTAGGTAAATTATTTATCACTGCACTGTCATAAGGCTTAGTCTCATTATTTATTTCATGTAGAGTTGGAAACAAATAATCCAAATCAAGTTCCTCAATTTAACTTTCAAATCAGCTACATGTATAAGTCAATAAGTCAAGGTTAGCACACTAACTGAATATCTTCAATATCTTAGTTTTGCAAGAATCAAATCAATTGCAAATTAAAAAATATAATCACTTGTTCACCCAAAAGATACATAATATATTATTTAAAAGGATCAGATTTTAAAACAAAAATAAAAAAGAATAACAGATATATTTCCAAGAAGAAAGAAAGAAAAAGAAGGCAACAAATAAAGGATCAACCTTTGTTAAAAGAGATTGGTGAAAAAAAAAAAATGTCTGCAACAGAATTGATATAGCCTACCATGCCAAATTTGTAAAAGAAATTACATTTGAGTTTTACAGAGAATATTTGTATTATTGCTCCAGGTACAACTTGCATCAGTCATGCACTATGAAAAAAAAATTACCTGCACAACACTTGACAGCAATAAAAATCAAGGCGGTCGATCCAGTTCGCTCTGGTTTTCGTGGGAGATCTATTTACGATCACTTGGTCAATTGAATACTTAAGCACCTTAAGTGTTTGTTGAGAGTCTATCTGGTCTCCACCAGTTCGAGGAAAAAATACATATATATAAGAATTCCAAAAAGCAATCACACCGCATCATCAGCAGCAGCCGAGATTGAACAAGGTGACAGCCATTTTGATTTCAGTTAACAAACTACTTCTGCACAATTTTTTCAATTTTGGGAAAACTTGGAAATTGAAAATTATTTGAAAAATTTGATATTGAAAATATTTATAATTGAAAAGTGAAATTAAGAAAGACATTATATAAAAAATTCTTTTATACAAGTAAATAACATTGTGCAAGTCATTCAAAATCTTTTGAAATATTTTAAAATAATTGAAACTAGAAAAGACAATGGATTACGATACAGTTCTAAAACAGGTTGGACCAATGGGTCCATACCAAATTGTTGTAATGATCTTATTAGGCTTATGTTCATTCTACAATGCCTTTAACACATTGGGAATGAATTTATTTGGACCGCACCATGACCACGTTTGTGACGTAAAAATTGGGGAAAGTTATTCTTATAACACACTGCTCCAAGTTGCTCCGATTGACCCAACCTCAGGCGAACGAGACACATGTAATATGTTGGACATAGATTGGACGAATACTTCTATCGAAGAAGTCATTTCTTGGAACCAAACTTTATTTGAAACCCTCCCAACTATCGCCTGCCATGCTTGGGTCTTTGACCGCGAGCAATATGCGGAAACTTTCACAAGCGAGGTATGTTTTTCTTTTAGTATTTTGTTCTTTTTGTAATTGTCACACTTTGTTCGTATATTTCTTTAGTGTTTATCGTTTAAGCTTATTCAAAGAATGTACTCAAAGTGTCCTCTAATGACGCAAAGATACATCGAATTGAAGAATTAATTGTTTCCTCATACTAATTATATTCAAACACTGACAGGTATTAACAATGTTGCAAACAAATTCATTGTGATAATATTAAAATAATTAAGCAGCAACAATAGTAATCACACCAATTACTGATAATGATTATCAAACTGGCACTAAATATAAATCTTGCCACTGTACAACCTAAAATATTTTCCCAATTCCCCTGCCCTCAGGAAGATGCTTGCGCTTCCAACCCCTTCAGTTCTTATCCTCACCCCTATATGCCCTAACTTCCTAGCTCATCTGTGGATTTTATGGTAGATATATCATGTGTGAATAGATCAAAAGACATTTCTACACTACCGGCAACCTGCTCAATAGTTAGTTATCTATAAATGAGCTATTTGCAGATAAAATTATTTCAAAACTTGGGATTAAAATAAAGTTTCTCTTGAAGCATCCAAGTGTAGTCTAGGCCTTGACCTTATTCTATGATTTGTTTCCAAAGCTCAGTCTTCAAATTTGTTCTGATTAAACTTTACCATTTTTTGCAGTGGTCAACTGTTTGCAATTATGCTTTCATGAGACAAATTTTCACCAACACATACCAAGGTGGTTTACTTGTTGGCTCTTTCGTTTCGGGACAAATAGCAGACAGGTAACATTGTGTTGCTTTTTTTTCCAGAAATTAAAATTAATAAATTTAGCATTTTTTACTATTAGAATCCCTCAAGTATTTATTGGCAAAAGTACCACTCATAAAGACATTGATACAATGCCACAAAACTTAGACAGTAAATGCAAGAAAAAATATATCTTCATTACTAAGATATTACTATTTTGATACTATTTCTACTATTGTAGATCATTATACGTGTTTGTTAAACGGTAAATTCAAATAAAATATTAAAGTATTGCCCTATTTGTACTAAATTATGAAAACTTAAGACAATTCCAGCATAGCATGGCAAATTCTACTGCCATTTTCCCCATTGATATCGAATGGACAAGATCATTGTAAATATTTTACTCTCCTTCGACAACCATTTACGCAACCATTTATGGAGACGTTCTCGAACTATAGTATTGCATCATACATTGTTTGTCTTAAATCATTATCAGTCATTCTTTTTTTATCGGATGATCAGATAATAATACTTTCTCATAACCTTTGACTTCTTCCAGGGTCGGTCGTAAAAATACACTTTCTATTATGGCATTTCTTGGCTTAGTCCTTGGACTTTCATGCGTCTTCAACCCTGAAATATACTCCTTCCTTGTCTTGCGTTTCCTGTTTTCAATCACTGTGAGAGGAGTTGAGTTAACTTCTTTTGTTTTATGTGAGTATCATTATTTCCTTTTCTTTTGTTTATTTACAGCACTTTTTTTCTTTGCAGCTAAAATGAGCTTTACAGGATAAATAAGACTTTTGAAGAGTGCAAGTAAAAAATTGAAAAACTGTATTTCTTTCAAGGTCATAAAAAGAAATTTTAGGGATGAAATAGTGTCTCATGAACGTTTCACTTTCTAGGCTATACTATAATTGGTTCCTCTTTTTCTATATTATTTCCATGTTTTATGTTCCAGTATCAGAAATGCTGTCGATCAAATGGACAGCGTTCGCAGGCATCATCATAATGTTCATCTATTCTCTCGGAGGCTTGACCGTAGCTGGTCTTGGATTTGCAATCTCAAACTTTCGCTGGCTTCAACTTTCCTTCCTTCCTTTCACCATTTTGATCATCTCCTATTATTTGTGAGTTTACACTTTATTTCTGACATACTATAAACTTGCAATTTATATTTTGGTCATGACATAGTTTCAAGTAATGACATAAAATTATCTGCCACTCTATAGATGGCTGACAATGACAAGCATAGCTTCAACAGATTTCCTCGTATATTTGAAACCATACGTTGTCATTACTGGTACTTTATTTTAGTAGTTCATGGCAAAGAATCTAAGTTGTTAATTTCTCCTTTATTATTGTGTAATATCTAAATATGAAATGGGAAAAATAATAGTATTTTGTTTCTCAAATATAAAAAAAATTACCAGGCATTGCTCCATTTTTTTCATTTCTTATCAGACCTATATCTCCATACATGTTTCATTTAGATTGCAGTATCTTTAGATCTAATTGTTTAATTATCAACTGAACAGCTTTGAACTGAAGTATTGGCTACTTGTACTCTGTATGCAAGTCTCTTATTCAGAACAGTTTATTCATACTCAGCTGGTAGTGATACCAGACAATCCTCTTGATATACAAGACTCAATCACACCTTTTTGAGTATGTTGCCCTTGAAAGACAATTTTTTGCCAAAACATGATAGAAATAAGGAAATGTTACGAAGTCAAACTGATTAAAAATTGTGAATATTGCTCTTCTTAGATTATTATGCATATGTATATCCAGATCTCTTGCAAATTTAAAGCAAAAATTCAGAATTTATTTATCTTTTTCAGTTACATTCCTGAATCTCCCAAATGGTTAATTGCAAAGGGCCGATTTGATGAAGTTGCCAATATATTCAAAACAATGGCTAAATTCAACAGAAAACCTTATCCAGAGGCCACTGTGAACCAATTCATAAAACAGGTAATTACGCAATAATCAATCACACCAAAACATACAATGTGTACTGCTTATGAACTACTTTTACTGTATGATATTAATGAAGAATGTAACTTGCATTTTCAAAGTCGAGGGAGACAATCGCTCTTCTGGAACCCGTCTTTCCTAAAGAACGGTTGTTTTAGAAAATTAAATGAAAATGAAAGCCTAAGGTTATAATGCACGTAAAATTTGGATAGATATTACAAGGCAGAAATGGAAATAGGTAAAAGTGTTTTGCCTAAAGTCATAATGAACAATTATACCCATTGTGGTACAACATTTGTTGAGCATATCTTGTGTCAGATCACCTCGTTCTTCAACAACAGATTGCAAAACATTCGATATATGAACAGGTCTATTTGCAATGACTTTTCTTTTTATGATTTGGGATTTTTTTTTTTTTTCAGGTTGAAGCCGACGCCCAAGCAAAATCAACAGAGAAACCCAATGTCTCTATTGGGCGCCTATTTCAGAAAGATCTCTGCAAAACCACAATTCTCATTATTGTTGACTGGTAGGTTTCCCACCCAATCTATGTTAATTCATGCAGGTGCTGATGTATTTCTATTTTGCTATTTTTTCTGAGAATGCAGCAAGAGAAAAAAACATAACTCAGTAAAAAAAGAGATAGAATTTTTTTCACGTCACACTTTGGATAATTCTTTAGACTGTGGTTTCATTATTAGTCCATTCAACTCTTGACAACTATGTTATGTAAAATTTCTTGAGTTTAAATTTTCTTCTATTGCATTTTTTAGGATTGCCCTGTTACTTGTCTACTCTGCGTTCACAGTCAGCATGAATGAACTAGCTGGCAGTATCTACACGAATATCATATTGGCTTGCACTCTGGAACTTCCTGGCTACTTTGCATCTATTTTTGTGATCCGTCGTTGGGGCAGACGAAGGCCTGTCATTGTTTCCTTTGGACTAGCGGCAGTGATGAATCTTGTAGCAGTTTTTATGCAAGTTTTTGGAGGTATATGACAGTGATAATCATAATAATTATGGTTTTAGTATTTGTATTGTTATCACAATAATTATATGTCACATTGCATAGCATGACAATGGATTCATTAATTTTTTGGCATCTTTTTGACACATTCATAATATTCCAATCATATACAAAGAACCTTAGAAAGGCATAAACGCAGAAAGTATAACACTATCAACAACAGCAAAATCAGTCTAAGCCAAATCACTGGGTGATCACAGTCCAGATCTGCTGTGCTGAAGGTTGATGTTTGCATGGGTTCAAATGCAGGTCAATGAATCCAAACAACTTCAGTGAACCTTCAGGAACAAAATCTCAGTTAGATGTCGTTCAGATGAGACTTTTTTTGAAATGGCAGGCTCTTGTATCAGTGTCTATAATGGGAAAAAAGTCATTAACATTGGAATAATGTGTAACACTTCAAGAAATCCTATTAATAATCAACCTTCGGAAGTGACTAGACCTACTCACCTGGCTTTTGAGAATATGACAGTGTGCACTTTCCAAATCGGTCTATTTTGAAGATGTAATCCATGTTATATTTCATTCAGATCTATCTTTGGCGGTGACCATTCTCTCTCTGGTATGCCGTGCAGCCCTCTCCTCTATTTATGGCATGTTCTACATTTACGGAGCACTTCTCTTCCCCACGGAAGTCAGACAAATCGCTCTTGGCTTCACAATTGCTATCGGCTCAGCTTTTGGTTTGGCAGCTCCTTATATCATCGGACCAGTGGCAAGTGAACACCTTTTAAAGTTTACATGAATGTGTAACTGAGTTTGAGTTTTTTAAAAATTCTTACGTGTACACTGAAACTGTGGGATTTCTCTCCGTGGTACATTGGATAGATGTTTTGATAGTTTCAACCTATTTTTCTGGTGGACCTTTCTTTCTGAAATAGTTGAATAAATTTTTCAAAAAACTAATTTATTTTACTAACTATTTTGAAATATTGAACAATTCTAACACAAACCAAATTTTCCAAAGAGACAGTAAAATACCAGAAATTGGCTGGTGAAAATTTCGTCATGCTACTTCAGATAAATAGGCAGATCTATCAGAAAAGGGGTCAAAAATTTCTGAACATGCCTTGTACATGTCCTGTAACTCATGGTGTTTTGACTATCTATTTGGATAGGTGAACTGTTGAATCCCAAAATTTTAGTATATAATTTTATCATTGTAAAATTGACTCCTATTTTGTCCTAGTTTAGAGATCATATGAGACGCATAACAAAGTATGAATCATGTCTATTTATACATGGTGTCAGATTTTTGAAGATGTTTTGAATTGGTACCATCGAAAAGTAAGACATAGATAACCCGTAATTTATGCGACATGCACAGACTTTTTTGACATAAGTAGGCCTACACTCAAGTCGAGTAGGTTGTCAAGTATGTCAGTATAAATATACTCACTTCTTGACATGTTCCTCATTTTCAATCTACTACATAGGATTGATAATAGTTATTGTCTCTTGTGATCGTGAAAGTCACTATACTGGAAATATATCATCTGATCACTTTCGCAACAAATGATAGGACTGTTATGATTAAAGAGTGCAAGGCCAGAAGTGATCTTTCATGATATGGGGACAGCCTTGTACGAGGTGGAGACTATTTTAGTTGTTAAACATTTGCAAATGCGATTCGCAGTTGAATAAAGTCCTAGATTGGTGCATAGTACTGTGCATAGTACTGTGCATAGTACAGTGCATAGTACTGTGCATAGTACTGTGCATAGTACTGTGCATAGTACTGTGCATAGTACTGTGCATAGTACTGTGCATAGTACTGTGCATAGTACAGATCCGTTCTACAACGGATTACAATTTTTTTAGTTCAATGAAATCTGAGCTTGTACCATTATTTAGAATTCAAATGGCAATGTATATATTTTTTTAAACAAATCCCGTATAAACATGTTTCTTTATAATCTTTGTGGGAATTTGTTCGCTTAATGTTCCAAAATTCAATTTGAATCAATGCAACTTATCATCCACTTTTCTTTATATAGGCTCAAGTCTGGACTCCTCTGCCTAACATCATCTTTGGTGCAGTAGCACTGGTGGCTATGGTTGCCACGGTATTCCTTCCTGACCTAGAATCTCCTGAATCAACCGAGGATGAGATCGGTTTGGAGCCAGTAACAAGAACAAGCTTGTGTGAAGATATTCCCATCACCAACTCGGGTTTCACTCCAGCCGCTGCTTGCGTTCCAATCGATGTGTAAGTAAAATCTTAACATGTTATGGAATGATTTCATTTGTGTTTTATGTATAGACAGACAGACAATAAAGCTTATTTACAGAACGAATAATACACAATTTAGCATACTATTTTCAAAAAGCTGCAAAGAATACATTCAATCATCATAAGGGGGACCCATCTAAGGCCAAAATTGACCGCTATCGATTGGCCACCCAGAGAAATGCAAAAAGGGATATTCAAGAACCTCCTGAGCCCCTCGTATATAGGTTCTTTGTGTTTCAGTCGTTC
The DNA here is from genome assembly GCA_026936325.1 of Platynereis dumerilii. Classification (NCBI taxonomy): domain Eukaryota; kingdom Metazoa; phylum Annelida; class Polychaeta; order Phyllodocida; family Nereididae; genus Platynereis; species Platynereis dumerilii. Next base: position 982,591 of record JAPTHN010000054.1, read on the forward strand.
AAATGTACGGAAGTTTTCTCATAATATAATACTTCTATTGAAGGTAAATCTATCCTGTATTATTTTATTTAGGTACCCAATCACTTCACTACCTCCTGATGAAGAAGTTGCTGCTGACGAATTTACGAAGAAGAATGTCGTGCCGACCCTGTTCAAAGAATCGTGGAAGGAAAAAGAATCTGCGGCGAACAACTATATCAACGGATCTGAAAACATGGCCAAGAAATCTGTTGATGCTTCTGATGTGAAGGGATTTGTGAATGTAGGCTTTATTGGAGATGGGCATATATGATGTCACAAAAAATTATATAACGATTTGTTCATGAATATACAGTAACACAATACAGTTATACCTGCGTTGTAAGACCCCTGTTGTAAGATCAACTTGCCTTATATGATCGCCTTCATCCCGCACTAAGTAGTATTTTTAGCGCATTTTTGACCCCGACGAGAGATCGCACCCCCAGGAGAGACCGCTTCCTGGCTGCTGAAGGGGTGGACCACTGTATAGAGGCATTGACAAAAAAATGGTTTCTTTATTAAGCAGAAAAAATGTCAAACCTCGAATGCTACATCTTTAGAATTTGTATGACAGATGGTTTTCCCTTTGGATTTCCTGAATTTATATCATGAAGTAACTGTTCTTAATCATTTTCCCTGTCTGTCATTGGTATTCAAGTTATAGTAATTCCATGATGATACGGTCGCAGGAGAAATAATTTTCTGTGTTCATTTCTGATCTTCAGCCTATCCTATACTGGATTCCTTTTCTTATATATATAATCAGGATTTTAACGTGTAACTATGTATATATATTTTTACTTTGAGTATGGTCTGAATTATCAATGTATATGTCTATATTTATATGAATTATATCAGTGTATTAGTAAATGCATGTGTTCTTAGTTAAGTTTACAGATTTACGGGTTATTTTCTCTCAACATAGATCTACCCTCTCAGTATTTTTACAAACTTCCTTTTATCATATATTACGTATACGCAACATTTTGTATCTGAACACATTATGTAAGAAATGTAGTTGAATGCACAATAAAATCATAATCAGAACTTCATTAGTGTCCGTCTTATTCTGATAAGTGTAATTTACCTATTACTGCAAGACTTGTGCAAGTTTCCAGTGAATAGCTCCCTCTTTGGTCCTTATCGCTTTAGTCTAGACGTCTCTCTTCATAGCAGAGAACTTTCTTTGCCACTTCTTCTCTCCTTGTTAAGGAATTTTTCTCAGAAGGTGACTTCTCATTTTCTCGAGGATATTGCCAAAGCATATGTGCACATATGGAGAGCGCTATAGAAAGAGCTCAGACATCCTAAGTTTCTACACGAAATGATTAATAACACTTTGATAGACAAATAGATGGATTAATTCATTACAAGACAATTGAACAGATAGATAGATGAATCAATCACTGGAAAGATAGATAAATTTATAATATGACAAATAAGCAAACATTTAATAATATAAATTGTAGTTTTACCTACATAATTTATAATTCTGAAACTGCATGCAGTTTGAAGCAAATATTTATTATCACATTTTGCCTTGATTTTTAGTTCTTTGAAGTTTTGACAGGTATGGTCTGATTTGAAGCTCGGTTAGATGAAGGGAAACCTATTTGATTTAAAAGGATTTCTCCCATTTGAAGGCTTTTAGACAGGAAGATATGAGGCTTCTGCTTTCATTATGAAGTTGATGGAAATTTGGGAAACCACATAGATCTACAGATGTGCCAATTTTCTTTTTGCTTTTGGTCAAATATAAAAAAAAAACAGTTTTACCAATATGATCCAAGTCCATTGGTTTAATGTACCAGTGTAAATGAACAAAAACTGACTTAGAAGTCTTGGAGGACATTCACAAGTTTCAGAAATCATGCGCAAGCAATTCTTTCAGGTGAAGAAACAGTCGTCAGTGTCTTCTTTTATGAATCTGTCAGGCCAAAGAAGCACAGGTCTGTTATTCATCCACAAAAATACTAGATACACCACATATAGACAAATAGATTACAGATTATTTGATAAGTAGGTAAATAGCTAGATAGATGAAACTATGGTTAGACACATTCAGAAAAGGTTAAATGAAATGCATAATAGCATATTTCACTTGGGATTATGAAACAGCACAAAAAGCTTGAAAGCAAACTTTTTGCTGATCTTTTAAAAATTTGTAGTTCTTTTACGGTGAGGTGAGTTCAGATTTCGAGTTGGATAATCAATGTGAATCTTATCATATGATTAAAGGGTTGTACCCAAGGCTTCCATACAGGTAAAGATGAGGCTTCTGCTTTTATTTGAAATATGTGATGGAAGGCATTAAAAATATTGTCTAAAATCAGATAAAGGTGTTCATTCTCTTGCTTCTAATAATTTTACACAGAGCCAGTGGTGACCTGAATGAGTTTTGTGTAATTAAGTGATGGATTTGGGTGAGATTGAAAGGTCGAATGACCACTGTGAATTACAGCTACCAAAGCATTTATGGGCACACGACCCTTACACGTGAAAGACTCCACAATTAGGGGAGAGCGGGGCACAATGAGACGGCGGGCACAGTGAGACAAAGCCCGTAGCGTCTAGCTGGTACTGTTTACAGATCAACCCTCTTTTGTATAGCACAAAAAGTAAGTAAGTGAGAGTCTGATCTATATCCGGAATGCCTAAACAGCATATCAAGAGTGGAATTTCAATATTTAGGTTTTTAGCCGATAAAAGTAAATAACTTTGCTAAACGACTTTTTGTTATAATTCCCAAGAAAAATGGTATAACGCAAATCAATTGCAAGGAATTCAAACCTTGATTATTTGCCTTAGTTTAGTGAGATAATGAACCACAATGCAGGTATCTGGTCCGCAGGATTCAAAAATTTTAAAAAGAGAGCTGCGTGGGGCACAGTGAGACAGTTGGAGACGGGGCACAGTGAGACATGGTAAAATACACTCGAAACGACCTGAATGTAAGGCATAGCTTACAATTCACTAGTAAAAACAAAATGCATGCAATAAACGCCAGATTTTAGTGAGTCATATTCAAAGAGAAGCATCAGAATGAATTTTGATTAGTATGTAACAGGTGCAGCCGGTTAAATAAGTCGTGCATGTGTCCTGTGCGATGAAGTTTCGAAACATGCTCAAAAACGGACCTAAAAAATCACCTAGTCAGCTGCTTTTATAAGATTACAGTAGTCTCTGTAGCAACAATTGATGGAACAATTCTGCAGGTCCCGAGGATCGGCGGTTATGGCAGCAGATGCCCTGTCTCACTGTACCCCGCCAGCTGTCTCACTGTGCCCCACCCACGGGGCACAGTGAGACACTTAACGAGCATGGATATAACTCAAAATTTCTCCAAACCTGTAAAAGGTAGGAACCTAAAACTACTTGACAACATACCCAACGTCATTACCTATAATGTAGACCTGATCTCATTTAACTCGTTACTGCCAACATTTTGGAACACTTGAAAATAAAAAAAGTGTCTCACTGTGCCCCGCTCTCCCCTATAATCTGTGTCTTCCTCGTTAAGCCATTTGCCAAACTCACAGCTAATAGCTATTCACCAGAGAGAGATTAAAGACAACAGCTTCCATTCATAAATGATTTTTTCTGGCGCATTTAAAATCATTAGTTTCATAAGCTGATCAAATTTTGTGAGTAAAAATGAAGTGAAGAAACTTTCCGGCGAGGTGAGCTCTGATTTCAAGTTCGATAATCAAAAGGAATCTTATATGATTAAAAGGAAGTTGCACCCAAGATTTCTATACAGGACAGGTAAAGATAGGGCTTCTGCTTTAATTTGCAATATGTGATGGAAGGCATCAAAAATATTGTCTAAAATCAGATAAAGGTGCAGATTCTCTAGCTTCTAGTCATTTTACAAAGAGCCGGTGTTGACCTTAATGTGTAAAGTAATGGATTTGAGGGAGACTGAAAAGGTTGAATGACCACTGTAAATTAAGCAACCAAAACATTTATCTTCTTGGCACACAAATCCTTCAAGTGAAAAAAACTCCTCTACTAATCTATGTGTTCATCCTGAATCTATTGACTAAACTGACACTAGCTATTCACCAGAGGGATTAAAAACGACAGCTCTCTTGTAACTTATTGTTGCATAAAAATCATTGGAAAATGTTTCGTAAGCCAATCAAATTTGTGACCTGCTCCACCAAAATGAGTTCAAAGTAGGCATCATATATTTCTCAGAAATTAGCAAAATGTGTAAAGATGATATGAGATGCTACTTAGAGCAGGTTGATAAATTTGTCAATTGGTGTGATACCAACTATCTCAACCTTAACGTTAAAAAAACCAAAGAAATGGTATTTGATTTTCGTAAGGGTAGTAACTCTGTTACATCAATAGAAATTAAATCAGAGTCAGTCGAAATGGTTAATGAATATAAATATCTTGGTGTTGTCATCGATGAGAAACTTACTGGCTCTCCAAACACTAAAAGGGTTTACAACAAATGTATTCAACGAATTCACCATCTATGCATCTTAAGAAACATCAAGGTTAATGGTACTGTACTCTCTCTGTTTTATAAGTCTGTGGTTGAGTCAATTTTGTGTTTTTCGATCTCTGTCTGGTTTGGAAGTCTCAATGGTAAAGATAAGAAAAAGTTAGAGAAGATTGTGAGGTTCGCAAGAAAACTTGGTGTATCGACAACTCCTTTGAATATGTTGTATGACAAGAGTGTTGTTAATCTTGCTGATAAGATCATGTCAGATACGGATCATCCCTTGCACAACTTCTATAAATTCCTACCATCTGGCAGAAGGTTAGCTTTATCAATGATTCGTACGTCTCGATTTAAGAACACATTTGTACCTAGAAGTATTAAACTGTATAATTATGTGTCATCTAAGTCAAAATAATACGCTTTCTACTACTATTTATTATCTCTTGTATGTATTAACTTATTGCCTACTGTGATTGTATGATTGTGTGTGTGAATGTGCTCAAATCCACTGAAAGTTTCTGTTTGTAACATTAGAGAGGTTTTGCTACACGTTTCCGTGTGACGTTTACGTGGGAGTTACCATGGCAACAATGTTATAAGATAGCACTTGTACACGTATACGTATAACCTCTCTATTATGAATGGACGAATAAAAGTATATTCTATTCTATTCTAAAAAGGCCTCATTTTGATGTTTTTTAGCTGTTGGTACCACGTTTTAGCGAAAGTTTTTTTTTCAAATACTTTAGACCATTTTACAAAAAATTTATTTAAAATTATCTAAATTGAGTGAACCTCTTGATTTTCTTAGTGCTTTAATTGCAATGGCAGGAATTTTAAACGCCATTTTCTCAAAGTTTGATCTTTCGCATCATCGATGTTTGAGGTGCCATATCTTTGGATTGGATGGAGATATCAAAACATACTAAACATCATTTTAAAGCTCAGATCCAGTAGAATAAAGTCATTTTCACAACTAACTATGATAGGAGGCCGACTTTGAACCCATGTTGGTGAAGCAGGTCTCATTTTGTGAGTAATAATGAAGTGAGGAAATTTGCCATGCTTCTTTTAGAAAACGGTTGTTAGTTTGAGCTGTTCATAAGTCTCTACAAGACCTTTCCTACAAAAAAATCCAGTGAATAGAATTCATTCTTTGGTCCTTATCACTTTAGACTAGACATCTTTTAATAGTAGAGAACCTTCCTTTGCCACAGCTTGATACTTTATGATGGAATTCTTATCTGAAGGTGACTTCTCATTTTCTGAAGAATATTGCAAAAGCCATTATCTGGAAAGTGGATGTAAAAGGAGCTCAGAAACTATACAGACAGATGCTAAATAAACACACTATAGATAGTTAGATAGATATATAGATATATAGATAGAGGGATAGATAGATAGATAGATCGATGAAGATAGAAAGATGAAGCATTGAAGAGACAGATAGACAAGTTATGACAAATTCAGGAGAACATTTATGAAAGTCATTGAAATTTTAGTGCTACATAGCCCAATGAGGATTATGCAACTGAATGTGGTTTGCAGTTGAACTTTTTGATGAGTTGAAGTCTGCTCCTTCAGTTTCTTGTCTTTTGAACTTTTTCAAAATCAGGTGAACTTTAATTTGAAGCATGGTTAGTCAAAGGTAAACTTGCATGATTAAAAGAAAGTTCTGCACAAGTAATCTAGACTGGTAGTAGGTAGGGATACTGTTTCTGCTTTCATGTAATGGAGTTGTGATGAAAAGTATTTCAAATTCTCTGATACCACACAATTTTAAGAACACATCATTTTGCATCAATTCAATTTTCAAAAGGCTGTTGTAGACCTGAATGTTCAATTCCATTTTTTATAGACAGACATATTTTTTTAACAGACTTTAAGCTTATGATGAGTTGTAAGTTGGATAAGAGGTTAAATGACAGCCATGTATTTCAGTGATTACTCTCCTACTCGCTGAAGTGAACATATCATGCAGTTAGTGTCGTTGCACATCAGGATGATTTACCATGGCAATAACATCAACTGAACAAGAGGCTGATTTTATATATATACTTTACAGTTTGTAAAAATCAAAGCAAAAAATCAAACATTTGCAAATCAGGTTTCCAATAGTTTTTGAAATTGGAAAGCTGTAATATATCAAACCTAGAAAGAAATACAATAGTCAGTAGTGCAGTTTTGGGAAATGTTGTAATACACATTCATGTACGATGCTGCCTTGATGATCAGTGCATCAATTTTCTGGATATCACAAACACGATGGTATCAAAATTATCAGTCTTATTACTGAGACAGGATTAGGACATGCCTATCATACACATACATACATGTAACTCTATCATTTATTTCTATGCAAGCCGTGCACAGCCATTATCTGAATATGACATGTGTAAACCATTCAAAATTACATTCTGGCTTAGGAATATGGCTATGATATTGCCATCTTCTGATAGTGTAAATACAGTTTCGTATGAGGGCAGAATTAGATATATTGGTCTGGGGGTTAATAGACTACCATGGCACCAAATCGATATCTTATTAATGACCAGTGCTTGCAAAGTATCAATGGTAATGCATGTGGAATCTTCATATCATTGGACCTTGTTCTCAGAGTAGAAACTACTGATGTAGGTCTGATGTAATTTTGCATTGCCAATGTGAAAACAGAATCACAGGGCAACACCACTGACACACATGTATTATCAAGATGACTTTTACTCCAAGATTTTGTCTGGTGTCATCTCATGTTTATGTCATATCAGGCAACACATAATTGAGGGGAAGAAAATTAATTTATTAATGATGACTTCTCTAATATCATTGACCATCTACTACAGTACAAATTTCTAAAAGTGGCTTGTCATTTAAAATCTAGCCTTAGCTATCTATCCATAGCCATTCCAAGCTGAACTAAGCTACACTTATCCATAGCTAGCAATAGCTATCCACAATTACTATTGTTTAAACAAGGGGTAAAGAGATTCAAGTGTATACAAAAGAATACAAATGGATAGCTATGGATAGATATGGATAAGACTAGTAATGAATAGCTACAGACAGCTAAGTTGAGCCACATTTAGAAATTTGTACTGTATATAAATTGAGGAGAGACTGGTAAGCTATATCCTAAAAGTTTCTATGAAAACAGTAAACTTGCACACTATTGTCCTTGCTTAAATTTTGCTCATCTATCACATGTATAAAAGAGCTGTGAGTTGCTAAAGTCTACCAGACAGATTTGTCTTTCTTCCTTATGTAAAATCTCTTTATAATCCACTTTAGAGGGAACGGGGACACAGTGAATCACTGGACACAATGAATTAGTGGCTATTTCTAGATGCTGATACCATAAATTGCTAGAATGTGCCATCTACAGGGTAGCTATTTAGTCCAGCATACTTATTAAAGCATGCCATCCAAAATTGTTCATGTTGCACTTGAGTTCTGTAGTAAAATATGATTTCGAGCACTAAATCCTAATATTTTGGATTATGCATTTTTGTAATATAGTCCAGGTTATTCAGGATTAACTGGCGTACTTATGATCTTATGATATATGGTTAAGTTGACAGTTTCTTTATATAAATTGTAATGACTCAAATTTAACAAAACAACATTTTCAACCATGCAAACAGACCGAATGGATTAAGTCACTTTGATTCATCCTTTCTAGTGAGGTGACTTTTCTGAGGAAGACAGAAGGTCGAATGAGGTCAAATGAGCACCATAAATCGCAGCAACCTATACATTTATCTTGACACGACTCTTTCAAGTGAAAGACTCCACAATTAATCTGTGTCTTAAAAGAAGCCATTGGCCAAACAGACACCAGCTTTTCACAAAAGAGATTTAAAATAATAAGTTAAGGCAAGTTTAGTGAGCTGGTACACTTTTCTGAGTAATAGCAGACTGAGACAACATGCAAAGCTTTCTTTGGCAAATGTCCTTTTTTTAGAGTTGTTCGTAAGGTTCTACAAGACCTTTACCACATAAATAGCCAGTGAATAGAATTCCTTCTTTGGTCCTTATCACTTTAGACCAGACATCTCTCTTAATAGCACAGAACTTTCTTTGCCACATCTTTTCTCTTTGTGATGGAATTTTTTATCTGAAGGTGACATCTCATTTTCTGGAGGATATTGCAAAAGCCAATATGTGGAGAGTGGATGTAAAAGGAGCTCAGATACTTCAAGTTTCTACACAGATAGATGCTAAATACACCACAGATAGATAGATATACAGAAAGATAGGTATATAGATAAATAGACAGATAGATTGCCAGAATGATTAGTGTGTCTAAAACAATCAAGAATTCAGAAACATGAATCATTGAAGAGGCAGATAGACAGGTTATGACAAATTCAGGGGAACATTTTATGAAAGAAATTTTAGTGTTACACAGCCCAATGAGGATTATGAAACAGAATATAGTTTGCAGTTGAACTTTTAATTAGTTGATGTCCCCTCCTTCAGCTTTTTGTCGTTAGAACTTTTTGACAGGTGAGTTCTGATTTAAGCATGATTAGTCAAAGGAAAATTTATATGATTAAAAGGAAGTTGTGCACAAGTAATCTGGAACGGTTACATAGGGATAAGACTTCAGCTTTTATGTAATAGAGTTGTGATGAAGGACATTTCAAATTCTCTGGAAGCAGGTAAAGGTGCATGTTCTAATGCTTCAATTCAGTGTTTAAAAGGCCACTGTTGACTTGAATGGTCAAGTTTATTGTTTTAGCTCATGTTGAATGGAAATCAGAATCGGACAGCTGCATATTTCAGTGATTATTCTCCTGTGCTCAAAACTCTTTCAAGTGAAGGAATTTGCAATCATTATTAGTCTTCTTTCCTGACCAATGCGCCCAAACAGAGTTATTAGTCATCAAGATAAGTTCCCCAAACAATAATGTTTCAGCTGTATATATATATTAAGTTTTATGGAAATTTGTGTAAGAAGATCTTATTGAACCTCACATAATTATCTACAACCATAACGGTTTTCCAAAGGTCTAGGTAAATTGGGGAAGCTATACTATATTTTACACTTAAGAATACAACCATTAGTTGTCTAGTTTTGTGAAATGTTGTATTACAAAATACAACCTTGGTCAGTGCAACACTCAAATTTTTCAAACTCCACTATCCCGATCGTGTTTGATTGCTTTGCTATTTTGTCCCTTGCAAATTGCAATTGCATTGCCAGCTGTGTTATTATCGTTTTCATAGCTACGTGTTTTTTTGAAAACTTCGTTTTACAGTTAAACCGTGACATCATTGGGTATCTGTCAATGTGATTGGTCTAATCTTCAATCTGTGACATATCAGTTCAGAGTTTGACATCACAGTTAATGACAAAAGAATTTAAAACTGTCAGGCAATGTTACGATTTGTGTACATCCACAACAAACAACGCATGTCTGAGCTGAGTGTTTCACCTTATTAATTGTTTTTCATACAAAATGTGTTACTGTTTTTCACAGGACACCAGTCATCAAAATTTCAAACAACATTTTTTGTTAGTAATTGCAACTCTCCTTTGAGGCTAAGTAGTCTGTTTGGTTCAGTTACAGCGTAGAGTAAAACATACATCATCCGTGTGTCACTGCACTTTGTCAGTTTGTTAAAATCTGTGCTTGTAATAAACGAAATTATTTAACTTAATCTCTGACATCACAGTTTTGGAATGAAGCAAATTGCAAACTTGAAAAACACGTAGCTATGAAAACGATAATAATGGAGTTCATAATGTCAGATTAAGTTGCATGAGGTGAGAAGTCAAATGTAGTTGCAAGGAGGTGTGAGATGGAGAGGAGAAAGGAGGGAAAATAGATAAACCAAGGACTTCTGACAGAGTTGTACATTACCTGTCCAAGTGCAATGTAGCGATAATGCGTTATGTGTCAATTAAGTGATTTATAAATTTGAGGGATACTGCAAAGGTTGAAAGACAACCATGAATTACAATAACCAAAACATGTATCTTAACTTCTTAGAATACACCTCTTTTAAGTGAAAAAAAATACTCCTCAATTAATCTGTGCCTTCTTTCTCAATCTATTGACCAAACAGACATTAGCTATTCACCAGAGGGATTTAGAACAAAAACATTCTTGCAATTCTTTGTTGCATAAAAAATCATAAGGAAATGTTTCGTGAGCAGATACAATTTTGAGAGTAAGAATGAATGAGGAAACTTGCCGAGCTTCTTTTAGAAAATGGTTGCTTAGTTGAGCTGTTCATAAGTCTCTACACGCCCTTTGCTACCACAAATGGCCAGTGAATAGAATTCCTTCTTTGGTTCTTATCACTTTAGACCAGACATCTTTTAATAGCAGAGAACCTCCCTTTGCCACAGCTTGCTACTCTATGATGGAATTTTTATCTGAAGGTAACATCTCATTTTCTTGAGGATATTGCAAAAGCCAATGTCTTGAGAGTGGATGTAAAAGGAGCTCAGACACTTCAAGTTTCTATACAGACATATGCTACACCATAGATAGATAGATGGAAAAGATAGAAAGATAGGTATATAGATGGATAGACAGATAGATTGTTGTTGAACTTTTTGATTAGCTGAAGTCTGCTCCTTCAGTTTCCTGTCTTTTGAACTTTTGGGCAGGTGAGTTCAGATTAAAAGCATTGTTAGTCAAGGAAGTGGTGCACAAGTAATCTGAACGTCGAGATAGGGATAAGGCTTCTGCTTTTATGTAATAGAGTTGTGATGAAGGACTTTTCAAATTCTCTGAAAGCAGGCAAAGGTGCATGTTCTAATGCTTCAATTCAGTGTTTAAAAGGCCACTGTGGACTTGAATGGTCAAGTTTATTGTTTTAGCTCATGTTGAATGGAAATCAAAATCGAACGCGAAAAGGACAACTGCATATTTCAGTGATTATTCTCCTGCGCTCAAAACTCTTTCAAGTGAAGGAATTTGCAATCATTATTGGTCTTCTTTCCTGACTAATGCGCCCAAACAGAGTTATTAGTCCTCAAGATAAGTTCCCAAAACAATAATGTCTCAGCTGTATATACATATGTATGGAAACTTGTGTAAGAAAATCTTATTGAACCTCACATAATTATCTACAACCATAATGGTTTTCCAAAGGTCTAGGTAAATTGGGGAAGCTATACTATATTTTACACTTAAGATTACAACCATTAGTTGTATAGTTTTTTGAAATGTTGTATTACAAAATACAACCTTGGTCAGTGCATCAATTTGTAAAAACGTTTTGGATATTACAAACATATTCTTTCCAATTGATCCTGAAGTCTTATTACTGCCTGTGGATATGCCATTTGCCCTCATAGATGAACCCTATAGTTTATTCATGTTAGTAGTCCACAGTCTTCATCTGGATATATCTTGTGTAAAGTCACTGTAAACCATTCCAAATCACATTCTGGCTTCAGCCTATGGCTATGATATTGCCATATTCTGAAAGTGTAAATACTATTTTGCATAAGGAGAGAATAAGATATATTAGGCTGGGGGTTAATAGACTTCCGTGGCACCAAATCGATATCTTATTAGTGACCAGTGCTTGCAAAATATCAATGGTAATACATGTGGAATCTTCATATCATTGGATCTTGTTCTCAGAGAAGAAACTACTGATGTAGGTATGGATTGCCAATGTGGATACAGAATCACAGGGCAATAACATTGACACATCCAGATGATGTTTCTGTGAAATTCATTAGTCAACATGCATACTGATTGTCCTTGCTTGAATGCTGCTCATCTATCACACGTATAAAAGACCAGCGAGTTGGTAAAGTCTACCAGACAGATTTGTCTTGCCTCTCTATAAAAAATCTTTTTATAGTCCCCTTTAAATTCCCCCTGTCAGTTACCAGAATTTTCCAGCTGCTTGGGATTGAGAGTAAGTGCTTCATGTAACTGATAGTGAAAAAACAATTTCCATATATGCAGAACTTTCTGAGCAATAGCAAAGGGAGCACAGCGGGCTTGAACAAACTTCGGGGTTAAAAAAATTGACCAAAACGATTAGCGCAGTGATGTAGAGGAAGATCAGGTGAACATTTTGATGTATCAAACGAAAAAATCTGTTGGGAATTTTTTGAGATATTTGAGTTTTAAACTTTGTATTTATCACACCCTATTGTTAGCATGGAATCTCCATCTAAAACTTATCAAAACTGCCCATTTTTCCTGTTAGATAATATCTAAGATAAAAGTCATTATTCAGAAGTAGAAAATAGGCAGTCATTGCCACAAGAGCAAGTACATACAACCTCATTCAGTCTGACAGAGTGTGATAAACATATAGAAGTAAACATTTCTCAGAAAATTTATAGAATATGTTTATTTGCCAGCTTGTCCTCAGTTTCATCATTCTGGTGAATAGTTGTAGTAGAATCTACCTCACTTCTGAACTCTATGGTGTATTATTGAGGTTTTTATGTGTTTTTTAAGAAATTTCACCACTGTGAAACAAGTACTTTTGCAATCATGTAAAGTGTTGCCAATAATGAGTGAATCATCAGAAAACGCATAGATAGAATGTTCAGAAGCATTTAGTTAAGTATGGAGTAAAATACTTTTACATTGCAGTTTTAATGTGCAATAGTTGTACATGTTTGTATTAACTACATTTTCACATAATTTACTGAATTTATGCTATTTTTGTTGTTCTATACAAATAAAGATTGGTCGATTTTGGATGCTAGATAACCTACATCTACATTAAACACCAAACATCCATTTTAAGCACTCAAAAGACATTAAGCATGAATATTACTGTTTATTTATAGCTTTTAATCTTATTTTTGTCTTTTTGTCCAATTGCAAAGACTTTTCATGTAATATCAGGGAATTCAACTTCATAGTGAAGCAGATACTTACAAACATTCTTTTCATGCATTGTCTGAATATAATTTACTCAACTTTGTCTATCCTTTTACATTGTTATGAAATGCTTGTTTCATGGTGGCAAAAATTGTGATAAAATGCACAAAAAACTCAACAAAGCCTGTTACAATGAGATGATGAGACCAAATTTGCTAAAATTATTTACTAGAATTTTGTAACTAACATACCAGTCCTGGTATTGCAAACATTTTCTCAGGCCTTTAGCCTGAAATGTTAGCTGTTATAGGTTTATCACACCCTGTTAGTCTGGATGAAGTGGTACATACTTTCTGTAGAGACAATGACTGCATATTTTTACTTTTGAATAATGTATTTTATCTTAGATATTACCTAACAGGAAAAATGGACAGTTTTGATCACCTTTTCGTGGAGATTACATGCTTAGTGTAGGGTGTGATAAAAAAAAACCTAAAACTGAAATATCTCAAAAAATTCCCAACAGATTTTTTGGTTTGATACATCAAAATGTTCGTCTGACCTTCCTCTACATCATTGCGCTAATCATTTTCTTGGTCAATTTTTTTAACCCCAAAGTTTGTTCAAGCTCGCTGTGGGAGCCAACATGCAGAGCTTCATTTGGGAAATTTCCATTTTGTTGAGTTGTTCATATGCTTCTACAAGAACTTTAACACCACAAATAGCCAGTGAATAGAATTCCTTCTTTGGTCCTTATCACTTTAGACCAGACATCTCTCTTAATAGCACAGAACTTTCTTTGCCACATCTTCTCTCTTTGTGATGGAATTTTTATCTGAAGGTGACATCTCATTTTCTGGAGGATATTGCAAAAGCCAATATGTGGAGAGTTGATGTAAAAGGAGCTCAGAAACTTCAACTTTCTGTACAGAGAGATGCTAAATACACCAGAGATAGACAGATAGAAAATATAGTGATAAAGAAAGATAGAATGGACAGACGGTTGGAATGATTTTAGATAGATAAAACAATCAAGAAGATAGAAATATGAAGCAATGAATAGACAGATAGACAGGTATGACACATTCATGCAGTAAAACTGCACAAATGCCTTTAATTGAGCATCATTTAAGGGCATTTCAGTTCTCTCCAAAAAAGCTGAAAAGTGCATTAACCAACCAGAGCAGGAGACATTTTATGAAAGATATTTATTGTTACATCGTCCTATAAGGTTTATGAAAGTGAATATAGTTGGTTGTTCAACTTTTTGATAAGTTGAAGTCTGCTCCTTCAGTTTCTTGTCTTTTAAACTTTTGACAGTAAGGTGAGGTATAATTTGAGGCATGGTTAGTCAAAGGGAAACTTATATGATCAAAAGAAAGTTGTGCACGAGTAATCTGGCACGTGAGATAGAGATAAGGTTCTGCTTCTGTGTAGTGGAGTTGTGATGTAGGATATTTCAAATTCTCTGAAAGCAGGTAAAAGCACGTAAGACTGTCATGTTCTTATGCTTCAATTAAGTGTTTTAAAAAAGGCCACTCTTGACCTCAATGGTCAAGTTTACTATGTTAGCTCATATTGAATGGGAATCAGCATTAGATGCTAAAAGAACAGCTGCATATTTCAGTGATTATTCTCCTCTGCGCGCAACTCTTTCGAGTGAAGGAATTTGCAATCATTCTTAGTCTTCTTTCCTGACCAATCAGCCCAAAGAGTGTTTTTAATCATCGAAATAAGTTACCAAAACAATAATGTTTCAGATGTATATATATATATGGATGTTTAAGGAAATCTTATTAAATCTCACATACCTACAACTCAGTTTTCCAAAGGTTTAGGCAAATGGGAAAACTATGCTATTCTACCCATGTGAAATAACCATTGTTGGTATTTTTTGGGAAATGTTGCATTATGCAGCACTGCATTGGTGGTCAGTGCATCGATTAGTAAAAACGTTACGTATGTAGTAGCTGTACCATGGGCATATGTGGTATACGGAGATATATACAGCCGAGGCGGTAAATATAACCCGAGGGCGTAGCCCGAGGGTTATATTTACCACCGAGGCTGTATATATCCCGTACACCACAAGTATGCCTTTGGTATAACTGATTTATACCATTATACGCTGTTTCAGAGGATCATTTTGTTGTCATGTGTTTGGAGATGAAGAACTTATTTTTTAAATCAATATTCTAGTGTCAGCAACTTAAATTATGTTCAAGCAATATTTACTCTGACATATCGGACCACTTACCAAATTTTTTGCTATTAAGTTACGGACAAGGTACAATCAAAACATCCAAAGATAGACCATATATAAGAATATTTGGGGACAAAAACTGCAAGAAATTCCAAACGGGAATTGCCAAAGAGAACTGGCAAGACCTATACAATGCCAGCAGTCCTACGCATGCCCTAGATGTACTAATAGAAAAATACAAAAAACATTTCGAAGACTGTTTTCCGTTAAAAAGACTATCCAGAAAAAGATCAAAAGATAAGAAATGAATGACAAGCTGCCTAAGAAAAAGCATATCAGTGAAAAATACACTATATAAGAATTACTTACGCACACCAAACGAAAATAATAAACTTAAGTACAAAAAGTACAAAAATATGCTTACAAAATGTCTAAGACAGGCAGAATCTATGTTTTATAACAACTTAATCAGTGAAAACAAGAAAAATCTTCACGCATTTTGGAAAATATTTGGCCCGATAGTCAATCCAAGTAAAAGTCGTAAGTCCACTAAAATCCAATCACTGGAGTTTGAAGGTAACAAACTGCAAACAGAAGACGACATAGCCAATGCCTTCAATGTCCACTTTACAACAATAGCAGCTAAGCTTGCTGGTGACGTACCGGATTCAACTGAATACAGAAAATATCTTGGAGACAGAATCTTAAGTAGTATATTCCTGAGTCCAGTTAGCATCGAGGAAGTAAAAAAAACTATTAGCAAACTCAGTGGCAATAAGGCAATTGGACCGGATAACATCCACCCTAAAAATATTAAAGCTCTCAACGACATACTGTCACCTCTCTTGTGCCATATAATAAATTTATCATTTAGCAAAGGCGAATATCCACATCAACTAAAAAGGGCTAAAGTTATCCCACTGTTTAAAAAAAATGACCCTAAAGATGCTAATAACTACAGACCAATAAGCCTGCTCTCCAGCATAAATAAAGTATTTGAAAAGACAGTGCATACCAGACTCGTCAATTTTCTTAACAAACAAAATTTCTTTTATCCACACCAATATGGCTTTCGAGAGAATTATTCCACAGAACTAGCATTAATAGAAATCATTGATAAAATTAGGCAAAACGTAGACAACAATCTTTATACACTTGGCTTGTACATAGATCTATCCAAGGCGTTTGACTTGGTAAACCATGATATTCTGCTTAATAAGATGCATCACAATGGAATTAGAGGGAATGCAAATGACTTCTTTTGCAGTTATCTGAGAAATAGGTGTCAGTTTGTACAGTTAGATCAGACAAAATCAGAAAGCAAGACGATTACATGTGGAGTGCCACAAGGGTCGGTTCTAGGACCAGTATTATTCTTAATATACATTAATGACATTCACAGATGCACAAAGGCAGATATTAGACTATTTGCATATGATACCAATATTTTTATGGCAAATGAAAATCCTGAAACCTTGAAAAGGGACATTGAATCAGAACTAAAAAAGATAAACACTTGGTTTTATGACAACAAACTTCTAATGAATTCTGAAAAAACACAATACATGATATTCCACCGGAAAAATAGAACCCTTCCACCGATTCTCAATAGCCTTCTGTTGAACAATACTTTGGTGAAAAGATCAACAAATGTCACATACTTGGGCCTAAGACTAGATGATAAGCTAACCTGGGACAAACATATCCGCTATCTTGAACAAAACCTATTGAAAACAATAAAATCTTTCCAAATCATGAGAAAATGGATGCCTAGAAATGATAAAATTAAACTTTACTATGCATATGTACACTCTAAAATTAAGTATGGAGTTCAAATATACGGAACAGCGAGCAAAACTTCCCTCAAAAGAATACAAGTACTTCAAAATAAAGCAATAAAGATGCTACTTGGACTGGATTTCCTTACACCTACGAACCAAATACTTTCCCAAAACAATTTACTTAGTGTCAGAGATTTGTATAAGCTCACTGTTGCCCAATTTGTTCATAAACAAAGGAAGAAGCTGTTGCCTAGAGTGTTCGATGACTATTTCAAGAGGAATGAGGAAATAAATAATAGAGAAACACGTCAATCAAAATTATTGCATGTAGATAGAGTTAAAACCCAACAAGCTAAAAACAAAATAAGCTATAAAGGAAGTGAAATATGGAATGCCTTGTTGATGGAGTTGAATGAAGACCTGACCAATCAATCAATACAATCTTTCAAAAAAACTGTGCACGGCCACTATATCAAAAACTACTGAGGAAAGAGTGAATCATTAGCATGTTACAAAAAAACAACAAAACATTAAAAATAAATATTCAAATAGAATAAACAACATTGCCAAAGTAAAGAGTTGTGTCACCTAACCGTATTTCAATATTGTCATTAATACTATCGTTTTTCTTTTTTTTTTAAATCCAATACTAAATTTTATATTTAATGTTATATATCATACTTCATTTAAAATTTTTTATGTATACATATCTTATGGCCCCAGCTAGATAAGCCTCGGCTTTTTCTGGAGCCTATTAATAAATTTACAAACAAACAAAGCTCCTGTAAACTCTAGAGTGAGGCTCAATGGCATCTGTCATGACGTCATGATTCTAATGCTGGCTTATGATTGGCTGATTCAGTGTTTGTGCATTGTGACATCACCACATGTCAAGTGACCACTAAATATACGTGATATATGGCGATATATCATATGGCAAGCCGAAATACTCGCTTCTCATTGGCCGACAGCCGTACAATATTCTACGACAGCCGTGCAACATTCTCGGTGACTAATATTGCACTCGGGCTGCGTCCTCTTGCAATATTAGTCACCTCGGTGCCATAAAAACTGACATTGCACTCGGTACTGTGAGATAACTGTATAATATATCATGGTACATAATTATTGAAAGATTTATCAGCAATCATGGTATAAATTACAAATATATTCTTTCCAATTGATCCAGAAGTCTTATTACCGCCATTGCATGCGGATATGCAAATTGCCCTCATATATGTACCCCTATCATTTATTTATGTAAGTAGTCCACAGTCTTCATCCGGATATATCACGTGTAAAGTCATGGTAAACCATTCCAAATAAAATTCCAGCTTCAGCCCTTAGCAATGATATTGCCATCGTCTGATAGTGTAAATACAATTTTGTATAAGGACAGAATAAGATATATTGGTCTGGGGGTTAATAGACTATACCATGGCACCAAATCGACATCTTATTAGTGACCAGTGCTTGCAAAGTATCAATGGTGTTATACATGGAATCTTCATATCTTTGGATCTTGTTCTCAGAGAAGAAACTACTGATGTAGGTAAGCATTGCCAATGTGGATACAGAATCATGGGACAATAACATTGACACACATATCCAGATGATGTCCACTCCAAGATTTTGTCTATTGTCGTCTCATGTCTATGTCGAGTTGGTAAAGTATACCAGACAGATTTGTCTTTCCTCTTTATGAAAAATCTCTTTATAATCTCCTCTACATTCCCCCTGTCAGTAACCATAATTTTCCAGCTGTTTGGGATTGAGAGAAGTTCTGCATGCAACTTTGATAAACCTAGAGATTAGAATACAAAAATGTTTCAATACTTCATTGAAACAGGTACATGTGAAAAATACTGTGTTTTGAGCTGTATACTTCTGCTTTGTTTCAAGTCGTATATTCTTAGGAATAAATGGTGTATCAAACATGGAAATCGATTGAATGATAGGTTATGTTGACAGTTTCTGTATATAAACTGCAATGATTCAAATTTATCAAAACACCATTTCGACCAAACAGACCGAATGGATTAAGCCACCCTTTTGATTTATCCCTTTTTTGTGAGGTGACTTTTCTGAGGAAGACTGAAGGTCGATGAGCACCATAAATTGTAGTAACCAATACATTTATCTTCACAAGACGCTTTCAAGTGAAAGACTCCACAATCAATCTGTGTCTTCCTTGAGAAGCCACTGGCCAAACCGACACTGGCTATTTACCAGAAAGGTTTAACACAACAACTTTCTTGTAACTTTTTGTTGCATAGAAAATCATCAGGAAATGTTTCATAAGCTGATCAAATTTTCTCAGTAACAGGAAAGTGAGACAGCGTGCAGAGCTTCTTTTTGGATATTTCCGTTTTGTGGAGTTGTTCATAAGTTTCTACAAGACCGTTGCTACCACAAATATCGAGTGAATACAATTTCTTCTTTGGTCCTTATCGCTTTGGACCAGACATCTCTCTAGAAAGCAAAAAACCTTCTTTGCCACATCTTCTCTCTTTGTGATGGGATATTTTATGTGAAGGTGTCTTCTCATTTTCTTGAGGGTATTGGAAAAGTCAGTATCTAGTAAGTGGATTATGCTATACAAGGAGCACTCCCATGTTTTTACACGGACACTAAAGCCATGGATCTATTGTTAGAACAATTATAGGCAGTCAGATTGATAGATAGTCTAAAATAGATGAACCATTAAATTGACAGACAGACAGCTGATAACATGTTTAGAGAAAAATGTCCGTCATTATTTAGCCTACAGTACAACCCAAAATAAAGTAAGAACATTTTCTGTCAGAAGTCCTATGTTACCTATTTTGCCCTCTTTTCTCCTCTCCACCCCAAATCTCCTTACAAATCCCTTTGACTCCTTACAACAAGCCCATATTAAGAATTCTATTTAGGCAGCTACCAATGCAATTAGCAGAGGTGAAAAATATCAAGTAAATCAAACACAATGGGGGTGATTGAGTTTAAATTGGTGTTGTTTAAATATGATTTTAATGTAATTTTAAAAGGTATTTTCAAGTAGGTTAAAGTAGGAAGTGATTCAGAGGTAGTCAAAAGGTGTGAAAGGGTGAAGTAGTGGCTGATTCTTCTCTCCTGCTGGGGTAATCATACTTTATTTTGAGTTGTACTGTATTTGCGACTACGAAACTGCATATAATATATACAGCAGAAAAGCAAACTTCTTAATCAGTTGGGAGTCCAATCATGCATCTTTTGAACCTCATAAGTTTTGCCTGTCAGGTGAGCTCTGATTTGAAGCTAGGTTAATCAAAGGAAAATTATATGAATAAAAGAAAGTTCTGCTCAAGGCATCTGGACAGGTACGTAGAGAAGACTTGAGCTTTCGTAATGAAGTTGTGTTAGAAAGGCGATAGAATAATTCCCAGGGACCAGGTAAAAGTGTATATTTCTTGCCTTTTTTCTAATTAAAAAAATCAAGTGTTGATTGAACGGCCAGGCTAGTTCATTTAAGATTATAGGAAACTGAAAGCTGGCTCAGAGGTTAAAAGAGAACCCATAAATTTCAGTGACCAATAAATTATTCTGCTGGGTACACAACACTCTTAAGCAAAGCAATTCAAAATCAGTCATTGTCATATTTTCTGAATCTATAGACATGCAACTGTAACAAAGAATGAGATATGTAAGGGCTACAGCTGAACATTTACAGGTGATTTCATATTTGTAGACACTGAGACTGAATTTTATATTTTTTTCAAGGACATGTTACAGTAGACAAACTTCGAGTGCTTACAAGTGACTGGTTTCAGAGTATCAATGAGGTCACTACAGCTGTTGCTTCAATCTTTACCATTGAAAGTGGTGGTTCTTTCACTGACTCATAGGATTTCTAATGACATGTATAGATGCAGCAGTGACCAACATCTGGCTCAGTGACGTGTATCAGAGCAATGCTAAGTGAATGGGCAGTAGAACAGTTGTCATATGAAGTGCAGTCACTGAGTCATAAATCTGACCCATTTGACAATAATCATTGCTCTCTTCATGAAAGATGTGGTGTTGACACAGTCAGTCAACATGAAAGCTTATCCATCTGAATTGCGATAGTGAGTAATAAATCATGGCAGAAGTGCGACGGAATTATATGCATGCTTGTGTCTATTCTAAGCAGGGTTTTTGTGTATATAAAATGTAGCAACCTGTTTGATGAACAAGGGAGCTACACAAGAAAGCCAGGGGCATCCCTCCATTGCATAGCTCATTTACACTTGCCCTGCCAACAAGTTCAATAAAATTCTGAAGTATTCTAATCCTTCACAGCTTTTTCTGGCCTGAAATATCTATAATTTAGATAATTGTTTGTGTTTTTCCTCAAAGAAATATTTGGAACTACAAACAGACAGCAATTAACCATTCAAACATAGATACAATTGCTTTGAATATCTCAAACTGTGAATTGTCACACCAGAGGAAGATTAATCTGTTTGTTATAACTGCGCTAAAATGAAGCACTTGTGGTCAGGATGGCCAGGAGCAGCAGACGCCAAGATCAGCTTGGGATCAGTAGCATTGACAGTGGTCAAGCTCTGTTGATTGCAGGCCTATTACTCAGAGAGACAGGAGTGAGGTCACTGGTGAATGCTATGACACCTATCACAACATGGTATGTATGGGCTATGAGTCAGTCACACGTTTATGAGGTATCAAAGTTATGGTCACTTAACATGGCAGGGATAGGGCTGTGATGTCAGTAACAGCACAGAAGTGTATTGCATGTAAACACTCGAAGTTCATCTACTGTAATAGACATTGTAATTGGCTGATCATCAACAGATTACGAGATTATGTTATTCGACGTTATGATATAATCTTATCGTGCAAATTTGATTTCCCCTTTTTGTCCGACCACCCCTGCTGCTCGCATTTCCTTCCAGCACCCTTGTCAATGACCAGCCACTTTTAAAACATGTATACATTTGGCCCTTTATTTTAATTCATGCATAAAAGAGGAGAGTCAGCTGCAATATGGGACAGCTTTTATTGTACCAGTAAAATCTGATAAATTATATTCTAAAAGTTCCTTTGAAACTCATTAATCACTACATATGTATTCTCCCAGATTTATGTAGTCATGAATCACCCATACAAAAGATCTGTGAGTAGAACAGGCCCTCCATGGGGATTTGTCTTCCCTCTTCATGAAAAATGTCTTTTTAATCTCATTTAAGCTTTCCCTCTTATTGCAGAAAGTTCCAGCTGCTCGGTCATTTAAAATGCACATATTGAAATAGAAAGTGTACTTCATAAAAAATTGAAGAAGGAAGAATAATAGCTATCTGAAAAGAATTTTGAGATCTGAAAGGAATTTTGAGAAACCTGTGTTCTTCGCAATAGCATATGCAGTCAATGGGAGTACAGTCGCACCTATGTTATATGACCCGCAGTTGTGAGACTGACTTACCTTATGTCATCGCCTTCCCCTTACACTAAGTAGTATTTTTAGTGCATTTTGCAACCCGATGAGAGACTGCATCCCCACTTGACACTGCTTCATGATCGCACAAGGGGCGGTTTTATAAAGCAGGGACTACTGTACTTTAAAATTGTAAGACAAAATGCGTATGTATTTGGAAGCACTTTGACCCAGGCTCAATTCCTGTATTCTAAGAGTAGATGGCATATGAGGGATGAAGTCAATTGACTTCCAATTCTACTACGTAAGCGCTTCGTTAAAGTTTGGCGCCATTCGGGATCTCGTCCCACGTGACTTGCGCGCGAGATCCCGTGCCGCCTCAGTCGTTTGCTTGCGCTCGAAGAGAGCGGACTGTCGAGCTAAACATGGGATCTTCGGACAAGAACAAGCAGAATTCTTCGGATAAGACCAGGAATAAGACTGATTCAGGTTCTAGCAAGCCTGTTGCTTCATCGACGAGGTCGTCTTCCAGCCAGAAGCCCGTGGAGAGCGATAAAAGTATCGCGCCTCCTTCCACCATGTCCAGGGACATGACAGATGGCAATAACAACATGGCGGCGGCGAGCATGACAGTTGAAAATTCAACTGTTCAAGGTGGCCCGGTCGTGCCTGACCCCACGCTTTTGCTGACTAATGCCATGACTAATCTGGCAGAAAATCTTGGTTCTTTCAATACCACCATGAAGAAAGGTATGAAGCAAATGTCCACACTGTCGGAAAAGTTTGACAGTTGGAATAATGATGAAGACAGTTATGATGATTACAGTGATCAGGGTGACAGTGGTGACCAACGTGATGAATCAGCTGTTATGGAGGGAGCTAGTGGCATAAGTGGTGAGAAACCCAGCAACAGTGATGATACACAAGAGCCTCCTAGGAAGAGGAATAAGTTCCTCAGCCAGATGAGTGCGGAGGCGAAGTGTGTGGCTCCTCAAGGCCCAGCTATAGATCCAGAGCTGGCAGAGAACATTACAGCGTTCATGAGGTCACGTCCAGAGGAACACAAGATGAAAGAAATTTATGATTCGTTGCCACCCCCGGAGAACTGTGCGGCACTTGATAAAATTACAGTTAATGAGAATGTGTGGGCACGAATTTCAAGTGAGGCTCGGTCCTATGATGTAAGGTTACAGCGAGTGCACACAGCCATGATTAAGGGAGTTACAGCGATGGCTATGGTGTATGACAGATTGTTAGCTGCCGCAGAGGCAGGGGAATGCACCATCCCGGAGAAACTACTGACAGAAGAGATTTCACCGTTGGCTACCAAAGCTTTTAGAGCGATGGGAGCTGCAAATTTCGAGATGGCTATGAGGCGACGGGAGGCAATGAAGTCGACGATCTCCAGTGATTATGTCCCGCTGTGCGCCCCCTCAGTGCCATTCTCTAACAAACTCTTCGGGGACGATGCTACGAAGACAATTAAGGAAATTTCTGACGACAATAGGATAAACAAGAAGGCGTTCGTTCAGGAGAAACCCCGTTCACGGAACAGGGACCATCAGCATCGACGTGGCGACATAGATCGCCGACACAAGCGGCGGTATTACAACAATTATCGTCCGACGGACCGATACGAGCGTTCGGGGTTTTACGACCGCCAGAACAGCCAACAGAAGGGGTCCAGGGCCGGCCAGTCCGGCAACACTGCACAGAAGCAGTAACCAAGTGTTCAAGTTCAACTGCACCGTTAGGTAAGGTAAGCTTACCAGGTAAGATTACTGGTAGACTACCTCAGTTTGTCCATGCTTGGGAGAGAATTTCATCTGACCCAGAGGTTCTAGAGACGGTTAGGGGACTGAAATTGGAGTTTGAAGATGCTCCTCCATTCCAGGCCGTCAGTCCACCTCCAATAAAATTCTCCAATGAAGAATTTGAGTTTGTATGCAATCAAATTGCTCTCTTGTTGGAGAAAGGCGCCATTGAGGAAACTGTCCACGAAGTGGGGGACTTCCTAAATAACATTTTTCTTAGACCTAAAAAAGATGGTTCTTGGCGTCTCATTTTAAATCTTAAACCATTAAATCAGTACATAAAGTACACCAAATTCAAAATGGACACACTGAGGTCAGTCTTGCCATTAATGAAACATAAGTGTTTCTTAGCTTCACTTGATCTGCAAGATGCTTATTATTCTGTTAAAGTGGACGAAAGTCACCAAAAATTCCTGAAATTCTTATGGGATGGGAAATTATACAAATTTGTGGTCATGCCTTTTGGTTATGCTCAAGCTCCTCGCAGATTTACTAAACTTATGAAGCCAATCTACTCCACTCTTAGGCAGTCAGGCCATACACTGGCTGGGTATATTGATGACATCATCATTATTGGAGATGATGCAGAGGAATGCAAGGCCTCTGTGGCAGCGACGCGGTCGTTGCTAGAAGAGTGTGGGTTCATTATAAATGAGAAAAAATCTGTCCCAGTGCCTTCCCAGGAGCTCACATTCTTGGGGTTCGTGATAAATTCTCAGAACCAACAAATCACCTTGTCAGATCAGAAGAAGGCCCAATATATTCAAATGTGTCGGGACTTGATTGATGTTTCGGAGTGTACTATCAGACAATTATCACAGGTCATAGGTACGCTGGTTTCCACTTTCAGCGGAGTTCAGTTTGGACCCTTGTTCTATAGGCACCTGGAAAATCAGAAAATAGTCGCTCTGCGCCAATCAGACGGCGAGTATGAGGCACTGACTTCGGTCACGTCAGCTATGAAAGGAGAGCTACAGTGGTGGATCGATAATTTGCCCAATGCGTATAATTTAATGTATCGATCGCCCCCAATGGTCTCATTGGAAACAGATAGCACCAAGTTAGCTTGGGGCTGCAAGTTTGGCACCCGGAGAGCCGGGACGTTTTTTCTGCCATGTGAACGTAGGCGTTGTCAAGACAATATCAACGCGTTTGAATTGTTGGCCATTCTGTTATCATTACAGTCGTTTCAAAGTGAACTTAATGGCAAACATGTATTGGTGAGGTGCGATAACACCACGGCAGTGGCATATGTCAACCATATGGGTGGGACCCATTCCGTTCTGTGCAATGCTATTGCTCATGACATCTGGCTGTGGGCCATTGCTCACGACGTCTGGTTGTCTATTGAACATATCCCTGGGGTCCAAAATGTATATGCTGATTTTGAATCCAGGAACCCCAATGATCGCACGGAATGGTCCCTGAATCAGAGCATGTTCTCAAGAATTTCTGATATTTTTGGTGACTTTGACATTGATTTATTTGCCTCTAGCAGCAATAACAAGTTGGCTACGTTTTGTTCTTGGAGACCAGAGCCTGGCTCCTTCCACATTGATGCGTTTACCTTGCAATGGCATAATTTTAATTTCTACTGTTTTCCTCCTTTCAGCGTTCTTGCACGTTGTTTGCACAAAGTCATAGTCGAGGAAGCAGAGGGAGTGATAGTGGCCCCCCTATGGACGACCCAGGGATGGTTCAGCGTCCTGATGAAGTTGTTAACAGCAAACCCGATCTTGCTGCCGAGACGACGAGACATGGTGTACCTACCACACAGACCAGACGAGAGTCATCCGATGCACCCAAAACTTCAGCTGATTGCCTGCCGGGTGTCAGGCAGAACCTGCAGCAGCGAGGCGTATCGCAGCGGGCTGCCGACATCATCATGTCATCGTGGCATCATGGGACCAAGAAACAATACAGGACTTATATCACAAGGTGGCGTGAGTTTTGTAGTGAAGGGGAAAGTGATCCCTTTCGACCGGATGTAAGTGACATTCTGGATTTTTTGGTCAGCTTGTTTGACACAGGCCTAGGTTATAGCGCGCTGAACACTGCTAGATGCGCTTTGTCAACATTCATTACTATCGATCAGCATACTGCTGGCGCCCATCCTTTAGTGACTCGTTTCATGAAGGGGGTTTATAATCAACGACCATCACTTCCGCGGTACACGGAGGTTTGGGATGCATCTTTAGTAATTAATTTTTTGAAAGGCCTATCGCCTAGCAAGTTTTTATCTTTGGAGGACTTGACATTGAAAGTAGCCATGCTCATGTCTCTCGTTTCGGCTCAAAGAGGCCAGTCCCTTCATTTACTCAACTTGACTTCACTTGTTGAATCGAAGAATTCTTACACTTTTTCGTTGACTGCACCTATCAAGAATTCACGGCCAGGAGTTGGGCCGCCCACTTTAGTGTTTAGAAAATATGCACCAGACACTCGAATTTGTGTTTTCCACTATATTAAGGAATATCTTAAACGGACTAAGTTACTACGTAAACCTGAGTCAGGTCAATTTTTCATAAGCTTCAAGAAACCCCATAAGCCTGTTTCACGAGACTCCATTAGCCGATGGCTCCGCACCATTCTCTCCAGAGCCGGCATAGACAAACTCTATAAACCACATTCCACCAGGGCAGCAGCTGTTTCAGCCGCCTCCCGGGCACAGATCCCAGTTGAGGAAATCCTCAAGGCTGCAGGGTGGTCCTCGTGTCAGACATTCGCTAAATATTATCGCAAGGAAATCAGGCCAGATCCTGCCCGGTTCCAGGCAGCTGTTCTCTCAACCCAGTAAGGTGAGGAGGGGTTTTTATGGTTATTTGTCAGTTTTATTTGGCATAGCCTGCAAGGTTCATGTCCAAAATGGCTTTGAAGTCTGAGGCGGCACGGGATCTCGCGCGCAAGTCACGTGGGACGAGATCCCGAATGGCGCCAAACTTTAACGAAGCGCTTACGTAGTAGAATCCCCCAATTAAACGAACCCCGTGAGGTTTGATGGGGATTCTACAGAGTTAAGAGCTGAGTTAAGGTTTGGTAGTCATTCGCCCTATCCCGCCCTCCCCTAAAGATGGGAGTTGGCAGAGGTATCATTTTGAACATTCACAACAAACTATTGAGGTGGCACGGTATCACGCGCTCCAGTCACTATGCGACATCCCGAATGACTACCAAACCTTAACTCAGCTCTTAACTCTGTAGAATCCCCATCAAACCTCACGGGGTTCGTTTAATTGGGGGATTGACACTCTTTGTATATTATATTATCCCATGTCTTGGCACATTTTCTCCCGATACTGTGTTTTTCCCTGGGCAAAAGTCAGTATAGGGGAGAAAAAGCAGTATAGTATTTTTTTTTTTTTTTTGGTTGGCGACGTTCATCATGAGGAAATGTCAACAAATTCAGCAGATGTTTTTCTACTGACTTTATGAATTATTTCGGGTCTTGTAACATCTAAGTGTGTTGCCTAAAGCAGTTTAGACTTCGTGATCGTCTTCTGCTATGAATTGTGACAATTGGAGGCACTGAAAACAAAGAAATTTCAAGAATCGGCGGAGGCCTTTTTCTGGCACTTAGCAACGAATGCCATTTTGAACTTTGAAAGCCCAGTCAACAATTTTTCACAAGTCATCCACTTTCAAGAAGCCCTACTGTAGACAAAACAGCTGAAAACAATTAAAGCCGGCAGTGTAGGGTGACTCCTCGCTACTTTCAGGGAGAATTTCATTCTCCCTGATTTAAATAATCAAAAAAGTCATGGCTCTCTGGAGCTGCGCTATGTACTAACGGACGGAAGAGCGTTACAGAAGAAGAAGAAGATAGGTCACCTGACCTGTATACGACGTTTTTTCCCTGTAATTACAGGGAATATACTGAAAACAACGAATCAGAGAGCAGTATTCAGACACACCCACATTCTCTGCTGCTGCTTTATGATTTTTTGTTGTAATTTTCAGAGTACAAAACACGACCACTCTTTTGCAATTTGCCACTGATCTATTAGGGCTAGAGAGAAACGGTTTGAAGCATTAGATCCAGAAGAAAATAATACATCAGATTAAGGCAGTTTTGACTTTCTCTTAGGTATAGAAAATTTTCCAAAGCGATTTTCGGAAAATTCACTAAGTCTTTCCAAAATGACTTTGTTGAACAAATACTGATTTATAAAAATTTCTGTCGTGATGAGGACCCCTTTTTATTTTGTTATATTGCTTTAGACAGTATTTTGCAACACATGACAAAGTAATAATGTTAAATTCAATTTATTGGTATAGTTTCAGTTAAGTTGTTAATTGATTTCAGAAACGTTTTTATGCATTCCACTGCCGTTTTATCTAATTACTCTGGATCTAATCAACCCAGGTGTATAACAATTATATACTGTTATACATATAGTATAGATTTCAAATCCAAAATTTGAAGACGATATCTCAAAAACTCTGGTCACAAAAAAAATTATAACTGGAACAAGAATTTTCAGTTCTAGTGTGAAATCACATATTTGAGTCAACATATTTTCAAGGTCCATGGCCGTTTTATTCTATATCTCAGGATATAATAACAACAGATCTATAATTTTCACCAGACTTTTTTGTCATATTTCAAAGTTCACTGATTTAAAATTTCTCGAAAACCCTTGCCATGAAAAATTGCAAGTAGTTAGTGAATGTACACTATCTTCTTTGGTCCTTCAGGTCTTTATCACTTACCAGACATCTCTGATAATAGCAGAGAACTTTCTTTTTTGCATCTTCAGTTTTAATAAAGATTTTTTTCTCTGGCCGTGACATTTCATTTTCTGGAAGATATTGGAAAAGTCAATATGCTATATGTGAAGAAGCCACAAATGGAGACATTGCTTCACCGACAGAAACTGTACCATAGATAATTCTTATCAATAAAGTTGAGACAGATATAAAGATAAACTGTCAATTGGATAGACAGACAGGCATTGAATAAACTGATAGACAGATGATAATATTATTATGTTCAGAGGAAAATTCTATTAAAAATATGTTTTTACAAAGCCTATCATGTGATTATGAAACTGCATATAGTTGCAAAGTGAACTTTTTAATTAGTTGGAGTGAAACCATTAATCTTTTAAACCTTTAAAGTTTCTCTTGTCAGGTGAGCTCTGATTTGAAGCTTGAATAATCAAAGGATACTCATATACGATTAAAAGGAAATTCTGCCCGTGACAACTATAATTCAGGTAGAGACAAGACTACAGCTTTTAAAATGGAGTTGGGATAGAATAGCATCAGAGCAATTCGGAGGGACCAGGTAAAAGGGTACAGTTTTGCTTTGAGTCAAATTATATATTTTGGTGACAAAAAAAAAAAATTCTCCTTGATATGGGTCAAAATTTGAAACCTTGAAATTTCAGCTTAAAAAATTTTTAAAATTTTTCGTTCCAGAAATGGCTTTTAAAGTTTGCGTTTGGTGGGTCAAACAGTCAGCTATCACTGCACTTTCATGTCCAAGGGTCCCAATGCCCCGCTGATCTGTACTGAGGTGATAAACACAGCTGTAATGTTTTTTGACTGTCATTAAAATCACACTTCTAACTAAAAAATCCTGACCACTTAGGGCTAAAAAATCTATTGCCAATGATTAGCCAAGTTGCTTGCACATTTTGGGCCAAGTTTCAGGTCTCTAGTGCCAATCATTTTTGAGAAACTGCATTTAATCAATTAAAATACCAAATATGTGTGTCATTAGCATCATGCCTATAACTTGAAATCCGTACCACTTAGAGCTGAATAATGTATTACCAACAAATAGGAAGGTGGCTTTTCTGCACACATTGAGCTATATTTCATATATAATAGTCATTGAGATAGAACATGTCCTTGAACCAGAAATTTACAAAAACAAACAAAAACACTCTTTTCATCAATATTTTGGATTCTGAATAATAAAGATGATCTCCACTACTTCCTCCAGTGCCCAGTGTCTTTACTAAACCATATTTCAGATGCTAGACAATGGTTAAATGTTACTGGAACCCCATATTTGGTTAGTAGTTTCAGGAAGCATCAAACTTCATACTAAGCATGTCAGATGCAAAGAAAATGCAAAAATGTTATGCAATAGTCTTTTGAAACATTTATTGATAATATATATTCAACTGATTTCAACTGAAGTCACCTGCAACAAAATTTTAGTGACGTAAAGGCAAAAAGCCATTTTTGACATGATGCTAATGACAGCGTGATGCTAATGATAATTACAGTAAAAATCTTTGCAGGGACCAGTGGAAAACTGGCAGTCTGGCAGTATGTGCATGCATTGACCTTATGAACACCAGACATATGTTCACAGTGATTTTGGTCCAGAAATATGCAGTCAAAATAGAGTAGCAAGGCGTTTGCTAATGATAAATTGAGAAAGG
The DNA here is from genome assembly GCA_026936325.1 of Platynereis dumerilii. Classification (NCBI taxonomy): domain Eukaryota; kingdom Metazoa; phylum Annelida; class Polychaeta; order Phyllodocida; family Nereididae; genus Platynereis; species Platynereis dumerilii. The sequence continues at coordinate 1,013,475 of JAPTHN010000054.1, forward strand.
ACAACTGACATGCCAACAGAAATACTCTAATATGTTGGTTTACATAAATGACACCGAGCTACAGATAGTTCAGTTATTTTCTTGGGTTCTCAGACAACATCAGACACAAGGTTTTCTCACAGAATGTGTGTCCCTTTAATTTTTATCAAGAAACAAATCCGGCGTGATGCTAATGACGCTATATTGGAGACATCGACACAACAACCTCCTGCTCTCATACAGAATATTATTTCAGCTATTGGTGACCAGTTTTTAGAAGACTGACAGTCAAGTCTCCATGTATGGAAGAGTTTAATTGAATTAGGATCCTGTAGTAGTTTTTGTGATACGATCTTTCAAAGAAAATGTTGTTGGAGACAGGCCATTTTCAGGGGGTGTCAAAAGGTCGGGCGAGAGGAAACCAGAACACTCAATAAAATTCAACAAATTTATTTACACTGTACAAATATAATTCATCATATATATTGAAAAGAAAGAAAGGGCATTTTCACAGCTCCTTTGCCAATCAAACTCGAAAGAAATATCAGCACTCAATTCTTGAGTGTCTTAAAGTTCATTATTGAAAACCAAATGTCATTTAGTACAACTTTCATTGTATAAAACCAATTGTCATTATCGACCAATTGTCCATTCACACTCCAAACCGCGCTCAATAAAGCTGAATCATTCCTTGGGCGAAATTCAAGTTCACGAAGACGGATGGATGACACAGAATGCCGTAGAATTTTGAAGTGGATGCAATTGATGAAGTCCTCCCGACAATAACCAGTTATCCAATGTTACCATTATCCATGATAGGCAATTACCACAACATCACAGTCCATCGCCATCAGATCAGCAATGGCAGTACCAACTACCAGCTATGTCAGCTACCACACCACACTATAATTCAAAATACAACAAAAGTGGAACAATAATAGTTCAAACTCCATTAACAATTAGCTGAATAAACTCAAGAAACTATTATAATAGTAAAGAAGGTAACCCAGTACGGGCATATATCATTAAATTAATTTTTAAAAGTGAACTCAAAGATGGCCGACCGCCTTGCTGGGCCCACATGGTCCACCACATGTTCAAGGTCAAATGTCAAAGTCAGACATACCACATGTTGCCATTAAATTTAACAAAACTCAAATAAAATGAATACGCAATGTAATGTCACATTATAGAATATACCAATAAAGTCAATATATCAAGTTAAAATAAATGCTTTGTAAATTACTTGGAATTACCTGAAGCACAGCTCAAACACTAATGGCTAAGAAAATTGAAAATGTACTTACTAGAAATTAGATGAATGGGAACTTCTGAAGAAGCCCACTGAACAGCACCAAGGCTGGGCTAAGAGTGACACACTGATTCAGTCCAGGCCAATCAGCCCAACTTTTAAACCAATCAAAATGAACTTTACATAACATGTCATCAAGCAACCCCAAATCAGGACACAGCTTAGTGAGTGACCATGAAAGTCGATGGAGCATAAAATAGGTAGGAATTTCAACCTGACCAGCTTAGCTTCAAACAACAGTATACAAACAGATCAGAACAACTGATAATCATCAGCAATGCAGTGCCATAGGAATTCTGTTAATAAAAATTAATCTGAAACTGAATTAAAAGTAACACCCAAAAGGAAAAATCCCACTTATACAACATATCCCATAGTTATTTGGAGTAATTTCATTACTCATTCAAAACCACTAAAAATTAAAACACATCTCCCAATAAGTCAGTATAGTTGGGTAGGAACGGGGGGTTCCCATGCACCCGAAAGATATATTTTTTTAACTTTGGTTTTCGTAATCCTCATAATGTGTAGAAAATATTTTTTTATGTTCCCATCGCCAATTATTGTCCCATGTCATCCGTACGGCGGCCATCTTGGATTAAAGTCGAAAATGCCACAATTTTGACAAAAAATCACTAACTTCTAAACTACTGGTCACAAATAGACATATGATACCATTTTTTCAGGGTAAATCCACCTGGAGAGTTGATTAAAGAGGTCTATTTTGTGATTTGTTCAATTCTAAACATATAAAGGTAAATAAATAGGCAAAAATGGTGAATTTTTCACCAAAAAATCTATGTTTTTTTTAATACAAGTAAATACAATTTCTTCAGACACATTCTGATGGACAGATAGATAGAAAAAGACTATCTGTATATAGATCTAAGCAAGACATTTAAAATGACACCAAAATTAATAGTTTACTATGAGTAGAAGCAATTCTAGGTCAAGATAACTGAATGTAAGCGATTCAGTAGCGTCGCTGACTGCACAGTTTTAAATCTCACCTGGACGTCACTTCTCAAGTACTTGTCATTTATAGGCATATGATACCACTTGTTCAGGGTAAATCAGTCTGGGAAGTTGATTAATGAAGCCCATTTTGTGATTTTTCCAGTCCTAAGTGCATAAATGTAAACAAATGTTACAAAAATGGTAATCTCTAACTTCACCCATGGCCCAACAGCTTTATTGTCACTCATCTAGGAGAGTGACAACGCTTACCTGTGCGTATATTTTCTCGACCAAGCTTTCACACTTTTTCACAGCCAAGATTTAAAACTTGGCACCATTGCCACACCTCCTAATACCCACAGTCCCTTGCGCTTAACCTTCTTCTTTCTTCTCGGCTGTTCAACGTGTCAGACGTGTGCTGGACAGCCACTTGCTTACAGCTGATTGAATGAATTTTGACATTTTCGTGGGTATTTGAGTAATTCTAGACATTGTACTTGCTCTAATTCTTTAATATTATGCTTATTGGTGCCAGTGCAACCTGCTTCCTACTACATGAAACCTTCCTTCTGTGGAGTCCTTGCTGCCCTGTTTGCTGGGTTGTGGGGGACTCTGGCCTTGGGGCCGATCTCTGCTAGACTCTGGGTCTCATGGCTTGCAGGCTACTTTTTGGTCATCACCATTCTTCATCTCGGGTCCTGTCTGGCTAGCCAGGGCCCCATGCTGCTTTGGCTCTGTCTGCCTTCCAAGACATTGACTCACCTTGGAGGGGGCAAGGGGAGATCAATATCCAGGGGATTTCCCTATCCTTGGCCCTGCTGTTTGAATCTGCTCTGGGCTGCGCCTGCCACTGTTCTGTCCCTACTCATTGCCCAACTCTGCCTCCTGGTTGGCTGGAACCCTCCATCCCTCAGCAGGCTGGGAGTCCCCCCACTCTCATGGTCCCATATGGCTTTGGGGACATCCATTGAACCACTGTTCTGCTTGGCTCTTGCCTTGGGCATCATTGCTCAGGGTGTCGAAGGGCCCCCGGTGCCACCTCTGGAGGTGGGCTTCGGTAGCTGCAGGTGTCCTCAAGTTCAGGTCCTCTCTCCTGACAAGGCACATCTTGTGGAGACTCCCTTCCCTGGCTGGTCAGGTTCTCCCTTTGCCAGGCTGTTTGGCCCTTTTGCTCCTCCTGGAATTGCGGCTGCTCCACGCGTCTAGGTGGGCTCCCACACTAGGTGGGCTTCAACCCTAGACTAATCGTGGTCACCGCTGGGGACTTTGGTCTCCTTCCACAGAAGCTGGCCCTCTTCCGTGAATTTCTCTTGCTGCCCTCATATCTCTCGTCTTGAGTCGAGGCTGTCCTAGCATCCTGGCTGGTCCTTAAATTTCCAATTTCGCCCTGGCATGTCTTGTCCTTGTCCTAGTCTCCTCGTATGACTGGGTTGCCAGTGGTGGCTTTACCCTGTGCAGTGTGCATGGTCTTTTGTGTGCCGCTGGGACATCGGGCGAGGGCCTCTCACTGGCTGCCTGGTCATCTGGCTGCCTCTTCCTTGGTTGCTTCTTCATCTAGCTGCGGTTTCTGAGTCATCTTTCATGTCAGTTGAGTGTTGGGCTGTTGTCTTCCGACTCGATTGCTTTTGTTGTGGGTTGTCAAGGCTCCTCCTGATGTCTCCCTGTCTCAACATCTTAATTTTCTGTCCCTCTGGGGTACACCTGTGCTGATGGGGCGTAAAACACAAACTCACTCACTCACTCACTGCCCTCTGGGGTTTGTTTACTGCATTAGGTGGGTTCTCCGACCCTCACAATCTTGGCCTGGACTCCAGCCTAGGCAAGTACTCTCCCTCATGCCTGCTGGGGATGGCTCCTTGCCCTTCAGCCCATTCTCCCCCCAGCATTGGACCTGGGCTTCATGCTTTTTTTCCGGCCTCCCACACCTTTGAGCTGCTCTGGAGCAGCCTCCCCTTGGCAAGTGGAGTCCTGGACCTAGACTTCGCTCTAGCACTGCTAACCTGGGTGATAGTTAGGGTGGCCTGGTGGCCTTTGTTTTGCTTGTTCCTCACTTGGCCTTTCTGTCTTGTGACTTTGCCTCGTAATCCTCCCACCGCCTCCCCTATCATGCAATACCTCTCCTTAGTCCATCTAAGGCTCTCCCATGGCCCGAGTCAGATGGTGCCTCTAGATGCTGGCCCTCCTGGCGGCATGACCGGCTGGTCTCCGTGTCTCACAGAGGCTCCCCGATGGCCTGCTAGGTGTTGTTCCTGATGGCTGGCACGCTCAGCTGCTGGAGGTCTCCTTTACTTAAGCCCTGTCTGTTTTTCCCTTGCCTGGGTAGGGAGATTTCTTCTGACACTGTTGACTTGCCCTGGGTGGGGCCTCTTTTGACCTGTTGTCTATTAATCCGCTCCTCTCCTACTGGGGCTCTTTATTTCCCTGCTAGTCCATGGTCACTGTTGCTGCAAGTGTGCCAACACCCTTCGTCTGGTGGGGCCTCACTGGCCGCAGGGATCTCCTGGAGTCTCCTTGGTGCACAGTTGGTCTCGGACTATCCTTCAAGAATGCCCTGCCTCTTCCGTTCTGGGGCTGGTCTCCCTGACGGTTGTTCTGAGGGTGGTCCTTCTGCTCTCAATGGTCAGTTGCCTCTTTGCCGACGATGGAACTGACACTGTTGGCAGTGTTGGCCCTTGAGCCACTCCTGGATGCCTTCTGTGATCGTCCTTGGTACCTCTGCTTCGTTGTGGTACGTGTATCTCCTCTTCTCGAGTGTGGCACTTTCCTGGTGTGTGACCTTGAACCTTCTGGCCAGGAGTCCAGGACCCCCGCTAGGTCTGTTTGGTTGACCAAATTCCTCTTTCCCCAGACTTCCCTGTGGTCACTCTGCCCCAGCAGATGGCATACATGCTTCCTGTCAGGACATCCAAGGCCACATGTCCCAGCCAATTTATGGACTCTCGGAATTTTCTTCCCTGAGGGACCCAAAAAGGAACATCCACTGATAAGGCACTTCGGTGGATTCCCAATGGCCGGCACATCATATCTCAGAGGTGGCAGCAGGGTGGAATGGCCAAAGCCCGTTAGCCTGAAGTAGGACCACCCTCAAAGCGAAGCAGGAGGAGGGCGGCCGAGGCAGGCTGAACTCAGTGAAGAAGCCCGAAACAGATGCAAACCCATTCGTCATGACCAAGCCCAGAGGCACCAGAATGGAAGGTGTACTGCAAGCATTTCTTGAGGCTATTCCCCGTTTGGATCCCCCCCACCCTCGTACTTCCAAGCCCAGGGCACAACCAGGCCTGAGTAAGCAGGAGGCGGGAGACCAGGGGCCCTGGTCAGCCACCTCTTGCTATCACCCAAGCATGGACTTGACCCCTAGCTGAAGAGTGACTGACTACAGAGTATGCATAGGGCAGCAGGATATCGAAGACTGGAACCCGATCACAACCCCAGATTGCGGGCCTCCACCACTGGGAGGGGAGGAGAGCACCCAGGGTCCTATAGACACGCGGCAGAGGACGGACCTAGTGCAGCTTTGGTCATGGTCATCCTTGCCCTGTTGTCCGGGTCCTGGCCTCATCCTCACTTCGTCTTCGGCCTTATTTCGGCAGATGTGCCTTGACATCTGTAGCAGGGGGACCCTTCAGAGGTTCCCTGTCTTTCTGCCTAGCTCAGGTTGCTGCCCGTCCATGGTGCATTAATGGCTGCAACCCAGTGGCTCTGTTGATGGCATTTCTTTGGCCTTCCTTCTGAGTTCAGGCTCCCTACCAACAGGCTTCGTTGGTTGTTGCCTCACCCTGTTTCCAGTCCCTGTTAGTGGCACTGAAACAGGCCTACCGGCTGTCACCATCTCTGGTATATTTAATGGATAGAGGAAGTCTTAAGCAAAAGATTGGTACCAAATCCAGGTATAGGTAACCAATAGAGGTAAGTTGGCTGTTTCAAGATGTCTGACTCAAGGAATCTCGTCCTGGGGACAATTTTTAGATTTAGTGACATCATAAGAAATCAACAAAATGTATGTTGACTTCATAATTGACCTACTCTTCAAAAAACAAGCCTTTTCTGGACTTCCACCTGGCTAAACATCACACTTCTCCATAACATGCAACCCTGACTACCTTCGTGGAGCACTTCCGATTTCCTAGTTTAGTTTTGTATAATGTATATAGGCCTTTGTGACATTCCTTTTCCGAAAACGATTCAGGCTGCTGTCTCAAAATCAAGAAAGTAAATTCCTTACATATTCAAGACCAAATTCAATAATTACCATGAATTTGCATATCTGATTTCTATGACCAATTCAAATTACATTTTCCAGACATCCTCTAAATTTCTATTTACATGTGTCCAACAATTGATGTAGACCAACAATTACAGACCTGGGTGTGACTTCGAGGAAAACTGAAGAAAAACGTCACCATGGATGATCTTTACCAACATAGATTCAGACCGAGAATCCCTACTGCAAATAGCATGCTATATATTTCAGTTTCATTTAAATGTCTTGAATGGGATACAAATATATCTAACATTTTCAAGTGCAGCTTTCCATTTGCCTGCAGAAATCGATGTTTCTTGAATTGCACGGTTGGTTAAGACCAAAAATGAAAATTACCATTTTTGAATAATTTTTAACATTAATGCACTTAGAACTAAAAAAATCACAAAATAGGCTTCATTAATCAACTTCCCAGACTGATTTACCCTGAAAAAGTGGTATCATATGCCAATAAATGACAAGTACTTCAGAAGTGGCGTCCAGGTGAGATTTAAAACTGTGCCGTCAGCGACGCTACTGAATCGCTTACATTCAGTTATCTTGACCTAGAATTACTTCTACTCATAGTAAACTATTTATTTTGGTTTCATTTTAAACGTCTTGCATAGATCTATACACAGATAGTCTTTTCTTACCTATCTGTTCATCAGAATGTGTCTGAAGAGATTGTCTTTACTTTTATTAAAAAAAACATCGATTTTTTGGTGAAAAATTCACCATTTTTGCCTATTTAATTACCTTTATATGTTTAGAATTGAACAAATCACAAAATAGACATCTTTAATCAACTCTCCAGGTGGATTTACCCTGAAAAAATGGTAGGCCTATCATATGCCTATTTGTGACCAGTAGTTTAGAAGTTAGTGATTTTTTGTCAAAATTATGGCATTTTCGACTTTAATCCAAGATGGCCGCCGTACGGATGACATGGGACAATAATTGGCGATGGGAACATAAAAAAATATTTTCTACACATTATGAGGATTCCGAAAACCAAAGTTAAAAAAATATATCTTTCGGGTGCATGGGAACCCCCCCGTTCCTACTAGACTATTATGTTATTTTATTACAAACCTCCAAATTATGTACACATTTATAAGTCCCATAAACTCAAATTTTCCAGATCGTGACAGGGGGGTAGGCCACTTCAATGCTATTTTTGGATGGGATTAAAATATTCTGCCGCATATTTTTTGTGTTAAAAGTTTTGCTAATATCCTTGTCTATGACAAATGACAACAAGAGGTCCTCTATTGGTCTTCCTGCCATCATGAACTATTGTTAAACACAGGAGACAAGAATTTCAGACTTATCAAATTTTGACCCATATGCATTACTGCAGATTCAGTTAGTATGAGTTTCAACAGCCAGTTTTCTCACAATCCATGTAGTATTTTAAGCTTGCCTGATTGGTCTAGGAGGAGTAAAATGTCCTCCCAATCCATAAGTTGGATGTAGAAAGCAATGAGAAACGTACTGTTCTTCTTCAGTGAGCAGCTGAGTTTGTTCAGTTGATAGGATTATCAGTTTTAAAATACCAGCAATCACTGTCCATTCCAGACACTAGTGAGACACGTCACTGGCTTTGTGATACGTTTTATAGTATTTAAATGAGATGTTTGCTATGTAATTCTATTCCTCAGCCTATCATATGCACTGCATTTGCTACGTTTCACTATCCTTTAGCAGAAACTCATACTTATTGAAATTGCAGTAAGTAATTCACACTCACTCAGTGCCTTCTTTCCTGAGTTAGTAATAATAATAATAATATTTATTGATTTAAAGTGGATTCCATCTCAACAATGATCTCAACACACTGTACATGCATAAAAATAATTTAAAAACAATACACATTAAAATCAAGCAAAATAAGAAGAAAACAAGTGCGTTTTAAGTCTACTTTTAAATTGACTGTATACATGATGTTGCTCTTCGGATGTCAGGTGGTAGCCCATTCCATAGTGCTGGGCCTTCAATAGAAAAAGCACGATTGCCAAAAGTCTTTGTACGAGTAGGAGGCGGTCGCCTCAAAGTCAATGCTGAATCACTTCTGAGATTCATATATCCCGTATTGTTAACAACAATGAACTCCTTTAAATATGCTGGGGCTGTGCTGAAGTGGATACACTTGAAGACAATACATATAACTTTGAATACAATTCTTAACTTAACTGGGAGCCAGTGCAAACTTTTAAGGATCGGTGTAACATGATCTCTATCATATTTCTTTTTGCCAACAACAATTCAAGTTGATCATGTTCCAAAAGCAACACAATTTCTGACAATTGTGTAAGGACAATGGTGCATCATTGATTTTTTAATGTTTTCAATGTTTTGATGTGATCCTCCTTTGCCATGGAAAATGCGACTACATAGCACTACATTATTATCAATATATTGATTTGAGTACAAAAATATCTTTCTGGGTGTTGTGTGTCACATTGGTTTATCAAAATGACTCAAAATTATCATTAAGTCTTATTACTTTCTTTGGGCAAGGGCATGCCAATCTTTTATACAGCGTATATGGATGCATGCCAATCATCCTTATGAAACTAGGGCATGGTTATCATTTGAATATATTTTCATCTGTAAATCATTCGTAATTACATACAGGGCTCAGCTTATGGCTATGATATTGCCATCTTCTGATGGTGTAAATACAATTCTGCATAAGGGCGGAATTAGATATATTAGCCTGGGGGTAATAGACTGCCATGGCACCAAATCGATATCTCATTACCCACCAATGTATACATGTATCAATGAACAGATGTGTTAGCTTCATGTGATGATTTTGTCATGCTCTCAGAGTAGAAACTGCTGTTGTTGGTATTTGTTGTCATTGCGGATACAAAATTGCATGAAAAACATCTGCACACATGTCCAGATGATGTTGATTCTGACATGTATTGTACTTGCTGGTGTCATCTCCAAGTCTTTCATATGAATTTTCCTTTTCTGTTCATGAAACGATCCCCAAGCGATATTTTGCCACAATTGTCAATCAGATTTCATATCATTTCAAATATCCAGAAATCATGCATGTATATATTAGGGTGAGGCTGGTGCCCCAACATTTTCAGATCAAGCCTACCTTTTTTTCTGAGATGCCCCTTGGTATAAAAAGAGAGTATACCAAATTTCAGCCAGATTCAACAAAATTTAGGTGTGGCCACCTGGCCATTTGTGTTTTTAGCATAACAAATCCATAAAAATCGTCATATCTTTTGATATAATGGTCATACACCTTTCAAAATGGGCTCAAAATGATCCTAGACCACATATTCATATTCAACTTCTGTAGTAACTTAGTGTCTATCTCTTATATTTCTTGAGTTATTCAACAAAAACTGTAATTTGCCATGTTTTATACATTAAAACTTCAATATTTTCATTGACGGACCAAACAAAGTATATAACTTCAAGAAAATCTGGGCATAAAGCAGTATTTGTAAGCTTCCCTTCCCTTGCTTAACTCCATGGGTATCTCTTGCATTCTTTATGTTGATTGTAAGGATTTTCTAGGAATCAGAAAGGTGAAAATAAATTTCAAAAATCCCATCGGAATAACATTGTTGTCAAATATGTAGTTTCAATACTGAGCTCTTGTGACGTGATCAAATCATTATGTGACTCATGCATTATCATATTCTGTATTGGCATCATATGGAGGTCAGTATTTTGGCAGCACATTATACTCTGAACTCTCTGATCATCATTAAATGGACTTAAAGATACAAGCAAGGAGAGGCATTGTACAAGTGTGTGCTTTTTGAAAACACTGGACCTCCTTGCTGGATGTTGTTGGTTCAGCAGCAATCATTGTCAATGGTCAGGGAGCATTACATATTAAAGTCAGTCCTTGAAAGGGACGAAAATTACAAAACCAAATACTGCAAACTGTTACATGGTACCATAATAAATATGCAATGTATTTGGACACTGAGCTAAATCAGAACAGAAAAGTAAAAATTATTATTTTTCCTCCAAAAAGCAAAACTTATGCTTTACACAGGAATTTCATTTTGGCTTATTGTTGCGTGCTTTCAGGTACTACTTTGAAGTGTAGGTTGCTTCTACTTGTGCTTGCAGGCAGGTATGGGCTTATGCAATTTAAAACCTACCAGGGGAGCCAAAATATCATTTTCTCCATGTGGTCAAACTCTTGTGGCACATGAAGCTACAGACACCAAAGATGCCGGGTAGTTTTAGTGCATGGCTGTGACTATTTTGCATAATTTGGTAACTTTGTGATATCAGCACTGATTTTATTATACAGAAACTGTGTGTCAGTCAATTTCAGATTGCTTTTGAGGTACTTAATACAATGTGTACAGGAAACTAACAAGAGGTAGAGTGACATAAAAGAAAACGATGGATATGATAGAGACATGTTGGAAAATTAACTCAATGTTTAAGAGATGCTAAATAAACTTAATGAAGATTAAATACCCCAAAATTGTGATGAACAGAACTTTACAAGAACTCATGCGGTTCCAGTATGACATAGAGGCATTACAAAAAATAAATTCTGGGCCTAATCAGATTAAAATTGGTATCGCAGAAAATATATTTCGAAATATTTGAGATTCCAGCTATTTAGCTTGAGGTTTGGATCCTCATCAATGGCATAGAGCCAAGATTCACCAAAATATGCTTATTTATTTTCCATTCAACATATATTTCCATACAACAAAAATTGAATTGTTGAAGTAAGAATCATTTAAATAGTGGATCATTTGGTCCACGAATATATATCACAAGTAAAATTACCAGAATTTCCAGAAAACTACTGTTTTTGATGCGATATATTTCATTTTTTTAAAGTCAAAATTCAGACTTGTTGACTTGTAGAGTTGCAGAGAAAGTAGTGGTTCTTGAAATAAGTAAATGTCCTAATTCCAAGCTCACCCTTAAGTGTGTGATGTATCGAGACGGTGGTTCACTGAACCTAAATCATTGAAATTATACATCTTGAACCCCTTACAATTTGAAAGTATAAATTCAGATTTCTGAGGTTATTTGTTCATGCTATATGACAGGAAAAGGCCTAATTCTGTTCATGTTTATTCCATATTATGGTATTAGGATATTCAGCAGGGGACAGGCAGTTGGAAATGACAGAAGAGTATGACAAAGACAAAAAGTCCTTTTTGTACTGTATTTAGTCCGCATTATGTATTTTATTATAGAAATTTTAAGATTTTCAGAAAATGTGGTTTTTTTTACTGCTTAAAACAATGTAGAAACTTAGTTATATATGCATATATGCATTTCCAAAAAAAATGTAAAGAAACATACCAGAGAACTGGATAAACTGTGTTAAATGTGTAGTTTTTCATTGAAAATCGCCTATATTTTACCTATTTACCTTTGCATCAAAGTGGCCACACCTAAATATTGTCCAATATTCATGAAACTTCACAGAAATTCTTATTTTACTATGGCACAGCTCAGAAAAAAAGGTAGGAGGGATCTGAGGAAAATTTATATTTCAGGGGGCACCAGCCTCACCCTAGTATATATGAATTACTTTGTCACCTGCCAAAACTTTAGTCGTCTTGTCCTATTTTTCTTAGGTTCACTTTTGGTAATTCTTTGTTCAGAGTAATATTTAAGTTCAGATGGAAGTGATCACTGATAATATGGCACTGTAAATTTTGTAATCATGCTTTTATTTTTAAAAAAACAGTGGTGCATCTGTTCTGAATATATATAAAGGAAAAACGACTACATATAAAATAATAATAATGCCATATGAAAAGTTATTCCGGTTTTGATTTAAATTATATGACTGGAACAAAACAGCTCAAAATGATGGATTAGCACATCCTTTTAACAAATCTGTATAGTGTGTCTCCATGAAGTGACTAAGTGAAGGTCGACTTAGAAGTCAAAAGGTAACCATCAATTTCAGTGACCAATGAATTAATCTCCTCGGTACACCCTTCGTTCAAGTTTCAAATGAAGACACTCTGCAGATCTGCAATTAATCTATGTCTTCCTTCTGGATCTATCGGCCAAACAGACTCTAGCTATTCATCAAACACAGTTCGCCCACCAATTCTCTCATACTTACTTCTGTATGAATAATAGTATGATGTAGTAGCTGCTCACTTTTACACTAGCCAGAATTGTAGCAGCATTTTTCTTAATTAAATGATATCGCATGCACACACACTGCTACAAGCTTGAGAACTTGGTTCGAGTGGACCAATAGTTTGTCAATCTGCAAATGAGGACTAATCTGATTTCATTAAGTTCATCCTGGAAAATTTACATATTTCAGGCATGACAGAGAATTAAATACAGCTCTCATACACTTCAGAAATGTTTCAATGAGAGTTGTTTGGTCATAATATATGCAAGGTGTGTGATAGATAAAAACATTGTCTTTAGATGCACCTGACACCACATTAATGTGGAAAATGCTGATACATATGTATCACAAGACTGTGCCAATATGTTATTACAGATCTCATATTAGCGTGCCATGTTATTTTCAACTGCCACAGTGCTCATGTGATGTCAGTATGAGCATATTGATGTCACAGTGGCATATTCCTTGTTTCACCTGTGTTACTTTGGACCTTGCCTGATCAGATCATTATAAATCTACAAGAAACCGCAAAAATATTGGTAAGCCCTGATCATTCTGTTTGATGTTTTGAAAACACCCAAACGCTTCTAGTCCCTGCTAACATATCTCCAAATGAACAAACCATCATGCACAATTAAACATATGCAAACAGATCAATCAATTGTTTTTCACAATTAGCCAGTAAGCCTAACTTTTTTTATTAGCAGTTGGAATCAAAACTTGAGCTGTGGTCTCAAAAGCTAACATGGTGTGGCCAGGTAGTGTTTACAGTACTGAGATACTGACATCATCTCTGCATAATATTCACATTGGACCTGGCACACTTATAAGATCTGTAATAATGATATTCTTATTTAGGGTACTTTTGTGTCGAATTGTGATTTTCATATCATTAAAGCTGAGAATTTATATAGTTGTTAGAGTTTCTGATATTGTGGTCAGTCACTTCATGTTTGACAAGATCCTTCATGAAAACAGGGTTGAGTTGACTGATGCTTTTTAAAAATTCTTCTAGTGCAATGAGAAAACTGGTAAGCTGACCATCAAGCTCGTTGGTAGAACACCAATAAACCTTTGCAGATTGTAAACTTACATCAATATCTTGTGTGGTATAGATAAATAAACTGTTTCTATAATATATATATAGAATTTTATTAGACAGTGGAATTTCATCAAGATGCATGTGTCATAAATGATAAGCAGACTGTTTCCTAACCATAGCAGGTGTATCTTGGCATATTCTCCGAGATCTGTGAGCTGCAACATTCCTGGCTCTTTCTCGTTCAGTGGATCAATGCAGTCATTTGTCAGAAGCATCTAAGTCAATAAAGAAGAACTAAAGAAAGAAAAGATTGGTGGAGAATTCCTCCAATTCATCAGAGTGACTTCCCTGTGAATCGCTTCTATTGCCAAGCCAAATAAGAACTGTCACTGTCTGTAAGCTTTCTCAAGTTTCTATAGATAGATAGCTCTACAAAACAAGAGATTGATTTGCAAAAGTAGGGTGCTTTTAGATAAAGAGAAGTCACGATTTGATTTTGATTTATTAGATAAAGACTGCAAAATATATGAAGTAAGGCTAATTATGTAGCTAATGGACCCTTTGAGACACAAAAACTCATCATAATAGTGCGTTCATTGGTCAAGCACCATCGAATATAGTGAAATGACTCAAGCTGAAGTAACTGGGTAGTGAAAATCAAAATTTTAGCTGCAGAAATCAAATAGAGCCCACAAACTGCAAGAACGACAAAGAGCACCAAAGAAAACCACTTCCTTGAATTGAAGTCAGGTCATGTCCAAACATTGATTTTACTGCCAAAGACCATCAGTCTGACAATACTGTTGATGGACTAAAGTGTTTCAGCTTAGAAGCTTTCTAAGAAAGTATCTGAAGTTTAACTTGGAAAGGATCAATGATGTGCCTATGCTTCTATTTACCTGAAGTTTCTTGAGAGATATATATGCCAATAATAGGATAAGGCAGGACTCATGAAAAGTGGAACTTTGCACTCGTGGCACAGTGAGTGAGTGAGTGAGTTTGTGTTTTACGCCCCATCAGCACCAGTGTGGGCTATTTAGAGGCAACCACTCGTGGCACAGAGTGAAACATGATTGCAATTGTATTGAACAAGGGTCCCAAGTGTTAGCAGCCTCATTTCGAACCCCGGGTGGGGAACCCAAAATTTTCAATGCACCTTCATGACCAAAATCCCAGCTGGATGTCGTTCGGATGAGACATTGAATTGGTGCCCCTTGTATCAGTGTCTATGACGTTGGGCAAGTAAAAGATCCCTTGCATGGGGTAAATGTATAACATGTTGAGGACTCTCGCTCTCTCTCCTCATCAATCAACCCTTACAAGTTCCCAGAACTAGGCTTGGGGGGCTGCACTTACTGTATCTAGAAGAATTTCATCTCCGGTCTCACAAGGGTTCTTATCTTTCACCAACTACATTAATGAAAATACAGACCATTGATACTCTATACATCTGCAAATGGAATTCATTTGGTACTGTAAATGTATTCATCTTATAGATAAGAGCTTTTCTATGAATTTATCAATATTGGCAATCAAAGATATCCAGTTTCATATGCATGTCAGCGTACATAATCTGTAACACATTGAAATTCAGCTTCACCATTCTCTACTATAAAAACAGTACTGATTTGGGGATAAGTTGTTGAGTTGGGAGTCGAGTCACATCTTGCTATTGATCTTGTGATAGGTCACTTGGATCTCCGGGAGGCAAAGTGAACCAAAACCTGAAATTCTAAAGCGTTCTTGACCAAATTTATTTTTCTTGTGGTTCTATTTAAGTTATATTTTACAATTAAAACAACCTGATTGTAACTTTTGAAATAAACTATTTTAAAAAATAGATAACCTAACCATCAGATAGAGGACTCAATTTTATGCCCAAAACAATGGCAACAAGGAAATGCCAAAATTAGGGTTGAATCCACTTCCAGGCCACTGCTTTATCCTTAAATGGCCAATAATCTTTTAATTTCAATGAATATTAATTTTGGTACCAAAAATTGTTTTGGAAGCTTGGCTACTTACAGCAGAGTGGCAGGAGGCCAAAAAGTGGCTTAGTTTTTGTTGTTACTGCCCCCGCTCTGCAACCTAACAAATTGCATATCAAATCGATGCTTATCACCCGTAGTTTAAAAAAAAGCTGTCTGACGTTGAAAAATTACCGTGGCACTTTGCCGTCCCAAGGGTCAAAGGTCCCTTTTCATTCTCTCCTGTGCAATCCTTTTCAGCACTTCATTTTTCGAGGTTTTGTTTCGAATCAAGGAGGTACAGAATTCCTCTGTCTTCTCTCATCATGATGTTAATCATCCACTTTCAAAACATGCATGCATTTGGATCTTTAGTATATTCCATGCATAAAAGAGGAAAGTCAACTGCAATATGAGACAGCTTTTATTGTACCAGAAAAATCTGATAAACTACATTCTAAAAGTTCGTTTGTAACTCATAAATCACTCACATATGTACTGTTCTACCTTATTGCACTCTAAAAAACCAACATGGATTTTTTTAAAAAATCCATGTTGGTTTTGCATTGAAATTTGGTTTTTCAAAAAACCATTTTGAATCTAAAAAAACAATTTTGTCTGACATTTTTTAGAGTGTATATGTTGCTCATGAATCACACATACAAAAGAACCGTGAATAGAACAAGCACTCCATGGGGATTTGTCTTTCCTCTTCATGAAAAATCTCTTTTTAATCTCCGTTATGCTTTCACTCCTATTGCAGAAACTTCCAGCTGCTTCGTCATTAAAAATGCCCAGATTGAAATAGAAAGTGTACTTCATAAAGCATTGAAACAGGAAGAATAATAGCTATCTGAAAGGAATTTTGAGAAACTTGTGTTCTTCTCAATAGTATATGCAGTCAATAGAGCTTTTTTTCCTCGGTGATTATAAACTGTAATCTCTGTAATCTCCAGAATGGCTTTAGTCTCCAAAAATAGTTTATGGCAGTTTTTAAGCTGTTATTTCTGTTTCACACAGGTATACATGGATATATTTTGCATTGAGAATGCCTCGTTTCAATAGAACTCAATGTGTAATAATGAGAAACAAAGAGGAGAGGGGGAGGCTTCATCATCTGAACATCTATGGGTGACTGAGATTGAGACTGAGATTAAGCTATTGACTGTTAGGCGACTATGGTGTTTCTAAAAACCCCACAGACTGAAGTGTATTTCACTGCTGAAGTCACAATTAAATAGCTGTGCTTAGTCACCAACTATCAGGTATTATACGGTCAAACCAAGTTAAATAATGAAATCAAAGCACATGCACAAATATTATCTCATTAAAAAGACACATAGACAGATCACCAGATCGATAGATAGATAGACAGATATAACTCGATAATAAAAATTTTTCATTATCTTTTATGATAAATTATACCTTTTGATTCATATTGGAAATGCTTTGCCGGTCCCTTGTATCGATGTCTATGCTGAACAAGTACAATACCCCACACATTGGGTATATGTGGATGGCTCCGTCTGTATTTTACTTAGTCTAGTGGCCTGAAATGACCTTGGACTGAGAAGATCATACCCGGGTTAAGTTTTTTTTATGTATTTACATTAATAACTTCAGAATTAAAACAATTTTAAAACAACTGTATACTTAAACTTGCTAAAGTGTGAAATTTGATTTGATTGACTGTTTTTCGTGAGGTTGGTTGGGGGGAGGGAAAAGCACTGAGAAAAACTGTTCATTCTATAGAAAATCTTCACAGTTGTTAGAAATATAACTGTTGAGAGTGTTTACTTGTTTATCACTGTTATCTTAAGTGGTCACTAATCCCCTTAGTAGCCATAGTCACCAGGTTGAGAGATTACAACTCATAATCGCCAAGGAAAAAAAGCTCTAGTGGGAGTATACAGTGGCACCTATATATGTTATATGATGCACAGTTGTGAGATTGACTTACCTTATGTCACTGCCTTCTGCTTACACTAAGTAGTATTTTTGGTGCATTTTGCAACCTGATGAGAGACTGCATCCCCACTTGACACTGCTTCATAACGCAGGGACCAATGTACTTCAAAATTGTAAAGACAAACCGTGTATGTATTCTGAAGCACTTTGACCCAGGCTCAATTTCTGTATTCTAAAGCCTAGTTCTCACGGAGACGTATCAGGGCTTTCTTGTCGCGGCGCTTCTTACTTTTCCAGGAATGTAGGAGATGGTTAAACTACATTCAACAATTCGGCGACGATAATTTCCTCTACGGCGCATCTTAAACTTCCTCGCCAAAACTTCCTAGAAGTCACGTGACAGGTTGGTGAAGCAAGAACTTGCTTCACGAAAGATTCAACCTGTTGAATCTTTACGAAGCAAATAGTCACGATGCAGAAGACCTGAAAGACACCCAAAATGCTTGGGCAAGGCTACAGACAGCTTGGGCGAGGCTACAGACAGCTTGGGCGAAGCTAGAGAGTGCTTGGGCGAGGCTACTTATCATTGAGTCAATGCAATTTTGGCGACGCAACAGCACAACTCGCCGTCGCAAACATGCTGATGAAACGCCATAACAGCTATTTGCCTCACCGCATTAGCTATTTGCTTGGGCGTAATTGAGCTATTTGGGCGAGGCTGGAGGCTGCTTTGGCGAAGCTACAGTCTGCTTGGGCAAAGCAACAGGCTCCTTGGGCGAGGCTACTTTACTATTGAAGCAATGGAACTTCACTGAGGCTCCTCACAGCTCGCCGACACAACTCTCTTCCTCATTGGGGGTTGCTTCGTCACTAATTACGAGCGATTCGGCGTAGAAAACGAGTGCCTCGTCATCATAGGATCCATCCACGACGATGTATAACCTCTAATTGATTATGTAATTGTCCAAAAATGACTTGAATCGCCGAAATGTGGTTTCCTGGCACCTAGACAGCTTCGCCGTCACTTAACCACTGTCGTGAGAACTTAGCATAAGAATATGATATTATGGCATATGAGGGAGGAAGTCAATTGAGTTTCAATTAACACTTCTTTGTATATTTTAATACATATTTGTATTGTACTGACTCTCGTTTAACTTAAAAAATCATCCAGTCTATAACGGCTACACCATAAATCTGATAACCTGTCATTTAAGTTAGCCAGCCGTTGGAGACAATTAATTCGGTAGATATCCTCATAAGAATCAACATAATTTATGCTAGATCGCAAGTGGCTAGTGAATATATTTCCTTCTTTGGTCCTTATCATTTTAGACCAGACATATCGCTTCATAGCAGAATACTTTCTTTGCCACATCTTCTCTCCTTATAAAGGAATTTTTTCTCTAAAGGTAACATCTAATTTTCGGGATGATATGGGAAAAGCCATATGCTGTCGGTGGAGAAGCTACAAATGGAGCTCAGATATTGCTTCACCGACAGAATCTGTACCATAGATGATGCTTATAAATAGAGTTGAGATAGATATAAAGATAAACTGTCAATGAATAGATTGGCATAATTATGTGGCATTGAAAAGGCAGACAGACAGTGCTAAAATTATATTCAACCAAGAATTTTTATAAAGCCAATTCATGATATGAAACTGATTATAGTTGAAAAGTGAACTTTTTCATTAGTTGGAGTCAAACCATTCATCTTTCAAACCTTTTAAGTTTCTCTTGTCATGTGAGCTGCGATTTGAAGCCTGAATAATCAAAGGAAACTCTTATATGATTAAAAGGAAATTCTGCCCGTGGCATCTATTCAGGTAGAGACAAGACTTCAGCTTTTATAAATGGAGTTGGGATAGAATAGCATCAGAACAATTCCTAGGGACCAGGTAAAAGAGTACAGTTTTGCTTTGAGTCAACTTGCAAACAGCCAGTTTTGAGCTGACTGACCAAGACCATTCCTTTTAGTGGATTATGAAATGGAAGAAGAGTAGGTCGGGGCAAGAAGCCGGGTTAGGTGAGAAGCCCCCCCCCCCCCAGGTTTATATCTAAACTAACATTTTTGGTGCCTTTTCTTATTGTAAGGATTGAAGCTAGAGGCCTTTTAGGTGACGTCACAAATTTTCGAGACAAACAGCACTAAACCACAGTAGAAATTAAAGAAACAAAAAATGTGCATGGTTTTTGTAACTAATTCTTTGAAAGCGATTGTCAGAAATAACTTCCGAAATTTTTAAAAGTATAATGGATATCTGCATTGCTTCACTTTAGGACCATCACATAAATATGATTTAGATCATGTTTTTTGCTTTTTAGTTCGAAATATAGAGGTCAAATTAAAATATGTGGGTTTGGGGAGAGAGGCCCCACATGGCATGGGGCATGAGGCCCCCTACACTGGGGCCTCAAAGCTGCTTCAGAAACCACTTACTAATGTGTACTTTACCTTAAATCTTAATTGAATAGCTAATTAAAATAGAAAGAAAAATGGGCCGTAATTGAAACAGGGCAAAAAATATTAAAATATGAAGGTAAGAACAGAAAAATTCTGAAATTCTGAAAAAGTGAATAGAATGCCTTAAAAATGATAGAAGAACCCCAAGAAATAACTTTCAAGCTGAATGTACTCGCAAAAAAAATTGTCATAGGATTATAATAGGGGGGCTTCTTTCCCGATGGGTGGGGTAAGAAGGCCATTTTAATTTTTTTATAAAAATGGCCGTAACTCCTTTATTAAAATTGGAAGACATTTGTTTCACTAGTTATAAATAGAGTCAAGTGATATATCCCTGACAGCGTAAGCATTCAAAGAATCAACCATAAAAAGTAGGTCCCATCGCACCTCGAAGTTAAGGGGGGTTGCATGCCCCGACCTACTCTATACAGAAAGGTTAGAAGAGAGCCAAACATTTGGTGACTAAACAATTATTCTCCTTGGTAGGGGGAACTGGGGGCACATTGGGACGCTTTTAACGTCTACTAATTTTGATTGACGCTGAAATCACTGAGCAACTCAGAAATTTGCATGAATATCACCAATACTATTGAGCTTAAATCCACGGCATAATAAATTGGACTGCTCCTACCCTTTTGCAGCTGGATTGCAAAATGTGGGTCATGATCATGATCATCAATTAAAAAATCATTTTTAACACTTCACGTGCACTACAGTGTCGCCTGTAAGTAAGTGAAACGCATGATATTGTGCCATTGCATCAATGTTAAACATCCTTAATCAAAATGCTTCTGGAAGGACAAATTCTCATCCGATGAGAGGAAAACATTTCGGGTCATAAAGGCCGATATGTGAGGAATGCGGGATAAAAATAGCAGCCAATTTTCTTTGCTGTAGTTGGAGTTAGGTATGGGTCAAAGTCTTTGATAAGTAAGTGAAACGCAGGCCCAATGTTAAAAGATAGGGAAGGGTGGTTCACTTACTTATCAAAGACTTTGAAAGGAATCTTTGAGATATCCAATTTTATTTTAAGGGGGGCTTATTTTTGTTGAACTGTTTTTCATAATTTTTACATATTGTACACCACGTAACTCTCAAAAAACATCGGTAACCCCCCTTCAAAGACATGTTTTTCAATAAAGTGTATTTTCAGCTATATTCCTTTAATTTTTCATAAATATTTCATGAATATTGTTCGAGTGACGCTGCTTTTCGTTATAAATCCCACACTCTTTTACTATTTTACTTCATGTTTTAATGTGACGACATAAGATTTTGAAAAGATCATAGTTCCAAAATTATGCTGGATAGCCCTCTATTTTTTTTTACTTTGGAAAGCTTTCTTTTTGAAGACCTTTTCTGCAAAGTTTCATGAATATCTCACGGATTTTAGATTTCTTGCTAATTGTGGGATTCAACTTTAAACAGTTTTATGTATACGTAAGGGCAATGGCGCATCATTGATTTTTTTATGTTTTAAATGTTTTGATGTGATCCTCCATTGTCACCAGACAGTGGGGGAGATTGGAGCACAGTGCGACACTTTTATTTTATTTTCAAGTGTTCCAAAATGTTTGCAGTTAACAGTAAATGAGTCCCAGGGACGGACTGGCGGCATCTTGGGCCCCGTGGCAAAATACGTCGATGGGCCCCCTCATTCCCATTTTCTGCACAATTCCATTTCCGCCAAGGTGGAAGGCCCTTTCCTTTGCAGGGCCCTCTCACATGGGGGTCCTAATTTAAAAGTTTGATTGTATCACAGTCGCAAATAAATACAGTTGGGCATTTAAAAAAAAAAAAGTTTTTGGCACC
Organism: Platynereis dumerilii; assembly: GCA_026936325.1. Taxonomy (NCBI): domain Eukaryota; kingdom Metazoa; phylum Annelida; class Polychaeta; order Phyllodocida; family Nereididae; genus Platynereis; species Platynereis dumerilii. Next base: position 1,035,288 of record JAPTHN010000054.1, read on the forward strand.
TTGCATGGGCCCCCCTGAGTGGTTGGGCCCGTGGCAGCTGCCACTCTGCCACATAGGCCAGTCTACCCCGGATGAGGTCAGGCATACATTATAGGTTATTCAGTTGGGTATATGGTCCAGTAGTTTCAGGTTCCTAAATTTTACAGGTTTGGAGAGACTTCGAGTCACATCTATGCTGGTCGAGTGTCTCACTGTGCCTCGTTAATAATAAAATTAGATACTGATTCACTGTCATTGTGTGATTTTGAAAAATGTGGCTATAAGCATCACATTAATGATAAATATATTGGATTGAGTACAAAAATATCAATCCAGGTGTTGGGTGTCACATTGGTTTCAAAATGACTCAAAATTATATATCATTCAATCTTTTTGCTATTTTTGCACATGGACACGCCAATCTTTCACGCAGTGTATATGGATGCATGCCAATCATCTGTATGGAATTGGGGCATGGTCATCATCTGAATATAGTTGCATCTGTAAATCATTCGTAATTACATTCTAGGCTCAGCTTCTGATGGTGTAAATACAATTCTGCATAAGGACGGAATTAGATATATTAGCCTGGGGGTAATAGACTGCCATGGCACCAAATCGATATCTCATTACCCATCAATGTATACACGTATCAATGAACAAATGAGTAAGCTTCATGTGATGATTTTGTCATGCTCTCAGAGTAGAAACTGCTGTTGTTGGTATGTGTTGTCATTGTGGATACAGAATTGCATGGCAAAGCATCTGCACACATGTCTAGATGATCTTTACTCTGACATACTGGTGTCATCTCCTGTTAGCAATTGGTGGCAGAGTAGTTTCAAAAGATGCCCGCCTACCACACCCAATGTCTTTGTCTGCATGGTTTGAGACTCTGTTTCGAAACCTGAAATTTTCGGTGGACCTTCATGGGAAAAATTCCCGCTGGTTGTCGTTTGTATGATATATATACGTTAAATTGGCGGCCCATTGTATCAGTGCCTTTGCTGGGCAGGTTCTAGAGGAGAGTAGAGTTATATTTAAGTTCAGATTGAAGTTACCACTGATGATATAGCCCTGTAAAATTTGGTAGTCGTGTTTTTATACAAAACAGTGGTGCATCTGTTCTGAATATAAAGTAAAAAGGACTACTTTTAAAATAATAATGCCATAAATGAAAGGTTATTCTAGTTTTCATTTAAAAGTCCTTCTTGGTCAGCAGATACACAGCTGAAAAATCATCTTGGAATTATAAATAATTATAAGACTTGAACAAAACAGCTAAACAAATGGCCTAGCCCATCCTTTTAACAAATCTGCTGTGTCTCTCAATGAAGTGATGAAGTGAAGGACTACTGAAAGGTGAAAAGGTAACCATCAATTTCAGTGAACCATGAATTAATCTTCTCGGAACACCCCTCTTTCAAGTTTCAAATGGAGACACTCTGCAATTAATCTATGTTTTCCTTCTGGATTTATTGGCCAAAACAAACTCTAGCTACGATGTATTCAACGAACAGACTTTGAGCGACAACAACTCTGTCATACTAAATTACTTGTGTTTGAATAACAGTATCATGTTGTAGCTGCTCACTTTTACACTGGCCAGAGTGGTGGTGACATCTTTCTTAATTACAGCAAAACACTTTGATATAGAATTAGAGAGGACTGTGGCACCGTGAAAATGGCACTTCATGTGTCATCATGCTGATGATTTGTCATGATCAAACCCAATACTTTCAATGTTAATTTGATCGAAGGAGTCTTATCCCACTTGTTGGTTACAGCCAAACGAAAGGATTATGCATCTGATTTTCACTCTAAAATCTGTTATGAGAAGTCAAATGGCTTTCTCTTGATCATGACTAATCAAACAGCCTCTATGTTTCCCATGTTGAAAGTAGAGTAGATGACACTTCATCAGCTATCATGAGTCACAAAGTGCCATTTTCACTGTGCCACAGTCCACTCTAATTCTATATCAAAGTGTTTCGCTGTAAATGAAATTGCATGCACACACACTGTTACAAACTTTTTTGAGTGGACATATAGTTTTTCAAACTGCTCTGAGGACTAATTTGACTTCATTTAATTTGTCCTGGGAATTTTACATCTTTCAGGCATGACAGAGAATTAAACACAGGTTGCGTACATTTCAGATATGTTTCAATGACAGTTGCTTTGTCCTTATATGTATAGTACATGTGATAGATAAAAAATTGTCTTTGGATGCACCTGACTCCACATTTTGGTGGAAAAATGCTTATATTACAAGACTACCAATATGAGTATGTTATTAATAATGGTATTTGAATTTAGGGTACTTTAGTGTCGATTTGTGATTTGCAAATAATTTAAGAGAATTTTGATAGTAATTGAGCCGAGGTCCATCACTGAAGAATACAACATTTTTTAAGAATAATTTATTTTAAATCGCACAGAGGTAAAACAGCAAACATCTAGCTTTTTGGCTTATTATAATAAAACACGATAACAAGGCAGATCTAAAAGGGGTATACAATATAAAATAAAAGATCGAGAGAGAGAAAAAAGACAGTCATAGAAAAAATGGATAAAAAACAATACATACATGTTAATTTACTATACAATGATGTAAAACATAAACACTTCGTACAATAAAGGAGCACGGAGATAATTGACACTAATACCATCCAAATTTACATGTCAACCAATCAAAGTTTTAGTAAACAAAAACAAAACAAAATGATTAACTGCAATATACAAAAATAGTTATTCTCCGTTATGGTTTGTCTTCCACACTTGGTTTGTCTTTCATTGACAGCTTGTTATGTTGATATCTATTTACAGAGGTTGAGATTAATTGCTGGAATGGAATGTGTTGCTACCACACGTCATGTAGGCTTCCATACGTCTTGTAACATTTTTTTAAAATTTGCAATTACTTATTTATTTTTCATTTCGGTGCTTAGTGGGTGTTGTTTCTAAATTAATATGCCCTCTTACCAGGGTCAAAACATTTACATTTGTCTTGATAGTTTTAACCCAATATTGAAAATACAATTTTCGCTGGAACACTCCTCAGTAAAAACCAAGAAGTCTACTTCAACGCGAATTCCTGTATTCTGCAAACTCACAACTTCAGAACTTTGAACTTCAGTGGACCTTGCTCTAAACAAAAGACTTTGACAATTTTTGAGAGCACATGGATTATGTGATGAATAGTTCTTCAGGCAGCCCATTGGCTGACAGGCTGTGATGTCGAAGTTGCATCTGGTTTTCCAGATCCTAGTTTAAATCTGACACGGTGTTGAAACTGTTACGCTCAGTTTTGGTGAATTCTTATTGACTAGAAGCCGGAGAACCTGACCCAGTTTAAAATGACATCACAGCTTGTAGTTAATTTACATAATTGCAATGCTAGAGAACAGTCATCTCTCGACATCACACTTCAACAGCAAAGAAATGAACTTGAGATTCCACATAAATGTAATGAGGACTGTAACATGCAACAAATCAAATATATGGGCACCATGATATGTAAAAGTGTTTTCTACATATTTCACAATGTTAAATATACACTGTAGGCCTGATTAGTTGTTAGAGTCTTGAGTATTATGGTTAATCACTTCAGGTTTGACAAGATCCTTCATGAAACAGGGTTGAGTTGACTGATGCTCTTGAAAACTTCTAGTGCAATGAGAAGACCAGTGGCAGACAAGAAATCGGGTGGGTAGAACACCAATAAACCTTTGCAGTGTGTAAACTTACAGCAATATCTTATGTGGTATTGAAAAACAAACTGTTTCCTATAATATAAAATTTTATTAGACAGTGGAATTTCATCAAGACATACGTGTCATAAATAATAAGCAGACTGTTTCCTAACCATTGCAGCTGTATCTTTTAGGGAATCTCTTAGATCTGTGAGCCGAAAAATTCCTGGTTCTTCCTTGTTCAGTGGATCAATGCAGTCATTTGTCAGAAGCTTCTGGGGTTGATTTCCCCCAATTCATCAGAGCGACTTCCCTCTGAATTGCTTCAATTGCCAAGCCAAATAAGAACTGTCACTGCTTGTCAGCTTTCTCAAGTTTCTCTCGACAAAACAAAACTTTTGGTAAAGGCAGGGATGGATGATTGGGGCTTTATGTCCTGTATTTTGCACTTAGTAGGCTAGTTAGGACAGGAAGAGGAAACGGCAAAGAGGTGAAGGATGATTGAAACAGCCATTTAACAAAGGCCCAGGAGACCCGGCAAGAGTTGGATTCGAACTCTGAAGCCTGCGATTGGCAGCCCAGCACGTACAACGCTAAACCAGCCCTCCCCCTTTGCAGAGGCAGGGTGCTTTCAGATTAAGTGAAGTCATGGTTTGCAAGTGCATAAAAATGATAAGTGATACGAGGGGTTTTCCATAAGTTCTGTCCAACTAGTCATAACTTTTGCTATATTTGATGTAGAAACATGATATTTGGGTCAGATAATATTGACGTAATTTGCTAATAACTCCTAAAAAACCTGATCATAAAATTAAAAATAAACAAATTAACCATTTATTTTTGTTTCTATGATCTGATTTTTTCAGGATCACTTGCAAATTACTTCCATATTATCTGACCCAAATATCATGTTTCTGTATTAAATATTGCAAAAGTTATGGCAAGTTGGACAGAACTTTTGGAAAACCCCTCGTATATAAGACATGCAAAATTATGAAGTAAGGATAATTTACACTTTATTTTCCCCCGAAATGGATAATCGAGAGTTCAAAACATAACAAAATAATAATAATTTTTTATTTTATTTCACAATGTTCAGTACATATATACAGGACTTGATAACAAAAATATAAATAAATGCCCGAGGGGCTTGTCGGTCTCTCATAATCAATTTTACAAATTATTGTATATATTTCATAGCTAGTCGACTCTTCGTGACACAAAACTCATCATATATGTTCATTGATCAAGCACCATCGAATTTGGTAAAATGTCTCAAGCTGAAGTAACTGGGAAGCAAAAATCAGAATTTCAGTCACAAGAATCAAATAGAGCCCAAACTGCAAGGAAGACAAAGAGCACCATAGAAAGCCACTTCCTTGAATTGAAGTCAAGTCATGTCCAAACATTGATTTTACTGCCAAAGACCAACAGTCCAACAATACTGTTGATGGAGTTAAGTGTTTCAGCTTAGGAGCTTTCACAGAAAGTATCTGAAGTTTAACTTGGAAAGAATCAGTGATGTGCCTACAGCCCTACACTCAGAACACAAAGGGTTCTTGATGGTATAAAGAACCCACAGGCAAGAAATTTTGTGGAGGGTTCAACTTAATTGAAAAGGTTCAATACCGTTGGCAAGGCCCTATGATGGAACTCTTTGCTCCCACCTAGAGAGAAGGGGGTTCCATTGTGAGTTTTAATCGCAGCAGGATTATCTTAGTGTTGTTTTTGTTTGCTGTTGGAACCTTTTAAAAAAGTTGAACAATGAACCTTTTAGGGTTCCTTGTCTATACCAGCTTATAGAACCCTCAAAGATTCCATATAAAAGGTTTTTGTTAAGAGTGTATGCTACTGTTTTCCTTAAGTTTTCTAGATAGATATAAGCCGATTATAAGATAAGGCAGTACTAATGAAAAGTTGAACATGGCACTCGTGAAAATGGGTCCCGAGTGTTAGCAGCCTCATTTCGAACCCCGGGTGGGGAACCCAAAATTTCAATGCACCTTCATGACCAAAGTCCAAGCTAGATGTCGTTCGGATGAGACGTTGAATTGGTGACCCTTTGTATCAGTGTATATGCTGGGCAAGTAAGAGATCCTTTACATGAGGTAAATGTAACATGTTGGGGACTCCCGCTCTCTCTCCCATCTCTTCAACCTACAGTTGAACTGGGCTAAGAGGGCTGCACTTATTCTATCCAGAAGAATTTCATATTCGGTCTCACACGGGTTCTTATCTTTGACTAACTACATTACTAGATACAAGATACAAAGTTTTATTTTACATCGGTTGGTACAAACAAGAAATTTTAGCTCACAGAGCTATTGTGACGGATTTTACATTAATGAAAGTCCAGACCAATGATACTCTGTACATCTAAGCTCATGGAATTCATTGGGTAGTGTAACTGTATTCATCTTATAAGAGTTTTTAATATCAATTATCACTGTTTGGCAATCAAAGATATTCAGTGTCATATGCAATTATGCATGTTAGCATACACAATCTATAACTCATTGAAATTCAGCTCCACCCTCCTCTATGACAACAGTGCTGATTTGGGGATAACCAAGTTGTTGAGTTGGGAACTTGGGGAGTCAAATCACATCATGCTATTGATCTTGTGAGAGGTCACTTCCAGGCCACTGCTTCTTCCTTAAATGTCAAAAATCTTTTAATTTCAATGTAAATTAGTTTTGGTATCAAGGAATTGTTTTTGGAAGCTTGGGTGCTTAACACTTGTGCTCAATTGGGAGTCAGCAAAATTGTTTAAAATGTATTAGAATGTTTCAGCTGAGCCTGATAGAACATGTATTTGATAACATCATTGAGCTCAGTGTAAGTTGCATATTTTACATCGTAATACACAGGTTGTCAATTTGTAACATGAATACATGTGGCGTCACTTCTACTTAGAAGATTAAACAAATCCAGTTAAAGCCTATCTCAAAAATAATGAAGCCACAGGGCCTGATTTCATTGGGAGTCAAAAAAATTAGGAATGGATGTAGGCAATAGCTTTACATTGCACTATTGCTTTGAATGCATTCTTGTGCCAAAGTCCAGAAAATTTCACGACAATATTACAGACAGTTGTGGAGATAATCTTAAAAGTACATTAAAAAACGTGAATTTCTCACTATTTTAGCGTGACATCACATTGTTCTTCACTTGAATTATTTCAGGTATATGAAATTTGACACATCTCATTGTCATTTTCTTAATTTTCCGTTTATCTCTATATCCAAAGGCTTCATAAATTCATTGAAACAAGTATATTTATGTGCTTGTTTTGACAATATGGAATTCTTCCTGTTCAATGTTCGACTTCGAAAAATTGAGTCAAATTTGAAGCTTCCTGAACTGCGATGTTGTAATTTACCTTTTGCACATGTCAGTTGAATCTTTTTGCCATTAAGATCTAGTAAAATATCTACTTAGTTGTTTTGGAGCCTTTCATGCTTGCGAAAAATTCATTTCTTGAAAAAATTCCAATGAATATGAGGGAAGGTGCATGTGTCGCACGCGTAACGCAAGGAACGCTTTCATGCGGCAAAAAGCTATGAAAGCTCTGATTTTAACCTGGATTGGCTTGAAACATTGTAAATCTGTGTAGCATCAATAAACAATGAACTAATACATGTTGGTGACTGACACCTGGTGGTAAAATAAAAAAAATTACTTTGTCGCACGCGTAATGCTCACAAAAATATTGATCATATTCAAATTTTTTTCCTGTAGATAATGGAGCCATGATACTAATATTACCTGTTGTGACAATTACCTCACTATTTTAGTAGTTTCAACATGGTTCATGACCTAACCAATAATATAATGGCATATATGAATTTTTTTGAAAATTTGCGGCCAAATTGGCTATAAAGGCAATATCAAATTAAAAAACACCCTTTTCATTCGAAATGGTTGCACTTTTCCATCAGTTATGACTAATAATATCAAATAAAATCGATTGTAAGCAAAACCAGAACATTTTTTGTAGTTTCATGCGACATCATTACTCAAAATCAGGGTTTTATCAGAAAAAAGGGCCAAAAATCATGCTTCTTTCATCTTTTGCTGAGTTAATATTCACTTCAGTGGCACTTTAATATTTGGTATGAATTTGAAGCCAACATTCAGACCCATAACATAGGAAAGTTGAAATTGTTTTAAAGGAACACATATGTTTCTGAGGCAAAATTAATTACATTTTTTGAAAATATTTCTGAAAAATTATCAAAAATACATTTTGTACTGTGTTTCTCACAATATAATTGGTGTATTGGAATGAAAACTGCCCTGAAGACTCTACTATTTTTTCCCAATGTCATCATATAAAGAAATTTGATTTCCTTTGACGTTAAATTTACATTTAATTTAGTTTTCTTTTGTAGACATGGAAATAAAAACTTTTAAGTATCTGGTACTATTCTGCTATCATCAGTTATTTCCACTGGTTGGAACTCTATGGTTAATATATTTTCTGGAACTTCGATATGTTCTTAACAAAACTGCATGGTCATTTGATAAAAAAATACATTATCAAATTTTGATGGTCATGTCACACTTTGGCTTCATTATTTTTGAGATAGGCCTTAAACAAACACACAGATATATACAAACAAATGGAGATCCCTTACTTTGAAAATATAGATTTTGGTGTGAATTTTGACCACGCAGGAAACGGCCTGTGTTCCCACCACTGCACATAATTAGGGGCCGACCAGATGATCTTGGGGGGGGGCTATGGATATTTGGTGAAAAAAAAAAAGAATGTTTCCCACTTGACACTGAAAAGAAAAGTTTGTTCAGCACATCGAAAAAAAAAAAAAAAAGTTTGTTTCCACCTGTAGCTGGGGCACCGTAATGTTAAAATAGGGGGGGGGTGTTATTTTAAAAATTTCAGAAAATCATACCTGTGTGGATGGAATATGAAAATATAGGTCAAAAGAAACCCAAAGGTACCTCAATCGCATTATTTGGTTTTAAAAACCCATATGGACGGAGGCTTTGAAGATAACGGCTTCTGCGCTGACTGCAAAATTACCCGAAAATGCCATATCTCGAGAACGAATGCACATACAGACTTCAAAATAGGCTCAAATTATTTGCAATCCCTAAGTTTATATTCGTCTTTCATAGTAAATATATGCCTATCTGCCCTATTTTTTAAGATATAGCCAAAAAACCTTGATTTTGTGCAAAACCTTATATTTTCGATTTTTTAGGAACTTTATAGGCTTAATTTGAAGAATGTTAGCTTTAAAAATTTCTGCTCCACTTGCTCTATCATCCAAAAGTTAATGTATCATCCTAAACATTGCAGATTGATGTTGCAGTTTTAGCCAAATCAGTCTTTCTGTGTAACAGTGTCTATCTTTGTCTTAGGTGATGTATGTGTTCTGGTTTTATCCTCGTCAGCACTATAATGACTTGGGATTTATTTGTCTTCAGTCATTTCCTCATATTTTAAAGTAAGTGTGTGTTTGGTGAAGAAGAGTAGGCCTAATTTTGTTTACCAATTTTCATGTAAGAAAATGTAAGGAGTCTCCTAGCGACAGCACATTTCGCTTAATTTGTAATTTTACTTTTTGGTTTGTTTCTTTTCTTATCGAGAGGACACTGACAGGTTTTGCTAACTGAAGCAGCATTATCAAGTTGAAGCTGTGAATGTGTAAGTCTTAAGTATTCAGTGAGACATTTGTGTGGCTTCTTATGGTGGTGATGGATCAGATATTCTGATATACAAAGGTGATCTTAAATTTTCAACCTAATATTGGTAAGCAGAAATATTTAGTTCCCGTTCACAAAAAAAGGCTTATGTTTATTCCACCTTCTGTAGAAACATGTCACAAATTCTAGGAATTGAGAAAATTTTGTATTTTTGGCATGTTGTATCTCAAATTTTACAATCTGTCTAAAATTCTATACATATGTGTAACATTTTTCTCTTTACTGTGCAGCCACATCCACTTTTTAAAAAGTGTAGCCATTTTTCAAACAGACTTGATTTGACTAAATAAATAACCTGACCTGACAATTTTTTAAAAATTTTTAGTTTTTGCTACTTTACAGAGATTGTCAACATCTCTATTGACTTGCATGGCTAACTTGTTAGAGAAGAAAGATTCTCAAGATCCCAGTTTCATGCCTGAAATTGTTTCTGAACAAGAAATTGATTGACTTGTTCTCCTCAAGTAGGACTTCCTGGTCATCTTTTGTCACATGTTGTCTCTGTAACTTTTGCTTTTCTTTGGTTACCTGTTCATTGGTCAAAAGTCGGTTGGTTCAACGAGATAAAGAGTGCTAAAAACAAAGTGTTCAGTCACAAGATGCTGGGGAATTCAATGTCACTGAAGGCATTCACCACAGAATTAAGCAAGGGGGTGTTGGAGAAAGAACTGTAATTTTTAAGAAGTCCCTGGAATTGGTGCAAGGTCCCTTGGCAGAGGTAGATGTTTCAGCTTAATCTTTCTCTCCTCAGAGAAACAGCTTACTCTATTTTCAGAGCTATATGCAAACCCAAACTTTGAGGGTATGGACCAATATTCCTGATAAAAATTTTGTGCATTAAGATGTCAGGCACAGTCAGTACATGTAAATTGTTTTGTTTAGTCAACCTACTGGTAAAAATGATTAGATCCTGTCTCATCTTCTTGTTTCTCTTAAGACTTCTTGAAAAATCCTCTATTTTCTTGTTATAATACATCATTACTGCACAGTGGTGTCATTGTAGGTGGGGCTGGTGGGGCATTTGCATTTGCCCCACCACTTTTTGACCAAAGTATACATGTTTCTGAATCCAAAAAATATATAATTTTTCCCCTGACATCTTCCACGAAGATGTGACGGCTACTTGCCCCACCACATTAAAATGAAACTAACGCCCCTGGAAACAAAAGAATGTGATTAACAATCAATTTTAGAGTTACTAGTCCATTATCGATGTCATTTTCCAGTATTGGACTTTTATTATTAATAGATTCATTATTTATGCTATCCTCTTCAAGTTAATTTCATGCCATTACTGGCATTACTGCTGTCTCACATGTGAAATAGAATTATTATGGTGTTGTGAATGTCACTTGTTTTATAAGCTTGTCAAAGATCTTGTCAGTGAACCTCAGGACTTTTAAGATATCTGCACACAGAGTACCACGCAGTTATATGAAACTAAATATTAATGTTAATGTCATAAGTGAATCAAGTATCTCGCTGATCAAATCAATTTAGGCATAATCTATGCACGGTATACTACAACTTGGTATAGTATGATTCAGTAATTGATAATATGGAATAGAACTGTCCAATGCATATATATATTAATTGTAAACATAGATTGAGCAATTTTTGCAATTATTTAGGCTCTAACACTACACACACAGTCTGCAATGCGAGTTTACGCTTGTATACTGTCGGAAAAGAGCAAAAAAACAGTTTTTGTCCAATAACAAAAAGAATATTGCACTTAGGCCTATAGTTACTATGATTCCGGTTAATTTGAGCCTATTTACAAGTCTCTAAGACCAATAGTTCTCGAGATATGATTTTTTTTGGTAATTTTCGTCATTATTTCGTCGCGTCAACCTTCAAAGGCTCCTTCCATACGGGTTTTCGGCTTATATTGACAAACGGAGGCAACCGTGTTGCCTAACTAGGTCCAGGTCACACAAAAAATGCCACACAGAAACATTTTGGAATTATCACCCCCCCCTAGTTAAAATTCCGATAAAAAAGTTTGTCGCGAGTGCGCATGCGAAAAAAATTGTTCGTCGACGCGTCACGAACGAAAAAAAAAGTTTGTCCCGGGGGTTAAGTCCATAGTCCCCCCCCAACTATCGTCTGGTCTGCCCCTTATATTCCCAACTTAGTTGAGTAAGGGAGACCGGGACTGGTTGTCACAGGGGCAGGTTGTCACACTGTGTAGAAATTAAATATGCTTCTCTTTCTATTTAAAGCATGCATCAGCACTGCCAATCTATATGAATGTTAAAAGGGGACTGACTTGAACCTATCTGATCAATATATACCTATATCATTCGAAATCTTGACGTCCTATGGAACATTTTTTAGAATTCAGCACTCGGGCAGGTTGTCTTACCCGTCTTTTTATGACAACCGGCCCCGAGTAATGAAAATCCAAAAAAGGAGTGACCAAGGCTGTTCTTATCATATTTTTCACTATTTCTTCCTATCTTTATTTAAAGAAATGTTTTCATGGTAAGTGTGTGAACTGTACCTTTTTCAACAACTATTTGTTAAAGAATAGGATAACATGCAAGTTACAGGTAAAATTTACTTTTTGTGAAATTTATAATAGACTGTGTGCCTGCCAAACTCCCTTCCCGGGGTCAATATTTCTCAAAAAGACTCCAGTGTGATATAAAAGCAGTAAACAATGAGTGGTTGAGCTCTGTAACTCTTTAGTTCAGTGCAATTAAAAGTGTAACAACCTGCCCCTGTGACAACCAGCCCAGGTCTCCCCTATATGATCGTTATTTTCATCATAAAATTATCAATAAAGATTCTTTTGATATGCAACCCTCAAATTACCAAGAAGGGTACACATGGGCGTATCTAGAAATGGCCTGGGGGGATAAAATGGCGCGAATACAGGGCGATTTGCAGCTTTTCCTAACTTTCCCATGCTAATTTTGGACCTGGGGGAGGCCATGGCCCAATACCCCTGCTAAATACGCCAATGAGAGTACACCCACTCCATTGATCAAAGTATATTCTACTTAAATCAGAGCTAAGAAGGAAGAATTTAAAGAAAGGTCACTAAAATGATGACCCAAACTGCTATTCTGATAGAATTCCACTGGTTTGCTCGCAAAATATTTCATGAGATAAATTTTTTTCTGGAATATTTTCACATCTGCCAAGATTATGGGTTCCTTGAGCACCAATAAAACCCGATTAAAACTGTTCTTATACAGCTTTGTGACAAACTGGATACGGGGTTTTGCTGAGCCACATCAATGGTCCACTCTATTGAAAATCAGAGGGATCCATTCAGTGGTAGATGAGCTCCTCACCCGATGCTGAACATTCTGTTAATATTAAAAGGTCCTGTAACATCGCCTTAGACAATTTCAGCATGACCAAAGACAAAATGTGACCACACGACCATTAACAAGGGACCTCTCATATTCAGGAGAATGGACAACTAATGTGGCTCAGCAAAACCCCATATTCAGTTTGTCACAAAGCTGTATAAGAACAGTTTTATTGGGTTTTATTGGTGTTCAAGGACCCCAAAATCTTGTCAGATGTGAAAATATTCCAGAAAAAAATTTATCTCATGATATATTTTGCGAGCAAATCAGCGGAATTCTATCAGAATAGCAGTTGGGGTCATTATTTTGTCCTTTAAATCCATAATGATCAACACATTTGTTGCATTTTTCCACTGGAGGGTAACTAGATATGTCAGATGAACATTTTGAATTAATCTAGGCAGCAGACTTCTTATACTTTTTGTAAAAAATTAGGTTTTGAATACGGCCATGGTGTTTACCAGGAGACCAACAATTATGTGGGCCTACAATGAATTTAAGGGAAGAAAGGTCACTAAATGTTGTGTCTGAGATTAGTTGAAAGCTCATTTTGATATTCCGGAGTGTTATAAATCATTTAAAATCAGGTAGATGATACCCCAGAGGTTGTAAGCATCAGGGGGCTAATAATTTTGTCCCAAGTAAATTTTGTTTTATTTATGAATCTCCATTAATTTTGACATTTTTGCAAAAATTTAGCTTTTGTAATAGAAATACCATATAAATACAGCTTAGGTGAAAATTAGGTTGTTCTGTGACACCCCATTTTGGAGAAAAATGTAATTAACGGGGGTATCTAGAGGGGGGCTAATAATTTTGTCCTCAACTGTACATTGTATGTTGCTTCTCAGATAAGGCAGACCCGATTTCCAGCTTATCTTCGTTTTTGTTATGCTTCTCAAGCAGTTGATTATTCCCTTTAAACAATGTGATTGTCACATTTGCACTTATTACGTCATCCTTTAAATGTTCTATGTCGGAACACCCATCAAAAATTCTGAATGCCCTGCGGGCATTTTGAGGGAAAACATAATACCATTTTTTCTTAGGTTGTACATAAAATTTTACAATATTGTTGGAAAGAATAAAGAATGTTTCTCGTCTTAAAACACGCTGCTCACCTGTGATGGATTCATGCCTATTACAGCTTCCATTTTTTATGGATGCGTTAACACAGCAGCCAATAACAAGCTACTTCCAAACCTGTGTGCATATTAGAAATAGCAGGGGTCCAATATGACCTGCTCTTAGTTCATCAATTCAGGTATAAGTCTCCACTATTTACAGGCTGACCTGTAAACTCTTGGCAGTAAATCAATCAGGGATTTTCTTTCAAGTCTCCCTCCTTCATTTTACATTATGCTGGATATACAATGATCAATGGAGTTTGCACCCTTCTTGGTAGTCTGAGGGCTGGCTATCAATAGCACCATTATTAATCATTTTATGATAAAATAAAGGTCATATATTTATACATGATATTCCTGCTGTAACGATTGGAATACAGGCAATGTCTCAAGTGATCCAACTTAAGAGCAAGTTCTGTCAGCTCTGAATTTGTTTACCTTCTTTTAATGAGTAGACCATCAATAATTATTATTGAAGGTCAGTGCTGGTTATCCCCCAGTCAGCTTGACATACTTAATCTTTTCATTTAGAGAGGCTTAGCTTCAAAAATAGTTGCTTGCTACCAAATACACATTGAAGGTGAAAGTTTATTGACCTTTTTAAAAGAAGCAAGGGCCTTGCAGTGACCTCTCACCTGATGAATAGCAAGAAGTGACTGGATTGCCAAATCAACAACTTGGTTATCCCCAAATCAGGACTGTTGTTGAAGAGGAGGGAGGACTGAATTTCAATAAGTTGCATATTCTGGTTTATACAATTGTGTGCTAACAACAAGTGAAGCTGAATGTAGATCTATGTTAAAGCTGGAGAAAGATAAGAACCCACGATTTAGTGATTTAGATATTCATTCAGTTATTACGAATTGAAGAGAAATGATACATTTCACAATTGTGCCCCCAAGTGTTAATGAAGATTTGAGGAAATATGCCTATTAAGAGCTATTATGCCCCCAAACAAGCTAAAACAATCCAGTAAAAACCTTAGGAACTTAAAAAAAAAAATTTAATTCCCAGCTTGGTTTTGGAAATTTTTGATATGACCCTTCTCATCGGTGGACCTGTCCAATACTTATTAAGGGTTGTAGTTCATAACGGACCCTGGTGATCCCTCCCTATTAAAAAAATTAAATTGTTACTTCATGTCTTAGCCTGAACATTACCAACTTCTACCACGTTTTCATAGGTACTTTTCATTTTATAAGCCCACATATTTAAAAAAAAAGTGATTTTCTCAATGTTTTCAATGTTACTTCCAAAGACCAATTGGGGTGCGTTCAAGTGCCAGTAGTTCTTTAAAAATGCTGGTGACACGTCTTTTTTTTTTTATTGTTTCCATTTATTCCTAATAGTCATGGCATGCTTATCCCAAAATAATTATTTCTGTGCTTTCTTTTTTTAGGTGGGAAGGGGTGGACTGGTGGAACTCCGCGCCCTGTGACAAAATAAGGTAATGGGCCAGTCAATCCCCAGTAGACTCCCAACTGTCGGCAATATTTCAAATAAGAAAAGCTTTTTACCAAGCAAAAATAATGTGATTTGGCTTTTATTCTTGAAATGTTTTGTTATTTACATTTTCATGAGTTTGGTCAACAACTCTCCCATACTTACATCATCAACTACAGTATGATGTAGCAGTTGCTCACTTCTACACTAGCTAGAATTGTAGTGGCATTTTTCTTAATTTTAAAAATGATATCGCATGCACATACACTGTTGCAAACTTGAGAACTTTGTTTGGGTGGACCTATCCTCTAGTTTGTCAAACTGTAAATGAGGACTAATTTGATTTTGCTTAATTTGTCCTGGGAAATTTACATATTTCCTGCATGACAGAGAATTAAACACAGTTCTCATACATTTCAAGAATGTTTCAATGTGAGTTGTTTGGTACTTATATGCATAATACATGGGGTGTTACAGACAGAAATGTCAGGGCCATTCCATGCCAAATGGACGAAAGTCAAGACATTAAATTTTCCCTCATCATGTTTTCCGATTTTTATAAAACTTTAACCTGATATACATGTATGTTTAATGAGCACATGCAAAATATTTCTGACATATTCCACACATTTTGCTTGTGACTGCATTTTGAATATGTAAGGCCTTCAACATAAAATTAATTTTTCATCCTTTGATATCTTTGAAAAAGGCTGCTGAAGGTTCATTCTTCAAGATATCACCACAAAACTAGGCATATACATAGGCGTACGGCGCGCGCGATTTTTGGGGGGGCGAGCGACATTTGCCCGAATTTCACGATCTAAATTTATAAACATTTCAAATTAAATTGCCGGGAAATCATTAATTTTCAGTAGTTTTTATTCAATCATCTGCCCAAATTTTTTAGCCTTTTTGCCCGAATCTTACTGTTTCCCAAACTTTTGGGGGGGGCGATCGCCCCCCTGCCCCCCCCTCCGATACGCCTATGGGCATATATCATGGTGAGATATAGAGCATAATATGCTCTGAATATAATGTAGATGATGCTTTCCATCTGTTCGCACCAGCCTGTTAAAATTGGTTCATTTTTGCAAAATTTGGGTAAATTGTGGGTTTTTGGAATTTTTTCACTCAGAAACCAAACATTCAGTAAACCTGAAACTTAGCATGTACTGAGGCAGTATTGAGTGCTAATGGTGCAAATTTATTCATATTTCTAATGCCAATAATTTATGCACTTGAAGAAAATCTCAGGAAGATTCCTAAGTTGACTAATTTCAAGTGCAAAAATGGCCATGTGGGACAGGTGATAGAAACTTGAAATTTATTTTTCAAGCAGTTTATGAGATCATCTTGTATTTCTGCAAGAATGGTAGAGGTGTTATTTTTCAATTTTCTGGAATCGATTTGCAGAAATTTGGAGAAATGCCTTTTGAGCAGACAGAACATACAACAAAGATCTCTTTGCCTTTAAATGTTTAATATGGCAAATAAATGCCAATATGAAATATATTGATAGTATTGAGAAATATGGTACAAATAAATTCAAGAAATAATGGTAATTAAAAATGCAAGTAAAATATAGAGTTCATACATAACGGATAACAGGTGATGTTGCACCTGGTGAAAGTCTGTTTGAATATGAACATTGAAAATTAAGATCTGACAAGAAGCCATGCAAGGATCTTGCTCCGAAGGCGACTGCATGCCAGTATGTTGGTCCAACAGCTCCGTACACACTGATACTGATATCAAAGACTAGTGCAGAGAAAAAGTAAACGAGTTGTGAATGAAGAGTCTGTGAAATGGGGTAAGAGGTTACTAGCACATTACCCACCGGTGGGGCATCACCTTTACCGCGAGCCCAAGGAGAAACTTATCATTCAGCAAAGAGGCCTCGCAGAGTGATTTGAACAATATTGATCGAGCGGGTAGTACATTCCATTGTTGTTGCAACCGTAAGGGACGAGATTAGAGCTTCCAATAGTAGCCATATGCGGGGGCCAAAGATGTACATAACCAAGTCCGGTTTATGTTGAAGAATGTGAATGGGCTGGAGCCTCGTATGGTTATGGTAGAAGGTATCGATGATCGGACAAGAAGCCTTGCCCGAGTCATATAGGGATCCTAAAGGAATGGGGTAAGAGGTTACCAGCACATTACCCACCGTTGGGGCATTAACTTTACCATTAGCCCAAAGGTTGGGGTTCACTAAAGAGGGCGATCAGCCAGGAGATGCGTCATAGTGGGGTGTCGAACATGTGGGCGACAAGACATGAGCGAGTCGTACCCATGCTTGGTATAATACTTGTACTTGAAGTTCCGGAGCCGGACACAGTCATGGAGGTAGGTGGGGTGGTGGTGGACTTTTGAAGCTGGAGCTGTGTTTGCCTCTCATGGATGACTTGCAGAGCTGCTGCTGCAGGGAGCAGTTAGTTCTTGAAGGCCCCTCTTAGCCCTCTATAGCTGTTTTGGGGAGCACTCATTGTTCTGTTGTCAAATAACATTATCACATGTGATAATGTTTGTTTTGAGCAGACAGAACATACAACAAAGATCTCTTTGCCTTTAAATGTTTAATATGGCAAATAAATGCCAATATGAAATATATTGATAGTATTGAGAAATATGGTACAAATAAATTCAAGAAATAATGGTAATTAAAAATGCAAGTAAAATATAGAGTTCATACATAACGGATAACAGGTGATGTTGCACCTGGTGAAAGTCTGTTTGAATATGAACATTGAAAATTAAGATCTGACAAGAAGCCATGCCAGGATCTTGCTCCGAAGGCGCCAAAGCACCAAAAGTGGTGCACGGCAAGAGAAAGGCAAGGCACCTCAGGAAACACAGGCATAAAAGGCCAAAATGGTGGTGGGAGGCAAAGAGTAGAAGCAACAAGTGAAACAGTGATGTTTAGCTAGTCGACGTCAAGCTGGGAAAGGCAGGGAGGGAGGATGTATTGCAGAAGAAAAGATAGGACAAAAGGTAGGAAAGGAAATAAGAGAACTAAGCAGCATATTAGAGGAGTGAGTATATAACCTAGAATTGGCAGTTGTTAGTGAACGGAAGGTCAGGTTGACACAGGATGCAACAAAAGCTGTAATGTAAACAACATATATACTTGTAACATAAACCAAGCAGGAGCAGAATGAAACTCAATAAAAGTGAGTCCACATAAAA
This sequence comes from Platynereis dumerilii, assembly GCA_026936325.1. Classification (NCBI taxonomy): domain Eukaryota; kingdom Metazoa; phylum Annelida; class Polychaeta; order Phyllodocida; family Nereididae; genus Platynereis; species Platynereis dumerilii. Next base: position 1,053,777 of record JAPTHN010000054.1, read on the forward strand.
AGTAAAGTTTAATTAGATTAAATTGAAAAGCAGAAAGAATAAATATCCAATATATCAATAAGTGATCCAAATAAGTGTCTCACTGGAAATATAAAAATACTGGACATTAGTAAAAACACAAAATGAAAATAAGAAGGAAGTCAACATTTATGTTAAAAAGTATGATTATGAAAATTGCCGAGGTAGGCATAAAATAATTATAGAGAAAGAAGAAAAAGTCAGTGATACATTTTAAATGACTGGAAACACAAAATCCATTATGGGCGACTAAGTGAGCCCTTGTGTGATAACAAAGTAGAGGAATCCATTGTGAATATGATAAGATGATATATTGTGCCATAAACGGCTTATAAAGCATGATGATAAATTGTAGTCCAAATGAGAACTGATGTAATGATGGATAAATATGAAGTTGGATCGGGTTACAAAGTATTTCAGTAATGACGCAGTAGTCCAGTTGAGATGGGTATGATCAAAGAAAGGCAGATATGGAAAATAAAACTGGGAAATGGTATGTTTGGCAACAAGCAGCCAAAAAACATATATGTATTAAAGTAATAAAGTGAGACCATCCAAAATTGATAACAATGGGGTGTTGTTTGGCATAACAAGGCCATAATAAACAGTGGTGTTTGGCAAAAAGCGCCATAATAATGAGGGGTGATTGGCAATGTAAGGCCACAAGGATGTTGTGGCAATGTAAGACCAAAGATGTTTGGCAAACAAAGCCAAGGATGTAATGATGCATAAATATAAGTTGAGTCCAAAGGCTTGAGTAACAACACAGTGGTCGAGTTGTGATGGATATGATCAAGGAAAAAAGATGTGCAAAATAAAAAATAATAAACAGTATGTTAGGCGACAAACACCGAAGAAATATATAATAATGATAATAATATCCTTGTAATAAAAGTGAGATAATGGAAAAGGAGAAGCTGCAAAATGTAGGCCGATGGTTTGGAAGGATGTTTGGCAAAATAAAAGCAGGATAAATGTTTGGTAATGTCAGGCTGCAATGATGTTTGCCAACACGACGTCAAAAGGATGTTTGGCAAAGTAAAGCCACAATGATGTTGGCAAAATAAGGCCACATTGAAATTTGGCAACTTAAGGCCAAGGAAGTTTGTCAGAATAACGCCAAGTAACTTTAGCAACATAAGGCTAAAGATGTTCGGTAAAAACCACAAAGACGTTTGGCAGAAAGCCAAAGGATGTTTGGGAACAGAAGGATGGAAAGATGTTTGTCTAAATAAAGCCACAATGATGTTTGGCAATGTTTGGCAACATAAGGCTGGCAGGATATTTGGTAAAATAAAGCCACAATGATGTTTGCAACGTAAGGCCAAGGGTCAAAATAAGGCCAAGGAAATTTGGCAAAATAAGGCAACACGGATGTTTGACAACATAAGGCCACGAGTATGTCTGGCAAACCAAGCCACAAGGATATTTGGGGGAAAATGAAAAATTTGAGGAGGAGAAAGGAAGACAGGACAAGATGAAAGGAAAGTTGGCAAAAATGCCATTTTGAAAATTGGCAAAATTGTATAGCCCCGCAGGAAATGTATCAAAAAAGAAAAAGGTGAAAGTAAGACATAATGTGACAGGTGAATCAATTTGAATTGTGAGAAATAGGATTTGAATTTATAGGAATGAGTAGATTGGCATAATTTGCCAGGTGAATAATGAGGAATACAGGATTTGAATGTATAGAAGTGAAAGGGCAAAAATTTAGGAAAGGATATTTTTGAATTATATTGAAATTAAGGATTATTGATGTTAAAATGTGGAGAAAATGGTAAAGCGACAATATATTAAAAGATGAAGGTAGTGAAAACTATATGAGAATTATGGATATGGAAATTGAGGAAAGAAAGAAATTGTGATGTTAAAATAAGTAAAATAAAGTAATACAGAAAAGGAATATTATTGGAAGATGAAAGGGAGTGAGATAATAATAATTGGTAGAAAGTGATATGTGAATTGTGAGAAATATGTAAATTTATAGGAAATGAAAAAAGAAAATGATAATTAGAAAGAAAATGTAATAAAATTGAAATTAAGAAATTTTGATTGTAAAATATGGAGAATAGGTTTGAAAATTGGTGGGAGAGGAAGGAAATAGTGAAAAGATATTGTTGAATTATGCGAAGTATTGGAATTTTGGGAAAAGAGAAAGAGAAAAAGGAAAGTTTGTGTAAATTATAAGAAGTTGTGGGTTGAAATATGGATAATTAGTGATATAAGGGAATTGTGAGAAATGAGGGAAATTATGGGTTGAAAGGAATGATTTATTACGAAAATGGTGGATTAATAAGAGAATTTGATCTATGAAATATGTGAGTGTTATTCTTTATATTTAGGAAGAATTCAGATAAGTTGTTTATGGGATAAAAAGTAGTAATTATAAATTGATTGTTAGAAGTATGTGAAAAGAGAAATTGATTGAAAGTGAGGAGTATAACTATTAATGATCGAGATTATGGAGAATATAATTATTGTTGTATTGTAATAGGAGATGTGAACAGTTATATTGATTATTTATATTAATCATTGGGAAATTTTGTGAGAATAAATGAAAACATAGTTGATATGAGGAGATTTGAAGAGTAAGAGATGGTCAAGTAACTAGGCTGTGTAGAATGTAGGTCCATGTATGCATGACCCAGATCTAGAGTACAGGGTGAAATAGAGAGGATGTTGAATGTGGGTCAGACTGTCTAACCAGTACAAACAGAATAACTGGGACTTTAGAGGCATATATGAAATTGGTGTTATGGGAAAGATGGGTTGACAGGCAAGAGAAAATATGGATATTTGAAAAATGTACTGAAAGATAGAGACATTGTAAAGGCAGTATTAGAACACCAACAGTGTAGATACATGTGTGAGTCAACAGTGTGACCAAAGGAGGTCACAAGGTACAAGCATGGTACAGGAAAAACATCGAACCTGAAGATTCTGAGGCAGAATAACGAGTAAAAACTGATCCAAACAATACATTGAATAACCATAAATTACAGATATTCCAGTAGAGTAGTGGATGAAGTCACAACAAAACTTTTGAAGCTGGAGCTGTGTTTGCCTCTCATGGATGACTTGCAGAGCTGCTGCTGCAGGGAGCAGTTAGTTCTTGAAGGCCCCTCTTAGCCCTCTATAGCTGTTTTGGGGAGCACTCATTGTTCTGTTGTCAAATAACATTATCACATGTGATAATGTTTGTTATTTACACTATGTAGGAGCCCCCTTCCAAGAGCAGGTGGAACTCAAAATTAAGTGTACATTTTTTTAAGGTTGCTCAAATTGCCTTCTGAATATTACAAATCAGTTTTATTGAGAATCACCAGGAATTTTTTCTGTATATTGTCCAGTTCTTTTTGTGTGAAATCATGTCAGATTCTCATGACTACAATGGAATTCATTACTTGGTTCCCATATTGGGGTCCCTGGGGTATATAAACCCACATACTTAATCTTAAAATAAAAGATGCATCTCTTCAACTTTGTTGTCACCTCCAATTTTCAGTCCCTGTTGTAGCTACACACACCAAACTTTGCATGTGCTATCGGACTGACATTGCCTTTGTGTGTGGCTCATAAAATGTCACCCAGGAGCCCATTGTTTTCTTTAAATCCACTTTGGAATCACCACCTCTACCAAGAATAGCATCCTTGCCTGATAAACTAGGTCAGAAATGTTCTGCCCCAGAAAGTTTATGCAGATGGCAGCACAGTCTAAGTCAGTCTGCTATACCAAGTGTGTTGGGAAGTTGCTATGCCATATAGCTGTATATCTCACTCAATGGTCATTTTTAAAGCTGTTAGTATGTCATTGACCTTTACATAGAGTAGGTCGGGGCATGCAGCCCCCCTTAACTTCGAGGTGCGATTTGACCTACTTTTTATGGTCGATTCTCTGGATGCTTATGCTGTCAGGGAGATATCACTTGACTCTATTTATAACTAGTGAAACAAATGTTTACCAATTTTAATAAAGGAGTTACGGCCATTTTTGTAAAAAATTGAAAATGGCCTTCTTACCCTACCCATCGGGCAAGAAGCCCCCTATTATAATCCTATGGCAATTTTTTTTGCGAGTGCATTCAGCTTGAAAGTTATTTCTTGGGGTTCTTCTATCATTTTTAAGGCATTCTATTCACTTTTTCTGAATTTTTCTGTTCACACATTAATTTTTTAATATTTTTTGCCCTGTTTCAATTTCGGCCCATTTTTTTTCTATTCTAATTAGCTATTCTATCAAGATTTAAGGTAAAATACACATTATTTAATGGTTCCTGAAGCAGCTTTGAGGCCCCAGTGTAGGGGGCCTCATGCCCCATGCCATGTTGGGCCTCTTGCCCCAAACCCACATATTTTAATTTGACCTCTATATTTCGAGCTAAAAGGCAAAAAACAAGATCAAAATCATATTTATGTGATGGTCCTACAGTGAAGCAATGCAGATATCCATTATACTTTTAAAAATTTCCGAAGTTATTTCTGACAATCGCTTTCAAAGAATTAGTGAAAGTTACAAAAACCATGGACATTTTTTTGTTTCTTTAATTTCTTCTATGGTTTGGTGCTGTTCGCCTTTAAAATTTGTGATGTCACCTAAAAAGCCACAATATAACACTTAGCAATGTCATTTTGTCACATCTAAAAATTCTTAAACTGATGTATGTTTAATTCCTTAGCATGACAACTTTATGTTCACATATTTTCTATAATGAAAACCCATATTTACAATTGCAGACTTCCAAACATTTCCAACAAACATACAAAAGAAGGTATGCCACGTTCAAGGGATCCATCTTTTATTTTAAGATCACAGATACTGTATGGAGAAAATATTAATTTCACATTTCCAATGGGACAAATTGGTTCTTTTGAGTCATTTCAACTTGACATTTACAATAGAGCTGAAGTCAAAAAACATGCACTTGCTGAGAGAATCATACAATGCCCTAAATTACCTGATAGGATTTCCTTTCACCACAAAACACTTATGCAAAGTTATCTCGGAGTCTGCCAAAATCATTTCTTTACACAAGTTTTCCAGCAAGGTCATTTTTTCTGATAATCCATCTTGCATTTAAGACGATCCATAGTTTTGTAATTTTTCCTTCAGTACTACCATGCAATGCAAATATCACTATATTACATTTGCCTAAGATCTACAAACAATTATTTCTTTTGTTCACCTTTTCCCCAAACTTAAATCTGATTATGTAATCTCCAATTATCCAACGGGCATTCTAGTAATTATAAAGCTACCTTTGCAAAATTCTGGTCATCTGTCACCAGATGTTATTTCCAAAACTGAAATTAATGTCACTGCACATGAATTTTACATATTTTCATCATATTGTTATATTTCTTTAACATACTGATAACCGAAGATACCTTCTCATATTTAACATCATTAAAAGGCAACTGTATCAACTAATATCATTTACAAAATCTGTCACAACAGTCCCATAATGTCAATTTTGAACTTCTTTGCAAAAATTCACTCAACATAATTTTTTTACTATTTCTTTTGTGAGAAACCAATATACCTCTTGGAATTTTAAAATGTGTCCATCTGAGGTACTTTCAGAAATAAATTCAGCTCTTTATCGAAGGTTCCACCTGGTCTAGGAAGGCTCCCACATACTATATATAGCATAAATAAGGCTTTTCTTCAAAATTCTAAAAATTTATTCCAGAAAATTGACAAATAACACCTCTACCATTTTTGCACAAATACTAGAAGTTCTCATAAACTGCTTAAAAAATAAATTTCAAGTTTCTATCACCTGTCCCACATGGCTATTTTTGCACTTGAAATTAGTCAATTTTAGGAATCGTCCTGAGATTTTCTTCATGTGCAAAAAAGTGTCGGAGTTAGAAATATGAATAAATTCGTACCATTAGAACTCGATACTGCGTCAATACATGCAAAGTTTCAGGTTTATTGAAGGCTCGGTTTCTGAGTGAAAATATTCCAAAAACCCAAAATTTACCCAAATTTCGCAAAAATGAACCGAATTTAACAGGCTGGTGCGAACAGATGGAAAGCATTATCTGTAAATATTAGCTTCGGCCAGCAGCATTTCATATATCTGAGCTTGATCTGTGTACAATTTGATCACAATGTCTTGAAAAACGTAGCTTCGACAGCTTTTTGAAATGACTTGACAAGTGGTCCATAGAAATTTTAGTTTGCAGACCTTAATTTTGAAAATCCTGTCAAATTCAAAATACTTGGAATACAGGGAAAATATTTTGCATGGCATCATAAAACATGTAGGTGTAGCTTGTGTAATAATTTCATTAAAATCTGAAGCCATGATTTGGGAGACATTGGTCCATTTGGCATGGAATGGCCCAACATCGTCTTTAAATGCACCTGAAACCGCATTAGTAATGTAGAAAATGCTGATATCATGAGACTGTGCCAATATGTTAATGATGTAATTGATATTCTTATTTAGGGTACTTTTGTGTCGATTTGTGATTTTCTAATCATTTAAACGTAGCATTTTGATAGTAATTGAGCAGAGGTCCATCACTGAAGAACAAGATATAAGAATAAGATTAATTTATTTTGAATAACACAGGGGTAAGACCAGTTAACTTTAGCTTGAAGCTTTTTGACAATTACAATAAAAATAAAATAATAATGCAGATAAAGAAGTAGTAAAAAACATAAAGTAAAAGAGCAAGAGAGAGAGAGAGAAAAAGAAAATCATTGACAAAATGGAGAAAAAACAATATACATGTTTATTATACAATTATGTAAAGCATAAACACGTTAAATACTAGGGGTGTGCCGATCCAAGTTATTACCAATACACGTACTTGACCGATACCCATACTCTCCTCAAGAATCGGCCCATTCCGATACCAATACCGATACTTGGACACCATGATAATTATGTAAATATGTTTTTCCTATATCTCACAGCATCAAACATAGGCATGACTAGCCTCTGATATTGTGGTTAGTCACCTTCAGTTTGAAGAGATTGTTCATGGAAACAGCATTGAGTTGAAAACTTTTAGTGCAATGAGAAAACTAGTAGGTTAGCAGACCATCAAGCTAGCGGGCAAAAAACACGAATAAACCTTTGCAGTCTGTCTAGAACAATACCTTGTGTGGTATTCATAATCAGACAGTTACTTAACCATTGCATCTGTATCTTCCAGGTATATTCTCCTAGATCTGTCAGCTGAAACATTCCTGGTTCTTACTTGTTCTGTAGATCAGTGGAGCTATTTGTCAGAAGCGACTCAGTCAATAAAGACGAACTATAAAGAAGGAAAGGATTGGTGGAAAATTCCTCCAATTCATCAGAAAGACATCCTTCTGAATTGCTTCCATTGCCAAGCCAAATAAGAACTGTCTTTTTGCAAAGGCAGGGTGCTTTTAGATAAAGAGCCGTCATGGTACGATATGCATGACAATGAAAAGTGATATCGTTTTATATGAAGACTGGCAAAAGTATGTATTAAGGCCAGCTTCATTTTATTATTCCCAAAAATAGATAATTGAGAGTTCAAAACATATAATGAAATAATTTTTAAAAATTTTTTTATTTCATTATAATGCAGTAGCCTACATATATACACTTACACTATTAATATATTACTGTTAATATACACTATTATCCCATGTCTTGGCACATTTTCTCCCCGATACTGTGTTTTTCCCTGGGCAATACAGCAGGGAAAAAGTCAGTATAGGGGAGAAAAAGCAGTTTAGGTCACCTGACCCTGTATACGACGTTTTTTCCCTGTAATTACAGGGAATTTACTGAAAACAACGAATCAGAGAGCAGTATTCAGACACACCCACAGAAAGTCTGTATAGCGTCACATTCTCTGCTGCTGCTTTATGATATTTTGTTGTAATTTTCAGAGTACAAAAAACGACCACTCTTTTGCAATTTGCCACTGATCTATTAGGGCTAGAGAGAAACGGTTTGAAGCATCAGATCCAGAAGAAAATAATACATCATATTTGGTTTAGAAAATTTTCCAAAGCGATTTTCGGAAAATTCACTAAGTCTTTCCAAAATGGCTTTGTTGAACAAATACTGATTTATAAAAATTTCTGTCGTGATGAGGACCCCTTTTTATTTTGTTATATTGTTTTAGACAGTATTTTGCAACACATGAAAAAGTAATAATGTTAAATTCAATTTATTGGTATAGTTTCAGTTAAGTTGTTAATTGATTCCAGACACGTTTTTCTGCATTCCACTGCCATTTTATTTAGTTACTCTGGATCTAATCAACCCAGATATATAAAAGTTGGCATATACTGTTATAAATATAGTATAGATTTCAAATTCAAAATTTGAAGACAATATCTCAAAAACTCTCATATTTGAGTCAACATATTTTCAAGGTCTATGGCCGTTTTATTCCATATCTCAGGATGTAATAACAACAGATCTATAATTTTCACCTTTTTGTCATATTTCAAAGGTTACTGATTTAAAATTTCACGTTTATATCTCGAAAACCCTTGCCATGAAAAAATCATTACTGAAACAGGAATTTTTAGTTCAAGCGTTACATTACAGATTTTGTGTCAACGGGTTTTTAAGTTTCATGGCCGTTTAATTCTATATCTCAGGATCTAAATATACCAGCTCTACCATATCTACCAGTCACGTCCGTCATATTGTTAAGGTTATTGATCCAAAATATCAATGTGATATCTTAAAAACTCTTGTCATAATACAAATATTACTGAAGGAAGAATTATCAGTGCAAGAGAGGATTGCAAGAAACAGTTATAATGAACTTATTTATAAGAAAAAGTTTTAAATCATTTTGAAAATGTGCCTAGACATGGGATAAAAAGGTCATACCATGGGTAGGTGCAGTACATTCCAGTATACTCCCCTCGACTCCAGTATATTCCCTCGACCCTTCGGGTCTCGGGAATATACTGGAGTCTCGGGGAGTATACTAGGGATGTACTGCACCTACCCATGGTATAACCTCATATTATACAGGAGTTAAACACAAAAATGGATATAAAACCCCGAAGGGCTTGTTGGTCTATCATAATCAATTTTTTTTAAATATATTTCACACAAAACTCATCATAATAGTATGATCATTGGTCAAGCACCAACGAATTCGGTAAAATGTCTCAAGCTGAACTAACTTGGAAGTGAAAATCAGAATTTTAGTCACAAAAATCAAATAGAGCCAAACCTGCAAGGAAGACAAAGGGCACCAAAGAAACGCACTTCCTTGAATTGAAGTCAAGTCAGGTCCAAGCATTGATTTCACTGCCAAAGACCATCAGTTCAACAATACTGTTGATGGACTTAAGTGTTTCAGCTCAAAAGCTTTCACAGGAAGTATCTGAAGTTTAACTTGGAAAGGATCAATGGTGTGCCTATGCTACTATTTACCTAAAGTTTCTAAAGAGATATAAGCCAATAATAAGATAAGGCAGTGTACTGATGAAAAGTGGAATGTGACTGCAATTGTATTGAACAAGGGCCCCAAATGTTAGCAGCCTCATTTCGAACCGCCAGGGGCGGACTGGCCTATGTGGCAGAGTGGCGGCTGCCACGGGCCCATCCACTCAGGGGGGCCCATGCAGGAGGCCAAAAAATAATTTCTTTGTTAAAGTCAAACTTGTGGCCAAATTTGTGACTGCACGATTGAATAAACTTTTATGTCTGGGCCCCAATGCGAGAGGGCCCTGTATAGCAAAGGGCATTTCCACCCTAGTGTAAATGGAGTAATGCAGAAAATGGGAAATTGGGGTCCCATCAATTTATTTTACCACGGGGTTCGAGATGCCGCCAGTCCGCCCCTGCGAACCGCGGGTGGGGAACCCAAAATTGTCAATGCACCTTCATGAGCAAAATCCCAGCTGGATGTTGTTCAGATGAGACGTTAAATTGGTGGCCCCTTTTATCAGTGTCTATGCAGGGCAGATAAAAGATCCCTTACATGGCGTCAATGTGCAACATGTTGAGGACTCCCGCTGTCTCTCCCATCTCATCAATCAACTCTTGTGAGCACCCAGAACTTGGCTTGGAGGGCTGCACTTACTCTATCTAGAAGAACTTTTGTCTCCAGTCTCACAGGGGTTCTTATCTTTCACTAACTAACAAATTAATGAAAGGCCAGACCAATGCCACTCTATACATCTGCAGTACTGAATTCGTACGGTATGTTAATGTATCCATCCAATCACTAAGAGTTTTTTATGTGATGCCCAGTTCTCACGGCACGTTACAGAGAACTTTTTTACCACTGAGGGGTAGCTTGAGTTGAATTCTAGGAAAAAAATGACCATCCCGGAGACATACAATGTTTATAAAACCATTACATAGTTAATTAAAAGCATATCACGGCGGGGTTCTTTTTGTTCCCTGCAGGAAAGAAAAGTTTTACGCCGTCCCCAAAAGTTCGCCGGGGGAAAGGAATTTCCTCCTCCTGAGGGATACTTTTATATCGCCCCGAGATATAAAAAGTACCCCTCAGGGAACCTATAACTGCCCCTCAGGGAAGCTATTTCACCGCGGCGGGATGTCAAAAACTGCCGGCGAGGCTTTAAATGTCCCCCCAGGGGAAGGAGAGGTCCCCTCAGGGACAGGGGATGTCCTAATATCCCGCCGGAGATGTTTTTGAGACGTTCTCACTGAAAAAATCCCCGCCGGACATCCAAAAATCAAGAAAATTTTGGGCTCTGTTCCGCCGTCATGAAAAAAAAGTTTGTACCTGTTGAATCTTTTTTGACATCCACGGCGCAGTTTTTCCATTTCTAGGAACCCCTGAGGGGAACAAAAACTTCCCCTGGGGGGATGTGAAAAGTCGACGGCGGATCACCCAAATTCATCCAAATTACCAGGAAATACCATCGCGCCGACGTCTAAAGTGCTCCGTAACGTGCCGTGAGATTGTAGCATAAATTTATCAATGTTGGCTATCGAAAGATGTCCAGTTCAACATGCATGTCAGCATACAAAATCTGTAACTCATTGAAATTCAGCTCCACCCTCCTCTGCAACGACAATGCTGAGTTGGGGATAACCAAGTTGTTGAGTTGGGAGTCAAGTCACATCTTGCTATTGATCTTGTGAGAGGTCACTTCCAGGCCACTGCTTCTTCCTAAAAGGTCAATAATCTTTTAACTTCAATGTATATTAATTCTGGTAGCAAGCAATTATTTTTGGAACCTTGGCTACTTAAAACTTGTGCTCAATTGGGCGTCTGAAAAATTGTAAAAAAAAAAATTGCAATAATGTTCCAGCTCATAGAATATTTATTGGATAACACGATTGAGCTCAGACCACGTGCGTGTATACCAATAATACCCTATAGGGCAATACAAGTGTATGTAACTCGAATTTGGAGATTGCAGAAGCATGCCAATCATTTTTTTTAATAGTATTTGCATATTTTGAAGAAATTCATAACTAGTGGGAGCCTATTGCAAAATGACATGACAAATTCTGATTAACATACATCAACAGGAGTGATCTCAAACTGTTATACATTGTTTGTTGCTATTTGTGCTTTTAGCAGTTAGATATACGATAGAAGTAAATAAGAATCTACAACTTATAGAACCCATGACACCCAACAATAACTGTAAATTTTGAGGAAATATTTTTCATAATCAACTGTCAAATTGGATGGAATCTGTGACAAATATATCACCCATGTCTTGGGCATTTCTTTGATTTGTCATAATTATGCTAGTATATAGGTGGACTGAAGCCATTTGCATGCCCTGATACCTTTTGTCTCTCAATGATTAGTATGGCCGCCAAATGGCTCAGACTAATACAAGTTGTATATTTTACGTTGCAATACACTGGTTGTCAATTTGTAACAGGGAGACATCGGCTGTCACTTAGAAGATTAAACAAATCTAATTAGACAAATTCACAGAAAGATACAAACATATTGAGATGCCTTACTTCGAAAATATAGATTTTGGTGTGAATTTGGACCACCCAGGAATTAAACAGTCTGTGTTCCAACCACTGCACATGTAATAAGGAGAAAACCAGGTAACTATATAATCGTTATTTTCATCATAAAATTATTGATGAATATTCTTTTGATATGTCACACTCAAATTACCAAGAAGGGTACGCATGGGCATATCTAGAAATGGCTTGAGGGGTGTCATAACATGGCGAGAATACAGGCGATTTGCAGCTTTTCCTATCTTTCCCATGTTAATTTTGGGCCTGGTGGCCCAATGCCCCCCCCCCTAAATATAACACTGAGTGTACATCCATTCCATTGATCAAAGTATATCCTGCTTAAAGCAGAGCTAAGAAGGAAGACTTCAAAGAAAATCCCCGACTGATTCATTGCCAAGAGATTACAGGTGATGAACTAAGAGTAGACCATATTTGCCCTCTGTATTTCTGATAGTGCATAGATGGTTGAAGGAAGGTTATTAGCTTCTGTTTTATCACATGGAAAGTGTAATTGGCATGAATAAATATCAGGAAAGGAGTATGTGTATAGGCTAGTAGCATCGTTAGCCTATACATACTGTCTTTTAGCATATATTGTGTCTCAACAAGGACTTACAATGTATAAATTAGTGTGTATTTTAATAACATATGACAGAGCTATGAACTCATTGATGACAATGAAAATGCTTAAGTACAATAAAAAACTGAACAATGTAACATACTGTACAATGTATGACTAACAAAGAAAGAAGTCTGACCGTTTGTCCTTGCAAGACAATGGTCTTTTGTTCTTGGAGTTAAACATCTGGAACAGCTCTCCTATGATCGTCTCCAGGAGAAAGCAATCTCCTAAAGCCATCAGGAATTCGTTTTATCTAAGATTAACATGATAATGCTATTATTCTCATACACAAGGGGTAAGATAATTATGTTCCAGTCTAGATCTGATGCATTGGTTGATGTACAGACAACAGTAGAATTATCACATTGTATGTTGCTTCTCTGAGAGTCTGATAAGGAGGACCCGATTTCCAGCTTATCTTCGTTTTTGTTATGCTTCTTAAAAGCGGCTGATATTCCCCTTAACCAATGTGATTGTCACATTTGCACTTATCACGTCGTCCTTTAAATGTTCTATGTCGAAACACACATCAAAAATTTCTGAATGCCCTGCCCCTCGCGGACATTGAGGTTGATCTAATGTTGGTCTAACGAAGCATTTAACCTCCTATCCACATCGGACCCAACGTTCTGAAACTACGTAATTTGTCGACACATTTCTCAGACGTTAATACGTACTTTTAGACGTTGATACGAGTGATACAAGCCGTATCTGACTCTACGAAGCATTTTAACGCGGGAAATACCTCCCCCGCACCTATAATAAAGTGGCCTCGCCTTATTTTTGCGCATGCGCAACGAAGCAGTTCCGCCCATCATGGCGCTGGATTCGAGAGGAATCTTATGAAGCGCTCGGAAATACTCTGTTTTCGATGGATTAAGTGTTTGACAGGACCTATAAAGTTGTGAACATGAAGGATTTATATCTTGTGGACTTATTTGAACAGTGTTACGGACTTTACGGATGATATTCTTGGACTTTTACGTCGCCGAAGATGACCCGGTTGAGCGTAATGGATCGCATTGGATTTACCGGGATTCGAGACGGTCGTGTTCGATGGATGTTTGAGGTAAGAATTGAGCCTGCATTGCTTGTTTCTGTATGCGAATGGAACTAATGACTAATTTTGAACCTTTTGTAGCAGTCACAGGTGTGTATGTTATGCACTGGATGCAGAAACTATCTGAAAAGTTAGCCCCATTCACTCAATGATAAAAAATGGGGCAAATCATTATTGCGCGAGGGGGGGGGGTGACTGGGGCCGTCCAGCCACCCAACCCCACTGCCTTTTTATTATTATTATTATTCTTGATATTCGTGATGGTACAGCTCAGTTATTATTTATTTTTGTAGCTAGTGGGATTCAAGGATGTGGGGGGGGGGGGGAGATATTGTTTTTTTCTCTTTCAATCTGCAAATATAAAACATAAAAATTAAAGCAGTACAAACAGAGCTATCCAAAAAGGATGGCTCCCAAAATTAATAGACTTTTCTTCCTCATTTTACTGAGCAGTCTACAAGTCCACTTAGGACTATAAGATAAAATTATATAAAAAACACTTACCTTGCATGGTGAAATTGAAAATGTTACTGCAATTTTACCTTGATAAAATTGGAACATTCTCGGCATCTAGGACAGTTGCAATGAGGCACCGTTAAACTTGGGTCTCATTAAATTTTCATATGCATCTTTGTGGGTGTGGAAAAAAATTAAATTATTTTTAAACCAGGATTAGCTTTCACATTTTTAAAAGTACATATGTGGATTTAATTTTTACTGGTGTGTCAACTTTTTCTTCATGGCTTCATCTAATCGACAACAGCAACCATCCTGTTGGAGTTTTTATATATTACAAAGTTACCAGAAAGATTGGAATAGGTAGGGAATAGATGGCGCTACAAGCTCTCTGAGAATCAGGATCCTAGGTTCTGCAACTTTGTACAAACCTTCAACAAACCTTTGGCAGATACGTATGATCAGACGTTTGACCTGAACATTACTTTCAAACGTTGTCCATACATCTCAAAAACACGTTGGAGAAACCTTGGAACTTACGTATGACCAAACGTGTGACCATACCTTTGATAAACCTATGAATCAAAGGTATAGTCATACGTAATAGCCCAAGGTTGCTAAAACCTCTCAGATGAATGTTCGACAAACCTATGAATCAAAGGTATGGTCATACATAACAGTCAAACGTTCTTCAAACCTCTCAACCAAAGGTATGACTTACGTAATAGTCTAAGGTTTTATAAACCTCTCAAATGAATGTTTGACAAACCTTTGAATCAAAGGTATGGTCATACGTAATAGTCAAACGTTCTTTAAACCTTTCAACCAAAGGTATGACTTACGTATGACTGACACGTTTATCCAAACGTTATAACAAGACGTTCTTCCAACCTCTCAACCAAAGGTATGACTTACGTGTGACTCGAACGTTAGGCCAAACTATAAAACAAACTATCTGCCAACCTCTTACTAACATTGCGACCTACGTTTGGTTTTCCATCTGAGTGCAACGTTTGGAAATTACATTTGCCCTACCTTTGTCATACGTTGTTTGGCCCAACGTTTGATTCTAACCTAAATAATTACGTAGCGAAAGGTTGGATTTACGTTGCTGCTCGGGAGGGGCGGGCATTTTGACGGAAAACATGATATCATTTTGTCTTAGATTGTACATTATACAAATACGGCATGATGTGAGTGCAACATGAAAATTTATTGGCACGAGGAAATTCATATTGAACATGGGCGCACTGCGCAGCCCGAGTTCAATATGAATTTACTCATATCGCACTCTAACCATGCAATCATACTATTAATTCACGGACCCCTTACGCTACTCCACCAAAACTACTGATTGTCTTCCTACAACACCTTACAATGTCCTTAGCTATGTTTCACATCGAAATTACAGGCATGGAAATTGAAGTGATGTTTTTCAAAATATCCCCCCTCCCCTGACACGTCTTCACGGGTGTAATGCTAGTATGAAAAAAAATC
Organism: Platynereis dumerilii; assembly: GCA_026936325.1. Taxonomy (NCBI): domain Eukaryota; kingdom Metazoa; phylum Annelida; class Polychaeta; order Phyllodocida; family Nereididae; genus Platynereis; species Platynereis dumerilii. The sequence goes on from JAPTHN010000054.1 coordinate 1,069,372, forward strand.
TGAAAAACAATTTTTGGTAAAAATCTCATATTGCACTCGAACCATGCAATATCAGTTTTTATGATGGCGTCATGTGACTGATTTTGGCCAATCAGCATCGCTTTAGCATAGTGGTCATGTAATAATAAATTTTTTTAAATATTGTTGGAATGAATAAAGAAGGTTTCTCATCTTAAAACACGCTGCTCACCTGTGATTGATTACAGCTTCTATCTTCTATGGATGAGATAACACAGCAGCCAATAACAAGCTACTTCCAAACCTGTGTGCATATCAGAAATGGCAGAGGGCCAATATGACCTGCTCTTAGTTTGTCAATTCTGCTATAAGTCTCCAATATTTATAGACTGACCTGTAATCTCTTGGCAACAAATCAATCAGGGATTTTCTTTCAAGTCTCCCTCCTTCATTTTACATTATGCTGGATATACAATGATCAATGGAGTTTGCACCCTTCTTGGTAGTCTGACGGCTGCATATCAATAGCACCATTATCAATCATTTTATGATAAAATAATGGTCATATATACATGATATTCCTGCTGTAACGATTGGAATACAGGCAATGTCTCAAGTGATCCAACATAAGAGCAAGTTCTGTCAGCACTGATTTTTTTTACCTTCTTTTAATGAGTAGACCATCAATAATTATTATTGAAGGTCAGTGCTGGTTATCTCCCAGTCTGCTTGACATTCTTAATCTTTTCATTTAAAGAGGCTTAGCTTCCAAAAATAGTTGCTTGCTACCAAATACACATTGAAGTTGAAAGATTATTGACCTTTTCAGAAGAAGCAGTGGCCTTGCAGTGACCTCTCACCAGATCAAAAGCAAAAGTGACTGGATTCCCCAATTAACAACTTGGTTATCCCCAAATCAGGACAGTTGTTGAACAGGAGGGTCGACTGAATTTCAACAAGTAGCATATCCTGGTTAATCCGATTGCTTGTTAAGTCTCTCACTGCTGGCCTGTGACAAATATATCTTACTAGCAGAGTACCCGTCTAAAGACAGGTAGAGAGAGAATTGACACTGTATTGTTTATTTACCCAATCAGGGGTTATGTGAATATGTCAACATTCTCTGTCTAATAATACTTTTTGAGAGTGAATCTTAATAAAATTGCTACTTTGAATGGCCTCCCCTTTTATGTGGATCCTGGCCTATGCTGGACAGCAGTTTCAATGGTACCTGTGCTGGTGTGACTGATTGAGAATTAGTCCTTGTGTCCAAATTAAGCTGTGTTGTGTATAAAAATCTGATGCAAAGACCCCTGCAATTGTTTCCGTGAAGTCTTCCTCATGTTCAACACTTCTTCCATATTTTCAGAAAATATCTATCTATCTATATATATTTGTAGCAATATACCTTTCTGTCTATAAATATGGAACTGTATAGAATGTTGATATACTTTATATAGTGATTTATGTATGTATGAATTTGTCTATTTAATTTATGTATGTTTGTATAATGTATCTGTGTATCTATCTCTACCTCTCTATGTTTGTAGGTCTGTATCTGTGACCTTTTTCAATTTTCCTTCTTTCCACCCTTCCTCCTTCCTTTCTATTTTCATTGTCCCCTTCTTTCATGCCTTTGTTCGTGCCTTCTTAATTCCTTCATTCCCTCCTTTGTGCATAATGCATATAAGTGTACCTCTCTTCCTTAATTCCTTCCTTACATAGGCGTACGGCGCGCGCAATTTTTGGGGGGGGGGGGCGAGCAACATTTGCCCGAATTGCAAGATCTGGTTTTAGTACCATTTCAAATTAAATTGGTTGGAAGTCATTAATTTTCAATAGTGTTTATTTAATCATCTGCCCAGATTTTTCAGCCTTTTTGCCCGAATCTTACTGTTTCCCAAACTTTTGGGGGGGGGGGCCACCGCCCCCCCCCTACCCCCCCCCCCCTCCGATACGCCTATGCTTCCTTATCACCTTGATTGAATGCTGTGTGAATCCCTACATCAATTCATTTTAATAGCTCCATTCATTGTTTTCTTCCTTCTATAGTGTAATGCTTTAATAAATGTGGACAATCGCTCTGACTGGCTGCTGCTGTTGTTCCTGCTGTGAGTGCAGCAGGACAGTCATAACTAACAGAAAGTCGACATTTTAGTAAATATTGTGAAGTTTTGGTAAATTTGAAGTAATACAAACACAGTTGAGACATAGCAGGACACTGTGGTAGAATATTGTGACAGTGCCCCCTTTCGTCTGGTGTATCTTTAAAGGTTTTATATAACAAAAGTGAAACCACTCGCCATGGGTGGCTGCTGCTGTTGCTGCTGGAATGTTTTATCTGTTTTTGCTCGCTATAATGAACAATTCGTAAGTTACGATGCATTTAATGCACTAAGAACACAGCTTGGACATAACAGGAGACAGTGGCAAAATAGTATGACTGTCAGTAAAGCAACAACAGAGAAGACCCGTTACAAAGGAATATGGAAAGGGTGAATTTTATATATGTATATAGATTAAGTTAAAACCGGGTGGCCTCTCAATAGAGGTACTTTATTGGACCTTCGAGATGTCTCCCAGCTCCATTACAGAGTCTATTTTAAATCCTTTCTATTGTAATTTAAACTCTGTAAATGTATCTTGAGCCATAAATAATTTGGAAATTGAAAAATTGAAATGTCTAGCACTGCTAGCAACAAGTGAAGCTGAATATATAGGCCTACTTAGCTTGAGAAGGATGAGAACCCATGATTTAGTGATTTAAATATGAAGTCAGTTCCTAAACACCAAGCAGATTGTTTTAGTTTTCATCTTAAGTTGAATTAAATTATTTCTGTTTTTTCTTTTTGGAGGTGGGCCTGGACGGACTGGCGGCACTTCTAGCCCTGTGACAAATAAGGCAATGGGCCAGTCCGTCCCTACTATTAACAATATTTCAAACAAGAAAAGCCATTTACCAAGCAAAAAATATATTAATAACTTATAAGTAGAATGAGGCCCCATTTGAGAGGATGCGGTCCCATATTCAGTTAATTTGGTTGCATTATAAAATAACAAACCTGAAGGCAGTTTTGCGATTTGGCTTTCATTCTTGAAATTTTATGTTTTTGACATTTGCATCATGGGCCTCCTGAGAAGACGGGCCCTTGGTGACTGCCACTCTACCACATAGGCCAGTCCGCCCCTGGAGGGGACGTCAGGTGAAATTGGCTCCTCTCCTACAAATGATTGGGCTGGAATAAGCCATCAGGCAAGAAAGGTATTGAATTTCGTTGATTGACCAGGATCTCGCTCTCTCTGGGCTTTATAAAGGGTACCTCAATAATAAATATTTTCTGAAATTCCCTCAGGTCATTGCGATTCAATCCCTGTTGGAACCTCTTGCACTGAAAAAAAGGTTTGTGTGAAACAGACAAAACGAACGTTAGCTGGTGTCCGTCCAAAATTTTGTGTAAATCCAGACAAAAGGTATGTTCATTTCTGACATTTCATTCATGGTCCTACAACCACACATATGGAATTCACAGTTGAATTGGTGCACTCCACTGAATTGAGGCTCGAAACAGGTTATTGCAACAAACAGTCAATGCCAAACAATGCTAAACGAGATAATCCAGCTTGCTATTTTATAACAGGGCCCCTTAAGACACTGTCAGAATAGGGTGGGCTGAAAAAAACTTTTTTTGGAATTTCAATATGCCAGTGGTATAGAAAGTTGGCTATGGCCAAAAAATGAAAAGTGGCGCAAACATTTTTTTGTAGCATGCAATTTGTGCCGGGCCACTCAGGCTTTTGTGAAAATGTATATTTTCAGCCATTTCGCATGCTCATTTAGACCATTTTTTTGGCCTGAGTCAGCTACCTTGGTTTCAGAAGGCTCAATGGACTACTTAAATCTTCTTTGAAGGCAATTTTGGATATGAAACACCACAAACAGGTTGCTTATATTTTAGATATAGCCATTTCTGGTTAAATGTTGGGAATAAGAATTTGGCTTTTTTTGCTAAAAATTGCCCGAAAAAATTGAAACTATTGGAATTGACCAAACAAAAAATGATTCCAAGTGAATTGCAATTACCCGGAGTCCTCCCCAATGCCTTAAAAAAAAATTCCTGCGTATTTTCTACATCAATTTGTGGTTTTTGTTCCCAGAATAACTGCAATTCCGTAAAGTCAGATTTACAGATTTGACCCTTTAGCAGCTTATGTAGCCCTACAAGTGCACCTCAGTTATTTCATTGTTGAATAGGGATGAGGCCAGGTATTAGGGGTATCAGACAAGCCATCAACCAAAGCTCCAAGTGCAATAGGAGCTGAGCTACAAGGCGAAATGTCATCATGTCGGACATACATTATGTGAGTATGTCCGATATAATGACAATTTGCCTTGTAGCTCAGCTCCTATTTCACTTGAAGCTTTGGTTGATGGCTTGTCTGATACCCCTAATACCTGGGCTCATTCCTATTCAACAATGAAATAACTGAGATGTAATTGTAGGCCTTTACAAGCTGCTAAAGTGTCAAATCTGTAAATCTGATTTTACGGAATTGCAGCTATTCTGGAAACTAAAACAAAAAATTGATGCAGATAATGCACTGGAAATGTTTTTTAGGGCATTAGGGGTGACTCAGGGTAATTACAATTCACTTGGAATCATTTTTTGTTTGTTCAATTACGATAGTTTCAATTTTTTCGGACAATTTTTAGCAAAAAAAGCCAAATTCTTATTCCCAACATTTACCCAGAAATGGCTATATCTTAAATATAAGCAACCTGTTTATGGTGTTTCATATCCAAAATGGCCTTCAAAGAAGATTTAAGTACTCCATTGAGCCTTCTGAAACCAAGGAAGCTGACTCAGACCAAAAATTTGTCTAAAAACGCATGCGAAATGGCTGAAAATATGCATTTTCATAAAAGCCATAGTGGCCCGGCACAAATTGCATGCCACAAAATTTTTTTTGCACCAATTTTCATTTTTCGGCCATAGCCAACTTTCTATACCACTGGCATATTGAAATTCCAAAAAAAGTTTTTTTCAGCCCACCCTACTGTCAGAACAGAAGAATATGTAACAGAGCCAGGGACTTTTTGCCCAAGAAATGATAATGGAAACATTTGAGCATACATTTATCCGCATGAAATTGTTCACAGACTATAGCTATATTGCATGGGATATCCATTATTTGGAATGGCTAGCAAGACAAATTGTAGGATACTAATTCATGGAAAGGTAAGACCAAATTCTCCTATTGCCATGTCAACACAGAATTTTTTGCCAACTCACACTGAAACTTTGCAGGCTGTTAGTCGAATATCAAAGATGTTTCAAGGTATCACTTTGCATAGGTTTGGTCCGCAGTGACTACATAGACAGTTCTAAGTGGTTTTCTATAGCTGACAGCAGTTTGATTTTATATGAATTGACTTTTTCTGAAACATGTGCTTTCTCCAAGCCAATGTTTTGATCAAACAGGAAGTCATGTACAGCATGTACAGTGCTGCCACGTTGTTGCACCATTCATTGTCAATCTAGATCAATTTTTTGTGTGACTTGATCAATGAAATGTCAAAAATACACATACCTTTTGTCTAAATTTACACAAAATTTTGGACGGACACCAGCTAATGTTTATTTTGTTTGTCTTACACAAACCTTTTTTTCAGTGTGTGTGAAAGCTGTTGTTCTTTTTGCATTCACATTTGGGAGCATATATGATGTACTCAAGCAATGCGGACATATGATGGGAGTGTATCAACCTACATTGTGAAATGTCAAGGTCATTTGACATTGTAATTACTGTCCTTTTGACATTCATGACCAGAGTAACTTTACTGACATGATTTTATGTAAATCTAAAGGCAAAAAGCATTTAGTCACGTGGATTACATGGTTATATTATGTTTGGTCTTGAGACAAAATTGCTGAAAGGGAATATCTTGCTCCAAAAACCAACCATTCATAATAAGTGGCAAAAAATGGAGCGGGTAAATATTATAGGAATATTTAAGAAATATAACATGGCGGGAACACATGTTGATCTTTTTTTATATCATAAAAAAATAAATCATGCAAACCATAAAGTACCTTGCAATGAATTATCCTTAATTCAATTGTATCATGCTGAACTATGATTGCCCCATGCCACCTCACTTCAGTCCGAAGTTATCCTATTTAGGCTGGCACTGTCTCTCCATAATCTGTAGGCAAATAGTAGCATTGGCACATCACTGATCTGCCCAAGTTCAATTTCCAGATACTTTCTTTGAGAACTTCTAAGCTGAAACACTTAAGTCCATCAACAGTATTGTCAGACTGATGGTATTTGGCAGTGAAATCGATGCTTGGATAAGACTTGACTTCAATTCGAGGAAGTTCTTTTGCACTCTTTGTCTACCTTGTCCTTGCAGTTTGACATCTGTTTAACTTTCAAATTGATCAACATTTGTAGTTTTGCATGGATAGATTTTAAAATCATCCCATGCAAAACAATACACATTATTTTAAAACTATGAAAAAATTCAATATAACAGAGTTAATGGAGATTAATTCGAGCATTGCTACGATGGATGGATGATTGGGACTTTACGTCCTGTATTTATGCACTTAGTAGGCTAATTAGGACTGGAGGAGGACACGGCAATGAGGCAAAGGATGATTCGAGCATTGCTTGGTACGAAACACCCAGGTGAATGCACCATGTGAATTAGATGAGAAATATATTGAACAAGGATGATATTGACATAATACCATATATAAACAATCGCATGCCCTTGACCAAGGCAATTAAAATGTTTACTGCAGATTAACTTAGTATGCGTTTCTGTGGTCAGTTTCTTCACTGTCTACGTAGCATTTTCAGCTTGTCTGATTGGTCAATGAGTAATAAAACGTCTCCCAAATCCATATGTCGAACATAGGAAGCTGTGAAAAATGTAATAATTCTGCTTCAGTGAGCAGCTGACTTTGGTTTGCAGGCAAACACTAACACTCAAGGCTACTACAAAACACGTCCACTGGACTTGAAACACGTTTTTATGATATTCAAATTAGTTTATGCTACGAAGTTCGGTGCCTCAGCCAATCACATTAAGTGCATTTGCTACGTTTTACCATCATTCTGCAGAAACTCATACTTCTTGAAATTGCAGTAACAAGTCGTTCAACGTTGAATTATTTTGCCAGGCTTCAGTTGATACTATACCTGTTCTACAAGTAAAATTATTTGTCATTTTGGTATCCAGTTTTAATTTGGAGAAAATGTTTGGTTTATTATTGTAGTATTGTATAAAAAGAGTTTAACAACATTTTGCTCTTCACCTAAAAACCCTGCCTTTGAGCAACGTTTTGTGGAAAGAAGCTTGGGAAGGCTCCCTGGAAGTGACAGTACTTATTTGGCTTGGCGATAGAAGCAATTCAGACGGAGGTCCATCTGATGAATTGGAATCCTTTCTTTCTTTCAGCTCCTACATTGACTTCTGGTGCTTCTGACAAATGACTCCATTGATGCACTGAACAAGAAGGAACCAGGAATGTTTCGGTAGAGAGACAATGTAATCGAAATTCACCAGGAAGCACAGTTAGAAATGTAGAATTGGTCTGTATTATATGAACTAGGATAATACCAATGAAATTGGAGAAAATGCAGGGAGAACATTATTTATATCATTCGACACCTCTGTCAGCCAATCATGAGCCAGTATTTCACTGCAATAAAACCCATATTCTTTGTTGTCCAGTTATCCTCCCATGGGAGAATAATAAGTGAAGTTGTGAAAAACCACAGCAACAAACGACAAGTTTCAGTTTTGTCTTATGGTATAAGCCAGTTATTCACCGCGGGATCGGCAATATGTGTTTATCACAGCTCGGGCTGACGCCCTCGCTGGATAAATCACATATTGCCTCTCCGTAGGTGAATAACCTATACTTATTATTTATTACAGATCTCATATAAGTGTGCCATGTCCCATGTGAATATATGCAGGTGTTGTCAGTATTCTCCTTGTGAGCTTTTGAGATCACAGCTCTCCAGTATTGATTCCAACAGCTAATAATTAGGCTTCTGGCTAAGAGTGAATAAGAACTGATTGATCTGTTTTCATTTGTGTTGAAATCTGTATTTGGGCCATTTGGCACTGTGGCTGCATGCATCGGGGGAAAGGCCTACTCATCTGATCTGAGATGGCGGGAGATTTTAGGGTGATTTTCAAGTCCATCAGGAGGGTCAGGGCAAAATATATCAATTTGATAGTTTTAACTTGCTCTTGTGAAATTTGTCTGTGGTTTGCAATGAATTCCTTCATGGCATCCATCAAGGTGTCATTTGATGTAAAATCCAACTCTTCCAATAGGGCATGTGGTTTTCCAGCCTTTTTTGTGAGTTCCAAATGTATTCTTGTCATAATTGGGCTGGTCATGATTATTTTTTTCAGAGGAGCTAGTAACTCACAATTAAGAATTATATTTTCTTGGACAGCTTTTGCAGTCATGCACTAAATCCACATGTAAGCAGTGATCAGAAACGTGTTGGTGTTTTCAAAACATCATACAGAATGATCAGTGCTGCCCAATATTTTAGCAGTTTCTTGTGAATATAATTATAATCATCTGATCAGGGAAGGTCCCAAGCAGGGTTGGCTTTCTATAGGGTAAAAACCAGTGTTTACCCTACCATGGGTAGAAACTAGGTAAAAACTAGTTTTACCCTGTAGAAATGGTAAAAAGCGGAAAAAAACTTAAAACTCACAACTTGATGGCTTACAGATGATTTCATATTTGTAGACATTTGAGGTAGAAAATACATCATTTTTCTTGCTATTTTCATTGGTCGAGAGAAGGTATGACACCACTCTCTCCAGAAAAGTGACATAGTGTTTTACATGGGTGACAATGGCATTCTAAGCCATTGATCTCCTAACAGGAACTGACTTTAGCAGTTTCAAGTGAGAGCTTCAGTTTGTGTTTCACACATTTAGTACACGCATTCTGCAAGTTCAATACTGTGCATTCAGACGATTGGGATCAGGTGATCCATGTAATGACTGTTTATACAGAAAATAAACATGCATATTTGTGAATGCAACATTTTTTCAGAGGAGGGGCTCGGCTCAGGTGACAGGAAAATGGGCAAACAATCATGGGGTCCCTGATCTGATTCCCACTGTGATTTTCTTATGAATGTTGGCCACATCACAGGGCCACCATCCTGTCCTGAGGGACCATTCAGAATTTATGATTCTGGGAGGGGGGGTATGAAAATGTATTTTGGGGGGGTGTTGAGAGTTTTGTTGGAACCTTCAGTAAAAAAATTATCCCCCCTTTGGTTTCATGCTTATTTGAATCCCTCATACATTCCATGCAGACATCCCCTTTTCTTTTATGAAAATTTTATACCCTTAAGCATGTTGTGAAAAATTGGTGCTCCATCTGGCAAAACTGCCCCACCCCCCAAGTCATAAATTCTATTTAGCCTACAAGGCACATAGATTCTGGACAAAAGGTAAAAATTAGCACTGTCCCCCTTGAAACATGTAGCACCCACTCAGGTAAAAGTCCCGTCTCCCCCTCAACCCAGGCATATATTCTGAATAGTCCCTTACTGATGTCATAGACAATGCTTTTGGTCAAGGCATGATTTAGTGTCAGTAGATGTGAAGCCATTCAGAGTCAGCTTGAAACTGATTTGATATCAATTGAAACAATAAACAGTTGTACACAGGAGTGTGAAATACAACAGTTAATGAAGAAATGAAAGAGTTCATGTGGATTGCGGTTTGACATTGTGTGAACAACTGCCACAATGCCAAGTTGGCCTTTGCAGTATACTATTGGTCAAAATTATGACATCATTTTACCAGCAAACATCACTCGCTAGAATCAAGCTGAAAATAGTGACACGCAATGGGCAACTTGACCAATCGCCTGGCAGGATTTTCAGATGTCAGACCAGAAAATTTGCAAAATATTTTGTTATTTGATCAATGTCTACAAATATGAAATCATCTGTAAAAATATATGTAAACTAAAACAATCAATGAGCCCAACAGGAGGCCTTCTACATATATCTCCAATACCTTCCCGTAGCACGGCATGGCAAATACTGGCCATCTTACGCTTTATTAGATTTATCGTACAACTGAGCTTGGCTAAGGCTAAATAAAGCCTAAAATCATACTGTACATGCTCTATGGCAGTGGAAGATGCATAAAGAAATAGACAGAAGCTTCATATGATAATGGTTATCTCATCAACGATGGAATCTCAGCGGATGCTAGTTCAAATCCCAGTGTGGCCACTCATTGTACATGTGGCTGAGGCCGGAGTAAAAACCAGTCAGAGGATTGAATCGGCCTGTAACATTATATAAGAAGTGTCGGCAAAATCAGTGCTAAGAACTCAGCAGGCAGGTTATTGGATTAAAAACTTCTCAAGGCACTAGGTCTGACAGAGACATGGATTGTTTTCGGACAAGGGAACAGTTTGGAATTGTACATGACATGTGATGAGCAGGCACACAGTGCAATTTTTAGTCACAGCACAGTTTTGAAGAAGGCGGCATATGATATAACTTAAATTACAGATCCCAATTCTCAACAATTTCACCATCTATTTGGCTACATTCTATTAATGGGTCAGACCTGCCAATTCATAGTTGGTGCTGCAAGATATCATGGACCTGCAGTGCCCTGCAAAAGTGTTAGCTTGTTAAGAAAACAATGTATTGACTATGTTATGATTACGAAAAACATATTTGACAGTGGTTAAATGCTATACAACATGTCAGTGCATTAGATAAATTTAATGTATGTACTAAGTATTGACATATATGCTTAGAGTAACTACTCAGGAACATTTTGCTACAAACCTCATGGTTATTGGTTAAGTAATAAGGAAGTTAAATGTGTTTAGATGAAAAGTCTCAATTTCGAGAAAATGCCTGTCAAAAACCTCAAAATTAATCTTCATATTTCAGTGGATACAAGAGATTATATAAATGTCCATATCTGGGAAACTATAAAAGATAATGAAGTTCTGATTGAAGCACTGAGTAATGCTATGTCTATGTCAGTGCATTTTTTAACATAGTAACTCGGAGACCAAATGGTCTCCCAGTGGACAGATTTGGTCTCCCACTCATCGCCAAATAGGAATCACTGGGAGACCAATTTTCCCAGAAACTCTTATTAATTTCACAATTAGTTTGTCATGATTTGTAATTATAGGGTGCATTAGAAAGTGAGGTTTCTTTCCATATCAAAACATATTCTTTTACTGTCTTTACCATTACACTTCTGCTGCTAATATCATCTTTCTTTTATCTAATTTTCATAAATTTAAAATTTGTCTTATTCATTTTGCTGGAAATCAGTCGAAATCGTAAATTAGCAGTCAGCTCAACAGTCCAAAGTCCCTTTTGCAAGCATGTCATTGCACAAATATATCTTTATCGATCTTCAGCTGATTGATCAATGTCGCGCGTCATAACGCTGCAAAGTTCCATCGGTCTCCCAGTTGAAGATCCTTAAAAAATGCTCTGCAACATGTGACTCAGTTATAAATTTCATCTAACCTATTAAACAGACCTAGACCATTAGGTGAAAACTCGCTGTGTGTTAGATCCAAAGACAATTTGAGTACATGTATTTGGACGGCCATGACTTTCAAATAAAGCTAAATGGAAGCTGTTGGTGAAATTGTATTATATGGCAATACAGTGTCAGGGAAGGCCCGGGGGATAGGCAGTGACATATCCCCTTCCAGATGAAATTTAGAAATACTTTTACATGTAATTAACTCTCTGAGGGCGTGGGTTCGAATCCCACCCGGGAACTCAATTTAGTCCGAGCCCATGGGACATTAAATGGAGGCGGGTTGTATCCAGTGTTCTATGCTGGGGCAACTGAAAGACCCTGGGCATCCCTGAATTAATAGGGTATGTACCAGACTCACAGTCTTCTCATCTCATCATCATACGGCGATCGCCTGCCTCGATATAGCCCATTAAGGTGCTGCTGAGGCGTAAAACACAAACAAACAAACAAACAAACATGTAATTAACTATATCTGTGTGCTGTAGAGTTAAGTTGAGGGCTATGAGTTCTTTGACCCAATAACCCATTAAATCCCTTCCCCACGTGCATTTTCTGGATCCTCCGCTGTGCAATGTACAAAAAGTCACTCTGGATTACTGATAAACAAATTCTGATGATGATGCAACACTGATTGCTTGTAGGCTATTCAGCACACTATATTACACTATTTCTTCCCCATAGATCTGACAGCTTTCGTAATTTTTTTCTAATGCTAAGTTAAACTAGAATCGCAAGCGATGATAATATGACCGCCGGCGCTGCTGGACGCCTTTTGCTGATCAAGTGCAATCAAGTGTGACTGTGTCGATCCATAAAAGATGAATAACAATTTGTGTTTTGAGTGCAGCTTGTTTGGACCTGGCTTAAAAAAGCTCAGTCGTATAATAATAATAATAAATAGATATATATTCGTTGTTGTCCATGGCGCAGTGGGGCCTTTATTTGACGGGGGGTTTATTCGAGGGGCGTATATGTGTACATCCATTGTGCATGCCTGTGTACGGCCATCGTCAAGTGTACGCCCATCTGTAGCTCGTCTGGCATGCCCATCTGTGTGTTCACGCCAATTTGTGTGTACACACCCATCTGTGTACGCACCCATTTGTGTGGGCATGTCCACCTGAATGCCTATCTGTGTGGGCACGCCCACCTGTACACCCATCTATGTGTACGCCCACCTGTAGGCCTATGCCCATCTCTCGAGTGTATGCCCATCTGTGTTGGTACCCTCATCTGTGAGTGCATGCCTTCTTAGTGTGCACGCCCCCCTTTACACCTAGCTGGGAGTACGACCGTCTGTGTGAGTATGCCAATTTGTGTGTGCACAGCCACCTTCGTGTGCACGCCCATTGATATGGCCATCTGTGTGCGCATGCCCATATGTACAGCCATCTGCATGTATACGCCCATATCAGCACGCCCGTCAGTGTGTGTAAGCCCATCTGTGCGTGCACGCCCATCTGTGTGTGCATGCCCATTTGTATGTGCATGGCCATCTGTATGCCCATCCCAATGTGGATGCCCATGTGTGTGTAGACGCCCATGTGTGTCTGCAGGGCCACCTGTGTGTACACACACATCTGTCAGTGCAGGCCCACCTGTACGCCTAGCTGTGTGGGTATGCCCACCTGTACACTCATCTGTGTGTACGCCCATGTGTATGCCCATCTGTGTGTGTATGCCCATCGGTCAGTGTATGCCCATGGGTGTGTGTACGCCCATGGGTGTGTGTAAACCCATGGGTGTGTGTACTCCCATGGGTGAGTGTACGCCCATGGGTGTGTGTGGACCCAGGGGTGTGTAAAACCATTGGTACAGTATATATACACCTTTTGATATATATATATATGAACACCCTTTGGTATAAACTCGCCCATGTCAGTAAACTGTCATGAAAAGTAAGCCAACCGACCTGCCGCCTGACCTGTAATGTAATGTAGTGCTTTAATGCAGTGCTGTAACGTAGCGCTGTAATGCAGTGCTGTAATGCAGTGCTGTAATATAGTGCTGTAATACAGTGCTGTAATATAGTGCTGTAATACAGTGCTGTAATGCAGTGTTGTAGTGCAGTGCTTTAATGCAGAATACAGAAAGAAGTCCAATAACACGTTGCTGTAATGCAGCACAATGATTCATTGTTGTAATTATGTTGTAAAGTAATGCAGTGAGGCAGTGATGTAATGCAGTACAATAATGCAGTGTAATGCAGTGCTGTAATGCATTGCTGTAATGCAGTGCTGTAATAGAGTGATGCAAAGCATGCAGTAATGCAGTGCAGTTATGCAGTGCAGTTAAAAACAAACAAACATGTAATTAACTATATCTGTGTGCTGTAGAGTTAAGTTGAGGGCTATGAGTTCTTTGACCCAATAACCCATTAAATCCCTTCCCCACGTGCATTTTCTGGATCCTCCGCTGTGCAATGTACAAAAAGTCACTCTGGATTACTGATAAACAAATTCTGATGATGATGCAACACTGATTGCTTGTAGGCTATTCAGCACACTATATTACACTATTTCTTCCCCATAGATCTGACAGCTTTCGTAATTTTTTTCTAATGCTAAGTTAAACTAGAATCGCAAGCGATGATAATATGACCGCCGGCGCTGCTGGACGCCTTTTGCTGATCAAGTGCAATCAAGTGTGACTGTGTCGATCCATAAAAGATGAATAACAATTTGTGTTTTGAGTGCAGCTTGTTTGGACCTGGCTTAAAAAAGCTCAGTCGTATAATAATAATAATAAATAGATATATATTCGTTGTTGTCCATGGCGCAGTGGGGCCTTTATTTGACGGGGGGTTTATTCGAGGGGCGTATATGTGTACATCCATTGTGCATGCCTGTGTACGGCCATCGTCAAGTGTACGCCCATCTGTAGCTCGTCTGGCATGCCCATCTGTGTGTTCACGCCAATTTGTGTGTACACACCCATCTGTGTACGCACCCATTTGTGTGGGCATGTCCACCTGAATGCCTATCTGTGTGGGCACGCCCACCTGTACACCCATCTATGTGTACGCCCACCTGTAGGCCTATGCCCATCTCTCGAGTGTATGCCCATCTGTGTTGGTACCCTCATCTGTGAGTGCATGCCTTCTTAGTGTGCACGCCCCCTTTACACCTAGCTGGGAGTACGACCGTCTGTGTGAGTATGCCAATTTGTGTGTGCACAGCCACCTTCGTGTGCACGCCCATTGATATGGCCATCTGTGTGCGCATGCCCATATGTACAGCCATCTGCATGTATACGCCCATATCAGCACGCCCGTCAGTGTGTGTAAGCCCATCTGTGCGTGCACGCCCATCTGTGTGTGCATGCCCATTTGTATGTGCATGGCCATCTGTATGCCCATCCCAATGTGGATGCCCATGTGTGTGTAGACGCCCATGTGTGTCTGCAGGGCCACCTGTGTGTACACACACATCTGTCAGTGCAGGCCCACCTGTACGCCTAGCTGTGTGGGTATGCCCACCTGTACACTCATCTGTGTGTACGCCCATGTGTATGCCCATCTGTGTGTGTATGCCCATCGGTCAGTGTATGCCCATGGGTGTGTGTACGCCCATGGGTGTGTGTAAACCCATGGGTGTGTGTACTCCCATGGGTGAGTGTACGCCCATGGGTGTGTGTGGACCCAGGGGTGTGTAAAACCATTGGTACAGTATATATACACCTTTTGATATATATATATATGAACACCCTTTGGTATAAACTCGCCCATGTCAGTAAACTGTCATGAAAAGTAAGCCAACCGACCTGCCGCCTGACCTGTAATGTAATGTAGTGCTTTAATGCAGTGCTGTAACGTAGCGCTGTAATGCAGTGCTGTAATGCAGTGCTGTAATATAGTGCTGTAATACAGTGCTGTAATATAGTGCTGTAATACAGTGCTGTAATGCAGTGTTGTAGTGCAGTGCTTTAATGCAGAATACAGAAAGAAGTCCAATAACACGTTGCTGTAATGCAGCACAATGATTCATTGTTGTAATTATGTTGTAAAGTAATGCAGTGAGGCAGTGATGTAATGCAGTACAATAATGCAGTGTAATGCAGTGCTGTAATGCATTGCTGTAATGCAGTGCTGTAATAGAGTGATGCAAAGCATGCAGTAATGCAGTGCAGTTATGCAGTGCAGTTATGCAGTGCAGTTATGCAGTGTTGTAAGCAGTGCTGTGATGTGGTCTGTAATGCAGTGCAGTTATGCAGTGCAAAAAAGCACTGTTGAAATACAGTGCAGTAATGAAGTGTTGTGCTGCAGTGCTGTAATGCATTGCAGTAATGAGGTTCTGTGATGCAGTGCAGTAACACAGAGCTGCAATGCAGACTGCAGTGTTGTAATGCAAGGCAGTGATGCAGTTCAGTTATGTGTCCACGGGGGCATGGCCCCGTGTCCGCGGGGGCATGTCCCCGTGTCCGCGGGGGCATGTCCCCATGTCCGCGGGCATGTTCCCGGGGGCATGTCCCCATGTCCCCCGGGCATGTCCCCAGGGGTATGTCCCCATGTCCCTGGGGGCATGTCCCCATGTCCCCGGGGGTATGTCCCAATGGCCCCGGAGGTATGTCCCCGGGGGTATGCCCCCATGTCCCTGGGGGTATGTCCCCATGGCCCCGGGGGTATGCCCCCATGTCCCCATGTCCCCATGTCCCTGGGGGTATGTCCCGGGGGTATGTCCCCATGTCCCCGGGGGTATGTCCCCATGTATGTCCGCGGGGGCATGCCCCCATGTCCCCGGGGGCATGTCCCCATGTCCCCGGGGGCATGTCCCCATGTCCCCGGGGACATGTCCCCATGTCCCCGGGGGGCATGACCCAATGTCCCCTGGGGCATGTCCCCATGTCCCCTGGGGCATGTCCCCATGTCCCCTGGGGCATGTCCCCATGTCCCCGGGGGCATGTCCCCATGTCCGCGGGGGCATGTCCCCATGTCCGCGGGGGCATGTCCCCATGTCCGCGGGGGCATGTCCCCATGTCCACGGGGGCATGTCCCCATTTCCGCGGGGGCATGTCCCCATGTCCGCGGGGGCATGTCCCCATGTCCGCGGGGGCATGTCCCCATGGGCATGTCCCCATGTCCCCGGGGGCATGTCCCCATGTCCCCGGGGGCATGTCCCCATGTCCCCGGGGGCCATGTCCCCATGCCCCCGGGGGCATGTCCCCATGTCCCCGGGGGCATGTCCCCATGTCCCGGGGGCATGTCCCCATGTCCCGGGGGCATGTCCCCATGTCCCCGGGGGCATGTCCCCATGTCCCGGGGGCATGTCCCCATGTCCCGGGGGCATGTCCCCATGTCCCCGGGGGCATGTCCCCATGTCCGGGGGGGCATGTCCCCATGTCCGCGGGGGTATGTCCCCATGTCCGCAGGGGGTTTAGTAGATATTAAATGGTTGCCCCCTTATTCTTAGTAATAATGGTCGCCCACTCTTTAGTATATATTAAATGGGGGCCCCCTTATCCTATCTATCTATCTATCTATCTATCTATCTATCTATGTATATCTATCAGCATTGCTTAGTAGATATTAAATGGTTGCCCCTTGGTTCATACATTCTTAGTAATAATGGTCGCCCCCTCCTTAGTAGATATTAAATGGTCGCCCCTTATCCTATCTATCTATCTATGTATCTATCTATCTATATCTATCATCATTGCTTAGTAGATATGAAATGGTTGCCCCCTTGGTTCATTCATGCATGTACTTTTGTTATCTTAGCACCTTAGTAGATATTAAATGGTTGCCCCCTTATTCTTAGGAGATATTAAATGGTCGCCCCCTTATCCTTAGTAGATACCTTATCTATCTATCTATCTATCTATCTATCTATCTATCTATCTATCTATCTATCTTCATCATTGATTGCCATCATTGATTGCCATCATTGATTGCCATCATTGATTGCCATCATTGACTGCCATCATTGACTGCCATCATTGACTGCCATCATTGACTGCCATCATTGACTGCCATCATTGATTACCTTTGTCGACGACTCCGCCACATAAATCCTCCGACACCCTCCGACACATGAAATCCCGCCATGTGACCGCATAAAAACAGAGATCAGCCTAAAGGCGATCAATAAGAGTTTGGCTGCTTTTGAGACATCCCCCAGCAGTCAAGCGGTCCAAGCAGGTCTAATCTGGCACAGTGCCAAAAATCACGAAAACAACATTCAGATAGCCAAAATAACAATAAGGTGGGGTGTTTCACTGAAAAATCATGAATCTCAGAAAGGTATGAAAGACCCCTTGGATCATTCTGGTTTTCAGGGGTTGAGTAAAGAATGTAAAGTTATGTTTATATAGCAACTTTCATGATTGTACATTGAGTGTAACTTGTTCTATCCATCCCCAAAAATGTGAGTTAAATGGTACAATACGGGGGTAAAAGCAAAATGACCGCGCCAGCGCTGGCGGCGGTCATAATAAGAGCTGCCAGCATTCTCTAAAATGTCTGTTCTGTCAATGGGTAACACGGTGTGATCCATATTTTTTTTATTCTGGTAGTCATTCCCACAAAATTCTTATGCGATTGTGATCTCCTAGGGACAATTCACTACTGCAAAGGTGGTTACAGCACATGGACCCCGGCCATACATGAGTACTACCGACCAGCATGATTGTCTACAAACTAACTGGATCCAAAGCAATGTACCCTGCTCAGTTTATTTTGCCAAATCACATGTAAACACAAAAGTACCCAAAGTAAGAATGTCATTAGATTATCTGTGCATTACCATGATATTAACAGTGTTGTCCTCATTTATATATATATGCATTTTCTGCAGCATCCCAGAATTCGAAAGATGATACTATTATTTGTCACGCTGCAAGTATACATGGATCATTCAACTCTCATTAAGCCATATCCAAAATGTACGAGAACTGTGTTTTATTCTGAGTCATGTCTATAATATGTAAATTTTCCCAGGCTAATTGAATGCAATCAAGCTAGTCCTCGTTTGCAGTTTGACGAATGTTACTCCAACAAAGTTCTAAGGTTTACAAAAGTGTGTGTGCATGCTACATAATTTAATTAGCAAGTCAACAACAACCAATCACTGCAATCATGGTTGTGCAGAAGTTTGCAGCTTCCACATCTATACAACAAGAAGTTATAGAGAGTTTTTTTAACTTCGTTTGAGTTATGGCTGGTGCAACACATTTTTTAAGGATTTTCGACTGGGCGACCAACCGAACAACCACCATGAACCAGTAATCGCTGTACACACAACATCATTTCAGCAGACAAGTTGAAGGTTTAAAAGATAATAAGTGGCTGAGTACTATAGTGTGTTTGTGCTATAGTGTGCCATCTGCAAAAAAAAAAGCCAAATGCTAAAATTGATTAGTCTGCTTGTTGTGTGGTGTCTCTTATGTCAATTTGTGTTACTGGAGCTGACCTCTGCCCCAGTTTCATAATCTGTTCTCAAAAAAATGCAAATTTGTTCAGTGTTATAGTGTGCCATGTGCAGTGCTATAGTGTGTTTTCTTGGTTTTGTGCAGAAGACACATTATAGCGCACAAATCATTTGTGCAAACTTTTAACCCTACTACGTGTACTCAACAAGCCTATGTTATGGCATTGCAATTATTTAAATGACACTTCATTTATACTCCTTACATGCAAATCCATATGCTCCAAATATGCTTCCTTGTAGAAAGTAGACACATTTTTGCAGTACAATTGGAGTACATTTTGTAACTTAATAATTCGAGCGTTTCAAATGTACTCTTTTTTGCTCTTGGATTGGCCGGTGTATCAGAGGAAGACGAAAGAAAGCAGAATCTTATTATCCATCGAATAGATGAGAGTACCCTAGAAACAGCAGAAGAACAGAAAAATAATAATACATGCAGGACTCACGATATCTTAAAAGTCATGGACAACCCTCAATCAGCAGAGAAATTAAGGGAAGTTAGAAGACTTGGAGAGAAGGGGAAGCGGCCAAGACCTATATTAGTAAAGCAAGCACCAAACTACAAAAGGAACCAAATTATGTCAAACCTGAAGAAACTGAAGGGCACTGACTGGAATATGACCATATCGCTCCTAATAAATGGACCATTAACAATTTGGCACATTATACGCTGACAGTCTAAAAAATGAGACGGAAGGACTGAAAGAGAGACTGAAGATTGACAAATGCCAACCACATATTATAGCGATCACTGAATGGAAACTGAAAAGCGCCTGGTACAATCTCCAGGAGTCAGAGATCTCGCTACGGGGATACCAGCTTTTCAATGTTAATATTTTGGCCGAGGATATAGGCAGAGGAATCAGCCTATATATGTAGATAATACCTTAGGGGTAACTGATGAATCCGTCTTTTCACTCTTCGAGGAGATTAATATCGCTGTCGACGTGAAATTGCATGATTGGGAAGTATTATGAGTTAGTGTTATCTATATAGGAGCCCAAGCTCCATGCAGTATTGCACAACAACATGAAGCTGTTACAGCTAGTGTAGTACGAACAAAGGTCCCAACTCATCTTAGGGGATTTCAATCTTCTGGATATCACATGTAACTATGCTGGCCCAGCAACATTCAGCTCCCTGTACTCAGAAGAGGTCACACATCGAATACTGTAAAACTTCTGGACACTACGTATAACTGAGCCAAACGGGGCAAGAGGTGATGCTGCCCCATCATTGCTTGTCCTTGTATTGAGCAACAATGAGAACATCATGGAGTCCCCTGGGAAACAGTGACCATTGTTTTTTTATAATCTGCATCAACTTCAATCATCTGGACAATGAAAAGAGTATATTGAGCGACAATTGGATTAAGACAAACTATGAAAAGATGCAGACAAAATTAAGGATAAGAGCATGTTTTACTCAAAGAACTTACTTCAGTTAGTTCCTGTCAGTTACAAAGTATTTAACTCATAAATTGACAGTGCAGTTTGGGAACATGTTCACATATCTGGGAACAGAAGGAGGAAACGTAGAATCTCTCTCAGTCAAGAATTATGCAAGAAAATAAAGACGAAGCGCAGAGCATGACAGAGGTATATTATGAAGACTAGAGACCAACGCAAGCTTCACAAGTAAAACAGAATAACAAATCAGGTAAAGAATAATCTCAGGACAAATAGGACGAATTTGAGAAGGAAATAACCTGTGAATTAAAGGAAAATCCCAAGAAATTTTGGAAATTCATTGACAGCAGCACCAAGATCCGTCTTTCAATCTCAGACCTTATTTACTTCTCAGGAGACATTGAGGAACGTAAGGTCACAGACAAGAACAAAATTTAATGAACTCATTGACCTTGGCTATACGCTATGCAGATCAGGATTTGAACTAGTGCTGATATACATCACAGGCTGAGATTCACAGCAGCAGGATATATGCCATGCAATGGTCACCATCAGTTTCAAAGCATCCTCAGCATCAATTGAAACTAATAATTGAAGGTTGCAGATATAATTTTATTTGTGTCAGTTTAAAATTTGAAAAATACCAGTGACAAAAACAACAGCTGATTTCACATAGCCAACAAATTGGTTTATTCATGCATGGATTTGGCCGCTGAAAACCATCAGTCCATCCAGGTAAAGCTTTTGGTAAAAGCATGGAGTTCAGGCCATCTTGCGGGATTGAAATTACCAAGAGCCATGTCTTTTTAGAGGACTGGATTTATTTGTAATGCATTCAGAATTGTGTCTTGTGGCAAGTGCCCTTTTGGAATAAGGTGCTGGTGACAAAGATATTCAACAATTGCCTTTTCAAGGTGTGTAATCATTCTGATGCAGTTAAAACATCACATGCCGGTGCAGTGCAATAATGTGTCTTGCGTATCTTCACTTAATGCAATAGTGTGCTAAGTGACAAAATGACCTTGATATCACAGACCAAGGTCAAAACAATAGTCCAAAATTTTTCCTGTCACTTTCCTCTCCACATGCATTTTAATAGTACTACAACAAGTCTACTCCTTTAGAATCTATGAATTCTTTTGATACTTCAAAAACTTCATTTTCATTTCCTGAAAATTTGCAAAATGTCAGTTAGCACACTATAGTACTCAGCCACTCACAATTTAATTTAATTTATTATATATTGATAATTACAGCGCCTGATATGTTAAAGAAAGGGATCTTCAACTGTCAAGGTGACTTAATTCAGGACTCCATCAGGAGTGCAGTCAATTTCAACTGAAAGAAGTTTCGCAAATGTTTTATTTATAAAAGTTGAATACGTCAAAAGATGACATGGGTCTTAGCAGAAAGACATGCAGCGAGGACATTTTGACAGATAAGTAGGTTGCTAAGGTTTCAAATTCAATTGAGAACTTCAGATCAAGACAGCCCAAAGTGTACAATAAATGAAGGTCCTTAAAAAATTTGGTCTCCTAGTGACACCAATTTAGCAATGACTGGGAGACAAAATCTGGTTCAGGTATTTCAATAGAGAGTCAATAATAATTTTGATATAGACTCACTAATTTTGCCTATAATTTGTTAAATAAGCCTAATAATGCTGTTTTCTTCAAGAACTAGAGTTATTCTCCTCAAATCAAATTAACTTTGAATGTTTGGGTATAATCATGACACTTCAGCACTATGATGATTCACAAAGTGCCATTTTCACAGTGCAACAGTCCACTTTTTCGCATATCAAGTATGCAGGCTGTAAAGATGATTGGCATGCGTTGATATATGAAATATTGGCATTTCTGTGTCCCTTGGAAGTAATGAGACCTATAAATATTTTTGAATCATTTTGATACTCATGTGACTCTTACACCAATAAGATATCTCTGATCATATTTTGGTACACATGCAGATAAATGCACTGATCATTGTTGTGATGTCAAATCCCAGATTATCCAAAATCACATAACTACAGTGAAACAATAATATATGGTATAGTGCGTTTCATTGAAGTCTAATCTATCTTATCTATCTATATGCATTATCCACGGTGAATGAATATCTGTCTGTACAGAAACATGCAGTGTCTGAGCTCCTTTTACAATATTCTGGTTTTGCCTTTATCTTCCACAAAATGAGATGTCACCTTCAGAGAAAAATCCTTTAACAAAGAAAAAAATATGTGGCAAAGAAAGTTCTCAACTAGAAAGAAAGATGTCTGGTCTGAAGCGAAAAGTAACAAAGAAGAAAATATACAAGGAGTCTGGGATAAAGGTCTCAGGGGGAAGAACCAGGGAAGGATAAAATTCAAAACGATCGTTATTTTCTTCTTTTCAATATGCAAACTAGCTTGCTGCATCATTCACAGGTACCTGTTGGTTAATTTCCTAATTTGCATCCATAAATTAGTTAATTTATTTGTTTATCGACACCAATGCTGCTGTATATGATATGTGTTGAATGATATGATGAAGTGATGCTAACACAAATAATCATAAGAATATTTTTAAGCAAGTGACGTCGCAAGACCAAGGTGAAGGTAACTCTTGAAACGGTTCAGGATGCTTTTACGCAAAAAGGTCTAAATGGAAAGCTTACAAGAAGTCAATTGCAGTTTACCTTTGTAGGGTCTCTATTGAAATAAAATTCTAAACTGTTGTAAATGGCATATTAGTTTTATTCTGCATCTTTTGTTAGTTTATTGCAGATTTTTAATGGTGGACATTATCAGTGTAGTGATGCACTAATTTTGATAAAGAGCAAATTCAGAATGCTTCATTAGTAAATTGCCTTGTACCTATCTTTTTCCCTATTGTGTAATGTTTCTCATTTATTTGTTCATGTCTACCAACAACAATCGGTTAAATTGTACTCCTCAGACATGTCTCAAAGCTTATCAATAGGTCATTCAGCGCGATCTTTGTGCAGTACATTTTCAGTACACTCTAAAAAATGTCGGGACAAAATTGGTTTTTTAGATTCAAAATGGTTTTTTGAAAAACCTAATTTCAATGCAAAACCAACATGGATTTTTAAAAAAATCCATGTTGGTTTTTTGCATTGAAATTTGGTTTTTCAAAAAACCATTTTGAATCTAAAAAACCAATTTTGTCTGAAATTTTTTAGAGTGTAATCATGCATGACTTCCTCCATTGTATTTAACTTTTGAACTTATAGAATGAAATGTGCACTTGCATTCCGTTTAGATTATTACAGGGGCAGCCGACGAATGATGAGTACTTTCGGCAGCGAGTGGACATCAATGATCTCATAACAAGACCCAACAAATGCATTGGAATGAAGTGTCAAGTTGTCATTATAACTTGTGACCTCATTGGTGAGTAGTATGACTTGGTCAGTGACTCTGGTTAATAATATTGAAAGTGTAGACAATGACCTCACTGACTGCTTACACATCATAGAGTTTAACATGGCACACTCTAAACATTTTCAGACAAAATTGGTTTTTTAGATTCAAAATGGTTTTTTGAAAAACCAAATTTCAATGCAAATTTTAAAAAATCCATGTTGGTTTTTTGCATTGAAATCTGGTTTTTCAAAAAACCATTTTGTATATAAAAAACCAATTTTGTCCCGAAATTTTTTAGAGTGCATGGATAAAGCTATGACCTAACAAGGAACATTTCAGTCCAATTCCGCAAGCACTCAAATTCTTGTACTGTAACAGTGCTTAGCTCTTACTTGTCGATCAATTACAGCATCATTTTACCTATTGTTTTGCTATATGGCTTAAGTTCCAGGTAGAAATTCAATTACAGACTCAATTCATTGATGATTGCATAACAAATAGCTTGGAGGCCAGACACGCACTGTTTATTTTCTGATAAGTCAGACATTACAGCCATGGATAGGTCTGTTCTAGCATGCTTCATTGTTTCACTGACCATAGCATCACAGATAAATGCACAAACATGTGATTTCAAGATGAGTTATATGAGACGTACAGGGGTCAAATGTTCTTCTCGCATTTCTCTTGGAAAAATGCCCCACATAAGATGCTCGGCAGCATGTGCATTGACACAGGACAACATCTGTCATGCATTCAATCAGACTGAAGACATGAATTGCGAACTCTGCTTGGCTTGTCCGAATCTTAACAACAGCACAACTTGGAGTGACACTCGTGAAGTGAACGTCTTTGAGGACTCAAACTTTGCAGCAAAATTGCAAAAAGGTGAGTGATTTGTATTCATGCCATGTTATTCTCTATGAGTCATAAGCAATTTATTTATATAAACAGCACAACCAAAATGAAGTACGACTACCCAAGCAGGAAGGAACAATCAGCCACTACTTTAGTCTTTACCGTTTCACACCTTTTGGCTCCCCCAAATCACTTCCTACCTTTACCTACTTTCAACTACCTTTTAGAATTATATTAAATTTACATTAAACCAACATAAATTCAAACTCCATCTCCCCCATAGTGTTTGATGTGTTTGATATTCTGCCCCTTTGCTACATGTGTCCTGGCCTCGACTCCAACACTGTAAGATATGCAGTTGGTCCCTGCCTTACGATTTATTTTATGACCAAGCTATAGAATGTAACGCTTTGACCATAACATAATACAAGAAAAATCTAAAGCTGATTTACATATAAAAGAAGAACGGCAAAAAAATTAGAAGTTTAAATGTGACTAGAAATGCATACGGTTGGAAGCATTAATTTTGCTATCGTCGTTTAAGTTCAATTTGATTTTTTTTTCAGATCTGGTGGTTTATGTCAACATGACCTTGAATGCTAACAATTCAGTTACAGCAACAGGCACAGTCGTAACAGTCTTTGGATCACCAAGTATGTCCAAAATTCTATATTTCGCAATTGTGATGTCGATCTCTTGCAATCAGAATCATTCGTACATGTCTATTTTAGACAACTATGTTGGAAGACCAGATTAAAAAATATATATAAATATGCAATATTTTGTCTTCCCTTTCTTTCTAACATCTTAAAAACAAAACAAGTAATATAAATCATTGATTTAACATACATGGCCTTTCCACTGACTCTTGTGTGTGGCTCAATGCTTTTCTTTCATATTCCGGCCATTTTTTATGAAAATACATCATTATGAGAAACACCAAAATATAATTCACATTTTGTTGAAGTGTTATGGGAACTTGAATATCTTCTTGTTAGAAGCACATCTTTTTCCTTAAAAAATCATAATGATAAATTAAATTTATCATGCAAACTCTCGAAGTTTTGTAAATTTCTATGTGCTACATGTGTGACAAATATAATTTTTGTATTTTACTTACATAAAACAGTCACCAACATAGATTAATGTAAAATATTGAAAAACTGCTGAGATTTTTAGTTCATTTCACCCCAAACTGAGCTTTAATGAGCTTTCATAACTCTGTCTCACTGAAAATTGCTCTTGGTATTTTGTAACAAGGTCTGTTGGAGTGCAATAAACATTTCATACCAATGTTAAAGGGAAATGATACAGTTCAGAACTAACCATAACAAGTTGTTTAGATTTTGTGATAAGCATGCTACGACTATTACGAATACATGGAAAAAAGTAAAAAGGGGCCGGGGGTCACCAGCATTTTTAACAAACTACCGACACTTGATTGCACCCCAATTGGTCTTTGGAAATAACATTGAAAACATTGGGAAAATCCTGTTTTTTTTTAAATATGTGGGCTTAGAAACGAAAAGAACCCATGAAAACTTGGTAGAAGTTGGTAATGTTCAAGCTAAGATATGAAATAACAATTTTATTTTTTTTAAATGGGGGGTCACCAGGGTCCGTTACAAAGTATAGCCCGTAATAAGTATTGGATGGGTCCAGCAATGAGAGAGAGGGGGGGGGGGTGTCATATCAAAAATTTCCAAAACCAAGTTGAGAATCAAATTTATTTGAAAGTTTTTAAGGTTTTCAGTGGCATATTCAGCGGGGTTGTGAACTGTACCATTTCCCTTTAAACCAAAAAAGTTAAATTTCAATCTTAACAACCCAGAGATACGTAAAGCTATAAGGTATCATTAAAATGCACTATAAATACAGAATACTCCAGCATAGTAAAATATAGGCTCAACTAATCTGAGGCAAAGGAGGAAAATTTCACCTTATCACTTTTAAGCATTTTTTCCACAGCGTCCGAGTAGTGATTTTGAGAAGCATTGTTAAATAAGAAATTTTAATTTAGATTATGACTTAAAGCATGCCTCATTATTATTTGTCTTTAAGGAGTGTACCCCGGACAAATAGGAAGTGCTCTATTACTCAATTACAACTATTCAAATGGAATGGATTACCTTCACCTTGACACACAAGCCATGGATTGCACTGGTGTTCTTAATCCATATGGTTCTAACACATACCCGTGCGAAAAGGGATTCACCATCTCATTCTGGCTTAAGCTCCTGGCTGACCAGCCACCGAGTATAACTTTCGTTTACTACTCGCCTGCCTTAAATATATTAATTAAGCACCTTAGGATCGTGTACAACTTCAACAATGGCTCCTATGAACAATACTGGAGAAACACCGCGCCCGGAGTAGATGTCACTATGAATCAATGGCATCATTTTGGTTTGGCCTTTGACGGACATGTTATACCAACCAAGTACATCGATGGATGTAAGAAAGCACAGCACAAGCTTGGAGAACGACCTTTCTCTCTCTGGGACAAAGTAACGACTATCGGGTGTTGGCTTCATTACAGGGAATGCGCCCATATGGCTGTTGATGAATTTCGCTTCTGGCAAGAGCAGAAGGATCAGCATTTCATGTGGCTTCTCTATAATTCAAATTAACCGCTACTTCACATTTGCTATTCCTGTTTCCACTCTTTTGCCACATTTTAAACCCTGCTCCCCTCGATCTCTCCCACCATACATTTTTAGATGGGCCTATGCCTATCAGCCTATGTTTCTCAAAGATAAAGTAACACCATCTTCTGGTGTTGAGATAAGGGGCAAACCAGACGATGCTTGGAGGGTTTCGTCCTCAAATTCTGCATATCTGCATCAAAATTGAAAGTAGAGTATGCTGGCCACTGGAAACTGAATGAAAACTCTGTTCAGCACTTGAGACATAAAAAGAAAGCTTGTTTCCATGCACCTGTATCTTGTGATTTGTTTTTGTATGAATTGTGATAAAAAAATTGGTAACCCCTTCACAAGTGAAATGATATTTATTCGTGGCTCCGCATGTGAATAGAAGAAAAAAAAATCCATAGCCCTCCAACCATTGTCTGGTTGGCCCTATAAAGAGAAATAGACTTTTTAAAAAATTGGCAATAACTCTCTGTCTATTGACCGAATAGGAGGCTCATTCCGTGTGAAATGAGGTAAATTTTCTGAAGGTCCCAGCTCGACCATTTCAGATCTTCTTGAAACTCCAGTCAATTAGGCCTATTGCCCTGATATCCAAATAATGATTTCCAAAATAATAGCTACCACTTACACAAGAAGATTTGCTGCAATTCATTCTCAGTGGTGGATTCAGACAGGGTAGTCTAGGGGGGAGAACGACGTATTCCCTGGCCCGTGTTGTGGCATATTTTCTTCAAAATTCTATTTTCCATCTCAGCGGTCAGATCCCCTGTCGGATCCTCCCCTGGATCCACCACTGACTCTGGACCATTTTTTAGAAATTCACTGTGGTTAGAGATTTTTTACATTCATTTCGCATCTATTTTGCTATTCCTATAGTGGCAAGGGAAAACATGCATAGTCAGCCTACACAATTTCATGAAGCCGTGGGATGACACCTAACTAGGGTGATTATGCCGCAGGCACTCAAAAAAATTCGGGACAAAACTGGTTTTTAAAAAATCCAAAATGGTTTATTAAAAAATCCATATTGGTTTTTGCATGGAAGTTTTGTTTTTCAAAAAAAACATTTTTCATTTAAAAAACCAGTTGTTTAGCGATTTTTTTTAGAGCGGGGACTCAAATTGAGCTAGTCCTTAGTGACAAAATAATGACTTCATGTACTTTATAAACTAATTAATTAATGATGATTTGTTCAAACATTGACTTTTTGTCAAAACGCCTCATCCCAGATAGGGCAGGGTTCGTTCTTGACACTTGGCACAAGCCCAATATTCTTGAATGTTGCAGACTAAGGGGCGAGATAAAGCATCAGTGAGAACAGATTTGGTGATTTTTATTCAAGTTGAAAAATTATGGAAATTAGCACTTATCGCTAAGCTATTTAAAGATCATTTAAACATGAACAGAAAATTTAGCATCTGATGGTATTGACTGCAACATATAATTATAGAGAGAAAAACTATATATATATATTATAAATTTATCTAAATATTAATCATCTTTGTCTTGTTTATTGTGCATAAACATGGTTTGCAAAGAAGTCTTTATATGCAGCAACAATGTTGTTCAAGGCACTATCATAAAGTGTGTAGCTTTGCTTGGGGACCATTCAGAATTTATGACAGGGGCGAGGGGTCGAATTTTAACCAGAACTTTCTGTCAAAAATTGATCATCTCCCTTGAGTGTCATGTGCATTTTTAGTATGCCACCTCTAGGTTTCATGCGTATATTCACACATATAGATATATTGTAATACATGTTCCCTTGGAATTTTGAATGTAAAACGTGTGGATAAACTGACTCTATGCCTGTTTTATGATATGCGTTCTGTTAAAATTGTTTGCCCTCCTTTGGACATGTCGTCAAAAATTGACAAGTCACATGTGTGAAAAAGTTAGTACCCCTGAACATACCATACCTGTCCCTCTGTATAGCAAGGGAAAGTGTGATTTGGGAAAACGAGTAGACCGACTTATCAAGTGGTGAGGAAAATTACTACACAATTTTCCATTAAGACTTTTTCTGACAGTAAAACACCATACAAAGAACTTTACATCGTCAACAGAATACGAACAGATGAAGAGTGAAGTCTGGTTCTTCAATGATGGAATCAGATTTTTTATGATTGCATTTCTGACAACAGGTATCTCGAGATGTCAAACTGAGGGATATTAGAATTACAAATATCCATTTTGTCAACTTTTCTTATATGTATGGCTAGGTGGATGTGTACAATTTCCTAGATGTGAGGGAGATAATTGTTATGGATAGATTTGTTGTTTATATCATGGTGTTCACATTAGATAGTTCTAATTCAAAATATTTGTTTTTATCATATCAAAGAGTCCTTTTGGCAAACTATGGGGTCCTTTCGACAAGTGCCTAAATCACTCATTATCACTCATTGGATTTAAACTAACCTTTGGCATTAAAAAGGCTCTGCACTTCATCAAACTAATCTAGAACAATAATTGGCAGTACTGACATTTTTTAACAAGCCAAACTGAGTACATTAGCATGACTCTTCGGAAGACATGAAGTAGTGCTATTGATAAACATCTTGTCTTTTCCTTTATATTTTGTATAGATGGTCAGAGACTATGCCATAAGATTATGAGGGCATCCTGCATGAACTTTTTTTACAAACAATGTCAATGGGCATCATCATAACACATGCTAAGTGTTACTTGGCGACTTTCACCGATCAAATTGCCTGAGTAAAATTTCCAACAAATTGGGGACGATTGTGAAACAACTTACCATCAGATGCTCAAAGACAATTCTTTATTATAGAAAAGCTTTTTTTGTCCACATAAAATATAGAGATTCATAAACTTGATTTTAAATTTTTGATTTTACTCGTCATAATATTTATTCATTTGTTTCAATGTGATTTGTAAGATTTTTATTTGTGTTGTATATTTATTTACATTATATATATCTTTATTCATTCACAGTGTTAAAATTACAGGGAATAATTGAGGGTGTAGAATGTCAAATAATTATGTCACATACATTGTATGTAAATTTAAATCCAGTTACATCATTAAAACCAATTTATTTGTACATAAATCACAAAATATAAAACCAAGTTAATCAAATGTAAAACCGTCAATTAGGGTCATTCCAGTTCTGCAATTACAGACATCCTCTATCACACTGACAATATCACAGTCTCTTTTATTTATCCCTTTTAACAGTCTCTGTCCTTCCTGCAGTACCACACACATATCACAGTTGGCTTCTTTAGGTTAGGTTAGGTTGGATTTTTATTACCTTTCAAGATTCAAATGTGATTTGTTGTTACATGAAAATTTAAAAATCAATGGTGACAAGTGTCATTAGAATGAAAAGTGATACACGTCCATATTACAGTCAGTACACCAGCAATAATGCTTCTATGATCACCAATACACATCTTTTCTGTACATTCCAGTCTTTCATTGTTATTTTTTCTTCATTGTAAGGAGCAGTTTTAAGAATTGAATTCAATGAGAAAAGATTTGTCTACTATTGAATTCAATGGAAAAAGATTTGTCAATGTCAACTATTGAATTCAATGGGAAAAGATTTGTCAACTATTGAATTCAATGGGAAACGATTTGTCAACTATTGAATTCAATGGGAAAACATCAACGGATTTAATAATTTGCCGCCAACTGTAGATATATGAACTGCAGGTTGAGCCACTTTTATGAATTTGTACTTTGCATTCACGACATATGGCTCTACATAATAATATAGTCGAATACTCAACTATATCGCAAGGGACTTGTATATTTAGCCAAGGAGTAATGTTGTTCATTGCAAATGCAGAAACATTAAAAAAACAACCAATGCTGCTTATAGAAAATCGATTGTAGCTGTTTGTAGATGAGCACTCT
The DNA here is from genome assembly GCA_026936325.1 of Platynereis dumerilii. Lineage (NCBI taxonomy): Eukaryota > Metazoa > Annelida > Polychaeta > Phyllodocida > Nereididae > Platynereis > Platynereis dumerilii. Next base: position 1,100,523 of record JAPTHN010000054.1, read on the forward strand.
CTTAAAAATGTCGGGACAAAATTGGTTTTTTAGATTCAAAATGGTTTTTTGAAAAACCAAATTTCAATTAAAAAAACCAACATGGATTTTTCGAAAAATCCATGTCTGAAATTTTTTAGAGTGCAGTCCACACAGTTTCAAATTGTGTACCCTTTTTTCTACGACATTATATACAGTGTACACCCATCTCCAATGAAGGCTACATTGACAAATCCCTTCATTTCAGAATTATCACAATCATTTGATGCAGATTCCTTTTCTTTCCACGATTCTCTGAACAGGGTCGGCACTACATTCTTCTTCGTAAATTCATCGGCAGCAACTTCTTCATCAGACGACAGTGAGGTGATTGGGTACCTGCATGAAATAAATACAGGATCGGGCAACTTTTAATTAATACTATGTTATGAGATTCCTAGGTAACTTTGCCCATAATATGAAAAATAATCTTTATGAAATTCCACATTCCTTCAGTTTTCTCACCGCCAAGTGAAAGTATTAACAACACAAAACTTATTTATAATAAGGCATACCTAAATCATTTCACTTGAAGCTGCCTAACTATAAATAAAAAGTTTAATTGCCAAGTGCTAAAATTAATTGTTTCCTTGAAATAACTAAAATCAGGGCAAAAGTGCAAAGGTATAATTTAAACTGTAGTGTCAAGGCATGTCAATCGAAGCATCTGCTTGGAATACAGTGTTTACTGCATTGGTAAGCCTGCATTAATTATAATAAAACATGACTGACATAACTTGAATTACTTGCTTTAACCTGAACTTACAAATCAGTTTGGACGCAAGCAGCTGGAGTGTACACAGAGTTGGTGATGGGAATATCTTCAGATATGCTAGTTATTGTTGTTGGCTCCAAACCAATCTCATCCTCGGTCGATTCAGGAGAAGATTCTAAGTCAGGAAGGAATACTGTGGCCACCATAGCCACTAGTCCTACTGCCCCAAAGATGATGTTAGGGAGAGGGGGGCCAGACTTGTGCCTGTGAAAAGAAATATGAGTGTTAAGCTGTATTGATTCAAAATCTGGAACAGGTCATGAAGTGAGTATGTTTATGCCCACATACAACCTACTAAACTTGGGTGTACTTATGGCAAAGAAAAAAAAGTAGTGCAAGACACATAAATTGCAGGTTATCTACATTCTATACTGTATAAATTTCTTACTTTTAAATGATACCTTTTTGCAACATTAAAAAAAAATTAATGCCATGTATAAAAAAAACAAATTTTTGCAACACATCTCATATGATCAGGAATACATTTTACAGGGTAGAAAATACATAATACAATTTTTATGTAGGCCTAGTGAAGTTTTTCAGGATAAGAAAACTTAGCTGGCTACTAAGAATGTCCCCTTAAATGCTTATGCTATGATTTCTGTAATGCATTACATAATAGTCACATTGCAGGTTTGCTGAAGCGAAACATATGTTTGCACACATATTCAATAAGATTATATAAAAAAAATTGCATAAAACTGTTTGATTACCCCCTCTTAGTGACCTCCACTAAGCCTTAATGGGCATAAGTTCTTAGTAGCCAGCTAAGTTCCCTTATCCTGAAAAACTTCATTATGACAACTGGCCAAATGAAATTGTTAGCCGAAATGCTATGAGTTAATCTAAAGTAGTTAAACGAAATATTTACCGTGCCAATTTCTTGATTCCAGTATCCCTTTTTAAAATAATAAAATGCGTGAAACTGTTTATCTGAAAATTTCGTTTAGCAACTGGGCAATTCCGTAAAGTCGGACGTACAGATCAGACACTTTAACAGCTTGTATAGCCCTACCATTACATGTTTGCCATTCCATTGTAAAATAGGTATGAGGCCCTGTGGCAGGGCTTTAAAACAAGCCATCAAAAAAACTAGAAAGTGCAATAGGAGCTGAGCCATAGGACAAATTGCATCGTGTCGGACGTACACAGAGAAATGGCACTTTTCTGACTTGATGGCTCGTCTCTCAAAACTCTGTGATTTATATGGAGAAAAATTAATCAACTGACCTGTATTATCAAGAAAACTATTTAAGGCATCAGCCAGGTTAATTTCCATGGCGATATTGTCATTTTTCATAAAGCTGTAGCCATTTATATTCCGTGTCGGACGTACACATTTTTCGTGTCGGACGTACGCGTGTGAATTGCTAGTGTAGAGGATGCCAGCAGTGCATTGATGATCCACAATTTTCATATTTTCTTCAAAGTTGAGTTCTTTCCAATAATTATCATCCATGAAATGGCTTCAGCATTGCATATTTGTGCCAAATGGGATGTCTCAAACATTAAGTTATTTTCACTATTTTTACCCTTAAATTTACAGCATTTTTAGCATAGAAAAGTCACAAAAATCACTAGTTATACCTGCAATTTTCACCGTAATTGCACATATTTCAGTAATACATATTGAGAGAATGCTTGACAAATAAAATTTTTAAGGTATTTTGCAGAAATATGCAAACAAATGAAGAATTTCTGCCATTTTCGGACAATTTCTGTGTATGCTTTTTTTTATTATCACAGTATCATATACTGGGCCAAAACTGGTAGATATAATTTTATCTTTCATTTTGTTTGAGTATGACGCCTGTCTTAGCTTGTGACACAATTGCGTGCCAATTACACATGCTATGAACTAGCTTTCACTTAATTTTATGGCTGAAAACAGAGTTAAAAATAACCGAACTTCAATGACACCATATATTTCCTGTTTTTTGGCCTATACTACTTTAAGATTCACCCAAATACACTGGCCTAAGGTTTTCTTATGAGCCCAAGCCTGTGTACCAACATATGTATCATTTCCTTAATTCCAGATGGACTTTCATAATATTGTGTCGGACGTACATTCCATTTTCGTGTCGGACGTACATCCTTAAAATGCTCTCCTTGGCAATTGTATTACGTTTAAATAATTAAAGCGGCCACCATGCTATTCATGGACATAAATTTGCTTTGTATTAGACGTTTCATGAAATTAACATCAGTCGCCTGGGAGCAGGAAAATTATTTAGTAATTTTTGTGTCGGACGTACATTAGAATCTTATTAGGTCAAATGTCACTGCCTGACAGAATTCGCAAGGATTGCTGCAAGAATTTGCAATGCAAAATGAAAGTGTAATCCCTCAGGTGGTAAATGACAGCAAAATGAAACCAGCTAACCTATTTCTATACTGGCACTGACAACTTAAATTAGGAGTGTCGAAAATGCAATAATTGCAGTCACCAAACATAGCATTACTTAAATGCAAATATATCAAAAACCAAATTAGATAATCAATTGTTTTTTTATGTACCTGAAAATAGACTTATTTTGGCACATTATCGCACCCATAACACATACCTATGTTAATTTTGAAATTTTGACTGATTGGTTGATGACTTTACGGAATTGCCCAACTTTAGATTGAAAAGTTTGACAGAAAAATAAGTCAAAAACTTTCCTAATGGAAAACAATCTAGAAAAGGTACAATCTAAAAATATTCAACTTCCCTAAATCCTGAAAATGCCTCATGGTAAAGGCAGAAAAAGCATGGGTATGTGGGGGAAGTGGGGGAAGCAGAGGTTAGTGGGAAAGAAAAAGGGGAAGGGTGAGGGCGGATTTGGAAAGTGGGAATAAAGTGGGGTAATTTGAGGAAATGTGATGCGTATTATATCATATATTAAATTTTAACAAAGGGAAGCAAGGAGTTTATCCTGCCTGAAACAGAAGTTCACTCACCACTGGTCCGATGATATAAGGTGCTGCCAAACCAAATGCCGAGCCGACAGCCATTGCGAAGCCCAGAGCTATTTGCCTGACTTTTGTGGGGAACAGGAGGGCTCCGTAAATGTAGAACATTCCATAAACAGAGGAGAGGGCTGCTCAGCATACAAGAGAAAGAATAGTCACTGCCATCGACAGATCTGCATGAAAAAAAAAGGCTTGTACTTTTATATATCGGCCTTGGTTTACTATTTGAGATAGCAAGATAGACATAAAGGGTAAATCAAGCACTCTTAAATCATTTCTGGCCTTTCTTGAATGTGGATCAGTAACTGGGAAGGGAGTCTTCAATATAATGTCATGCTACCTATTTTCCAATGCAGCAAGTCTATCAGTAAGTACTAACACAGCACAGACACTTCGGTAGACACTGCGGTGAGGCTCTTGTTATGGGAGGTGTCCCACATCACATGGATACTGGCATGTTATGCAATATTGTGATAACCAAATAAATAAACACGATGTACAGTATATTATGATTCATCCCGTTGGTAATCCAAATTGTGTAAAATTATAAATTGTTATTTTACTTAGATTGATTGCATGACGTTTCATCCATTACCAATGGACTTCATAAAAACTCATCCAACATCCTCCAACACCAACAATGCATTCATCTAATGAGGTCCATTGGTAATGTATGAAACGTCATCCAATCAAGTCCAGTAACAATTTATAATTTTACACAACTTCAAATAAATAAACACATTCATTATCCTTGTCAGTTACCTCCAAAAAGCTGCAGAAAAACTGCAACAAGATTCATGAATGCCGCTAATCCAAAGGAAATTATGATTGGCCTTCGTCTGCCCCAACGACGGATCACAAAAATTGACGCAAAGTAGCCAGGAAGTTCCAGAGCGCAAGCCAATATGATATTTGTGTAGATACTGCCCGCTAGTTCGTTCATGCTGACTGTGAACGCAAAGGAAGGAAGGAAGGAAGAAGATATTTATTAGACCCAGATATAAAATACAATTGCATAATTCAAATTAATTTAACATGGATCATGGTAACAGAACTAAGTTCAAAGAAAGAACGCTAACATTCTGCTACCATTTAAAACAATTCAAATACATTCATTTTATAATTCACATGGCAATAGCAAGAGCAGCACAGTGTTAGTAATAAATCCGTGGTTACAAGGGTATGGAAGGAGGAAGAAAAAGAGAGAAAAAATAAAAATAAAAAATTCAGAAAAGCACAGGTCTAAGCTGACAAAGTATAATGCATGAGTGGACAAGTAACAAGGAAATCCTTAAAAGCAAAGTAGAAGAAAATATATAATTTACAACATGTAGTTTAAAAAATAGGATACTACAACTTTCAGGTAAAGCTCTTTGAATTGAATTCATGTGATAAACAGGGAGCGACATGCACTTAAGACCAGGGGTGACACAAAGTTTGGAAACATAGATATTCTACGTTGAGATATACATATCATAGCGTGGGTCAAATACTGAGATACTCAATTTAATGAAATCCCAAGGAAAGCACCTCGAAATTTGTCACATTTTTCTAATGTTTTTCCCCTATTGGGAGATGTGTCTCAAGGAATTGGCCCCCAACAAAAATTGAAACACTAGCAGCATGGAATATTTGTCTGCTAGCAAGCTGTTTATTGATGTCTGCAGTATACCGTATTGTATATCTTATTGTGACCTTGATATCGAGGCTTTTATTATATCGCTGGATAGGTGTATCACCTGTCATCAGTTAAATGCTGGGAGTCTAACCTCTCATGAACTAGCAGAAGTCTTGCAACAATTTTTTCTTTTTTCACTGAATTTTTAAAGTTTTTTTTTTTTGCTGAGTATTCAGTAAAAATAGTAAAAAAGAACATAAGCAGCCGAATATGTAGATTTGGTAGAAAAACTACCAGACAATAATGACTAGAATTGTAGTTTTGCGGAGATCTTTCTGAAATAGGCGCCCAATTGAGACATTGGGTTTCTCTGTCGACTTTGCTGGGGCATCTTCTTCAACCTGAAACTTGTAAGAAAATCATGATGCTGAATATGAAAAGACAGTTTTTGCAAAAAACACTTTAATTTTTAATTCCGTTTCTGCCTTTTAATTTTTTTAACAACAGCTCTCTGGGAATAACTAGTTCGAGAAGATCGGTTGTCATTTTCAACTTTGAAGATCTTTGAATTTATATCAAACAGCAAATGTAATTCACATTAAACTTTAATATGCTACACAGTACACACTCTAAAAAAATATCTGCATAATTTTACCTGTTTAATGAATATGTTCACGGTGGCCTCTGGATAAGGTTTTCTATTGAATTTAGCCATTGTTTTGAATGTATCGGCAACTTCATTGTGTCGACCCATTGCAATTAACCATTTAGGAGATTCAGGAATGTAACTGAAGAAGAAAATTAATTGTAATTTCCTGTTGTACATTTGCATGAGATATGCCCCTATCAGCGTGCCTCGGTGGTCCAACGTCGGCCCGAAGCTGGTCCGATGCTGCTGACATCGGACTAACGCTGGGCCGACATTGGACCGCCGAGGCATGCTGATAGGGGCATAATAATCTAAGAATCGCAGTTGTTGTTGTAATTGTAGGGGAACGAGGGGCAAAACGGGCCGCCTAACTTCGAAGGCTCGTTGCACGAAGGTGGTATATCATGCGAATGCCAAATAAGGTCTGATCCATGAAGAAGTACCAATACCACTTGCTCAAACACAGAAAAGTGCTTTTTTAATAGTTCCAATTAAAATTTTCCCCTATTTTCAAAAATGCAACTTTATCCCATTTTGCCCCATGCTTGGGGCAAAACGGAATTTCATATGGGGCAAAATGGGAAGAAATAAAGTTGCAAAAGTTCTACAATAAATCAGCTGTTTTGATAATAGCCCAACAAAAAAGCTTGCTGACAAACAAAATTGCATTAATTCATGTCACTGTAATGGGAGAATATTGCAGAATAATAAGAGTAGGCCTAAACATAGCAATAAATTATGAAATCAACATCTCAATACAGGATGCAATTATAGCTGGGGAGTGATGCTAGTAATTCTACATTCTATGTAATTATTTGATAAATTATTTAACCATAAAGTTTCCAGGGCTTTGGAGTCGGAGTCGGAGTCGGGAGTCGGAGTCGTGGAGTCGGAGGTTTTTGGGTGGAGTCGGAGTCGGAGTCGGAGTCGAACTTTGATCTTCAGGTGGAGTCGGAGTCGGAGTCGGAGTCGAAAATTAATTTTGTGACTCCTGACTCCTTAAAAATAATTAATATAATTTACAAAATCCCAGTTACAACAACGTGAAATGTATCTTGAATTTTAACCAAGACTTCCTAAACAAGTATTCAAGAACAAAAGCCAATGGAAAATTTGTGGAAGTACTTTTCCCCCTGTTAATCATGTAACATTTGTGTGAAATAATGCCGATAAGCGGAGTCGGGAGTCGGAGTCGGAGTCGGAATTTAGGATACCTAAGGAGTCGGAGTCGGAGTCGGAGTCGCTTTTCAGAAAGCCAAAGGAGTCGGGAGTCGGAGTCGGTTCACTTACTACCCGACTCCAAAGCCCTGCCATAAACATTAGGTTACAAAAGAAACAAAATTTGTTAAATTTTGTGGAAATGTGAAATTTTATGAATATACACATTACTCTGATTTCCGAGTTTTCTTAATAATTCAACAATTTAAACTGGTATTGGATTTGACTATGCTTTTTGAAAGGTAGTTACATTCGTTTCAGTTTCAACAATACAGGGTTTTACTACTAAGCCTAAATCCTCAAGGTATTACTGATGACATAGATTAGATCCATAAATCTCTTGTGATTTTTAAAAATTTTGCCTGTTATATGGCCAGAAAGTGTATCAAATATCTCAAATGTCATGGTTGAATTGACCCAATATCAAGCTTCAACCTTTTCTAGGCAGGGATTGCTTTTTTGTGCTTCCCATTTTGCCCCCGCAGGAGGACTCCATCTTGCCCCAACCATGCAGGGTAGATTAATAATTACCTACTTACAAATGACTAAACACCAGACTACATTTTTTTGCTTAATAAGCAAGCTTAGTAGTCCTCTTATAACACTGGCTATGAATTATCCGGCTGGGAACGTCATTGGAGGTACTACACCATTTCCAAAAATTATGATTTTTTTAAGAAAATCTATCAAAAACTTCAAATTAACATAACTGCATACCTGTAACGTTCTCATCAACGAAACTCTCAGGAAAAGTTGGTCATAAATCCTATTTTATTTTCCAACCGAAAAATTAGAAGACAGGTCAAAACGTTCCGAGAAAACTTAAAAAACCATTTTGCCCCGCCGGTCCGTTTTGCCCCTCGTTCCCCTAAATACTCTCAGTCATGCACTGCAATGCAGGCACAAAATTCGTGGTGAGCCTTACACAATGATACAGCTCAGGGCAGCCATGGGCAGAGACAAGAGGGACATTGCCCAAGGTTCCCGTGTCGTAGCACTCTCCAGTGTTTGTGACCACCGTATGATGATGACTGATGAGAAGACTAGGAGTCTGGCACATACCCTATTAATTCAGGGATGCCCAGTGTCTTTCAGTTGCCCCAGCACAGATCACTGGATACAATGTTCATAGTTATGAATTCTTAAATTTGACTTTGAACATTCGTTTTTTTTTCGCTCTTCTAGAAACAAGTTGGCTTCCTCCATAAGTGGAATGAAATTCTAATTTGAGGTTTAAAAATATATTAGATATAAACATAACCTATCAAAAGAGTGTTTTTGAGATATTGGTAAAATGTGCACTCCTTGGCCCGATTTCACCAACATGTTGGTACTGGTCCAAACTGTTAGAGACCAGTCTCAAGTGCAAAAAACATTTCACCAACATCTGTGATGTACATACTTTGAACAGCTAAAAGATACATTAAATGAAGGTAATTTAGTTTCAAACTGCTATGCATTGAGTATATAAGTAATTTCCACCCTCAGTCAGTTGAAATTTGTAAAAAGATAATTGATAAAATTATATGATTAAAAATTAAGTTTCATTATTTCACATGGAAATTGCTGCATTACTTCCATTGGGAATTTGTAAATACGGGAAAAATAATCCCTTATTTATTTATTTTCACCTATTTTCATTGTCAAAATGCATATAAACCTACTTGAGACCTGTCTCAATTAGACAGATGAGAGAGACTCGAGTCCAAACACATTTCACCAACTTTTTGAAGACCAGTCTGAAAACAAGAGAGACTGGACAGCTGTCAGTATGATTCTTTGGACTCAGTCTGTTTGTTACTGTTGTTAACTGTTTTGAAGACCTGTTATACATGGTAAAGCAAGCTTAGTCTCTGATTGCCCTGTGCATGCTTTATGCAGGAGGATATTTCAAGTGGTGAAGGGGGAGGGTGCTAGGGGGTGGGGTTGCTGCCTCATCAAAATAGCTCATATATTGAGAATTAAATAAAACATATTCTATTCTGTAACATTTTTTCAATGCAGTGCTGTTGTCCCCAGATCATATAACAACCTCAGTTTATCAACAACCTCAGTTTATGCAAAGTTGTCATGTCATCAAGTTAATTCATTCTGAATTTTGCGAGGCTGAAAACTTAGTGGAGCTGCATGAAAAAGATTCCTGCAGAATGCCTTTTGGATGAGATGCTAAATTGGCTGCCCTTTGTATCAGAGACTGCGCTGAGCAAATAAAATATCCCTCTTATGGGGTAAATGTGTAATATGTTGAAGACTCTCACACTCTCTCCCATCTCATGAATCAACCTTCGTGAGCACCCAAAACTAGGTCTTATCTATCTATCTATCTATCTATCTATCTATCTATCTATCTATCTATCTATCTATCTATCTATCTAACTATCTATCTATCTATCTACCTATCTATCTATCTATCTATCTATCTTTCTATCTATCGTCCCATCTATCGATCCATCTATCTATCTATCCATCTATCTATCCATCTGCCTATTTATTGATCTATCCATCTATCTGTCTATCCATCTTTCTATCCATCTATCTATCCATCTATCTATCTGTCCATCTATATATCCATCCGTCCATCTATCTATCTACCTATCTATATCATGATGCAGGTGCAATGGTACATCAGTTACAAAAAGTATATTAATACAAATTATAGCCACTCTTTTCTTACAATAAGCATTGTCCTGAAAAGTTTACAAATGCAGGGCTCATGATCTGTCATTTCTCAAGTCAAATCGAGACTTGCTCACCAGTGAGAACTGCTGTTCAGACTAGCTCTGAGCAGGTCTCTATTCAGGCCTCTTTAGACTGTGACTCCCAGCTAATTCGTCTGAAGATTTTGTTGGTGAAACAGTTTTTGTGATTTAGACTTGTGATTCAGGTGTGAATAACATTGAAAAGATTTAGTGGGATTTGAGACCAGTCTGTTTGGTCAGTCTGAAAAGTTTAGACTTGTCCCAAGTTGATGAAATCGGGCCCTTATGTCTTTAAGTCATGAGGTTCTGCACCAACAGCTCACAATGACAGCCAACATGTGTGCCTACCCCCAGTACTCAAGCTTATCAGAGAAAATTGGGGGAAAAGCATGGAAACAGGAAAAATATGGGGAAAATAATTGTTCAGAACAAATGAAAAAATACGCCATTTTGACCCTTAAAAAGCCTTTGATGCCTGATCATATGGACAGGGGAATTTTAAATTCTTCTGGTGGCCCAGAGCAAGCCTTTGGGCAAAAGATGCCTTCATGATCACTTGACTGTGGGAAAGCAAGCCTTTGGGATATTTAAAAAAATGGCCAGGAAGTTCACAAAGGCAGCCTGATCATGTGATCAGGCTGATTAAGCCTTCTGCATGAAACAACCGCCTATTAAAGAAAGGTTTAATGGAAAATGCTAGATAAACTTCTGATGCGAGAGAAAAATGGTTTTATTCAGCCAATTTTAAATTAAGAAATAAGACAGTGTCATTTTTTCAAAAAATGTCATGACTTACTCCATGGATGAGGAATCCAGCAATATCAGAATATTTCTCAAAATTTATTATGCAAGTAAAGCTACTGAAATCACTATATATATAAAAAAGTATATGTTCGTAATCGGTGGCTGTACTGAATTAAAGTTACTCCTCATATTATTGCTTTACATGCCATCCTAAGTTTTTGTTACAAATTAAAAATAGTAGGCCTTATGTATAGGCCTAATGTATTTATTGGGAGAGAGATAAATAAACAGAATGTTAACTCACAAATGATAAGTGATGATGAAAATGTTGAAAGGTAGGACAGAGATTTGAAGCCAGCGAAAGTGTGAGATCGCAAATCCGAGACCTGCTACGGTCAAGCCTCCAAGAGAATACATGAACATGACAATAATACCGGCAAATGATGTCCATTGGACTGACAGAATTTCTGATACTGGAACATAAAACATCGAAATAATATAGGGAATAAAAAGGTTATTGAGATTACTTACTGAAAGTTTGAGGTTCATGAGACATATACATTTGATCAATAAAAAATACAATTTTATGCTTCAATGGTACAAGGAAAGAAGGTCAAATAAATGTTATGCAAATCTTCAAAACTTTTAATTTCTCTTATAAGGTTCAGCAAGCAAATGACAAGAAGTGCCATATTTCTTTTGCCAAAAGAAATAACAATACTCACACAAAACAAAAGAGGTAAGCTCAACGCCTCTCACAGTGATTGAGAACAAGAAACGCAAGACAAGGAAGGAATATATCTCAGGGTTAAAGACGCAAGAAAGTCCAAGGACTAAGCCAAGAAATGCCATGACAGAAAGAGTATTTTTACGACCGACCCTGGAAGCACACAAAGGTTATAAGGAAGTATTTTTATCTGATCAGCAGATAAAACAAAAGAATAACACATAAAATGTTTAGACAAACAATGGTGCTATGCTACAAATGGTTGTTGAAGTAAAAGTAAAATAGTAACAACGATATATATGTACATTGTACATTTTTGTGGCATGGTATTTTATGAGCCTTTATTTTGCCAATTGATTCATGAATGCAACCAACAATTTAAAAAAAACTGAAACATTTATTAATTTGCGTTTTTCAAACTTAAATAAAAAACATAGGCTGCGTAGCAGCAAACTTTCAGCGAAAAAACACCATTAAATTAGGCAATTCCAAATTTCTTTTAAATATTTTTCGCAATATTTCAAAAAGTACAAAATATCAAGGTTCAAGAAGCGATTGCAGTTTATAATGTGGTAGGATTAGCAATAGCTACTTGGGCCAATATCAAATATCCAACAATCAGACCATCAAAAGGCATAACTAGACCATACAGGCTACATGTGTACAAAATTTCATCCATGTACATGTAATAGTGGCTGAGTCCTGGCCCGGAAACAATATGTCTGCCAACAGCCCACCGCCCGGATGCCGGACAACCCGCCCTCCCGGCGGATGGACAACTTTTGACCTAAGTGACAACAATACCTTCTTCGAACTTTGTTCGCTGAAGGTAAAAATATCACTTTTACCTGTCTGCTATTTGTCCAGAAATGAGAGAGCCAACTAGTAAGCCCCCTTGGTAGGTGTTAGTGAAAATTTGTCTCATAAAAGCGTAATTGCAGACAGTTGACCACTGCAAGAATATATTAGTTAAATAACAATTTTTACTAAAGGATTTTGTCATAATTGCAAACAGTTTGCCTCGGTAAGAATAATGTTACAATCACCACTTTGAAGAAATGACAATTGCATCCTGCCCAAAAACTTTGGAGTCAATCCCTATTATAGCAATGTCTCAATTACCCTCAAATGCTTCAAGTGATATTTTAAGATTCTCCTGTTTAGCAAATGTTACAATTGATTGTTTACACTGCTATGGAGAAATTAACAACAATTAGCACCACACCAATTTAAGTTAATAGCAAGTTTAGAGAAAAATACATAAAAGATAGTTAACCTCACTTGCTAGAAAAATACAGAAAAGAAGGTTACCTCACTTGTTAGAAAATAGAGAAATGAGGGTTACCTCACTTGTTAGAAAATCGAGAAATGAATGTAACCTCACTTGTTAGATAATAGAGAAAAGAAGTTTTCCTCACTTATTAAAAATATAGAAAAGAAGGTTACCTCAGTTGACAGAAAATAAAGAAAAGAAGGTTACCTCACTTGTGAATGTCTCTTCATATTCCTCTTTGTCAAACACCCACTCATGACAGGTAATAGTAGGGAGGGTTTCAAAAAGAGTTTGGTTCCAAGAAAGAACTTCTTCGATAGAAGTATTCGTCCAATCTATGTCCACCATATTACATGTGTCTCGTTCGCCTGAGGTTGGGTCAATTGGAGCAACTTGGAGCAGTGTGTTATAAGAGTAAATTTCTCCGTTTTTCACGTCACAGACGTGGTCATGGTGCGGTCCAAGTAAATTCATTCCCAGTGTGTTGAAGGCATTATAGAATGAGCATAAACCCAATAGGATCATTAATACAATTTGGTATGGACCCATCTGTCCAACTTGTTTTAAAACTACTTCGTAATCAATTCTCTTTTCTAGTTTGAATATATTTCAAAATTTTGAAGAGAAAACTTTAGATCTTTTTTGAGCGATATGTATAATAATCTTTTATATTGCAAAAAATGTTATGTTTATGTTTACATTTTGATTGCTCAAAATTAATTTTTTTAATGTGAAATTTCTAGATATTTATAATTTTGGAATTTTCCTGAATTTGAAGAAATTGTGTGGAACTACATTAACTGAATTCAAAATGGCCACCGCCTTGCTCAATCACTCTTAGCTGTTGCTGATGATGCAGCACGACTGTTTCCTGGAATTCGATTTCTCTTATATATACATATTTTATCTGGAACAGGTTAAGACAAAATTAACATTGCACAAACACTTGAGGGATATAAGTATTCAATTGACCTAGTGATCATAAATAGGTTGCCCCAAAAACCAGAGCAAACTGGACCGGCTGTCTGGATTTTTATTGCTATCAAGAGTTTTTCATTTAATTTTTTTTCATAGTGCATGAATGATGCAATTTGTACCTGGAGCAATAATTCAAATTTTCTCTGTAAAACCCAGCAGTGATTTAAAAAAAAAATTAATCAAGCATATATACAATGTATGCTGAAGAAATTTCCCCTTTGAGCAAGCACCTGTCTTTTCTTTTCTTTAATCATATTAGTATTTCTTAACTTCTGTTGATCTGTATTTTTGTTACATCCTTATGAGTGAACAAATCTTTATGCATTTTTTTAAATTCACAATTTGTTTGATTTTTGCAATGATTTTCATTACGAAGATTTTCAGTTGTTTTACAAAACCTTTATTTTTAACAAGCATACTTGAAAAGAAAATAGTCTTTCTTCTTTCCAATAAATTAAATGAAATAAAAAAAACTGATTTGGAAGATTTGTTTCCAACCCTTTATTGAATAAATAATGAGACAAAGTCGACCAAATAGGTAAACTACTGTGTATTTAGTGATAAAAAACCAAAATATTGTGAGGTAGACGTTAACATAATGAACCCTTTAAATACACTTACACAATCAATGTTTACTTTTTCAGGACTAAATGACAATTGCATAATTTTGATAACTGTACAACAAAATATTTACAGTTGACCATTGATCTTTAAAGTGAAGCAAACACAAGGTTGGTTACAGAAACTGAGTGTTATCTGATGAAAAGGTTAGTCTCATTATGATAGCGAAGTCCTGAAAAAAATCATTTCTTTCGACACATGAAAGACACTTTGCTATCATATAACCTCCAGGCCCCACAACCAAGTTTGATCGTTGAAGAACAATTACAATTATTATTTCTTTGATTTCCTACTTTTGTTTAGTTTGTGAATATTGAAACAGTAACACACTAATGTGATAGAATGGTACAACAACAACACAAAGATGACAGGTGTAGCTTTTTAAGTGCAAAAAATGATGAGGTTTTGTCAGTACAATTCTGCTCTCGATGAAGAAAACAACACAAAAACAAGTGTAGAAGATCTTATTATCGTTTTCACAGCTTTGTGTATTTTAAAACTTCTGTTGCAGTAAAACCGTGACATCATCGGGTATCTATGAATGTGATTGGACTAATCATCAACTTGTGACACTAAATTTAGAATTTGACATAACGGTTAAAGACAAAGGAATTTAAAACTGCCAGGCAATGTTATTGTTTGTGTACAACCACAACAAATAACTTCTGTCTAAGCAGAGTGTTATACCTTACCGGAGGAGTCTCAACGTTTTCAAAAGTATGTTATTGTTTTTCACAAGAAAATAGTCATCACAATTCCAAACAACCTTTTTTAAATATGTTGTCAGTCATTGTAAATCTCCCTTGAGGATAAGTATGTTTGAAGGGCTTCAAAAGGGTTTAGATCTGCATGGGGAATTAGCTGGTGACTCCATCCTACAGATGCCCTGGTTGACGACAAACTGTTGCACAACTCTGCCTCAGTGGGGACGAGCATTTTCATCCATCAGGACAAAGCCCTCACCAACATCTCCAGCATAGGGCATTACCTGTGGTGTCAGCACTTCCTGGACGTTCCTGTTGGCAATGAGGTTGCCCTCAATCATAGGTGTACGGGACGTGCGATTTTTGGGGGGGGCGAGCGACATTTGCCCGAATTTCGAGATCTAAATTTAGTACCATTTCAAATGAAATAGCCTGGAAATCACTAATTTAAAATAGTTTTTACCTAATCATCAGCCAAAATTTTTTAGCCTTTTTGCCCGAATCTAACTGTTTCCAAAACTTTTGGGGGGGGCGACCGCCCCCCTGCCCCCCCCCCCTCCAATACGCCTATGCCCTCAATAACCAAAAGATTAGTCCTACCTGTCTCACTAATCCCTCCCCCGACCATCACACTTCCTCCACCATAAGTGAGTTACAGGCTGAACATAGGGCATCAATAGGATGGTGTGGCCAGCTGAATACCCCAGATCTAAACCCTATTGAAGCCCTGTGGGACCAGATAAAGTGGGATGCATGCAAATGCATAGCAGGAGACACTGATCTTGCTGACTGGAGACGCATCTTGGTGGAATAATGGGCCGGCATACCCCAGCAGAGGATAAGGAAACTCATTTTTTAATGAGAAAAAGATGTCAACAGGTGTACAACAGCTATGGTGGACATATAGAGTATTGATGTTGTGGTTGAAGATTGACAATCATTGATTTCATGAAATTGATGTTTTTGCTGTTGTTGGGCCACGTTAGACCACTTTCATCCAGTAAATAAAGTTAAATTTGGATCATTAATGAATGATACCACTTCTTATGTTATTTTTTAATTTTCCATGGTTTTCTTTCGTTATCTGGGATTTTATGTGTCAGTTGACAGAACCTAAAATTGTTGAAAAGAGGAGTAGTTTCACTCGCGACTTTCTCATGTGGGCAAAAATTATGTCATCAAGCCACAATTGCACACAGTTTGCGTCAATATACCAGTTTATACACTCAAAAAATTTCATAAAAATCTGATGAGCACTTTAAAATATATTTGAGTTATTCTAAAGGGGGACTTATTTTTGTTGAACTGTTTAAATCTGCGAAAACATGCAACAACAAAATTAAGTCAGATCAAGAAGGCAGTTGATTGATATATATGTTCACATGCAGCTCTGTCCACAAGTTGACCGCTATTTGCTGCCACCTAGGGGTAAGATTCGCGAGCACCATGCAGTGAATGGTCAACAGAAACTGAGAACTCACACAACTTTGCCTGGAAGAAACCCGAACAATCCCTGCATTCAGTGACAGCCTAGTCTATTTCCAAAAAAATGTACATGGTTTAGTCACTAACCACTTTCTTTAAATTGGCAAATAAGTAGAGGCACCTTTTGGAGATTTTGCACTTTTGTCCATTTTTGAGCCCTTGTATAAACACACCTAAGCCAGAAACATGAGTTTGATGCCAAATATGAAATATTTGGGTGGAAGTTGTTCCAGTGTGACGATACAAAA
This sequence comes from Platynereis dumerilii, assembly GCA_026936325.1. Classification (NCBI taxonomy): domain Eukaryota; kingdom Metazoa; phylum Annelida; class Polychaeta; order Phyllodocida; family Nereididae; genus Platynereis; species Platynereis dumerilii. The sequence continues at coordinate 1,117,238 of JAPTHN010000054.1, forward strand.
TGTGTGGTATTGTTATTTGGGGAGTTATACACCTCTGAAGTTGGCTGAAACCACAATTTCGAAAAAAAATGAAAAATAGCCTTTAATTTCAAGGGCTCCTATCTCGGTGAGTTTTTGAGTCACGGACCTACAATTTTGCAAATTTGAATATATCTGGTAAGTGAACAACAGTAATAATGTGAATTTCTGAAAAGCTCATGAGAAATTCAGAAGCCCACAGTGACCTCTGCATGCTCCAGTTGCTTCAGTTGACATTGGGGATCATTGTAACAGCAATTGAGATTGGCCAGTTTTAAGCTAGTTTGAAACAAAATAAGAGGTGTGAGCATGGTTGACAAAACAATCTGGGAACAACATTGGACCAATTGCAAGATTTTACAATGTTTTAGTTTGACTCAATTGTATTTTCTCTGTTGCTAAATTCCTTAATTCCCACAGTTTATCATACAGGTTTAGACAACAATAGAAACTAACAACACAAAATAATAACTGTCAATTTGGGGATCACGTCAAGGTTGATCAATTGTAAAACACTCCATCATTGGCTGAAGGCTTTCATGACCTTTGATGCTCTGATTTCATGGCCCAGATCAAATAAATCAATGAGACGAGACACTAAGATCATCCTGGGCTTCTAATAGGATCACAAAAATCAGGAGTGCAGAACCTTGTTGCATTTCATTGCTGTTGGACAGGTCTGAGCTCAAAGGATTTTGCCTGTGCTAAAACAACCTTGAAGATGTCCTTGAGTTGGATAAGTTGAAAACGAAGTTTCTAAATGTAGAACCGATGGATATAGGATACCCAGAGGAAGAGTGTTGCATGTGATATTCTCCAGAAGCTGTTAACGAGACAGGAGCAGATGTCAGACTGTGATGGATAATCTGCCTTTATATCTATAGGATGTCAGCTTGCTCAAGGTCAAGAGTGCTGAGTAACTCAGAAATGAATATTCATATACACGTATGCGATGTTTACCATTTCGGTTTGTCATACAAATACACATGGTGGTCTAAGGGTTAAACATGCTCAAGCAAAACCACAACAGTTTCTGGAGAGGTGCTAAATGATACAAAGGACATAAAACATCAAGTCACTAACCTATGCAAAGTAAATATGCCACAAAATCCAGTAGGAACCAGCAATGGCTCAACTGTGGGTAAAGATTAAATTTTGTTTTGGCGAAAGTAGGAAATAATTTCAGTCTCTCTGGCACCTTGAAAGGATTTCCCCAAAGTAAGAAGTTGTCACGTTTAGGGATAAAATTTAATGTCATATCTTAGTCCTCGAATCTTTTAAGCAGGATGACAAGGCTTAGATTCTGTCATTGCCGGGAGAAAGAAGCTTCGTGTCTAAGTAAAAAGAGTTATACACTCTAAAAAATGTTGGGACAAAATTGGTTTTATAGATTCAAAACGGTTTTTTGAAAAACCAATTTTCAATGCAAAAACCAACATGGATTTTTAAAAAAAATTACAATGACAGTTTGGGGTTTTCTACTTATACAAACTTTCATGTAACAAATGATGTGACAGAATGTCATGAAAAACCAACTGCATCCAGCAATCTACACCATTCTGTTTGTGTAATAAATTTTGAAAACAAAAATGTCATAGAAGTTGTATATCAAAGCATTCCATTTTTGCAACCAGTTAGAAATTCACGAAAAAAATCTTGCAATTGCTTTTGAATTGTTTCTAGAATAACAACTGTTTGCAATCTTAAAAACAAGGTCTTATATGGAACCTTTAAAGATTCTATAAGCTGGTATAGACAAGGAACCACAAAAGGTTCTTATTCAACTTTTAAAAATGTCCCAGCAGCAAGCAAAAACAACACATAGATAATCCAGCTGTAATGAACTCCCACAATGGGACCCCTTTTTCTCAAGTTGGGAGCATAGAGCTCCATCACAGTAACATGCAAGAACTATAGCAACTGCAACCTTATCCTTTCAACGACGGCGTTTTAACTTCAAATTTTCCGAAGTGCAATATCTTTAAGATATTTTTGTTGGAAATCCATGGTCTCAACTACCATTTATTACAGATCTCATATTAGTGTGCCATGTTCTTTTCAACTGCCACAGTCATGCGCATGTATACCAATAAATACCCTATAAGACAATACTATTAGTTATTTGTTGTTTGCTTGGCGGATACAGGATTTACCTTCCCGAAGATAGCTGTATCTGGGCGAAGCGAAGCTGAGCCCGGATACAGCTATCTGAGGGAAGGTAAATCCTGTATCTGCCAAAAGCAAACAAAAAATTACGAATTTCTCCGACCACATAAAATAATAAAACCCCCATTACAGTGTAGTTCAATGGCTTGAATATTACAATGGTCAGGTGTGACGAGCGTTAATTAATTCAGAAGCAGACCTGACATGAATGATGTTCATAGCTTTGAACTACACTGCTATTGGGTTTTATTTATAGTAATTTTATACCTGCAATAATTTTATCAGTGGTCTTTACTAAATTGTAATCTAATAACTTAAAATTCTCTAAGTTAGTAGCAGCAGTTTGTTGTGACGTAACCAGCAGCCCGTTGTGATGTCATGATATAAACAATCACTGCCCATTGTTTGCATAACAACGTCTGATAATTTATGAGTGATTGTGACGTCATCACTGCAGGATACAGAAAATATCTGTACAGGCCAAGCAGCCTGACAGATACAGGATATATACCTACAGTTCTCAACCAATCAGAATCAAGCATTGGCCTTGGTGGTCGGATAATATTAGTTATTTGTTGTTTGCTTGGCGGATACAGGATTTACCTTCCCGAAGATAGCTGTATCTGGGCGAAGCAAAGCTGAGCCCGGATACAGCTATCTGAGGGAAGGTAAATCCTGTATCTGCCTAAAGCAAACAACAAATTACGAATTTATCCGACCACATGGTATAATAAACCCACGGAGGAGATGCCACACCAAACAGAAGTGTGATTTCTGTGAAAGGTCTTCTTCCTGCTGCAAAGCATTAAGGAAAACTTTTTCTGTGACATCACAGATCATACTGTCATAGGTTCCTAGGGCGACAGCAGACGTGACGTCACCTGGTGTGAAGCCTGCACCAATTACAGAGCAGTAAAATTTAAACAGGAAGCACCTATTGTATTAAATGAGAATTCTTGGAGGCACGTTGTATCTTCTCTTACAATATTATCTTACTAGTACCTTCAAGTGTGTGGGTTCTCGTGAATAAACCCCCCATAACAATGTAGTTCAGAGGTACTATGAACATCAGGCGTGCCAGGTAGGTCAACTCACCATTGCTTCGCAAGTTCGGTGCAGTTATTTGACAATATTAAGAAACTGGGTAAATGCACCAGGTCAGATGTCTTTGCTTAAACTGACTCTACCAAATCATCAACTTTTGCATGCAATTTGAAAAAAAATATGTGCAATGGTTATCCTACAGGAGATGATTTGTTGCAAAATCCTGCCCTTTTTTGGGGTCACCATGTTTGGCAACTTTTCTTATGAAAAGTGAATTCAGCCCACAATTAATCACTGTCTGGCTAAATCAAATAGCCAGTCAAGTCATTTGAACCCTTGTGAAGGTTCCTGGATTTTTTTTTTCTAGTTGTTTTAAAATTATGCGCCAAAAACATGCTTTTTATTTTTCAAAGTCAAGCAAAATGACAAAAACTTTAACGGGAGGTATGGGTGACAAGGGCACTTTTTTGCAATTTTTAGAATAATGGTTCATATTTGGTATCAAAAGATAGGTTTTAACTAAACTAGATAATTTCAGGTAATTTTGCATTTTTGTGATGAATGGTTGCCATGGTAACCAGTTTAAAAGGCGAAAAAAGGCTGATTTTTACTGCTCACGGGATGTGAAATTTCTGAAGTTACAGGCATGGTAAAATTTTTTTGAAAAAACTGATGAAAGAAGAAAAGCCAAATGAACATATTTACAGAACAGATTTTTGATATTCCTTTTAATAGTGTCAGGAATAGGGGTAAAGTAGACAAAAGTCATTTTTGGTGGAAAAAATGCTTGTTTTTATGGCTGCAATATCAAATAATTTTGTTACACAACAAAAAATTTCAAAATTGTTTAGTAAATATGAAGAAATTTTTTTAAGGATTCCGTTGATGTATCCCATGAGTTCCTAGGTTGAACAGTGGTCAAGATTTTTCACATCCAGTGCAGGGTAAAAGAGGTTTTTTGCACATAGCAGAAAATGGCAAAATTGTGACTTAACGTCATTATAGGCAATTTAGCAATGAAAACAAAGAGGCCTATCAGTGGCTATTTCTCCAAAACTAATGAAGCTACAGGCATGATATTTTGCAAAGATTCAGTAATCATTGTCATGTTTCACCAAAGTAAATACTGTGCTGCCATGGCAACTGCTTTGTTGTGTGTACACCTTTGAAATGACACATCGCTGCTCGTTCACTTCTAAAGTGTGTTGATGATGTTGTATTTGACATTGTTTTAAGTGATAAAAGAGACATATTTTGACATAATTGAAGTTTGCACTGGGTGCCCAAGTTCATGTAGGTCGAATATATGAAACAAAATGAATTTGTGTACCTTACTGAAATTCGGGTAATTTCTCACACATACCTCCCCTTAAAAATCCCATTTTTGGTCACATGACCATCCATTGTAACATCACCATAACAGAATAACAATGGTGAAGCAATGAAAGATGTTGAAAACTATTCACTTCACATTTCTGATCAATTAAACATGCATTGGCATGCTTCAATGCAAAATTATTGTACTGTAAAGTCAAAAAGTTGCCAAACAATGGTGAGTTGCGAAGCAATGGTGAGTTGACCTATGATGAGTGATTTAGAAGCAGACCTGACACAAATGATGTTCATAGCTGTGAATTAACTACACTGCTATTGGGATTTATTTATGTGCCACAATGATTTATCAGTTGTCTTTACTAAATTTTAGTCTGATAACTTCAAATTCTGTAAGATAGGAGCAGCAGATTGTTGTGACGTCACCAGCTGCAGCCCATGCCATTGTGACGTCATGACAAACAATCACTGCCCATTGTTTGCATGACAACGTCAGATAATTTATGAGTGATTGTGATGTCATCACTGCAGGATACAGAAAATATCTGTACAGGCAAAGCAGCCTGACAGATACAGAATATATTCCCACAGTTCTCAGCCAATCAGAAACAAGCATTGGCGTTGGTGGTCGGATAAAAGCGTATGCAATTCGAATTTGGAGATTGCAGAAGCAGGGTCATTTTGCAAATAACATACATCTCACTTATATTGATAATGTTCTGCCATGCAAAATATTTTCTCTTTTATAGTACACTTCAACCTCACCTTACGACCACCTCACTAAAACGGGCACCTCGCAAATACGACCACCAAGGCCTGGAACCAAATATTTTACTTGTATTTTATGCTTAACTAAACCTCTTTAATGCGGGCACCTCGCTAATGCGGGAAACTCGCAATGTATTTGCATATTTTGAAAAAATACAAAACTAATGGGAGTCTATGTCAAAGTCACATGACAAATTCCGATTAGAAGACACCCATAGCAGTGATCACAAACTGTTATACATTGTTTGTTGCTATGTGTGCTTTTAGCAGTTAGACATGACATAAAAATGTATAAGAATCTGCAACTTATAGAACTAACAACACCCAACAATAACTGTGAATTTTGAGAAAATGTTTTTCATAGTCAACTGTCAAATTTGATAGAATCTGTGACAAATATATCAAAACACAATGTCCAAGGCATTTCTTGGACCTGCCATATGGTCGTGTGTCGTGATGTTGTACAATTTGAGAAATTTTACATTTATATGATGATTACATGTACATTTCTTGTATGTACCATCACTTATTATACATCACTGGAATGCTTAGCTTCTATTGTTTCATATTGACCTTAAAAAATTTATCTTCCTTACAGAATAAGGCTGATAGCCATCAAAAACCTTGAGAAAACAGGTGATTTTTTTGTGTCCCCCGTTACATCAGATTTGAAAAAATCATCTTAAAGGTGAGATTGCATGCCAATGACAAAAGATATCTTGTTCTGGTTTTCTCTGCAGTAATACCCAATTCCTCATAAAGCCCTAAAAGCTTACATCGTCTATCTAGGTATCATCATGTCTTTTGCAGAGCCTTTAATGCAAAGCAACGTCAACCTGTCCCTCTTGCCGAAAAAAATCAACATGTTTTTTAAAATTTAGTCTGAAACCGTTAATATTGAAGCTAGGAACTTCAAACATAGCTCACAAAAATGCTCATGAGTTCTACTTTCAATTGCATATCTCAGATTTTGTGTGCAGGTAAACCACTTGCTGTACAGCTTGTCTAGTTTACCCTGAATTTTTTGTAACACCTGCAAAAAACATTCAAGTTGGAGAGGGGTCATGAGTTTCAAACCATCAGTACTCGAACCAGTAAAATTATGCAATGTGGAAAATGCTATTGCCCAAATGCTCATAAATCAGGGTACATTGTGGTATAAAATATGGTTAGGTTTGCAATTATTTTCTCACTTCTGTGTTGCTCTGAAAAACCCTGAAAAAAATGTAACACATGCACGCATGACTGGTACAGATTTTTATGCTGGCTTCATAGCAGTGTCTTGGACTTCAAAAATGACCAAAAAGTGATCGAACTAATAAATAAAACTTCTTAATTTACTTTTGTGCCCTTATATTGTGAAAAAGGGCTGGAATTTCTATTAAAATATAAGGATTGCTCTGAAATTACATACTCACTTGAGATATTGATTTCTTATCACTGCACAAAAAATGATACTGGCGATATATGCAAGATGTCACATAAATTTAGGATAATCATTGAAGTAAGATGTTTGAATTAGTTCTTAGGTATATTGGTAATGTTTTGAAACCTTTTACTTGAGAATTTGAGATGAACTCAGCCTTCCAGCTTAGTTATACACGTGATGCTTGGAAACGTTTTTTGTGGGTTGCTGTATCATAACTTTGTGGGTGTATTTATTAGTTTTGGAGAAGAGATACATCTTTTCATTGTCTTGGCCAACTTCAGTGACAATTTCATGGTGATACATGGAGTGCTTTGTATTTTACAGCAGCTTTAGTTGAAAGAAGTAGTTTTCGAGAAAAACGCATTTGAAATCTGGATTTTACATTGATTTGTGTATTGAAAAAATCTGTTAATGCCATATACAGACCTAATTATTGCATAAACATGCTTGATTTTGGTTTAATTAGTTGTCGTGAGGCTATTTTAGACATTTTTGAAGAAAATAATTTTTGGTCCAAAACGGCCATGTAACGCAAATTGTACGACCTTGTGACATGCGACCATATGCTAGTATATGGATGGATTAAATCAATCTACAAGCCCTGATATACCATATCTATCAATGACTGGTACTTCCGCTCGTGGCCACAGTGCTCTTGTGATGTCAGTATCAGCATAATAATTTCACAGTTTGTATATTCGCCGTTTCAGCTGTGTCACTTGAAACCCACGATGATCACACCATTACAAATCCACAATAAGCTGTTGCATTGTTGCTCAACACTGATTATTCTGTTTCATGTTTTCAGTATCTCCAAAAGTTACTAATTCAAGCTAATGCATTGATTTTGTGTATTTATCTGCTATAGGTACTGCTATCAGTTTTAGCACTTTTACAACAAAACTAATTCATTCACTCTCACATTAACTTGTTGGTCTGAGAGGTAATCATGTTCTGCTCTGTCTTGACAAAAATAATATACTCATGTTATGGTCCTGCCTATGGATGCTGGATTAGGGTCTGCTTGGGGTGCGACCTTGGCCAAGGTCACAGTGGCCCCAGCAGTGACCAGCTCCATCCTCATGCAAGTTAGTCAGTTGGGCTTAGACCACCAAGCTGTAAGGTTAGGGCAGGGGAAGGCTAAGAAACCTTCCAAACTTATTCACACTTGTTCCTTTCAGTCACTGTTAGGATGTTACAAAATTGGCGCCCGATGGGGGACCAGGAAAGTCCTTCTGAAGACTGGAACCTAGTTTAAACTTAACATGACATCACATGTTGGATTTTTCACTTTTTTGTTTTATCTTTTGGACTTTACATTTTGAACTTGGAAAATGAATCTACCCTCAGATAAGTGTGTTTAATTTGGTTGAGTTTGAATATATAGCTTTTTGTTCTGAGCAAGAACATTTCCTGTTAATTTTAGCCTTATGTTCTGAGTAAGAACATTTCCTTGGAACTGTGACATTCTGTTCTGAGTAAGAACATTTTGTGTAAATTGTTTCAGTGGTTTTTTTGTTCTGAGTAAGAACATTTCTTTGGAAATTTGGTGTTTTGTTCTGAGCAAGAACATTTTGTCTGAATTGTTTCCTTTTGTTCTGAGTAAGAACACTTTGTATTTGTTCTGAGCAAGAACATTTACATTGTACAATGCACATGCATTAGTGTACTGTGTGAATTTTTGGGAAGATGAGCAGCTGAACTGCAGCTCAGGCCCCAAGCCAACCCAAGCAGGTCAGTCAGAAAAAGGCGGGAAACCTGCCTGCAGGACAAAGGGCCAAAGCTTGGATACCAAAAAGAGCGGGAACTCTCCCTGCAGGACAAAGGCATAGGTCAAGGAGCATATCCTAACCAAGTAAAATGCCTTGTCTTAGGCCTAGGCCCTGGAGAAGGGACACTGATCATGAAAATGACAGTTACTGGCCTACAACTCCTCAGTCAGTTAATGATGGGGAAAACCTTGAAGACACTCCAGAGCATCCACTGGAGAATTCAGAAGAGCAATCTCCTGAAAATGTTGAATCTCATGAAAATGTTGAATCTCCTGAAACCGATGAGCAATCTGTTAGACTAAGTTCTTTTGAACAAGAAGAACTGACTCCAGAGGCTAACATTCAACATTTGTCTCCTGTGCTGCCCAAGAAAGGGCAAAAAGGCCAAAGAAAGGTGATTAGTAAAAGGAGGGCACTGAGAAGTGTTGAAACCCCCAAGAGGACTGCAAAGTCCGTAAGAAGGTCAAATCTGACCCACAAAAGGGCCAGAGGTTCACACAAAAGAACCAGAATTCAACAAAAGCAAGTTGCAGATTATTTTCATGAACCTGAATATGACAGCTCTGATTCTGACAACTCTAGAGGCCATGTGAGTGTCAGTCCTGAGAAGGACAGATCACATGTAGTGGCTGCTGTAGCAAGGAGGGCCCGTGGAGGGAGCCCCAGGGAGGCTGTCCTGAGCCCCCCTGCACCTGCTAAAGCACACTATGATCACAGGGGCCCAAAGTGGAGAAGGCGAAGAGAGGTGTCACCTCCAAAATTGGATGGTCAAAAGCTGACATTCAATGATTATTTGGAAGAATTTTGTAGACTTGCAGAATTTAATAAGTGGGATGAGGATGAGCGTTGTTTCCATCTCTGGAAGAGCATTTCTGGGAGTGCTAGAATGAAAATTCTTGCAATTCCCTATGTGAATACTTGGACAGATCTTGTGAAACACCTGAAAAAGGTGTTTAGTTCAGAGAGAGCTGTGGAGGCATACAGAAGCAAATTTCTGGATGCAAAGAAAGGTTCAGAAATGGATCTTGAAACCTATGCTCACTATCTCTGGGATCTGGCAAGGAAAGCAAACCCGCTCTCTGTCCCAGAGGAGCAGGAAAGATTTGCAAAAGAAAAGTTTATGGAGACAGCGGGGGTGTCACATATGAAGTTCTGGTTAAGAGCTTTGAAACCCCAGACTCTCCAAGATGCTATTGACCTAGCCACTCAGTATGACTCAGCGCAAGCGGTTGTAAAGCCACACAAGCCAGAGACTGTAACTCAAGGTCACCCAATTGTAGCTTCTCTAGCTGCAGCATCCTCTGAAGTTGGAGATGAAGCAGAGATAGACCTAATGCCTAATTTCCAAGGGAGCTTGGATTGTCTGAACAAGCGGATCCACAGGGTGGTGAAAGACCTCCTGCAGGATCAGCTGGAACAAGAAGGACCAAACAATGGTCAGAAAAATGGCAAAAAGGCATTTAGGTGTCATAAGTGCCACAAGGTGGGGCACCTGAAAAGGAACTGCCCCCAAATTGAAGGCAGAACTGCCTCTGAGAAACCCCAAATGCCGGTGAAAAACCAGCAGGAACAGGGGTCTGACAGTGATTCTGAAATCTAACTGAGGCATGGAGGCTTCTCCCCCTCAGTGACAAGTCCTGTGCAGGGCTTGGGTACACCTGGGATGGATCTGGCCTGAGAAGGCCAAGGTGCAGGATAAACAAGAGCATGTTATCTTGTGGAGGCATTGGATCCCAGGTTTTCATTTTCTGGTATTGTTGTGGATACTACCCTGAAAAGGGTTGTGAAACAATTGTGGATACCATCCTGGAAAGGGTGGGGAACAATTGCATTGTGTGACTGACTACCCTGAAAAAGGTGGTGCAATCATTTATTTTAATGATAGACTACCCTGAAAAAGGTGGTGGAATAATTGTATTTTGTGACAGACTACCCTGGAAAAGGTGGTGGAACAATTGTATTTTGTGACAGACTACCCTGAAAAAGGTGGTGGAACAATTGCAATGTGTGACAGATGGATACCAGCTGAGCACATCAGCTGGGTCACATTGTATTTTGTCACATGGGGTAAGATAATCAGTTGTGTGTCTCACTGATGAACTTTTACCTGTTGTATATCTAGGTGAATCAACCTTGATTTAAAGATGTTTTTCTGAGCTGACAGTGTTTAAACTGTCAGGCAAAAACAATCAGAATTGGCACAAGGAAGATTTATCAGCTGGTTTAACTGCTAAAATTAGTGAAGCAAGTTGGTTTAAGCTGATCAAATCAAGTGCGTGTGCAGGAAATGGTTGTGGGCATTGCTGTAAAGCAAGGTTACAAAGAACTACCTGAGCATTGTCAAATGCTTGATGAAAACCACAGATATTTTGAATTGGCAGGGTGGATTGTTGCTGGAAACTCTGCTGTGGTATTGGAGTCAGATCAGGGAAAGCTGCCTGGCCTGATGAGGTCACGGATTGATGAGGTCTATGAGGCTGCTTAAGCCCCATGCCCCCCTGGTGTTGACTTTGGTGATAACAAGCATCAGGAAAAGTCCCTGGTATTTGGGACTGCCCTGTTGGTGAACATGTTGGAATGGCAGGCTGATCTGACCTTGACCCTTAATGCAACTCCATTTGTGCAGGATGGCTGTGCAAGCCTCCAGAAATGTTTGAACAAAACATTGGTTTTCAATTAAATTCTTAAAATATGTTTTAAGAGGGGAGAGAGAGAGAAATGGATAAAAACGTTTTTGTTTATGTTTTTGTTTAGCTCTATGTAGACTCTAGCTCGTTTGTGTTTTAAAACTCCAGGTAGCTAATGGTAAAGCACTGGGGTGTGTACTGTGTTGGAAGATACACTGGGGAATCGGTTTATCTGATAAGATGCTGGAAAGTGTGTCTTGTTTATGTTAATCTGTATCATGTTTATTAGATGGTTCAGTGTTGCTAATTAGTCCAGTTTGCTAATTAGAGGTTTATAGGATTTAGATTTGGGTATACTCTATAGATTTGGATTATAGATTTGAATTTCATGATTAAAGAATACATTCTAATCAGAAATTATAGAGCAGAAACTCTGAAATTCTATCTTCGGTGCTTTAGATAGGTAGAGTTTGGTTATATGACTTTAAAAAAAAACAGGTTTGGTTGGATATTTGAAGTATCATATGAAATAAGTATTGTCAAATAGAGATTCTGTGGTACAGTTACAGAAATTGGAATTGCTGAATGTTTGGAAATTTGCACTTTTGACTTTTTGTTTACATGACCTTGGAAGTTTACAGTAAATGTTTAGCTGTTGTTAACATTGCCCCATCTTGAAGGGCAGTGGTCTGTCATGTGTGAAAGTGATGGGCAGATTTGTTGATGCTGCCCAGTTACCCATCATCTCCTGGTATCCTGGAATGGAGTGATTAATTTCCTGATGAAGGAAATGATCACAAGCAAAAGTCATGTTGCAGGACAAGAAATTGACCTGATTGAACATTGCTGTCACTTTGGAGTTTAGAGGACTACTTTGACTTTCTGTGTTGTGGAATGTGCTGGTGTCCTTGGGAATTTACTCCTGGATGTGTGACAAAGCAGTGTGGTGACTACCAGAGAGGGTTGCTGATTTGGAAAACGTAGGTGCCATTGTTAGTCATTTTGTGATTTGAAGATTTGGTTATAAAATCTTTGGGGCACAGGTCCTAGAGTTAAAGTTTATGAAAGGTGGACATCCTTCATTGTAAAGCTTTTGATGGACCACTACGTGAAGCAGAGAACTGATCATTCTTTGCTGGAGATGTCCCCTAGATGTGCTGGTCACAACTAGGTGCCAAATCAGTTTCGATTGAAAAATCGGAAAAAGAGTTTAATAAGTAATTATTATTCTTGGGTACTCTCTGGCTGACTGGTCAATGTTGTGGGTTGGGAATTGCCTATGTTTAGGTGTCAATCTTTTGCAGCATAGCTGAGCAGAGTGAGATGATGTTGGTGCTGAGGCTGGTGTGACAGATTTGCTGTGATCTGGACCCTGGCAGACTTCAGGGGCTGCTGGAGATCCAAGGACGATGATCAAAGGGCCTGACAATAATAAAGGATCTTATTTTCTTGAACTTTAAGTGACAATATCTCGATCTGATTTGACAATAACTTGATGACCACTTGGATCAGTGGATCTGAATATGACAGTACCTGGACAATACCTTGATCAAATACGAAAACAGAATATGAACTCAATGGGTATAATAAACCTGAATAAGTGACAATACTTGGATGACGGTGGAAACTACCCGAAGGACATAATTGGAGAATTATTGATCTGTTCAATTTTTGTATTTTGAATTTTTGTTGCCTGACCCCTGCCTGATACCAGTTGAATTATTGTTAGAAAAAAGTAAGTTAATTTAATAAAAAAAGAATAGTATTTTTGTCAAGGGCTAACTGCATGGGGACCACCAATCACCCCAGTAGGATAGCACATGGGACATGTGCTCTGTAAGGAGGGGGGTGATGTTATGGTCCTGCCTATGGATGCTGGATTAGGGTCTGCTTGGGGTGTGACCTTGGCCAAGGTCACAGTGGCCCCAGCAGTGACCAGCTCCATCCTCATGCAAGTTAGTCAGTTGGGCTTAGACCACCAAGCTGTAAGGCTAGGGCAGGGGAAGGCTAATAAACCTTCCAAACTTATTCACACTTGTTCCTTTCAGTTACTGTTAGGATGTTACACTCAGGGACCCTTCAGAATTTAAGACCTGAGGGGGGGGGGGGCTGGAGGTTTGCTTAAGAGCGTACTTATCATTGATTTCCAATAACATTTTTCTGATGATCAACCCAAATTTTTAACCTCCTTGTCTGGCCATTCCCAATTTTTTTGGGAGCAACTATCTGCCTTCCCTCCCCAATTTCCTGTCCTCTGGTATGACCATGCAACCAAACCACGTTCACTTCCAAATAATCTCCCCACCATCTCCCCCCCCCCAGTCATAAATTCTGAACTATTTCTTAGGCCCAGATCTTGCCAAAAAGGCTGAAAAGCCACCAGGTGCTGCCTTCAAGGAGAAATTTCACGTCAAACGACACCATGATGGATCAAGCAAGTGGCTCAAACATATCAGTTTCACCTGCTCCAACTGAATCCAAACAGCCATGACAATGAATGCAGATTAGTCAATTGTTATTCACACTTTGACAGCCCATAAGCCTGATTTGTTGATAGCAGTTGGAGTCAACACTTTTAAAAGGTTGGAGTGCCGATAGTGATGTCAGTATTGGAATACTGACATCACCTCTAGATATAATCACATGGAACAAGGCACACTAATATGAGATCTGTGATAACAGAGGAGCCTTTATTTGCACTCAACTACTAATAGCCAAAGTGACATGACCTGCTGTTTGCATGTAATAATATCAAACAAAAAATCTTGTTAAAAAACTTTAAAAGGTATAAAAAGTAGATGATAGGTCCGTGTGTTAATTTTACTTTACCAAATAATGATGCTACATCAAAATCGCTAATGCAAGAAGGGTACAGACTCCATTAATCATTGTATATCCAGTCAAAAGAAGAGCTAGTAGGAACACTTGACAGAAAATCCCTAACTGATTTACTGCCAAGAGATTACAAGTCAGTCTATAAAGATGGAAGACTTATAGCTGAATTGATGAACTAAGAGCAGGTCATATAGGCCCCCTGCAATATCTGATATGCACGGGAGCTTTGAAGCAGTCTGTTATTGCTTCGGAAAGATGCAGTTTTAGAGTAACATTCCAAATTTTGATGAAAGTTTTATATAGTTCAAATGCAGTCAATGGATTTTCAAAGAGTTATAATACAGAACCATTTTTGAGTCATTTTAAGTAAGAACTTATTGAGACAGCCTTTACTGAGAGTAAAATAATATATTCAGACTCGGACTCAGAATATATTCATTTGACTCAAAAGAAATTTTACATAGAGTCAGGAGACCCTTAAAGGCTTAAATAGCCGCTAACAAGGGGCCACCTAATATACACTTTAACATCTTTACAAAATGATTTCCTATTGACTTTGGAATTAAATATCGAATTAAAAATCCAAAAATCATGGCAAATATTTTGTGAGATGTCATGAAAAGATACATAGTGAACATTGCTTTCTAGGAACCTTTCTTGGATTTTTAAAAGCACTTGCTTCATTAGTTTTCAGTGAGTAAAATTTCCTCCAATCTAGGCAAACATAAAATGCATTAGTTCAGATGACATCCAACTTCCATATTCAAAGCTTATAAACAAAGTAGACAATGAAGTTCAGTTCTCTCAAATGATTGACTTACTTGTGATATGACAGAACATTGAAAAGCTTTTATCAGATGCAAGAGCCTTTTCATGCTTAATTGTATTGAATGACCTTTACCAATCGGTCCTTCAACCATAAATTTATGAGCAAATAAATGTAGAAGGAATCTGGGATATTTTGTTATATACTGTGATATATTTATTTATTTATTCTGTTAACGTTAACTGCATGTGCATGATAGTGATAGGTGTGAAAGGGTAAGGTAGTGGCTGATTCTTCCTTCCTGCTGAGGAAGTCATACATTATTTTGAGTTGTAATGTAACATTTGTCCAACAGGAAAAAAAGATCCCCCAATATTTCTATTAGAGCACTCTGAACAACAACCATTACTACAGGGGAACAAGAAGTGCAACGAAATGATCATGTGGTTTGTTGTTCAAGTGGTCTTGTGACAAGCAATTTTTCTATGCTCTAGTGACCACTGAGTGTAAATATCTCTGAAGCTGAAGACAACACCTTGATCCATAAGTTGACCAACGCGACAGCTTTTTTTTGATGATGCATATATGAATTAGTCATCATTAGAATTCCCTTGCGGGGGGGGGGAGGGCTTGGAAAAAAGAAATAATTTCAAGCTCAGTTTTGGTGAAATAAACAAATAATTTTTAGGCAGTCTTGAAATAAATGATTTCTGGTGGAGGTATTTCTTTAAAAGGGTGTTTTATGGCTAAAAAATATATAATATTATTGTTACCTTCGTTGTTGCTGTGAAATAAATAATTTCTCATTGAGGAAAACTCTGAGCCCCTACCCTAGAAATCTAATGGTCGCCCCCTGAAGCAACTTATGAGTGAATCTCAAAAGATTGACGATTGCATTTTTCCCTAATTGTAATTAATTTTACCTGGAAAGAATATTTTCGCAACTTATTACTCTTGTCCAGGGTGATTAGGAGGTTACCTCGTTTGATAGTGCCCTGTGCTTCCAATGAATGTTTGATCCCAGCTCTGGGCAGGTCAGCTGGCCTCTCTAGGACAGCAGTTTCAAACATCCTCGTTGCTCTTTCTTTCACCTGCTCCAATGTGCTCAATACAGGATATAAAGCCCCACTAATTCATCTTTCTTACCCATTATAAAATTTCATTGTTCTGTATAATTTAGTGACTGAAACATTCATTAATTCACTGGACATACCACGAGCACACCCTTTTTTGAAGCCATATTTTTTGTGTTCTCGAATTTTCAGGTAATGGAAATCTGCCCCCCCCCCCTTCATGAACCTGTGTCAGGTCGGTGCAGGATGGAGTGTGTATCTGTTGTTGTCAGTTGCTTCAAAGGCATTACATACTATTGGATTATTGTATGAGAAGGATTTGTTTCACATTGTTGGGAACAACTTTGAAGTGTGATACACGGAATATGTTCAGTCATGTGTGGAAATTTGTGACGTGGCAAAGCTACTTGAGCACTTGAGCAACTGATCATTTCGTTGCACTTCTTGTTCCCCTGTAGTAACACACATTTCAGCCAAATAATTCTCATAATTGACATTTGCTGGACATTCTGAATAATATAATATAGTTCGCATTCCAGTGGCAGATACAGACGGAAATCACATGCAGGGGTGGACTGGCGGCATTTTGGGCCCTTGGCAAAATAAGTCAATGAGTCCCTTTTGGCAGCTTTATTTGCAAATGTTAAACAATTTGGTAAATTATCATTAGACTAGGGGCCCCAAAGTGAGCAGATCTTGTCCTTATTAGTCAATTTGATTGCATCCCACTGAGCTAAACCGGATGAATTAGCTTTGCTCCTTTGCTCTTTTCTTGAATTTTTTTTTGGACATCTTGCATGGGCCCCCCTGAGTGGATGGGCCTGTGGCAGCTGCCACTCTGCCACATAGGCCAGTCGGCGCCTGACAAGAATTGCTTGCTTTGATGGACGGGGATTTTGCTATGGCGGCTGCCATTATGAAACAAAAACATGGATTGATGAAGATCACCACCCACCATTTAGGAATGCCGGACAACAAGCTACAATGTGAAGGAGAAGTGGCTACTGACTGCGACAGGTTGTACCAATGCCTGAGAATCAGTAACATAATAGTGTGTCATTGCCTCGGGTCTATTAGAGAACTATATATATTATGGAACAAATATATCCTTTAGGAATGCAAAATATAGCTTTATCATGTTAATCTAAGATGAAAGAAATCCCATCAGGCTATAGAAGATAGCTCTTCTCTGATCATGATCATAGAAGGTCTGTCCTAGATGTGATATGATAAGGTCTATTGCAAGAACAAAGAACATTGGCCGGAAGGGAGATTGGTCAGAGCTCAGCGTCTTTCTTTGTTGCTTATATTTATATGGTTGCATTGTTTTTTCATTGACATCCATAAATGTATACTTTGTCACTGTTGTAAAACATATAATTATGTGTTTTGGTGTTGTCTGGAACAAGATGGAAAATGAACCTGTCTTATTTTATATTCCAGTATTGTTTTCATTCTAATGAATACGTACATGTAAACACTGCCACTGTATAAGTATACAAATGTTTGTAATTTTGTAAGAACACCTCTGTGACATTGATATGTTGACTCCTAGAATGAGTGTCTATGCTTGACAAATTGAAGATAATGTAAGTGAAATTATTTAAACAGTCACTTCATGTAGCACGTTAATCATGCAGCACTTTAAAATATGTTATGAATATGGGTCTCTCGATATTTCTCTCGCATTATCTGCATTCTATTCATCTTGTCCTGCAACAGAATTGCTCCGAAATACACCGTTGTTCATAAATATGGAATACTTCATCATTCTCCATTGGAATTGACACTTTAGCAACTTCTGTAAGAGCAGATGATAGTCTGATTCAATGGTAACTACTGCCAATGAATGCTAAGGAGAAGAACATGCTGTTATTTTAAATGCATGTTGCACCGTTAACCCCAGTTAATTTACAGCACAAAATATGGAAATACAGGGGGTTTTTTAGGGTGAGGTGCATCCAACCAAAAATGTTCAATTCTTGCAAAAATTGTATTTCAGGCTTTCAACTAGTGATTGGAAAGGTTGACTTGACCTTTACAATGGACCTTGCTTACATTCACACTCTGAAATTTACATTTAGGGACCGTTCAGAATTTATGACTGGGGGGGTGGGAGTTTTGGCCGAGGGGGTACTAACTTTTCACGCGTGTTTCAAGGGGGGGGTATTGATTTTTGACAACACTTCCAAGGGGGGGGGTAAGAAATTTTAACAAAGAAAAAATGTTTAAAAACACGCATACACTAATTTTATTTGGACTTTTTTACGCGCAAAAGTCCTTGAAATGACGCGAATCTGTACGTGTGACCGTGTATAACAGTATATATATGTGTGTATTGCTTTGTAGGTCGAGGGGGGGTACTAAAAATACGCGTGAAACCTAAGGGTGGGGTACTAAAAATCCACATCAAACTCAAGGGGGGGGTATTAATTTTTGACGGGAAGTTCAAGCAAAACTCCCACCCCCCCCAGTCATAAATTCTGAACGGTCCCTAATATTTGACGCTTTTTTTCCAAAGAGGTATTCTATATTTATGAGCAGGAGTGCAACTTGCTCGCAGGGCTGCACTACCAGTCATCCTTTCTTTCTTCCAGTACTCTATAATTTTATTTCTACTTGAATGTCAACTTGTCAGTAATAACCCTTTTCATCAGCCAACCTTGCTAGACCAGACTCTAAGTGGGTTCTCCCCGAATTTGCTCTCATCAAATAAAGAACATACTCCTCCCTGCAGTTTCAGATATTGACAGATATAGAAGGTGATAATTACATCATGTAAGTCACTTTATTGGACTTGTTAGAGGGAAGTCAGACTGAGAGATTGATCATAAAATAATCCATTCACCTCATGGGAGTCAGATTTATTTTTTAGACCATTAGTTTAAGGGTTTCTGCAGTATTACGAGACAGAAGAATGTTTTACAATCCTTGTATGTGATCCATACTTAAGTCTTTCTTGTCAGCAGCAGGCAGTGATTGAATGGATGAAGAGAAGACCATGGTATTGTAGATATGTAACTGCTGATCTAATGATAATCCATGCAGACAATCAAAGAAAAATCAACCAAAATTTCAAGTAAAAAAATAACAACTCAAAAAGTCATAATCTTTTCAATTATTATAGTATCACACATGCAAGAGCTAATAGCACAGCCTGTGCAAATTGCATTCATCGACAGAATATCACAATTAATTAATTAATGGCTCTCTTTTACACCAAATTGTTAGTTCTGGCATATCAGCTTTGGATGTTATTGCAAAAGAGGGATTTTTTTATGATTCTGGTCACAGTGAAGAAAATGGCATTGTAAATAGCCTCACCCTCATGGACATTTTCCTCCAGTCAACCTCATGTCAACCTCTCAACATACCTCCAATTCACATCGGGCCGAACGTTTGAAAACTACGTAATTTGTCGACAATTGCTTACGGCTATGATACGTGCGTAAATACCGTAGATAATGCGTATATCTTGAACCTCTGAAGACAACGCTGCTCTAACGCGGGAAACACCTCCCCCGCACCTATAATAAAGTGACCTCGTCCGGGACGTCTTATTTCTGCGCATGCGCAACGAAGCAGTTCCGCCCATCATGGCGCTGGATTCGAGTTGACTGTCATGAAACGCTCGGAAAAAACTTTGCAGGCGATGGATTAAGTGCTTGACAAGACCTATAAAGTTGTGAACATGACAGATTTATATCTTGTGGACGTATTTGAATAGTGTTACGAACTTTAGGGATGATATTCTTGGACTTTTACGCCGCCGAAGATGACCCGGCTGAGCGTAATGGATCGCATTGGATTTACCGGGATTCGACGGTCGTCTTCGATGGATGTTTCAGGTAAGAATTGAGCCTGCATTGCTTGTTTCTGTATGCGAATGGAACTGATGACTCATTTTGAACCTTTTGTGGCAGTCAAAGGTGTGTAGGTTATGCACTGGATGCAGAAACTACCTGCAAAGTTAGTCCCATTCACTCAATGATAAAAAATGGGCAAATCATTATTGCGTGAGGGGGGGGGGGTGACTGGAGCAGTTCCCCACTGCCTTTTATTTTTCTTATTATTCTTGATATTCTCGATGGTACAGCTCAGTTATTATTATTTTTTGTGGCTAGTGGGATTCAAGGATGTGCTGTTTGGGGGGGGGGGGGAAGGTATTGTTTTTTTTTCTCATTCAACCTGCAAATGTAAAACATAAAAATTAAAGCAGTACAAACAGAGCTATCCAAAGAGGGTGGCTCCCAAAATTTTAAAATAGACTTTTCTTCCTCATTTTACTGAGCAGTCTACAAGTCCACTTAGGGACTATAAATTAAAATTAACTTGTAAAAAACACTTACCTTGCTTGGTGAAATTGAAAATGTTACTGCAATCTTACCGTGATAAAATTGGAACATTCTCGGCATCTAGGGCAGTTGCAATGAGGCACCATTAAACTTGGGTCTTATACAATTCTCATATGCATCTTTGTGGGTGTGGAAAAAAATTATATTTTTTTAAAACCAGGATAAGCTTTCACATTTTTTAAAGTACATATGTGGATTTAATTTTCCTGGTGTATGAACTTTTTCTTCATGGCTTCATCTAATCGACAGCAGCAAGCATCCTGTTGGAGTTTTTATATATTACAAAGTTACCAGATAGATTGGAATAGGTATGGAATAGATGGCGCTACAAGGCTCTCTGAGAATCAGGATTCTAGGTTCTGCAACTTTGTGCAAACCTTCAACAAACCTTTGGCAGATACGTATGATCAGACGTTTGCCCTGAACATTACTTTCAAACGTTGTCCATACATATCAAAGATACGTTTGAGAAACCTTGGAACTTACGTATGACCAAACATGTGACCATACCTTTGATAAACCTATGAATCAAAGGTATGGTCATACGTAACAGTCAAACGTTCTTCAGACCTCTCAACCAAAGGTATGACTTTCGTAATAGTCTAAGGTTTAATAAACCTCTCAAATGAATGTTCGACAAACCTTTGAATCAAAGGTATGGTCATACGTAATAGTCAAACGTTCTTCAAACCTGTCAACCAAAGGTATGACTTACGTATGACTGACACGTTTAGCCAAACGTTACAACCAATCGTTCTTCCAGCCTCTCAACCAAAGGTATGACTTCCGTGTGACTCTAACGTTAGGCCAAACTATAAAACTAACTATCTCCCAACCTCTTACTAACGTTGCGACCTACGTTTGGTTTTCCATCTGAGTGCAACGTTTGGAAATTACATTTGCCCTACCTTTGTCTTACGTTGTTTGGCCCAACGTTTGATTCTAACCTAAATAATTACGTAGTGCAAGGTTTGATTTACGTTGGTGCTCAGGAGGGAGGCGTCTGGTACTTTGATGATAGTAGTTACCTGAAGCCATGGTCTGATTAGTATTTTCTTACTAAACTTTCGACCAGACTATTGCAAAATTTAACTATGTGTAGTCTTCCGTTTTTATCATTGAGCTGCTGACTGGGATTATCATGATCTAATTTGTTTCCAATTATGTTGCTCTTTTTATATTCAGTATATTTGAACATTGTAAATTTGCATATAACTTGTTCCTCTCCTGGTGGGGGTTTAAATTGAAAAAAAAATGTTATTTTGGTGTTTAGATAAATAAGTGTTATATATTCTTAATCCACAATGTAAATTCATACTTCCATAGAAATTGATTAAGGGCCATATACACCGCGTTCCCAATTATTATGCAACTATGTTTTTTTGCAATATCTCAAAACGAAATAACACTATCTGGATATCCTTAACACATAATGACATGTGTATCAGAAAGCAAATATTCTGTGACTTTCATCCAATTCTGTTGTTTCAGTCAGGAGTTTCGCTATATAATCAGGTTTTTGGGGTGTTCCCAATTATTATGCAATTTGTTTGAAAAGCATCCATTGTCACACAAAATCAACAAAGTTGATTATGAAGAGACATAAGAGTATACCTCATTACACTAAGTAAAAATTGGAACCATCATTTCGAACGTGGATGCCTTCATGACCAAGAAATCAATATAATACAACTGCATTGAAAAACCATTGAAATTGGCTTTTTTCTCAATAAAGAAGTCGCCCATGCTCTTCAAAAATATAATATCAATAAAATTTCAACTTGGAATATATCTATAGCACACTACGGTCATACTGTGCGATGAAACACCAAATCCGGTATCTCTACAAAATATGACACCAAATCAAAAACTCACACTTCTGTTTCCCATTGGAATAGCATTGGCAATTGGATGCGTTCAATTCATTTCAAGATATATTTCAAATGCAGTGGTGCAACATAATTGCCATTGGTTCACAGGAGAGTTCTACACCTAAGAGAAGTGGAAAATGAGTTGCAGAATGATTTTGAAATTCTTATGGCTAACAGAGGCTTTTTATTGCCATAAAACAGTGATTTCAGTGCTATATCAATGCACGAGAATAACATGGATTTCTTGGCTATGAATGCATCTATGTTTTAAATGATGGTTATACTTTTTATTTTGTGTTATGGGGTATGACTTGATGGCATCTGTAGATTAGATTGGGTCATTTTGAGTGGCCTTGGTTGATTTTCCAAGAATTTGCATAATAATTGGGCACACCCCCAAACATCATTATATAGCATTACTCCCAACTGATCCAATGGAATAGGACAAAATTGACAGGATATTAGCTCCATGGTGCACTTATCATCATGTGTAAATGATATCCAAATAGTGTTATTTCTTTTTGAGATATGGCAAAAAACCATATTTGCATAATAATTGGGAATGCAGTGTATGTATGTTCAACACGATGAAATTTCGCCTTGTAGCTCAGCTCCCTATCAGCGTGCCTCGGCGGTCCAACTTCCTCCCGAAGCTGGTCCAATGCTACTGACATCGGACTGACGCTGGGCCAATGTTGGACGGCCGAGGCATGCTGACAGGGCTCCTATTGCACAATTTAGAGCTTTGGTTGATGGCTTGCCTGATACCCCTATTAACTGGCCTCATCCTTATTTAACAATGAAATAACTGAGGTGTAATGGTAGGGATACACAAGCTGCTAAAGTGTCAAATCTGTAAATCTGACTTTACGGAATTGCTCCTATTCTGGGAACTAAAACCACAAATTGATGCAGATAATATGCTGGAAATGTTTTTAGGGCATTGGAATCATTTTATGGTCAATTCCGATATTTTCAATTTTTTCGGGCAATTTTTAGCAAAGAAGGCCAAATTCTGATTCCTACCATTGACCTAGAAATGGCTATATCTTAGATATAAGAGACCTGTTTATGGTGTTTCTTATCTAAAGTGACCTTCAAAGAAGATTTAAGTTTGCCATTGAGCCTTCTGAAACGAAGGAAGTTGACCTAGGCCAAAAAATGGTTTAAAAAAGCATGTAAAATGGCTGAAAATATGCAATTTCATAAAAGGCGGAGTGGCCTGACACAGGTCGCATGCCACATAATTTTTTTTCACCAATTTTTAGTCTTTGGCCATATCCAACTTTATATACCACTGGCATTTTGAAATTTAAAAAAAAGTTTTTTTTTCAGCAAACCCTAGTGCGGTAAGAAGGCCATTTGCACTGTTTTACAAAAATGGCTGTTACTCGATCCTTTATCAAAATCGGTAGACATTTGTTTCACTAGTTATAAGTAGAGTCAAGTGATCCCTTCTTGACAGCATAAGCATTCAAATAATCGACCGTAAAAAGTAGGTCAAATCACACCTCGAAGTTAAGGGGGGCTGCATGCTCTGCGCTACTCTAACTAAACAGCCCAACTGAGTCATATATAGAAAAACACAGCCTTGAAATAGTTTTGCGTTTTTAATTTGGTTCAGTTTATATCTTAACGATTTCTTGTCATTGCAAATTCAAGGAATAAAAACAAATAAAAGTCATACATCAAGGTCATAAAATTATTCTTTAATCAGATATAATCCTCTCATGGAATATATACAGGGGCAAGAACAAATATATGCATCATTAGCTGTAATCACCATCGTCAATGTTTCTCATTAAGGAGTAGGCAAACATTAATGGCTTCTTTGTCTTCATAAATGACAGAAATTTTGTTTGTATTGGAGTAATTTAAATCCGGTTTTTGTGATATCAACCTTTTTGGGCGATAGTGTACATGTATAGCTCTGTGCTAATTATCGATATGAAGCCAGTGCTTCTTACAATTTGGATATGCTTATAAACTGTTTGGCTGAAGATTTCAAATTTTCAACAAAGATGTGCACCAAGATTGCATTGCAAAAAAATATTACTTTGGGGTAAACATATTGTGAAATACAAAAAGTTAAAAAACTCAAATTGGGCTAAAATTCAACCCAAAGCCAACAAAATGGTTGTGAATGTGGTTTTTGAAGCAATAAAACTAAATGTGACCTGATGCAGCCAATTCTGAATGCTTTTAAGTTACACTTTTCAGACCCTAAGACTTGATATTCAGCCACATCAGTGCAAGCGCTGCTAAAAGGTGTGCGTTTTTGAGAGTGAGCAGTTCAGGTTGTGAAATGATAACATCAAATGAAAAGGTGTCTAAAAAATATCAAATCGACATTGTTATAACACATTTGTGTTGAAGAGATTAATAAATGTAGAAACCATGCATACACTTCCCCGATGGTCTTACAATGTTTCAGATCTTTGTACATTACAATTGTGGATTCATAAAAGCCTTTAACATCTGCAACTTGTAAAATAGACGGGTCTATACAACTGCATGTATACTGCCGTCTCCCGTGACCAACCTTTTCCTTAACCTTTAGGTCCATGGATAATTAATTGCAATGCCTTGGAGTGTTCAGAGGACCGATGTAAACAAGATTTGTGCCAATGGTTTTATAAGAGTGATGACCAGATTCCCCAAAGCTTGTAAAATCTCGATTGATGGTTTGAAGGTCATGGACATTTTCAGGGGTTAAAAATATCTCAATATGAGAAGCCAGGTTCGCTGGACCAGGTAATCTATTTCCATTTGATTTTAAACATTCATCTGTAGTATTTATTTGTAGCACAGTGGTACCTGCATTGCAAGATCTCCTGTTGTAAGACCAGCTTACCTTATATGACCTCCTTCCTCCTGCACTAAGTAGTATTTTTAGTGCGTTTTTCTCCCTGACAAGAGACTGCACCCCCACAAGAGACTGCTTCATGGTCGCAGAAGGGGTGGTCTTATAATAGTGGGACCACTGTATTGACCATCTGCACTTCGCATTATACTCACGGTTAAAAAACACATACAAGGTTTTTCAAAAATTGTCCGACAGACATGTCCCATTGTTACTCAATATTTTTCTGCACTTGATTTAAAGTGCATTTTATACACCAAGTAGAGAGCACCCCCCCCCCTCCCTCCAAGTGTGACTGCTCATGACTTCAGAAGTTGCAAATTTATAAACAATTAACCACAGCATAGACTATTTTTTGAAAGATCAACCACCTGCTATGAATGAGATTTTTTTTAAGATTTCACCAAGCACTCTGTTCATAGAATGTGTTATAAAATGCATTGTTATCACTTTAACTACAGACACTCTTTGATTCAGAAAGACGAAAAATATATATATATCATCTTTATTCTGTATGTTTTATATGTTATATACTCAATATTGTGAGATTAGAAAATACGTTTTGAAGTTTACACAGTTTTCATTCAATTTGTACATAAATTATTGATAATTATTTGCATTTCATCGAAGTTTAGAATGCATTCATTCAAATTGTCCATAGTGTCAATTAATTCAATAATTGTTCTTGCCTTCACCCTGCCTTTGTCCTTTTTACAGTTTTCATCACATAGTTTAAGTATGTCCCTCTTGATAGCTGAAACGTCTTTAGACTTCAGATCATCCATAGTAGTCTCCAACTGTTCACAGCAGTATTTCACATTTTGTCTAAGAAGTGATCTCTTAGCCGTCAGTGAGGTGTTCATGAAAAATCTAATGACCTCAGATTTGTGAGTCAATACATCAAGCTATGTTAGCTCAAACAAATTGTGCAACTATCTCACTCAATCATTTGAGCTGATTCAACATTTCAGATTTTACAGTGTAGGTGGAGCAGCTGTATTCTGTGGGATTCAACTTTAAATAGACTTGCTTGTGCACTTGATGCAACTCTTTCGAATCGACATATGCAAAAGTTGAATTGTCTATAAAACGAGGTGATGATACCATCCACATCATGTTGTCGCATATCTCCGAGTATATCCTGTGTCCCAAATGCAGAACACTCAATCGATTTTTCCAAAACCTTCAAATGGCCATCACTATGACCTCCTCTCTGTCCAAAGATAATATATTGGCTTTTTGAGCCATTAAATTTCAGCTTGTAGTTATCTGTGAATTGTTCACAAATAAAGACAATAATGTCATATTCTGCAAACCACTCAATTAATTATGTTTGCATAAATTCAATAAAATTTCCCTAATTGTGAAGCAATATTCTGAATTGAGTTGGGTGGCCTTTGATTTAAGATAATTAGAATCTGTTCCCCTTCTTAAATTATAGAAAACATCAAAGGATTCCAAACCATTGAAACGAAAATAACAGAGCCCTTTAATTAAATAAATTAAACAAAGCTATAAAATGGAAATGTCTTAAAGCTTTGTCTTTCTTCAATATTTGAAAAGCGGAGATCTGTATAACATCTCACACTTGATAACCAGATGAAATATGCATTTCATATTAAATTGATTGCATTGTAATGGGACCAGGTACAGTTTATATATATGGAGATAACTGTTTTGCAATATTATTCATGTCATGTATGTTATGTGGACAAACTAGTATAATTGTATCACTGATGCTTATTATTTGGACGTTAACAAACATTGACAAATTTGTGTATAATATTATATAATAATCATTGATGAATATGATGAGTCTTTATTGATGACGGAATAAATAACTTTTCGCAAGCTTGTCACAATTCCTCTCTCTTTTAATCACTTTTCCATTCATTCCGAAATACACAGGGCCAGATCAAGGACCTGGGAGGCCCTGGGCATAAGAGGTAAGGGGAACGGGGGCACATTGGGACGCGGGGCAATAATAAGAAAAGAAGAAGAATAAGAATAAGAAAACTTTATTTTAAATCGCATAAGGGTAAAACAGTAAACATTAGCTAGAAGCTATTTGGCGATTATAATAAAACAAGATAACAACAATACAAATGTAAAAAGGTAAAAGTACAATGTAGACAAAGGAGGGAGAGAGAAAAAAAAAAGATAGAGAAAAAAGCGACAATATATACAATAGAAATCATGTAAATCATAAAAACATTATATGATAAAAGAGCATGAAGAACATTGACACTGAGGACCATCCCAAGAACTTAGCATATTTTTAAAAACGTTATATTCTGTGACTTTAAAATGAGCAGGCAACAAATTATATATATGAGCACCATGATATGTAAACATGTTTTTCCCATATCTCACAGTATTAAACGTAGGCGTGACTAGTTTGTTAGAGTCTCTAAAATTGTGGTCAGTCACTTTCTGCTTGAAGAGATCCTTCATGAAAACAGGGTTGAGTTGATTGATGCTCTTGAAAACTTCTAGTGCAATGAGACGTAAACGTTTTACATGCAGGGTGGACTGTTTGCACTTCCTTAACAGCTCATCATACGTAGATGTTGTGTCATTATGCAGCAGTCGCAGCGCCCTCTCCTGGATCTTCTCCATCTTCCTCATACTGGCTGTGCTACAGAAATGCCAGACAACAGGACAGTAGTTGAAGTTTGAGCAGACAAAGGCATTGTAGACCAAGGTCATTTCTTTCAGATGGAACACATTCTGGAATCTTCTTAAGATATTCAGTTGCCTTGACGCCTTCTTACAGATGTTCTTGATGTGTCTGTCAAATGTTAATTTGGAGTCGATTGTAATTCCGAGGAGCTGTATGTAATCTTCATTTTTCAGATCATTGCCATCAATCGTAATTTGAGGTGGTATTTCATCGGAGCTGTAGGCTGACTTGATGTACATTATTTGGAATTTGTCAGGATTGATCTTCATGAAGTTGGAGCTGAACCACTTTATGGAGTTGTCCGCATCAAGTTGGAGAGCTGCAGTAACCGCTTCAATGGAGCCTCCACTTATACTGAGGGTGTTGTCATCAGCGTAGTTGGCGAGACTGCACTTCTCCATAAAGTAAAAGATGTCATTAACAAATATGTTAAATATAATGGGTCCAAGACAAGAACCTTGGGGAATTCCTTTGCTAATCTTGGCCCAGCTGCTCCGTTTGTCATCAATTTTCACTCGCTGTTTCCTGTCAGATAAGTAACTCGCTATGAGTCTGCACGCACTGTCTGTGAATCCATAAGCTTTGAGCTTGCACAGCAGAAGGCAATGAGGGACACAATCAAATGCCTTTGATAAGTCCATGAGGAGGGTGCCCACTAACTCCTTGTTGTCTAGGGCATGCTTCCAGGACTCCAGGAGGCTGATAAGTATGTGACAGCTGCCATAGTTCTTTCTATAAGCACATAACATATCATTGTATTTGGATAGGAAGAAATCCGTCATCTGATCAGCTATGATGGTTTCGAAGATCTTATCAAACACCGCAAGAATGCTCACAGGTCTGTAGTTTTCCTTCAGCATGTCGTTGCCCTTCTTCAGCAGTGGAACAATTTCAGCAAACTTCAGGTCATCGGGAAAGACTTCAGTCTTGAAACTAGCGTTTATAACATGAGTGAAGGCAGCTGCGATTTCTTTGCTTGAACATTTGGCCAACTTCGGAGGAATGTTGTCATATCCTGTTGCCTTGTTCGATTTGATCAATTGCAGCTTCCTTTCCACTGTATTGATGGTAACTTCAGTGAAACTAAATAAGCTGGCATCAGTATTTTTCTCCATGATGGCCTGTACACTAGGATGCCGTTCATGCTTGGCGTAGATGGCATTCAACCAATTGCAGTCATCAGTGATATCAATGCTGTCATCTGGTCCAATACTGCTCGCAACTTTGGCAAAAAAGTCATTTAGTAGGCTGCAGACCTCCTTGGGATCCGTGCTTATTTGCCCACCATCATTGAGGATTATGTTGGTATGACTTTTGGACTTGTTTGACAGGAAAGGACGCACACACCTCCAGAAATCTCCTGGGCTTGTTGCTGACGAGCATCTTGTCACAAAGAAGTTCTTGATGGATTCCCTTCTCATCGCTGTTGCCTTATTTCTCTCTATCCTATACCGATTCCAGTTGTAAACAGTTCTTTGCTTCATGTATCTGTTGCGGGCGTTGTTCCTCTTGTACATCTGCTTCCTCAACTCTGAATTCATGTATGGGACATGGCTAGATTTTAAAACATGCTTCTTCATAGGAGCATGCTCATCAATTACATTAGAGCATAGTTTGCTCATAAACCAATATTTATCATTTACATCATCAAAAACCTCATTGACATGAAAAGGCACATATGACATAGCAGTAGTAAATTCAATATTATCAAAATCTTTATATGAACGATATGTGATAGTTTTAGGTAACATTCGTGGCAAGTGCATTCTTGTGATACAGCCGACTAAATTATGCCAATCGCTCATACCACACTGAACATTGATAGGCTCATAGAATCTCTTGTCATTTAGTACAACCACAGGATCAATAAGAGTACCATTCGTAGATTTAAAGCAAGTTGGGGTAGTAATCAAATTTATGAGACCATAAACATCAAACAAGTCACTCAAACAGTTAGGTCCCTGCATCAAATTGATATTAACATCTCCCAACAAGATAATCTCTTTAGCTTGGGATCCCGTAAGTAACTGATTATAAAAGCAGGCAAGTTTCTCAACAAATAAATTATTTGAGACCTTTGGATTCTTGTAAGTTACCAGCAAAAACCACTGTTCCTTTTTTACAGTCAAATTAATAACCAAAGATTCAATATGTACATTTTCAACAGAAAGTTCAAGATCAGAGTCTCTGAAGTGGGGTATATCTGACCTAACCCACACAACTATACCTCCTGAGTTTCTGTCTCTGTCCTTTCTATGTAGTTTGTAGCCATCAACTTGTAAATCATATGCTACATGTTCATCACACAGCTTCGTCTCCGTAACGCACAAAATGTCAACTATATTACCTGCCAATAAGTCTCTAAAGTAGTCACATTTTTCCCCGAGACTATTAACGTTTACATGAGCAAAAATTAGGTTTTTGCCATGTCTGTTTCTCCTGTATCTTAAAGTTTTCACAAGAATATCTTCGCAGTCAATCTCACTGTCCAATGTATTACATAATCCAGTGGTAACTTGTGTCTCATGTTCACTGTCAGTCTGATAATCATCGCCTGGTAACAGATCTGGGATTAAAAGGTCCTCTGTGAGTGCATGTTCTCCGTCTGAGCAGGCACTCTCTTGTGGGACGGTGGGGTTTTCTTGGATCCTGGCAAGGTATTTGATATGGTAGTGCCATCATCTCTTGTAATTTCACATCCCGATGTTTCCATGGTTTTATTGACAAATTACAGCCACATGCAGAAGTATGGCAAGCAAAAGTTTGTTTTCCTACTACTAAAGTAAATATGGACGGGTTCAATTGGAACCATTCTGTTGACAAACAATGATCAAAGAGGCTTTCTCAGTGCTTTTATGAATTTTATATATCGTAACGAACAGTTACGAATTGCTATCGTGATAAACACACTCACTGGTGTCAGAGAAATTAGCATTTTAGTAAAAGTCATATCGGGGCTCATTGGGACAGTGAATTCGGGGCACATTGGGATGCACTTAATATTGCAGAATTTAAGTGTCCAAGCCAACTGAATGACCTGGGACAGCACACAACAGGTGTCCAGGCCACAGTGAATAGAGGTATAGTGGCTTACCATGCTCTGTGAACAAATTTGTCGCAAAGCACTGTGTGTTACTTACATAGATGTCCGCACCTAGGGCAGCTTACGATAAATGTTTAAAACTGTTTAGAGTTATGAACTATTGGCACTACAAGGTGTTAATGCACTGTATATTGTCATACGCATTACTTATATATGATATCTATTGCACATGGAGTGTTAAAATGATTTTTTAATTGACGTCCCAATGTGCGCCGGCTGTGCCAGCCGGGGCACATTAGGACAGTCATTTTTACGACTCTCTGGCAGCAAAAGGGTAGGTGCAGTCTAGTTTATTATGCCTTGCATTTAAGCTCAATAGTGTGGGTGATATTCATGAAAACTTCTGAGTTCTTCAGTGCTTTCAGCATTGAGTAAAATTAGTAGACGTTACAAGCGTCCCAATGTGCCCCTGTTCCCCCTACTAACCTTCCTTTACATCACTTTGTTAACCATCTTCTTGGTAAATTTTTTAAACTTCAAAATGTGTTCAGTCTCCATGTATGTCAATAGAGATCTCGCATATAAATAAGAATAATCTCATAGTTTCAAGTCCAATGTCGTGAAATATATTATCAATATTACATTTAGCAGATTAGGATACAGGATTTTGTTGGCATGCAATCATTTCAGTTGAGCACTCCCACCATAACTTCAACTTTCAGATGCCAAGCAATTCTGATTATGAGCTGCCTTTCCCATTCATTCAGCGTTATAGTTTTCTCTCCACATATCGGCAATGTAATCAATCACTTGAATATTGTTTGTTTTGATAGATGGAAATTTTGCTTTTGCGGCTGTCATAATGGTCTGCGAAACCAGCTCCATGGTAGAGAGCGAGTCTGGCTGAAGTGCTGTTATCATAAAGTACTGTTACCAGGAAACAAGCAATATTTCACGTTATTCACAGTGTTAATTGCCTGAAATTCCCAATCACCAGATGCAATTGCTGTCATGCATGAAAGTCATACACATGATGTGAAAGAAGGATGGCAGCATGGTGACTGGCTGATGGATGATTTGGGCTTTACATCCTGTATTTATGCACTTGGATTGGCTAATTAGGACCGGAGGAGGACACAGCAATGAGGCAAAGGATGATTGAAACAGCCATCCAACATATGCCCAGGTGACCCGGCAAGAGCTGGATTCGAACCCAGGACCCAGTGACTGGCAGTCCAGCACACTACCATTAGACCAACCCTCCCCCCCCAACATTGTGACTAGATATCTGGTACATCATATCCAATAATTAACATAAAATGGTGCTGTTATCTCTTGACTATTGGATCCAGACTGCAAAAAATACAAATGCGTTCTTAATGTACATAGAAAATGGTTCTTTATCGTGTTAATCTGAGATAAAGAAATCTACCAGGCTGCAGAAGATTGCTTTTCTCTGATGGTGATCATAGGAGAGCTGTTCTTGATGTAATATGATAAGGTCCTGTTATCAGAACAAAGACCATACAATGTAGTCTCACAATGAGATTGTTCAAACTGCATTGTCTGACTCTTCGTCTGTAACATATAACCTACAGTTCCGCCTGTAGGTTAGTGAAGCAGGTGATATTTCGCCATTGCCACAATACTAAACATGCTGGACCAAACTGCTTGTAGACGCATGAATTGTCGTTCAATGAGAGGAAATCATATCAGGTCATAAGGCCAATACTTGAGACATGTTAAATAACAATGGCTGCCAATTTTCTTTGCTTAACTCGGAGTTAGGTTTGGATCAAAGTCTTTGATAAGTAAGTGAACCACCCAGCCCATTGAAATTACATTGGCTTCTGCTTCACTTACCTATCAAAGACTTTGACTCATACCTAACTCAGGGGCGGACTGGCCTATGTGGCAAAGTGGCAACTGCCATGGGCCCATCCACTGTGTGATGAGAAATATCCCATATTTTTTTTTTCAGCCTCCACATTTTTCCTACTACCAGCAGGAATCCATATAATTGGATGGAGTTTCACGTACACTCTAAAAACTAAAGTTCTAATAAGATACCAATATTGGTATTTAAGCTTGTCCCGTATTTTGAACACCTTTTGATTATTTAGAAAACCATTAACAATTGATATTTTCAAAAACCAGTCGCATTTGTACAAGAAAAAATCAGTTTTGGTTTTTTGTTTAATTTGCAGGAAGTCAGTAGTGAATATTAATGTTTCAAATTGCATATTCTGTAATTCCATCATAGAAATCCTTTTATACCTACATGCATACAATAGAAAACACAATGGGTTTTTTATTCCGTGAAATTTGAAACCTTTGGGATTAATTGTTAATTGAAAATTAAACCATTTCCTGCACTTCCGACAACCAGTATATCACTAAAAATATCAAAATTGATTCTGCCATTATGCATCGGTGGGTTTTTTACAAGACTATTAAAAAAATTGTGTGGTATGGAAAATCCCAAATTTGATCTAATATGATCCGAATGCTGGTTTACCAGTATTTCAGCATTAGTATCAATAAATCTTTTTTTTTCATGTTTCTCTTAAAATATTATGTAGTTAAAAGTAAATAAAAACAATAATGATTCCATGGATCTGATTTTCAATTTTTATTTTTACATATACACATTCACACACATTCATAATAATTGTAAATATTGATATTACAAGATCAAAATTTATTGAAAAACCAATATTGACACTCAATTATCACACAGTTTGTCCTTGGAAATAAAGAAAGTCACAGCAGTCATAATGGTAATCTAACACATGAAATTAAAACATCACAGCAGTCATTGGTAATCAAACATACAAAATTAAAACATCACAGCAGTCATTGGTAATCAAAACACAGGAAAGCAGAGATTGACAAAAGTATGATGTTTGTTTGTTGTTTGTTTGTGTTTTATGCCTCTGCAGCACCTTAGTGGGCTATATCGAGGCAGGCGATCCCCGTATGATGATGAGATGAGAAGACTGTGAGTCTGGGGCATACCCTATTAATTCAGGGATGCCCAGGGTCTTTCAGTTGCCCCAGCATAGAATACTGGATACAACCCGCCTCCATTTAATGTCCCATGGGCTCGGACTAAAGTGAGTTCCCGGGGTGAGATTTGAACCCACGTCCTCAAAGCCAGTTGACAAGCGCACTTACCAATTAGGCTACAGGGGAACCTTAACAAAAGTATGAATTGGTTGAAATAAAGACACATTACATGTAGAAAACGTTATATTGTTAATCCAAAAGCGGCAAGCCAGGGTGGCAATGCCAATCGAAATGTCAGTATCGTTAGTTTGTGTCAAAATACTTCAGTAGCCAATCTTGAGGATGGATGGATGATTGGGGCTTTACGTCCTGTATGAGTGTACATCTAGAGCGGGATTCGAACCCCAGACTCAGCGATTGGTAGTCCAGCACGCTATCATGAGTCCAACCCTACCCTCTCTGTAGCGAAGAGGATATTTTTTGTCATTATTAATGCACAGCATTGGGATGGTATGATTGTTGGTTGAAGTTTTCCTTCTCGTATCACAATTTATGCACTTTTAGATCAATTCGGTTGAATGAAAGATGAACGACTGTTCTTGAAACGAACCTTGACGGTGAACATCATTGTTATCCTGAAAGTGGAAAGTGGATAAGCATTGGTATCCACTTTTATGCAAAAAAAGAAAATTACTCAGTCACGGTTGTCATTATATACAAATCTAATACTTTATCTGCAAAACCTTCAATGGAACTTTTGGTGTTAAAACTCCACATTTCATTACTGACTAACATTTACAAAAATTTCATCTTTTTTTTAGTTTCCCTACAATCTGGCAGAATATGAATTCTGAATTCTTGTCTTGTCACTGTGTGCTTTACCAATAAAAGATCTCATACTGTTTGCACTCACCTCAATATTGCAAAAAGGAAGTAGATATTTCCTTTGGTACTCTAGGCGGGGCAAGGTAACCATTTCCTGGTGAGATCTGAAATAGCAGGTAGATGCATCCATGAGGAGGATAATGCAAAAAAAATATATCAAATAACTTTATTCAATTAAATTCATGCCTTTGTTGTGCAACATCCCCTGTTCACTCATTATTTGACTGAAGATTGGTCAAAACAAGCTCATTTTAACACAAGAGAATGTCAGAATACTATAGAATAAGTATTTGTCAATTGGAAAAGGTAAGGAAGAGCTTTTATTCAACTTACGTACCTTGAGAAGCATTGTCTATATTTTTCCCAACTTGATTTATGGCGCATACTTCATCCAAATGCAGTTTTTTTGTATTAAGAGCCTCTGTATGAACATGCCATTCTTCATCTGAAACAGAAAGTAAAAAACTATCTTTTAAAATGTCAACTTACCAGTAAAAGTACAGTATGTAATTTTGCATAATTCACAGGCATACATGTATGTTACACATTTCACCCCAAGAATAGTAAAGCACATTAGAAACACTATACAACTCAACCCAATGTGGGGTAAAGATTTGTGGGTGACTACCTTTGTCAGATATGAAAATAATAACTAGAACCGGTGCGGTGCTAAAATGTTCTTCGATCGGAGCTGAAATAACTTTTGAAAATTGACTTCGAGGGGGTAATGTAAATGGTAAGCTTTTATGAAGAAGAAGTGAGAAATGAATTTCTGTTATGAGAGAACCTTTGCCATTTGGCCACTGTGTTACATGGAACATATGGAGTATTTTGGCAGTGACAGGAATTCAAGATGTAGGTAAATATTAAGAGTATTAGTAGAATTTACTGGATACAGATGTTGTGAAAGAACATGTGCAGTAAAATGAACTTTATTTTCTGTACTTGAGTACATCCCAGGAATTTTTTTTTTGTGAGTATCCTTCCCCAAGGTGACCCCCTCGGGCCATGTAAAATAAAAAATTTTAAAAGTACCCCCCTGAGATGACCCCAAGCCTAGCAATATATCTGACAAGGTGTCCCCTCCCGCCTAGGTGATCCACTCAAGCCTTGTAAAATATATAATTTTGTGGTACTCACCCGAGGTGACCCCCAGCCTTGCAATATAACTAGCAAAAAAAATTATTTTTTGCGAGCACCCCCCTTCCGAGGTGACCCCCTCGGGCCTTTGTAAAATGTATAATTTGATAAGTACTCCGCGAGATGACCCCAGCCTAGTAATACAACTAGCAAAAAAAAAATGTTCTTACGACTACCCCCCCCCAGTTTACCCTCTCCGGCTTTTTAAAATATAGAATTTTCAATGTACCTCCCCCAAGGTGAACCCAGCCTAGCAATATAATTAGCAAAAAAATATTTATTTTGCGAGAACCCCCCAATGTGACCCCCTCGGGCCCTGCAAAATATAGAATTTTCAATATACCTCCCCCTGAGGTGACCCCCAGCCTAGCAATACAATTGGCAAAAATAAAATTTATTTGTGAGTACCCTCCCCCCCGAAGTGACCTTATCGGGCCTTGTAAAATATAGAATTTTCAATTTTTTTTTTGCCAGTACCCCCCGACCGAGGTGACACCCTTGAGCCTTGCAAAATTTAGAATTTTCAATATACTTCCCCTTGAGGTGACCCCAGCCTAGCAATATAATTAGCACAAAAAAAATTTTTTTTGCGAGTACACCCTCCCAAGGTGACCCCCTCTGGCCTTGCAAAATATAAAATTTTCGATATACCTGCCTGAGGTGTCCCCCAGCCTAGTAATATAATTAGCAAAAAAAAAATATATATTTGCGAGTACCCCCCGACGTGACCCCCTTGGGCCTCGTAAAATATAGGATTTAAATGTACCTTCCTGAGGTGACCCCCTAGCAATGTAATTAGCAAGAAAAAAATTTTTTTACGCGACCCCCCCTGCGAGTACCTCCCTTGGGTCATTGTTATATATCAGAACACTATCCATGTGTTTGATTTATGTATAATGTCATATATATGAACCAGACATTGTGTACACCTTACCCAAATAAACACAGTTGCATTCAGAATACTTATTTCTTAGGAGTTTAATTAATGAATTTAAGAAAAAAACTTACCAAGTTCTTCTCAATCTTCTGTACACTGACATGCATACTCTTCCACTGCAGTGTTGAGACTAATAAACTCTGCCTTAAACCTTCTTAAGTCTTGATTGATAAACAAACAGCTTTTCTTGTCAGGCAACATA
Source organism: Platynereis dumerilii (assembly GCA_026936325.1). Taxonomy (NCBI): domain Eukaryota; kingdom Metazoa; phylum Annelida; class Polychaeta; order Phyllodocida; family Nereididae; genus Platynereis; species Platynereis dumerilii. Next base: position 1,154,056 of record JAPTHN010000054.1, read on the forward strand.
TTCACAGTTTTGTGTTCTTAGATGAGGTCAACCAGTGAGTGAGCCCTGAGAGATCATTAAAATACCTAATTGGATATTCCAGTAGCCATGACTGATATACAGCGTAGCTAGTCCCCTCTCTTAAAACTACTAAATAAAGTAACACGCATGAATTTTAAAAACATGAACCACAACATTAACATTTTAAACATCTCAAATCATTGTTCCACAAGTATATTAAAAATGGATGATTATAAAGGTGCTTTTTCAGAAGTTTGGTTTTTGTAAATACCATAATTCCCCATGACCAAAACCAATTTTCATGAAAAATACCACTTGCTCTGAAGAAAACCAAATATAGTTGAAAAATACCAAACTGGTTTTTTATTGTACACACTGGTTTTGCACAATACCACTAATATCCAAAATTTTTTAGAGTGTAGTGGGTGATCACAGCTCTAATTCACATCTGAGGCCGGCTCAGTGTTGACATTCCATTGTAATGTGACAGAAATTAGCATATAGTAATCAATGAATTGAATAGGATGTCTGAATCTCTGTACATGTGTATTTGTTTAGATTTTGTCATCCTATGCACAGAAAGGCTGTGATTCGAAATTCAGATCGACGTCCATCATTTTTCTGAGGACATGGAGGAACCTCAATTGAATGTACAGTGTGAGAATACTCCTTTGACCATTTAAACTTGATTGAACAAGAATCGAAATGTTGTTTTGGAAAATCTGAAGTAATTTTGATCACATGCTTGGAGTAAAATCAAGTTACCGATACGGATACAGAGTGATTTTATTACCGACAAAATCAGGGGAATATCTAAGGAGGGGCCATAACATGGAGCGAATAGGCTGTCGCTCGCGGCATCTCATATCTTCCCCATGTTAATTTTGGGCCTGGGGGGGGGGGTGTTATGGTTCTTTTGCTAGGATTCAAATACGTAACTAATTTCAAAATGTATCGAAAATTGCGTATCCTCAAAAATCCAGTATTTGAGTCAATATCTCTACCAAAATCAATTCTAACAAGCCTGAAAATAGTCAGGCTACCAAAAAATGTTATAGCAATGTTCTAAACATCCATAGAAGGAATAACAAACACTTTTTGTTTGTATTCTATGTACAGCAACTACACAGAAAGCAGCAAAATGGAAAAATTGACTGCCATTTTGTAAAATGGCTGCCAATAGCCAGCTAAGCTTAATCTAAGGTGGCTCCCTATCCAAATATTGTTGTAAAGATGTTTGTTAGTTTCATGCTTCTGTGTATAAATACACAGTTTTTTTTAAAATAAATGTGCACTCGTAAGCAAACTCCATCACCTGTATACACAAAATGTTCAGAAATATATATATGGAATAGACAACATTTTTATGTTCTCATCATTCTCCATTTTAATCACCTTTTCATCCATTCCCAAATGCATTCAGATTTTCATGTTAAAATAAATCGGAAACAAAGAAACTGTGAGGCATTGAAACTCACTTCACCAAAAATTATTGAAGAAATCCAAATTCCTTCTTTTGTGTTTAATCTCCCTTTGGTGTGCAGCCATCCATGCTCAAACAAATTGATGAAATTAAATCGCATGCAAACATTTTTTTCAGAATGATGTGCCCCCATCTGGTGAGGAATATGATTAAAAGCTGGTTCCTCAGTAAAAATTTTGCCTGCTTAATCAATTTGTGTTGTTGCATTGAAGTTATTTTGATCACACTGCATTACTTCAGTCCGATAATCGTTTCGGGTTAAAAATTTTGAGAAATCGTTTGTGTCAAATGTAAAGTCAACCTGCTGACATCTTGTCATACGGAGGAAGTTTAACAATTTCATAAAATTAATGCTTCTATGCAATGATTTCTTATTTTCTATTTTCGTTTTTCACAAGCCTCAAGTTTTGATCTCTCCTGACAGGATGAACATGAGCAGTCATTTTCAGGTGAGCAACATTTCTTTGTTTTATTACGTGATTCTAAATTTTTGCATATGTCCGGTGATTCTTTGATTTACATGTACTTGAGGAAATAATGTTTTGTTCCAATCTCATATATGCATAATGGAAAAAACAAACTTAGATGACTGTTGACTGCCACAATGAAATCAAGCTGTCTTTGGAAGTCTGAAGGACACTTTTATAGTCCTTTTCTGAGCTTTACAAACTCTAAGCTCTTTTCAAGATTGAAGTGATTACAAAAGAATTAGTACATTCTTATCCTTCTCTGCTTAAGAACATTTAACATACATTATTTAACAATATTTGTTGCTATCATCAAAAGTTTCATGGTAAAATATGCTCCGACAATTGACATTCGGATTTTAAAAAGTAATGTTATTACGCGTATAACCTTGACGAGTGCGTAACTTCTTAATTTCGGAAAATCCTTCTTGTGCAAGCAAAAAAGCCAAAATTTGAGAAGCTGGTTTTTCTGTTAAATTAAAAACTCATTACATACTTTTGATAACCTTGAAGGTGTCCTTGATTGGGATAATCTGACCATAAACGGCCAAAATTCTTCACTGATGGATGTAAGATGCCCGGAAGAAGTGGAGAATTGCATGGGACATTCTCCAGAAGAAGACAAGAGTACATGTCAGACTACGATGGATGGGCTATCTTCAGTGTCCTTCAGCATGGTCAGCTTTCTTATGGACAAGGAAAGTCACATTTGCATTTTGTTTTTTTCTGTGTTCGGTGTTTATCTCTGTGGTTCAGTCATAGTTGCAGATTTATCATAGGGTTAAGACACACAAACTGAAGCAGAACAGCTCACAGAGCTGTGCCAACTTGTGAGTGAGATAGATAGATAGATAGATAGATAGATAGATAGATAGATAGATAGATAGATAGATAGATAGATAGATAGATAGATAGATAGATAGATAGATAGATAGATATTTTATTTTTTCAAATCATCTGTCAAATCTTAAAATTTAATATATAATTCTTAGTGAAAAGACACGTTTTTGACAATCCTGTTTCATTTTTTATTTTATTTCTATTTTATTATTGTACATTTTAAGAAGTTACATTACAAATAAGAGATTTGTATTACACTTTTCTAACGATAACAGGAGTCACTTGCAGTAAATTAAAATTTGTAGTGCACATACATACTCTAAATACTCTGTATTAATGTTTCATTTAAAACTTGTGAATTGGATTTGTATTTAGGGTAATAATAAACTGAATTCAGTTGAATTGAGCCCAGTTCTGGACGCTCACAAGGGTTGATTGATGAGATGAGTGAGAGAGCTGGAGTCCTCAACATGTTGCACATTTTCCCCATGTGAGGGATTTTTACTTGCCCAACACAGACACTGATTTTTAAAGTGAAAAACAAACATCACTTTGTCTTAGAAGATGTACCAACGCTATCAGCTACTGGAAAACCGTATAGGCTGTGCATGCTCTGTTTTCTTGGCTAGAAACGCTATAAAAATACTATTAAACTGAAACCTGCACGTGGCATAGCAGATAGTGCGCAATTTCGATTATTTAACAGTCATGACATTTCAAGTGCAAAAGTCCACATTTCCTGTTATCGCTTTAACTGCTTACATTGAAGATTTTTATGGATTTTTCTGTTGTATTGTTGTTTACTTTCAAGTATGTTCTCTCCAGCGGAGTCAATTAAAAAAAAATTAAAAATCTAGTGTGTCAATCCCTTCATCTTGGGTATTAAGTTTGGTAAAGGGATTGTTTAAAACTGACAGGAAAGCATATGATTATAACGTCAGTTCTTCATAATCAAACAAAAATATTTCCTGCATTAAACAAGTCCACTCCACAGTAGGGTGCATCAGAAAAAATGAAAGTCAAAAGCGTGATCCGCAACAGCAATAATTTTGTTCCACTGACAGAATAATGTCTTCCTGCAAAATTTTGGAATTTTTTAAGGTGATTTAGAAGTCCCACACAGGCCCCGAAGATTTTTATTAATTTTTTGCCAAAAATTTGCGAAAATGAGTTGTATCTCGAAAACTATTACAGGTACATTCATGGTAATGGTGTCAAAATGTCCGCAGACCCCAATTTTCTATTCAATTTCAATAGTAAGTATGTGTCTAAAATGCATTGTTTATGAATTATTGACAAAAAACCGTATTTTTTGTCATATTTCATGCTGTTAATGCATTTTTTGGTGCCGTAGAGTGAGCAAGGCTTGTTTCAGTCTTGTTTGTGTTTTGTTTAGGTTTCTATTAGTGCCCAGAACCATTGATGATGTCCTAAATCATGTATTGCTATATGCAACAGGGTATCTAAAAATAAGATAGTGCTGTCATCTATTGTCTTTTCGACTTCCCGGAGCCATTTTCAACATTTTCATATTGATATGTGAGATTAGTTGAAGCAGCCTATTGAAATTATAGAAATGACAAGGTTGAAGCTATGAAACACAGGGCAAGAAGTGAAATATTACAGACACTAATCTTTGTTTTACACAGCCTGTCAAGAAATAATGTTCAATAACACTTACAAAATATAATTGTCAATAGAACAGGGCCTGTTGACATAAACCACCGTATTTCCAAAAACGTTGATACCATTGAGACTACAGAAATGACAAGCTAAACGATATGAATCAGGACATCAAATGAAATGAATAATAAAAATAAGATAATGTAGTAGGCTATGATTGTATATTGTGCCCATTCTAGATAAATCTGCTTATTGGCACTCACCATACGGAATGTCTATCGGACCAATCATTATAGTGATAACCTCCAGACATGGAAGCAGGGTTGAAACTTGCATCCTTGGCGGATAAGGAAGACATGTTGGCCAGAGTGCAATGAAGCCATATTGACATAAATATGCAAGATGCTAATCATTCTCAAGACACAGGAAAATACATGTTCAATAATTGATCCTTCAAAAATGTAATTGCCCTTGACATCATTTTTAGATACCCTGTTGCATATAGCAATAAATGATTTAGGACATCATCAATGGTTCTGGGCACTAATAGGAACCTAAACAAAACACAAACAAGACTGAAACAAGCCCTGCACACTCTACGGCACCAAAAAACGCATTATCATCATGAAATATGGCAAAAAATAATGTTTTTTGTCAATAATTCATAAACAATGCATTTTAGACACATACTTACTATTAATGTTGAATAGGAAATTGGGGTCTGCGGACATTTTGACACCATTCCCATGAATGTACCTGTAATAGTTTTTGAGATACAGCACATTTTGGCAAAAAATTAATAAAAATCTTCTGGGCCTGTGTGGGACCTCTAAATCACCTTCAAAAATTCAAAAATTTTGCAGGAAGACATTATTCTGTCAATGGAACAAAATTATTGCTGTTGCGGATCACGCTTTTGACTTTCATTTTTTCTGATGCACCCTACTCCACAGCAATCTAGTTCCTGTCTGTATATTAACAGACAAGCAGGGAGTGCTGTTTTCTGAGCTCTGATTGGCCGAAAAAACAATCAAAGTGACGTCACCGATTGAGAAATGTTTTGTGACGTAACGCAGTAGGTGCCTAAGGCCATAATATGACATGGAAAGCAGATTGCTCCACAGTACAATTCCTTCCAAATTGCACACGTCCGCAACCCCTTATATTCTCATTTAACCACATGTGCCTCCACAGAAATTGATTGACTTCCACAGTTTGGGTGATCCAGCATTCCACTTATTCACGTTCTGAACCAGCATGGTATTGACATTGCATTCCCAGATGACCGAATTAACATACATGTAGTAATCAATAAATTACATAATTTGCATTGGATATCTGAATCCCAATACATGTGTGATCCAATGTGTATTTCTGAAGGTTTTGCCATCCTATACCAATGAAAACACTGACAAACTCCTTTTCTATTAATAGGCAGATGACCTAATAACAGGAAAATGTTATTTTTCAAAAATTAGCATTCAAGTGGTAGAATATATTTGTTTAGAATAAACTTATATTCTTGATGAAACTAAGGTTTACTTACTACCAAGTCACTGTTATAGCATTCCAATTCCTTCTGTCTTTAGCTTTATGGATAATTAATTGCAAAACCTTTGATTGTTGACTGGATCCATGAAAACAAGATTAGTCAAAATCTAGTTTGATGGATTCAGATGATTGGTGAAATAATCGCCAAATTCCCTAAACCTTGTGAAATGATGATGGATACAGTAACTGTAAGGTCAAGGTCATTCTGGAGGATGGATGATGTTACTGGAAAAGGCATTTGTCAGTATTTGCACTATAGTAAAATCTCTATTTCAGCTTATCATCTCAAAGCTTGTCTATGTGATAACAAAACATTGTTTCGCTGCATGGTCAAAAGATTGGGATAGGACATTATAGCTTTATTTCGCAACCTATAATATTGCATATTATTTGCTCGATCAATAATGTGGGTTACCTCTCCTGCAGTACCAAGGTCAAACCTGAAAATTCATGGACATTCAATGTGTTACATATTCTATTGCAAATTGGTTTTTCATCCGCTATTTTTTTTACTCAAAGTACTAGACCAGGCAGGATCAATAACTTCAGATCATTTCAAACGCCTTCAAAATAAATCATGTTTTGCAGAATTCTATCAACTTTGATTTTTAACTGCAAAACAGTTACCAGAATAGTATTGGTCCTGTGATGGATATGTTGCAGTGCCAATATAGATGTCAGTCTGACACATCAGATAATAATTCATCTAAAAATAGCCACTAAATGCATGATACAAGTGTTGTAGGGCTTTAGCCTGTGCATTTTGATATGATATTTCTACTGCAAATACATGTAGGTCAATAAATATACACATAATGTTGTAACATAGGCGACTATACACTCTAAAAAAATTCAGACAAAATTGGTTTTTTAGATTCAAAATGGTTTTTTGAAAAACCAAATTTCAATGCAAAAAACCAACATGGATTTAAAAAAATAAAATTCGATGCAAAAAACCGACATGGACTTTTTTAAAAATCCATGTTGGTTTTGCATTGAAATTTGGTTTTTCAAAAAACCATTTTGAATCTAAAAAACCAATTTTGTCCCGACATTTGTTAGAGTATATGCATCAGCCCCAGGCGTCTTCCCTTCCTATAACCTTCTGCTCCGTGGATAATTAATTCCAATGCCTTGGAGTGCGCAGTTGACCCTTGTAAACAAGATTTGTGCAAATCTGGCTTGATGGTTTCAGATGAATGATGATGAGTTTGTTGATCTGTTCGTGCCAAGAATGTAAATTTCCGTACTTCATACGATAAAAAATCACATTTTCGATTTAATAATTTATTTACGTAGTAAAATTTCAAACATGCATAAGTAAATACAATAGTCAAAAAGGTTATTTAAATAATGCTGAATTAAATATATATGCATGATACACCACAAACTATCACATTTTCAATCAAAGAATTAATTTAATAAATTTTCCTACACATACAAATGCCAACTATTGTCAAAAAACTATTTAAACAATATTTAAACAAAATCTAGGCGTTGTATAGGCCTACAATAAGATGTCACATTATCAATAAAAAAATCAATTTAGTAAAGTTTCATACATGTGTAAATTCAGACAATTGTTGAAAAATAATTAAACAATGTTAAAATTGAACACACATGTACAGATGGACTCCAGACATTAATACATGATAAGAGGGATACCTGATAAAAGAGATTGACCTATGAGAGATGCAGCCAGATAAGAAGGAATAACTTATAAGAAAGATTATCCTATAAGATGGATTACTTAATAAGATGGATTACCTTTAGTAAAATAGGGGATACCTGATAAAATTGATTACCTGAAAGATAGTTTACCTGATAAGACGGAATACCAAAAGATGGATTTCCTGATGAGATGGATTACCTTATAAGCCGACAAGATGGATTACTTGATTAGATTGACAATTAACCAGATAAGATGGATTACCTGGTAAGATAATAACTGATAAGAGGGAATACCTTGTCAGATGGATTACCTGGCGAGATGGATTAACAGATAAAAAGGAATTGCTGATAAGTTGACAAGATGGATTACTTGCTAGCAGGGATTTTTTATTTTATTTTTTATTCACTGTACATAAAAATGAAACAGTAGGATGACACAATAAAGATTACTCTTATTTCCATTGTGGAATACCTTGTTATACATTGTAAACAATAAGATGGATTGCTTGATTAGAGTCTTAGAGGGAATGCCTGATAATAGAGACAACCTGATGAGATGGACCACCTGATAGGAGGGATTACCAACAAAGAGGGAATAACTTGGGAGATTAATTACCTGAAAGGAGAGATTTGCAATCATAATGCAGCTCTTTACTCCAGACAGACATTTATGATATTGCAAAGTACTTAAAAATCCACATTACGGTGCACAGGAGATTGACCTTCACACTATGAAGTGACCTAATTAAGGATTTTTTTGTTTACATTTTGCTAGTTCTCATATATAGAGCAAACAACAAGCTTTGCCCTATAGCCAGCATGCTGCCTTATAGTACAAATAGTACACATAAAAAATGTAGGAACAAACAGTTAAGTTTTTTGGGAGATTTGGCAGTTTTTGCAAATTTTAGTGCATTTTATAAGAGAACCACCAAATCTTTTGATTGCTGAACTTTTAATGCTTGTAATTTCACACCAGGATGTCTAATACATAAAATATAGCATACTTGCTGTGTTATATTGTAATTGAATTGGTTTCTAGTCCAAAATTAAAGATTTTATGATTGACTAGGTCGCTTCGCATAGAGCAAACGGTACACAGTGTTCACGTTTTATACAAATAATTTTAGAGCCAAAGTGAAGGTCAAGATCAATACAGCTCCAGATATTACAAAAACGTTTTTTTCTGTTTGCACTAGAATTAGGCTCTTCCGCACAGAGTGAATAATTTAGTAATACTAAATAGATTTATATTGCAAATATGCAGATAGCGTTTTTCTTCTTTTTCATACTTGACCCATGCAATTATTTGAAACATTTTTGGACATAGGTCTCAGTGAAGATCATTTAAATTTTATATAAAAAATTCTGTCACTCAACAAAAGCAAACATTTAATGACAGTTTATGTGACATTTCAAATAGGTTGTGTATAAAACATTTACAGAACAATTTAATTTTTAAATAGTAAATGAGAACAAAAATAAACCATATTATATATGAACAAGCCTATTTTATTGAAGCCATATTGAAGAGATGGCAAAAAATTATTGCTCATTTCTTTTCATGGGCAGTGTTTTAGCTTGAAGATCAAATTAGAAATGTCAGGAATAATATATACAGGCATTTGAGTAAGTAAGTAAGTATTTATTGATCATATTCAAAATGTATGTACAATAATATTTACAGTTCCATTACAATTGTGCTATACAGTATACACATGGCAGGCTGACGCCAATGCAGGCGTATGTGCCTTTATCAATTTCACAACTTAACACATCATAGTAAGTAAAAGTACACTGTGAAGCATTATCCACTATTATCTTATATGTCAACAAAATGCATCCAAGCAAGTCCATTACTTTAATTACATAGATATATATATACCACAGAATATAATTATGTACATCTCCAAGCTAATGGAGCTGCCCAGGGTGACCTCACATTACATTATATATAATTATGTACAGAAAGCCGCTCGTAAAAATGGTAGGGTATATTCTACTAGCACGATACAATTTTACAATGACAATAAAAAGAACCATTACAGCCAGAGAAACACAAGTGATTACTTTTGGATGCTCAAAAATGCCAGTAATGTCAATACAGAAGCAATGTAGCTCCTTCGTCTTAAAGATATATGAGTGGGTTAAATATTTTGTTCGCAGTTTTTGTGTATAAGAAGTATCATACACAGAATATTTTAGCCTGTTGCTAGGTACAGAGTTAAATTGAGAGCTCATAAAAATATCCTTTCAACATACTGTAGTGATTAACGTTTAAGAATTTATGACTGGGGGGTGGGAGTTTTGCCAGAACGTCCCGAGAATAATTGATACCCCTGGCTCTTGAGTTCCATTCCGATTTTTAGTATCCCAGCCCTAGGTTTCATGCTTATTGTAAGTACCCCCTCAACATACAGAGCAAAACATACATAATTTGTTAATGTTATACATGTGCCTCTTCTACAGTTGTGCCTACAGATTTGACTTTTCTGCGTAAAAATGCCAAGTCAAACAGAGTATCTGCGCATTTTATATCATTTTTTTGCTATGTTAAATTTCTTGCCCCCCATGAACATGAAATAAGTGCCACCCCCTGAAACCAGTGGCGAAACTGGGGAGTCTCAAGTGGGGGTGGCACCTGGGGGGGCATGCGATTCTCTGGGGGGGCACCAACTATACTAATTTTATATTTTAGCCAGAGTTGGAAAGTTCATATGGGGGGCACCTGGGGGTCACAGGTCCAATATGGGGGCACTTGCCCCCCATGCCCCCCCCATAGGGACGCCACTGCTTGAAACATGACATTGTGACCTGAGTCATAAATTCTGAACGGTCCCTAAATAGAAAATAAAAAGTTACTGATGCCGGGGCCCCAAAGGAAATTATGTGAATTTCTTTCAGCCTATTTTTGTTTGGAGAAAGACCATTTCCGTTTTTGCCTGAACAAAGGTCCAGATCAATAAAACAATACCGATTAACATATTGCCAATAATAACTAAAGCGTTTTTCAACTATTAAAAAAGATACGGTTTTGCCAGTGGACTGAATAATTTAGAGTTGACAACGATACATTTATACCTTTTTCATGTTTCAATTTTTTTCCATATATACAATAACTTAAGCATACAGTGAGGATCAATATCATCATAAGAACTTTATGGATTGCCTTTAGCAAAACTATTCTTGCATTACCTAGGAAAAACAGGTTAAGATGTCATCACAAAACTCACAGATGTTCTAATTCCAAAAATAATGTGCTGTCACTTTGATGCAGAAAAAACGAGGACTAGTTCACTATGAAAAATGCACTTCATGACTCATGATAGCCGATGAAGTGTCATCTTCTCTACTTTCAACATGGGAAACGCAGAGACCGTTTGATAAGTCATGAACAAGAGAAGGCCATTTGACTTGTCATAACTGATTTTAGAGTAAAAATCAGATGCATAATCCTTTCGTTTGGCTGTCACCAACAAGCAGGATAAGTCTCCTTAAATCAAATTTACATAGAAAGTATTTGGTATGATCATGACAAATCATCAGCATGATGAAACACAAAGTGCCATTTTCACAGTGTAACAGTCCACTCTTTTTCTATATCAAAGTAACAGACTTCAATTTAAAGATGTAGTGATTTTAACAAATTTTATCATTGTGCCAACTGCATGGTATAGTTAGTAGGTTTGCTTAAGTGGAGTGTGATGCATTAACTATATTGATCAGCCTACAAGACTGTGTCCTATAGTAATGTTATTGTTCAGACTTAATTATAACCACTTGACGTTATTCATGCACACCATTGGACAGCCTGGTTGATGAACAGCAGCATAATATCAAGAAAATTGTCATTCTGGCTCAACACCTTTCACCAGTACCGGATTGTATGAATGCTTAACACGGGTTATCCTACATGGTTAAGTCATTTTGCAGATATTGTGTCAATGTTGAACATGAGTCAGATAACCTGAACTCATATTACAACTAGGTCTGCTGGTCTATATTACAATATGACAAATGTTTTTGCCAGTAACCCAGTTGGAAGATAAGTTATATAGGAGTTAACCACTTTAGGACAACCTGTGTTAAAAAGTGTTCATACAATCCTGTACTGAAATATATCTGAGCGTTGATTGTGTTGTCAATCTCAAAGACAAGGTACTATTTTACATGATTGGTCAGACTTAGTCACTAACAACATTTTATACAAGAAGATATCAAGACAATGAACATCCTAAGGGACCATTCAGAATTTAAGACGGGGGGTAGGAGTTTTGGCCGAGGGGGTACTAACTTTTCACACGTGTTTCAAGGGGGGTATTAATTTTTGACAACACTTCCAAGGGGGGGGGAAATTTTAACAAAGAAAAGATGTTAAAAAACATGCATAAACTCATTTTATTTGGACTTTTTTACACGCGAAAGTCCGCGAAATGACATAAATCTGTACTCGTGGCCATGTATAACAGTATATATATATATGTGTATTGCTTTGTATGTCAAGGAGGGGGGGTACTAAAAGTACGTGTGAAACCAGAGGGTGGGATACTAAAAATCCACATGAAACTCAAGGGGGGGTATCAATTTTTGATGGGAAGTTCCAGCAAAACTCCCACCCCCCCCAGGCATCTGAACAAGATAGGTCTGACATCAATTTCACAATCTCAAACTTTTTTTTGACATCCCGCTGACGGTTTTTCACATCCCGTCGATGGTTTTTCACATCCCGCCAACAGTTAGATCTTGCCCCACAGGAATTTAGATCTTGCCCCACAGGCATATGATCTTGCCCCGCCGATTTAGGATCTTATTCTTCCAATTTAAGATCTTATCCCGTCGTGATATGCCTCTAATTAATTATATAATCGTTATATATTCTTTGTTTGTCGCCGGGTTAGCAATTTTTTTCCTAGAAATCATCTTAAGCTATCCCACAGGCGTAAAAAGTTCTCCGTAAAGTGCCGTGAGATAGGGGCATAAGAGTTTCACATAGTTGTCAGTCTTACTTTAGAAATCCTCCCAGAGCTTTTCATGAGTCTCAGCCATGTTTTAATTCTAATTATTTTTCTGACAGACCAGGTCATGCCACACACATTGATGCTTGAATATTGAAGGCTAATTTTGATAAAGAGTGTGTTTGTCGATGCATCAAAATCACATTCTTTGTTTCAAATGGCTTCACCTGTGACCCAACAAACTTAGGGACCGTTCAGAATTTATGACGGGGGGGGGGGTGGGAGTTTTGGCCGAGGGGGTACTAACTTTTCACACGTGTTCCAAGGGGGGGTATTAATTTTTGACAACACTTCCAAGGGGGGTAAGAAATATTAACAAAGAAAAAATGTTTAAAAACACGCATAAACTCATTTTATTAGGACCTTTTTACGCGCCAAAGTCCGTGAAATGACGCGAATCTATACGCGTGGCCGTGTATAACAGTATATATGTGTATATTGCTTTGTATGTTGAGGTAGGGGGTATTAAAAATATGCGTGAAGCCTAAGGGTGGGGTACTAAAAATCCACATGAAACTCAAGGGGGGTATCAATTTTTGACGGGAAGTTCCAGCAAAACTCCCACCCCCCCAGTCATAAATTCTGAACGGTCCCTTATACAATACAACCATCACATAATATTATGACCTATTATAATAGTGATCTGTATAGTGACCTTGAGAGAGACCGAGAAATTGATTGATTGTGATCTGTTTCTGTCAATGAAAATGAATGTAGATAAATTGTTATTTTCTTAAACAAAAAACTACTGGATATGCTTCTTTTACATTCAATCGTATAATGGATTTTACGTTATCTTTAACTTATAACCAAGAATAATTTACAATATTGATTTTTACAGAAATTGGATTAGTAGATCACTATAGATATATATTTTTGGCTTGCAAAACGGTTGAAGGCTGTGCTCATTTTAATGTGTCAATAAAGAACGATGCAAGTGCCACGGGGGGACAGCGCGGTTGGATGAGAATAAGCTTCACTAGAACTTCCCATGGGACATAGACATATATTTGAGGGGGGGGGGGTGTCAGAGGAAACGGGGCAAATGAGGGCAAATGCTGTGAAATATGAGGGCAGCTGTACTGGTGGGGTGACATTTGCATCATGTAAAAATGCTAATAAAAATAGTAACATGAGATACGGGAAAGTAGGAAAGATTAAAGAAAGGAGTCCCTCCCCATTCCTGTCCAAAGCATGAAAGATAGGAAAGATGTGCAGGGAAGCATTCTGTGCAAAAAAAGGTGTCAGGTTAATCGAGAAGTTCTATAAAGGAAAATAAGTGAAATGATGCATTGAAAATCATATATATGCCACTGAACTAAGTACATTATTTTCAACAATAAGTTGTTACGCTTGGCAGCAATCTGCAATTATATTAAACAATGCTGCATTTTTTGATGGCTCCTCTTTGGAGCCCAGGGAGAACAATCCACCATTACTACAACTGCAGCCGTGTGAATAGATTGTGTGGATAGCATACATGAGTGGATAGGTTGTTACAGGTAACAGATAGTTCTGTAAAAAGAAAAAAAAAATCGCTAGAGATTTTGAGAACATGAAAATTGATGTATAGCACAGGAAAATCCGTCAAAAATTGACGATTTGCATACAAAAAGAACATCTGGGCAAACAACAGACTCATAGTATAGGAAACAACAGACTTATAGTATAGGATTCCCTAAGGGGAGATATGCAAGGGAGGAAGCAAGGGGGGACGCAAGAAGAAAGGGGGGACTCAAGGAAGCAAAAGGAGCAAGGAAGCAAGGAAGCAAGTAAGCAAGGGGGACACAAGGAAGCAAGGAAGCAAGGACGCAAAGAAGCAAGGAGGAATGAAGGAAAGGGAGAGGGAAAAAGGAAGGAGGGGGGGTAGAAATGAAAAAGAAAGGAAGAAGAGAACACTGTAAAATTTGAAAACTGCGTTGAAGCAATAATTTGAGCTGACTGAGAATGTTAATAATTTTCAAGCTATGATAGCTCAATCCTATACGTTGTCAAGGTATGATAGCTCAATGCTGTAAGTTGTCCAAACGAATCATAACATTAAGCTGTGAAAACATGAAAGCTTCAGTTGTTGCAGATAGCTTGACATCTCAGTCATGCCACATATAGCGCCATCTATAACAGGCACTTCTCATTAGACTGCATTTAGTTTTAAATAATTATTTACTTACAAGAAAAAAGAACATTTATATTACACTATCCCAGAGAAAAAATGAGTAGCACACCACTTTAGCTGGTTACTTTTTAATTTTTATCTCTCTTACATTAATTTGAGGGACTTATTAGATGCATGCTTTCACACGTCAACCAACATTTCCAAGTCCGAGTGTGTTCAAATATAGGCTTCTAGCACTGTATACCAACTGAGATGAGCCACAGGCCATTGGGATTTATTCATAAGAAATTAATTTTTAAATCTCCTTGTGATGCAATGGTCTTTGTTGAATGCATCTTGGGCCTGTCCATGATGTGCTAAAATGAAGCATACTGGATCAGGTGGATCCCCTTGAGAGATCAAACAATATTTAGTGATTACAGCCGATATTCATAAATAACTTTATAAGACAGGTCACACAAATATAAATCAAAAACAACTAAAAATAAGTCAACACAGCTCAAAATTTTGAGTTGTGTCAGCTTGGATCAATAAGTCAACAAAGCTCAATATTTTGAGCTGTAAGTCAACACAGCTCATTGTTTTGAGTTTTCTCAGCTTGAATACCTTAGTCAACATAGCTTAGTATTTTGAGCTATCTCAGCTCAGTATTTTGAGTTATCTCAGCTTAAAACATTAATCTATGTTAGCTCAATCAACTTGTGCAACCATCTCTCTCAATCAATTGAGCTGAATCAGTGCCTCCGATTTTACAGTGAAGGAAGGAATAAAAAGTGCAATGTAGACCAGCTGTGCTGCTGATTTTCATCACTACAACAGCGAATTGAACCGTTTCCCTTCAGTACACGTAATTGTATAAACCGCGGATGAATTGTTGGCTTTGCCTAACACTCCAAAACATCAACTCATCGAAATTGCCGTAGAAACTTTGAAAATTGGTGTCTTTAGCCTGGTCCATAACCGAACAACCTATTTTGGTATCGTGCTCATAGGGGTAGGGAAGGTTAGCGACAAGGTAACTTTGTAAATTACCTGTCTTGCAACCATCAAAATACACCTCATACCCCGAAGCACTAGAATACGTTACCGAAACGTGATGCCAGCTCATTATCATAACTTTCGCTGTAGCTCCGTTTTGCCCATTTACTGCTCCTGTGGGTTGGAAGGTATGGGTGCCATTGAATGCTGTCACCCTCAGCACCATTGCAGACCTAATTATCGACATGTAGATAGAAGAAGATATAAACACGCCTGGGTTTGCGTCTCTTTGAACAAACGCCATGAACCAGAGGGAAAGCGAGGCTCCATTGGGGCAGTTGAACATTTTTCCGAAACAGTCACTGGTGTGATCACCCAAATTAATGAATTGGTCACTTTTTATTTGGATGTGATTTCCAAATTTTCCTGGCCATGCTGCGGGTACTGAAATAAAGTTGACTTATTGTCATATACGTATAGACTAGGCTGGAAACTCTGGTATACATGTTCACTGAAAAATCGAAATGCAATCGAAAGTGAAATATTGCACTGTGAAAGCAGCTGTGTCTTCTTTGCGGTAGCTATGGTTATGAATTTCTTAAAGGTGTAAATTAATTTTCAATGTTTTATGGTTATTAGTTGGAATTGTCGCTTCTTCTGTAAAAATCAATGGAAGCTGCTTTTACAGTGATAGGTTAAATAACTTTGATTTTACATGGTTGTACTCAGTGATCAGGGACAAATTCAGGGTGCAGCAGGAAAAATTGTTCCATGGAGCACAAAAGGCGAGTGACAAAGTTATTTTATTATGTCTGCCAAAAAGAAATTATTTCTTTCCCCCCTTGATATAACATGGTCACCGCCTAATCAAAACCGCATTTTTGTACCTGTGTCCAAGTTTATAATGCAAAGAGTATATTGATTATATGCCCTGCACATTCAATGCCCCTGATGACTTAAGCAACCAATGAAAATACAAAAAAAAAAAAAATTATCAACAGACCTGATGGTCCAAGTGCTTTTGCTGTTGTACCATCTGCTGGTATGTTTCCACCAGCGCCAACAGATTCCATCGGGACGGAAACCAGCAAATCTAACAAGAAAAAATCAGTCTGTTTTTTTTTTGGTTTGAATCGATTTAGCAATTTTTTCTTTATCTTTGGAACATCGGCAGGGTGCAACCTTGTACAGAGACAGGAAATATCCTATAACTTTTTGAAAGACATGATCAATCGAACATGGTAATTGTGCGAAAAAACGCACAAAAAAGGATCATATGCATTTAAATTGCAATAATCATATTTTTATTTCAAGGGTACTCCCCCCCCCCCAAGGGTTTTTTGATTTGCGTTGTTCTCGCATTGGTTAGCCTGCTGATAGGCATGGCAGGAGGGGCAGTCGAAACCAAAAGTTTTGGAAACACAAAGATTCTGGCGAAAAGCCAAAAATAATAAAATTCTGGCTGATGATTATTACATTATTGAAAATCATTGGTTTCAAGGGATTTCATAATAATGATAAATAACTATAACTAGTCTGTTTTATATATAAAGCGAACATTCCATAATTGCTCAAACCGCTTGATTATAATAAATGCAGAAGTACACTATCCTATAAAATAAAATTCGTAAATATCAATTGAAATGGAATCATTTCTAGATTTTTGAATTTTGGGCAAATGTCTACCAATTTTAATAAAGGAGTTACGGCCATTTTTGTTTAAAAAAATTCAAATGGCCTTCTTATTCCACCCATCGGTCAAGAAGCCCCCCTATGTTAATCCTAAAGCAATTCTTTTGCAAGCGCATTCAGCTTGGAAGTTATTTCTTGAGGTTCTACTATCCCTTTTAAGGCATTCCATTTACTTTTTCTGAATTTCTGATTTTTTATTTTTGAATAATTTTTGCCCTGATTCAGTTCTGGCCAATTTTTTTCTATTTTAATTAGCTATTCTATCAAGGTTTAAGGTAAAGTACACATTATAAAGTGGTTCCTGAAGCAGCTTCGAGGCCCCATTGAAGACTCCCTGTTGTAAGACCGCCCTGTCTTATGTGACCACCTTCCTCCCGCACTAAGTAGTATTTTTAGTGCATTTTGCATCCCAACGAGAGACCGCACCCCCAGAGAGACCGCTTCATGACTGCAGAAGGGGCGGTCTTATAACACAGGGACCAGTGTATTAATAAAATTAGCTGTTTATTTTTGGGATTTTTCTTTGACTACAAAGTTTCTCATTTCTTCAAAAAGTTATATCACTGCTACTTCATCTGAAATTGTACGACCTTCTGACATGCAGCCATACCTGCATATTGGTAATGAGTGCATACTTAAAATGATGGTTATATTCTTCATTAAATGATGTGAAGTAAATGTACGGCAATACAAAAGCAGTTTAACTGCAGTGTTAGGCACCCTTTCTGAGCATACATGTACACTAAGCATTTATATAATATTATTGATGGCACACTCCTAAAAGCTGGAATAAAACATAACTCCTCATTGCACAATCAGTATTGGACAAATTGTACAGGATACTAAATTTTACTTCATGACACATACATCATTATGAATGAAAGCTATCAATTTGAGGCCCTGGTTGACAATCAATAACCCACAGCCCAAGCAAGATATCCCTCTTTTACAATGTACAGAAGATAAGTGTCCGACTCAAAGAACCTTACACTCTTGATGATGACCCTATTTAATTCCGAGATATCGCAAAAGCATAGTTGAATAAATTTGCAGCGCGCAGTGTATGTACACTTGCACTGTTTCATTTTACCTTTAGAGAGATCAACTTCAACAACTGGAGCTGAGTACGTTGTCATTCCTTCAAAGGTTGTTGGTGTATTCGGGTGAAGTGCCGAGTCTGCTGGACAGATGGTGCAGAGAATGCATTCGTTACTACTTTTGGCGTACCCAGTGCAGAGTTGCTCAGATTGGGAACACCTCAATGCACAGTGTATGTTCGATTTGGAGCTGACCTGTTCTGAGATAGCGCAAGTCATGGTGTTGTTAGACCTCTTTTTGTAAAGCTCTGTTTTTGCCTCCCCAGCTTGCCAGCATGCCATTATGAGAAACAGCACTAGATTTGGCAAGGGATTGATAGTCATCATATATTTGTCTGAAAACAACATTGAAAAACTGAATAATCTTAGTTATTTATTTATCAAATATGTTTACAATGGGTGGCACTGTTTAGTAAAACTTTTTCAAAGTGGCCCATTACGATGCATGAACAATTTAATTTTAAAAACATAACAGTTTGAAGTGTGATTTAATTAAGTGTAAGCATAAAATACATCTAAAATTATATAAAATGACTAGTTATTACATGACTAGAAATATAATACATATACATAGGCCCTATATATAATTATACAAGTTATTACAAGACTAAAAATATAGTAAACATATAAATCATAGCACCATGACATATTTACGAACGTGACTCTTAAAGGTATCCATGCAACTATAGGATCTTGGATATTGTGAGGGGGTAAATTTATGTAATAACAAGATTACAAACAATATATTGTCTATTTTGATCAGTGGGGGATCCAGGTAGGGTTGTTTGGCGAGGGGGGGGCGGCTTTTTTTTGGAATGTGTGCCCCCCACGGCGAGTATATTTTCTTCAAAATGTTACTTTTTTTTGGTTTTGCTCTATTCTGAAAGTTGAATATTTACATGTGAGTGGATGGAATAAAAGATTATAATAAAAACTGTTTTTAAAGCATGATGGCTTTTGATTTAAAATAGTTTCTTTTATAATTATTTGGACTAGATTATATACACTGAAAGACAAAAGTTATGCATATGTTGTGCAATGTGCATTCAAGAAACTCATCTGTGTACTAGATATAAGGTTCTGCGCAATGCAAGCTTTACATAAAATAAACCATGAAATCTAAAGATAATGATCTTGGGGTTCATTCGAAGGTTGAGATGTCCTCTCATCTGTAGCATCCCCTACAACATCCAGAAACGTGCCTTCATTACAATTGAGGGCATCTTGAGTTCTGGTTGTTTTTCTGGGTCCAACACCTCTTTGTTTATTCCTTGTCTATCCTACCTCCCTGTAATGGGCAGCTATCTTTGATACACTTGACAGATGAACATCATACACTCTACAACATTAAGCTGGGTTTTCACACCTGCACTATTTCAATAGTTTCATCCCCATCATATTTTGTATTTGGGGACACAATTAGTTGTAAAAGAATTGTGCGCTTGATTGTTTAACGATTCATTTAAGCTCACATGAAACCGCATACCTGCAATTGGTATGGGTCAACAGCAAAAACTGTGTTTTCTGAAAACTCCCTTTGTCAGCCATTTTTAAAAACGAAAATGTTTCCCGGTTCAGTGATTTATTGTTTGTGACCCTGTTTTCGGGTGTCTTACACCATGGAACCATCATATTGACCATACCCCTCGAACATCTTGCCCTTACAACAATTATGCATAACTTTTGTCTTTCAGTGTAAATAGTGGAAACATCTTCCCCAGTTAAACACTCAAAAAATCAGGGGAATCAGACTTATTTCCATTGGAGTCCTAGAATTTATAACTGAAAACAAACAGCTATATTATCGAAAACAAATTGTGCAGCCCTCTCGCTCAATCATTAATTTTGAGCTGACTCAAAATCTCAAATTTTGCAGTTTATCGTATCAATCTAGTCACATGACCAAGTTGATTAGTGACGTTTCACCTCGTTGCTGACTAATTAACCTAGTCAATCGACTATATTTTACTTTAGTAAGTCATGTCTAAGCAATTTTGACATTGTCATTTTCCAAACTTAATCAGTCATTTTGATGGACCATTCTGGCAAAAAAGATTTTATGCTGCTGGTCAATGATAACTGTCCTATAGCCTTAATAGATTCTTTTTGATCCGCAGTACAAGTGATTGTAGTTCAAATTGCACAAGCTGAGAGTGATGCGATTAGCCTATGCAAGTTCAGTTGAGAACATACTATCATTGCAATGACTCTGTAATACAATACATACCTTAAACAATGCAGCTCAGAAGCGAATGGTTGTAGATACTTTTTGAAGTCTTTTTCTAGCACTGCAACCTTTGTAATGCCAGAAACACATTTATAATTAACCACAGAGTCTGATATCTTGAAAAACAATTTTTTTTGCGATGTCCCAATTCTTTAAATGTCATGCTTTTGCGTTTATTGAGCTGTGTATTTCTGTTTTCTTGTGAAACAGGTATACAATAGCACTGCCCTTTTTAATTGATTTCATATAGGTTGTATACAGTGGCGTATTTAGGGGGGGGGGCATTGGGCCATGGCCCCACCCCTCAGGCCCAAAATTAACATAGAAGAGATAGGAAAAGCCACGGAGCGTCCCTCATTCACCCCATGTATTGCCCCCCCCCCAGGCCATTTCTCGATACACCCCTGGTTGTATAATTTACGAGATTCATTTAGTGCCCTTTTTTTTCTCTACAAAACATTTTATCCTCGATTCGAGTGCACTTCATTTTTTTCTAAAAATGTTTACCTTGAGCTTATTAATTTTGGCCAGACATTTGTCAAAACGCTGGAATTTACAATCGCCTTACATTAGGACAGATCTCCTCACTCGTAAATATCTTCAGATGCCTAATATTTCATTTTAGAAGCCTGAAAAGGGGTGGGGAGAGTCAGCTCAGTGCTAGTGTGCATGCTTGGCTGCAAATCGCTGGGTCCAGGGTTCAAATAAAGATCTTGCCGGGTAACCTGGATCTATGTTAGACAGTGGTTTCAATCTTCCTTCGTGTCATTGCCGTGTTCTCCTCCTGTCCTTGTTAACCTAACTAATGCATAATAATGTCGCATAGCCCAAATCATTCATCCATCGTTAGAACAGCCATAACTGTATCCATCACAAAAAAACACCTTGCTGCTGGATTAATTTGTGTGAGTACAAGTATATAAACATAATTGTGCAGCCCTCTGATGTCGGTAATTGTGAACTCTGTTTTGCTCATGAGGCATGATTTATCAGAAAAGGAATCAGTGGTCCACTATTATTACATATTCAACATACAGGATTAAGGTGGAAACCATTAGATATCCAGAGGGAGGGCTTGGAATTGTTTTTTAATTAATATCTTCTTGCCCAGTTTTGATTTCATCCAAAGCAATATTTCTTGCCAACTACTTGCATTTCACTAAATGAAAATGAATTTTTATGTGACGAATGGCCAGGACTCGTTAGCTTATAAATGCGCAGAAGAGCAGAGCGGATCCTCCTGCAATAGTGCAATACACCATCCATCTGCAGATTTAATTGGATTAGGCACAGGGTTTGATTTCATCTAATGCAATAATTTTCAGAGCTGTAGCCTTTCACTAATTTAAAATTACATTTTGTTCTTGAAAATACTCAACATGGTGTAAAATTTAACTCTCCAATTTCATTACAGTAATTAGATTTAAGACTGGTAGGTCAATTATAAAAATGGGTGGATATATCTGTCTATCTGTGCATCTATATAATTATCTACTTGTCTATATATCTATCTATCTTATTCTCTTCCTATCTGTCTCCTTATCATTAAATTTATGCATCACCTTGATAAATTATATTACACTTCGATATTATATTTTCGATTAAGTGCGTTGCATGACAGTGCTACATATTTCGTGAACTGCAACTTTTCTTCCCAAATTTCATCAGGATAAAAGCAATCATCTTGATAATGCTGCATGTTCCCAAGGTATTCATTTCCAGATGAATTTTTCTGCTGGGCTTTTCATCAAGTGTTAAAGCATCAATTTCAGCAAAGACATGCATCAGGATAAAACTAAACTGGCTGACTTTACATGAGAGACTCTATCTACAAACCTGTTGTTTAATGTACAAATGCATAACTTTAAGCTGTCCGGTGTACATGTAAAACTATACGTAAAGTTGAAGTCACTCTCAGAGAACAGCCCCTCCTATCAGGCAACACTAACAAACTTTAGAACTTACAGGAAAATTCTTAAGCAGACGATTCAATCAGCCAAGAAACAGTACTATAAGAATTGCTTTCAAAAATTTAAAACAGACATGAAAAAGACTTGGTCCACTATAAATAATCTAATAAATAAGTCCAACAAATCTAAAAACTACCCAAAAGAATTTAACATTAACAATACTCTTGTATCAGATAAAAAAATAATTGCAAATGAATTCAACAAGTATTTTACTGAAATAGGACCAAAACTATCACAAAATATAGAAACCCCAAGAAACAAGTCATTCAAAGATTTTCTGAAATCAGCGGTACAAGAAACATTTTCCTTTAAGGCAGTAGATGAAAATGAGGTTATCAGAGCAATAGACTCTTTGAAACCCAAAAGTAGTTATGGGAATGATAGAATAACTAATAAACTTTTGAAATATATTAAAAATGAAACAGCATGGCCTTTAATGCAAATCATTAATCAAATTTTCAATATGGGAATCTTTCCAGATTCATTGAAAATTGCGAAAGTTATGCCAATCTACAAAAAGCAGGAAAAAAATTTGTTGAGTAATTATCGGCCAGTTTCAATCTTGTCTAGTGTGTCGAAGGTCTTTGAGAGAATAATGCATAATCAGATTTATGACCATTTTAATAGATTAAACCTTTTCTATCCTAGTCAGTATGGTTTTAGAAGTAACCATTCCACAGAATATGCCGCCATGGAGCTGGTAGAGAGAATAATTGATGAAATGGACAACAACAACATACCTATAAATATCTTTATGGACTTATCTAAGGCCTTTGACACTCTAGACCATCAAATCCTATTCTATAAATTAGAACATTATGGGCTGAGAGGCAAGTCATTGAAATTAATCAAATGTTATCTAAGCAATAGAAAGCAATTTGTCGAAATTGATGGTGTGCAATCAAATATGATGAGAATTACTTGTGGTGTCCCTCAAGGTTCGATCTTAGGTCCTTTAATGTTTATTGTATACTTGAATGACCTTCCTTCTGCTGCAAAGAATTTAAAGACGTTGATATATGCCGATGACAAAACTTTATTTGCAACTTTTAATAACACTAACTTCTTTGTCATTGAAAAAGAAATTAACAATGAGTTGAAATCAATAAGTACTTGGTTGAAACTTAACAAACTATCGCTAAATATTGAAAAATCAAAGGCCATGCTGTTTCATTCTATAAATAGACAAGTTGCAACACCAAATATTTATATTGACGACGTTAAAATTGACTTTGCCGAAGAATTTAATTTCCTAGGCCTCATTTTAGATAAGAACTTAAGATGGAAGTCCCATATAAAATTTATAGCACAGAAAATTAGTAAAGCAATAGGTATTTTGACAAAACTGAAAAGCACTCTCCCAACTGATGCCCTATACAATATATATAATGCCTTGATTTTACCCCATTTAAATTATGGTTGTACAATATGGGGCTGGCAGTCCAACAACTTATTCAAAATTCAAAAAAAGGCAATCAGGGTCATAACAAAGAGCAAGTATAATGCACAGACAAATGGTTTATTTAAAATGTTAAATACCTTAAAAGTTAATGACATATGTGCACTGCATGAATACAAATTCATCTATAAATTGTTGAATGGTTCGGTTCCCAGTTTCTTTAAAGATCTATTGAATATTCATACTTTTCCATATCACGAACATAACACGAGACAAGCAAGGGATCTGCGCTTACCTGCTGTGAGACATGAATTTGCAAGAAATGGCATCAAATACAGATTTCCCAAAATATTTAACAGTATGCCAATCAATTTTAAACAGAAGATTTTCACCCATAGTCAGGCTGGTTTTAAATTATATATAAAACAAAAAAGGACAGACAGTTATTCTTCTGAATGCTCCATTACTAATTGCTATATTTGTAGGTAAATTTTAATAGTATTTTATTTATTTTTTTTTACATATATATATAAAACTATTATACATAATACATAGCCATTAAAAAAACTATCATACATCTCACATCTATAAGAAACTATTTTACATCTCTTTGAAATGGCAAATTCCAAATTTGATTTAAAAAAAAAACTTACTTGTTGAATTTAAGATTGATTTTCTCGTCCTCTATGTTACAAATTCCCAGTCACTGTACTCATGTCTTATTATTTTTTTCTAATTAACCAAAAAAAACAAAATATCAAAATTTTATTTAATTTTTTTTAAATATATATTTCTTGATTAACATATTTATCATACTGTATATTTTAAAACTTATACCATTTATTCTTGTATTTTACAATATTTCTATCTGTATAATAATTTTGTATTTTGAAGGTAGTTCCCTAAAAGCGACCATCTTTGGTCTTTGGGAATTTCCTAAATAAATCAATATCAATATCAATATCAATATCAATAAGTTTGAACAGATTGATCATGTGTATAATACAAGAAGTTCATTAAATCTCGAAGTACCACAGTGTAAAACTGACAAAGGACAGCAGTGGCGTAGCTAGAAATCCAGGAGTGGGGGGGCCAAGGGGGGGCCAGGGTCTGAGCTGGGGGGGCCCACCTTTCGCGGCATTTTTGTGGCAAAAAAAGGGCAAAAATTAACACCGCGACACAAGCTCTATTTACAGGTGACAAAGGAACATTGACGCTCTTTCCTTCTGGCATACACTTACTGCATTTATTATTCAATTTAGATATGGTACAAAAATCACTAAAAATTATTTTTCAATTACTTTTTAGAGAGAAATGACTTTTCATAAAACCAGTTGGACAAAGAGCAGATTGTTGATTTTAGCTCTTCAATTTGTTATGCACACGGAATGAGACATAGGCATCAGCTTCATTTTAAAGCGGTAGGGCAAATTGGG
Source organism: Platynereis dumerilii (assembly GCA_026936325.1). Taxonomy (NCBI): domain Eukaryota; kingdom Metazoa; phylum Annelida; class Polychaeta; order Phyllodocida; family Nereididae; genus Platynereis; species Platynereis dumerilii. The sequence goes on from JAPTHN010000054.1 coordinate 1,179,621, forward strand.
CCAAAGGCTTCACAGAAGTGGGTCCCAGGGAACGCTCAAAATTTTTCCTCATACAATACCCCTTTTTTGGCCAAAAAGTGGTGCTGCAAATGTCCCACTTACACTGACATACAATAATGTGATGTTATAATCATTGCCATGATACAAGTTTAACATGGACTTGAATGGTTTCATGAAATTAACTATTTTTATACTCAAATAGGCCAAAAAGCAGATAGCAATTGCTGGAAATTACACAAATTACAAAAACATAGGGAAATTCCACGCAACACATGAAAAACTGAGCAGGTTGCACTAAAAATAACCCTGGATAATCAGTCCTCTCCAGAAATATTCCAAAGACACAATATTTCTTTGAGTCAAAAATGGCGAGGGAAAGACTTCCTCAAATCACAAATTTTTTTAATTTGCATGGAACTGCAATAGATATGTAGGCATACCAGAGGACGGGGTGGATTTAAAATTTGGGAAACCCTTAGATTCTAGGCAAAAAGGCAAACAATTTAGGTAGATTATTAAATAAACATAACTATTTAAAAACTAGTTGTATCCACAAGATTTCTTTTGAAATTGTATTAAATCTGGATCTTGAAAATTAGGCCAAATGTCACAAGGCCGCACTAAAAAGTTTGGATGCAGGTATTCCTATTGCCAGATAAATTCAAAGACAATAAAAAAATTGTCAAATGCCTTAGTAATTTTTTAAAGGGCAACCGTCATTCTGGTGAGCGCCGGCTCAGGTCACAAAGACAGACGTGCTCTGCTCAAATAATTTTTCAAATTTCTCAAATCTGAAATGGGGGGGCCAGTGGGGGGCCACTAATCCATTTGGGGGGCCTTAGCCCCCCCAGGCCCCCCATAGCTCCGCCACTGAAGGACAGTCTGATTTTGCATGTAAAGGGGTGAAAGCCTGGAACTCACTACCTGTTGTGATAAGATCCTGCTCTTGTCCTGACTGTTTTAAGCATACTATTTTGAAGTTTATTTTATCTAATAGAACATGATCCCTTTATTGTTTTTACCTGTTTTATCATTATGTACATTATGTTTTTAATTGTTTACATTTATTCTAATTTACTTTTAATATATATACACCTGTTATAGCTCAGGGCTCCATTGTAAAACAGTTTGTAACTGAATTGGGCTACCATATTTAAATAAAGGTGATTTTGACTTTTGACTTTGACTTTGACATGAAAAAATTGTCAGATAGTAACCGGTAAACTGAATTTAGTGGAATACCAGACACTTGTATATATCATTTTAATACTTCATCAATGCATCTGACAGACACACAGTGTTATAAGAGAAAAAGCAGTTTGATTTTTTAGCATCAATGCATTTATGAAAGGTTGAACATTTTAGAAGAGAGCATTTCATTTTTTATGAGACGGGGAAAAAAAGAAAAAAACATAAATAGAAGTTTATGGCCTAGGCACAATTCTATTTCGTCAATTGCATAAGCATGAATGACTAAGCCTCAAAGCTTACTAAAATTCAAGGACAAATATGATATTATTTCTGGCACCGCGGTTTTGATAACCTCTGAAATTGACCGAAGATTACATAAATAATCTAGAGGCAACAAGACTTTAGATGAAAAACCACAAATAATATACTTACAAAATATTATAACAAGGTCCATTCAGTTGCATAATTTCACTAAATACAGTTTAACAAATCACATTCAATCAAAGTTTTATTATGTCTAACTTTTCTGACAGCAAATTTTACACATTTTGTCAAGCTTCAGCTAAGCACCTTTTTATTGAGACATGGGTATCCTCTAGATGCTTATTGACACTAAGGTCAAAGGATTTTTGATGACATGTAGAGTTCAGTGGCTCTGAACAGTGTTTTCTTTGGTGCTTTCAAGCAGTCTGTGAGTATCTAAAGACCTCAGCTGGCTTATAGAGAGCCCTAATTATGTCATTCACGGTCTTTTGAAAAGCCATGGCAACATCTGGAGAGTTTTGCACTCTGAAGCAAACTCATCCTCTGCGCTGGACTGGGCTAGTATTTCTCCTTTGTTGTAATTTTTTTCTGCTCTAAAAATTAAAAACACTTCCTCTGCAATGGATTGGCCTGGTACTTTTCTTTTGTTGTAAATTTTTCCCTGCTGTATGAGCACCATACCATGCTTGCATAACAGCTGGGGTCTTAAATACAATGATAATGATATGTATCCAAACCTGAGGAGGAGAGGTCATTTATAAACTGGGGTTGATATCAGATAGCAGTACTCAAACAACGACTTTGTTGCAAGATTTAGTATAATTCCAGTGTCAATGAAATGTTCTATCATTTATAATCTTTAAAAAAAATCATATCTACGAATGTTATTGTTACACCACAAATACTAAAGACAATCTATAATTTCCGTTGCAACATGGCCTGAAAATCAGACTTGGCCACTTTCCAAACCAAGACACTGACTCAGGTCTGATTTCACCAATACGTTTGGACTAGTCCCAACTGTTACAGACCAGTCTCAAGTGCAAAAAACATTTTACCAACATCTGAGTTATACAAACTTTAAAGTGCTAAATAAAGGTAATTTAGTTTCAACTGCTATACAGTGAGTGCATAGGTAATTTCTACTCTCAGTCAGTTGTAATGTGTAAAAATATAACTTAAAAAAAAAAAATTATAATTAAAGATCAAGTTTCAAAATTCCAAATTGAATTTTCTGCACGACTTCCATTGGGAAGCTGCAAATACGAGAAAATGATCCCTTATTTATTTTCACCTACTTTCAAGGTCAAAATGCATATAAACTTACTTGGGACATGTCTCAATTAGACAGCTGGAAGATACTTGAGTCCAAACACATTTCACCATCCTCCCATAGCAGGGTTCATTAACATTCACCCTGCCAACAAGCACTATAAAATTCTGAAGTTTTCAAATCCTTTTACACCCTTTTCCGGCATGATTTAAATAATTGTTTACGGTTTTCTACAAAGAAACTCATTCAAACAATTAACAGGCAACAACGAAACACTCAGCCATCCATTCAATTGCTTTTAGACATCTCAAACGGTTAATTATGTCTTTCACACCGGAGGAGAGTTAATCTTTGTGTTACAACTTCAAAAGATAGCATGTGATGTGGTCAGGGCAGGTTCACTAGCCTTACACTGAGAGGTGAGGATGCATTTCACCAACTTTTTGAACATCAGTCTGAATAGAAAGCAAGAGAGACTAGACAGCTGTTAGCAGATTCTTTGGACTTAAGCCTGTTTGTTACTGTTGTTAACTGTTTTGAAGACCTGTGACATATGGTAAAGCAAGCTGAGTCTCTGATTGCCTTGTGCATTTGATAAGCAGGAAATTTCAAGTGGCAAAGAGGGAGGGGGTTAGGGGGTTGCTACCCCCCCCCCACCTCAGCATTGACCTTTATACTAAATTAAAATATTTATTTCCTCCCCCCCTTCGGATGTTTTTCTGGACCCCCCTGTGTATCGGATGAGATGTTAATCAGCTGCCCCTTGCACCAGTGTCTATAATAGGCAAATAAAATATCCCTCCTATGGGGTAAATGTGTAACATGTTAAGGATTCGCGCTCTCTCTCCCATCTCAAAAATCAACCCTCGTGAGCACCAAGAACTGGGCTTAGAGAGCTGTGCTTACCATATCTATCTATCAATCTTTTCTATCTATCTATCTATCTATCTTTCTATCTATCTATCTATCTATCTATCTGTCTATCTATCTATCCATCTACCTATCTTTTTATCTATCTATCTCATGATGCAGGTACATTGGTACAGCAGTTACAAAAAGTATATTATAGCCATTCTTTTCAAACAATAATCATTGTCCTGAAAAGTTTACAATTGCAGGGCTCATGTTCTGTCATTTCTCAAGACAAATCAGACTTGCTTACCAGTGAGAACTGCTGTTGAGACAAGGTCTGAGCAGGTCTCTGTTTTGGCTTTCTTAGACTGACTCCCAGCTAATTCTTCCAAAAATTGTGTTGGTGAAACAGTTTTTGTGATTTAAACTTCTGATTCAGATGTGAATAACTTTGAAAAGATTGATTGGGATTTGAGACCAGTGTGTTTGGTCAGTCTCAAAAGTTTAGACTTATCACAAGTTGGTGAAATCGGGCCTGAAAGTGTCTGTCGATCAATGTCTCACGGAAAGACAAGCACAAACAAAAGCAACTATCTTGATACAATAAGGCTCTTCACAAGAGGAAAAGTTCAAATCAATGTTCTATTGATATGTAGAATCACTCGATTTATCAATCAATATCTTCCTTTCCATATGTCCCTCTTTCTGTATTAACTATCAAATTTTGTGTCTGTCCATAGACTTAATGTATCAGATGTAATGCTGTGTAATATTGCATCCATGGCATAATGATGCGAGATATATGTGTCTACTCAAGGTACTCAACATGTATGTTTTCAAAGGTGAAGTATTTTACTTTATATTATAGCACCAAGTTCCCAAAATAAAGTTAGTCTACCCCAGCAGGAAGGAAGAATCAGCCACTTCTTTTTTCACACCTTCTGACTGGCCCTACGTCACTTCTTACCTCTACCTACTAAAAACTACCTTTAAAATTACATTAAATTTACATTGAACCAGCATAAGATTAAACCGCATCACCCCATTTTGTTTGATTTCCTTGATATTGTGCCACTTTGCAAATTGCAATTACATTTCTAACTGTCTTAATAGCATTCTTTGTATGCGATAAAGTTGTAGTGAGGAGTCAAAGGTAGTAGCAAGTTTGAGGAGGAGAGGAGAATGAAGGCAAAATAGGGAAAGGGAGGACTTCTGGCAGAAGATGTTCTTACTTTAATTTGGATCGAACCCTGGTCAATTGGCTCAGCAGGCCAGTGACTTTATATTTTTTTAATCTGTGATCTCATGCATCAACTTTGAAATTCATCCGCAATATCATTTACCCAAGTATAAATACACATTAAAAGATTGCACCAAGATTCATTTCATCAAATTGCACAGCATAGATAGCTGAAATTCAGTACCTGTGAAAAGCAGTCCTAATTACAGCCATGGCCGTTAGTTTTCACTCAGCTGCTATGCTTCACCATGGTGCTATCATTTTGACCGATCATAACAAAGCAAATACTTACTCAATCTTCACCAAATTGTCAGGAATTATAGTCTGTACACAGTAGCAGGTGTTCTGATAAAATTTAGTTGAAAGAAAGAATATTATATAATAACTGTGAAGCAAAATGCTAAATTAGTTGCAAAATTTGAGCATATAATCAGTTCTGATGTAAAATATCATTTGCATGATGGCAATAGTCACAAAAGTGTCTGGATGTGTTTAGCACACACCAAATTAAACATTCATGACAAAATCACAATTAATTCTGCAGATTCAAGATTTTCTCATTGGATTTGCTGGAATTGTTTATAATTAAAAAAATTATTAATTTTTCAAGTAAGAATACAGTAGGAAAAATAGTTTCTTCTGATAAAAATGTCATTTGTTTCTTTAAATTCCACATTTATGGTAAGCGTTTAACACAATTTTCTGTTCAGATAAGGTGATGTTCTATCTCTTTACACCTACTTAGAACTTGGCCATATTTAAAGCCAAAATGGTTTCTGTAAAATCCGACGAATCAACAGTCAAGCTTTGTATCTATTTGTAATTTTGTCATGAATGATTAATTTGATATGTACCTCACATATTCAGACACTTTGGTGACTATTGTTGTGACATATAGCGTCAGAACTGATTATATGCTTAAATTTCCTCTAATTTAGTATTTTGCCATACAGTCATTATGTAACATTATTCCATTCAAATTTTTTTATCAGAACACCTGCTACTGTGTACAGACTATAATTCCTGACAATTTGGTGAAGATTGAGCAAGTATTTGCTTTGTTATGATAGATCACAACGATAGCACCATGGTGAAGCATGTCAACTGAGTGAAAACTAACGGCCATGGCTGTATGTGGACATTATGACGTTGTTTGCGAAGCTGTGTGTATTTATGATAAGAATACACTAATTTCTAATTGTATTATAATTGTTTTTATAAGCTCAATGGCTGCAGATTAAAAGTATTTTTTAAATTCTGTTTTCACCCCAGCCTCGTCAATATCAAAAGCAAATTTCATTTTCAATTAGTGAAATGACTGGAGCTGGCAAGAAATATTGCATTGGATGAAATCAGAACTTGCGGCTGATGACATATGATCTGCTGCAACGACATTTTGCAGTTCTGCGTCTCTAGCATCTAATTATTGTAGTTCTGACAAACTTTACCTAAAATAAGGTTTTGAATTTCAGCTAATTTTTGGGCGCAATACGTAACTTTGGATATTTATGAAAGAGGAACATGCAAATTTCCCCTTTGGATTGGGAAATTTAAAAAAATCCCACATCTTGTTTTTTTTTCTACTCTGTACCCCAGTAGAAGTCGTTACAATTATCATTAATACAAAGGTCCTTCAACATAATTACACACGACAGGTAGGCCTATTATCACTGTGCTTACCTTATATCATACAACAATCGAAATCTTAATTGAACATTGATTTGTCAAGTTTCTGCTTTTAACTAACAGCCTTTGGTTGAGGGCAAGTATCAAAGCATAATTAAATTCCCATAATAGATTCCATTTCAATTAGTCAGAGGGCAGCAGGATGTGAAAAATATTCCATTAGATCAAAAATGTTGTCTAATTAAATGCTGACAGATGATCTGTTGTCAAAACATCTGCACTTCAGGATCTCCAGCAGAAAACCATTTAAAATGTTGGTGAATTTTCCTTCGAATGAAGTTTTGACACCTCATTAAAAGTTTCAGCAGAAAAACTTCAGATATCAATGCAACAGAAGCATGAATGCAGTTTAGCAAATGGATGGCTACAATCTGTTAGGAGTTTGAAAGAAGTTCTTCTGATATCGGTGTAATGTAACGAAAAAATTTTTTCTGCAACTGAAATTCTGATGCAACTTGTAAGTTAGTACTTTGCTAATTTTTTCCAAATGTACTAATCTCATGGGTGTTCATAATTTAGAAGAGAAAAAAAATTAGGTTAAAAAACTGATTACGGTAAATTACGTATACCAGAAAATAAAACAAATGTCAGATTTGAGCTTAATGTGACACCACAGAGGCCAAATATTTGAAAAACACACACATGGAGTCTGAACTACAATAACAGTGTTTTTTTGTTTCTTCAACATCAAATTCCTAGATGTGAAATCCCTGCAGAAGTTGTTTGGTGTTCCATGAGGTCAGGATGAGAGAAACACAGATTAAAAATGATACACCCCATTTCATTTTACCAAATTGAATGAGCATGAATGGCTAAGGAACATAGGAATTGAAATCCACAAATAAATTCAATTATTTCTATTAGATAAATGATTTCTGAGTCGCTGATCATGGTTGTGGCCCTGACAACTTACGGAAGCGCATCCAGTAATCTCCTGATGAGAGGGCCATAAGATGCAGCGAAAATGCAACGATGCATGGAATTTCTTATCCCCACCATGTTAATTTTTGGGCTGAAGCGAAGTATCCCCCTTGAAACACTCCTGGATCATTTATACAAAAGATTGTGTGATAGTTTGCTGTAGTTTTGCTTATTGTTAAAGTTGTTCATTGCTTGATATATACCATATATGGTTTCACAGTTAAATGTGTATCATGAAAAATTACCTGCATCAGAATTGACCTCCAACTGATGAATGAAATCAGGAACTAATAATGCAAAATGTCTGTGGATTTTCTTGTTGTTTTTTTTGTCTTCGCTGCCAGCCTTGCCACTTAAAAAAACTATCGAAAACATTTTAAGCAATTCTGACAACAAATTTCATTTTCAATTAGAGAAATGCCAGCAGCTGGCAAAATATTTACGCAATGTCTGAAATAAAAAACTGATCTAATTAGGTCTGCTGACAGATGATCTGGTGCAAGGACATTTTTCAGTTCTGCATCTCTAGCATCTATTTATTAAAGGGCTGGAGAACTTCACACAAAATCAGCTTGTAAGTCATTTATGCAAAATAAATGAGCTGATTTTATCCATGGATGGAAAAATATGGATATAGTTTGAGAAGTTTTCTTATGTGAAACAAATTATTATCACAACTCTAAGTCAAAATTTAATTTGGGCATATTGATTTGTTTAAAGTATGACAAAATTAATTGACAATGAGTCATCAGGAGTCATGAACGGTTGCTAGAAAATTACTTTGGCACAAGAGTTATTTCTGTGTTGTGTAAAATTATGTCTTGACATCCTTTATTCATACAAGGTTCATTTCAGTAGTCAAATGTTTACAAAATATCTTTGATTATTAAATTTTTTGATTGAGAGCATTTGTGCGGTTTTTTTGGCTCCAGGACAGAGTTACCAATGCTTTCTTGGCTGCCAAGTCGTTATGCTTCCAGCCTGGTCTTTATCTGCGAAATCTGAACAGGATGAGACATTAAATTGGTGACCCCTTGTATCAGTGACTATGTCGGGCAAGTCAAAGATCCCTCACATGAGGTAACTGTATAACATGTTGTGGACTCCACCTTTCTATTCTTTTATCCTATCAATCAACCGTCATGAGCACAAAGAACTGAGGTTAGAACGCTGCATTCACTGTATATTCATATTGTTGAATCCCAGCAACAATTACCAATCTTTTCGTCTTATCTATCTCTATCCTGTTTTACCAAAAAGTGCTTTGGACGAGTACATTCCACTTTCAAGAAGTAACTTTGCAACACTGAGAGTTATTTGACTTGGCAATAGTCACTATTCAGAGGGAAGTCTTGCTGATGAATTGGAAGTGCTCTTCTCCAATCCCTCCTTTCTTTGGTCATTCTATTGACTTTGTTGCTCCTGATAAATAGCTCCGTTGATCCACTGTGCAAGAAAGAAAAACAGGAATGGTGCAGCTGACAGATCTAGATGATGTCCCGAAAGTGCTCTGGAAGAGACCTAGTAACAGTAATGCTGATTCCCTGAGGATTGGAGTTATTTGAATGTGTACTAGGTGAGTCAAAGACTGTAGTATACAGAGGAATAAAAAAAATGAAGAGATTGTAATAATTTTTGTATTCACCACTTTCACATGTTGTCTGAAACTGTCAACACATGTCCAAGAAAAAAAATCATATTCCGTCTCGATTTTGATTTTTTTCCCTTTGCATAACACTTGATAAAATTTACGGAAAAAACATTTGCCATGCTAAGTTATTCATGGCAAACGTTTTTTCCGTAAATTTTATCAAGTGTTATGCAAAGGCATAAAAAAAACATTCGGTAAAGTGATTCACCTATCTGGTCGAGCGGATTAGATAAGATTATATGAGACATTGAGAAACTACAGTGTTACGAAATATTATTATCCCTATTTTTAGCCATTGACCTGTTTTCACGAGCAGAAATACACCCACAATCTTATTTCTTACTGTAGATGACTTCATATTAGCACACGCAGAGACGGAATATGATTTTTTTTTCTTGGACATGTGTTGTATAGGGAAATGTGACATCAAAAAAACTTGTGACATCACTTTTCGCAGTAAAATGGCAAGTGTAGAAAAAAAAAATCACATTTGGTCTTACTGTTGACAAAATTAAAATGAAAAAGTCATCTGCATGATATAGCACAAAATCAAAATTAAATGCAGCTTGTGAAGATTTTGCTTTGAACAAACAGCCTGCTTGATAATCGAAATGAACCTCCAGACCATTAAATTTACATAACAAAATCCAATTTCAATTAGTGGGATAGCCCCAGATTGAAAGAAAATGTTCTAATTAAATGCAGACAGATAATTTGTTGTTAAAACATTGGCACTCCTGCATCTCCACCAGCAAACCATCAAGAATGTTGGTTTTTTTTCTAAAAATCAAGGTTCAGGCTTACATTTCATTAAAAGTTTCATAGGGAATACTTGGGATGTTAATGCAAGAGATGCATGCATGCAGATTTCGCCCATGGATGGTCATAATTGAATTTGAAAAATTTCTCATATTCAACCATGTATTTGGACTTCTGATGCAAGCATTTTCTGGAGGATCTCCGTGAAATAAATAGCTTTATCAGGCGTGATAACAGAAGAGCCCTTGTTACAAATATCGACCTTGATGGTATGGTTACGAGCTCGTCTATCAAGAGAAGTCGAGACAGAAGTACGAAATATAGGGTAGAACGTTTCACAGCCAAGGAGCTTTATGATGGCCTCCACCCGAACATCCACCTAAAGGCAAAGTGGCACAAGAGGATAGCCGACGTAGTGGAAAATCGTCTGATTTGATCTTATGCCGAATGACCTGCAAACAGTCTAAGTTAATTAAGATAATTAACAACTGAAGTCACATCTATATTCAAAATTCTGAAACTGGCAGCTAAGGCGGCCACTTATACTCATACTCTGTCGGGCCAAAGGTGAGCAGTGGCACAATTCTAAGTCTGGTAAAGGACAACTACGAAGTTGAAAAATCTTGTATACGCGAGTCCAGCCTGGCAGCTACGGCGGCCAAAAGTCTGGTTTCAACTATAGAGTACTGTGATCACTGGCCACACACCAATTTTCTGAGCTGTTTCTTGTATTTTTGACGCTGTCTAAATCTTGGTCGAGAAAGTCTTTGCATTATTTGCCTCACACAAATAATTATCTGGCAGCTCCGGCGGCCTAAGAAGTACAATTGCGGAGGCAAGAGTGACAAACTACGGCGACTAAAAGTCTGGCTTCAATTATAGAGTGCTGTGATTACTGGCTACACAAAAATTTTCTGAGCTGTTTCGTATTTTGACGCTGTCGTAATCTTGGTTGAGAAAGTCCTTGCATTATTTGTCTCATACAACGAATTATCTGGCAGCTCCGGCGGCCTAACAAGTACAATTGCGGAGGCATTAGTGACAAACCACGGCGGTCAAAAGCTTGACTTCAATTATAGAGTACTTCAATTCTAGAGTGCGGTGATTAATGGCCACACAAAAACTTCATGAGCTGTTTCGTATCTTTGACGCTTCCTTAATCTTGGTCGAGAAAGTATTAGCATCTTTTGCCCCACACAACTAATTATCTGGCAGCTCCGGCGGCCTAGCAAGTACAATTGCGGAGGCAAGAGTGATAAAGTTTGTATCATAATCTATTACTATTGTCTTGTTTGTTTAACTCTGTCCTTCAGTGTATCTCAACAAAGTGTCCGATGGAAGTCCAGGCTTGTAACTCCGAGGCAGCTAAGGCAGCCTATTTGTAGTTACAACCCCGACACGAGGCCCATATGATCAATATTGTTACCCTGTCTAAGCAAAATCCCCAAATCTAATTGAAAAATGGCATCAGGAAGAACAAAAACCAATTGTGTTGACTGCAACGTCAAAGTTAAAGACAGAGGTATCAGCTGTGGAATCTGCACCAGATGGTTTCACCCAGAATGTCAAAATATCTCCCCTGGGGACTATGAGCTCTTCAACAAGAGCTCCGGCAGAGTCAAGATCTACTGCTCAGCTTGTGATATAGGCTGTGAGACCCTTCATAAAAAAATGATTGCCCTGGAAACCTCCTACAAATCCCTTGAAAACAAGGTCAATACATTAGAAACCAAAGTGGACAACCTTCCTAGTCATGATGCAGTCAAAGAAATGGTGAAAGATGAACTAGAACTGGTCCTAGACAACAAAGTAGATGAAGCAATTGACACTAAAATAGAAGGCCTTACAGACAAAGCACCAGTAGATGACAGCTTGTTATGCTCGAAAGTGATATCTGAGGTGAACGAAAGAGAGAAACGGTTACTCAATGTAATCATGTATGGAGTTACGGAGAGTCCAGAAGATGACCAGAAGAAAAGTCTGGAAGATGACAAACGTATTGTCAATCAAATTCTGCTCGAAATTGAGGCTAAGCCTCCGGACCGAGACAGCTTCCAACAACGTAGACTAGGTAGGAAAACTGAAGATAAAACAAGACCGATCCTCCTCATCCTGACCAATACAGAAAACAAGAAAAAGATACTGACAAATGCCAAAAAATTGAGGAACTCTAGACTCTACAGCCGGGTAGGTTTGTCACACGACTTGACGAAAAGCCAGAGAGCAGAACTTAAGAAGATGAAGGATGAGGCAACAGAGAAGTCAACACCGGAAGCTACATTTATAATTGTGGGGGATCCGGGGAACTGGAGAATGGTCCAGAAGAAGGAGAGAAAGGAAGCAGGAGCAGCAGCACGTCAGGCTCAGGAACAACCCAGGGAACCAGAGGGAACGGACCAAGAAGAGGCAGCAGCTGCCCCAAAAGCAACAGACCAGGCGACCCCAGACGAGGGGGAAGCGACCACCTGATTACAGCCAATTGCGTAACTGCACCTACATCACTAACACTTTTCTACACAAATGCAGATAGCCTGATGAATAAATTAGATGAACTACGACAAAGAGTAGCGATAAACAGCCCTGACATTATTGTAATAACCGAAACACTCCCAAAAACCAGAGACTGCCGTCCATCACCTGCCGAGCTTGCAATACAAGGGTACAAGATTTACCACAATGAAGACTCAGGAGGGAGAGGAATAGCCATTTATGCAGCAAATAACCTGTCAACTGAGGAAGTAGTCATAAACAGTAGTTTCAAGGAACATCTGATTTTGGAAGTTGAATTAAGTAACCACAGGAAATTAGTTATCGGAGCTGTATACAGGAGTCCATCATCTACGGATGAGAATAACGAGAGAATCGCGGAGCTTTTCAAATTAACTAACGAAATTAAAAATGCTGAGATATTATTAGTTGGTGACTTCAACTACCCAGGAATCAACTGGTCATCCAGAGAAGCCACAGGGACTAACGCTGAGTCTGCACAGCTATTGATTGACACTATAGAAGATCATTACTGGACCCAAAATATCGACAGCCCAACACGAGCTAGAGGTTCCCAGACGCCCTCCCTTTTGGATCTGGTCATTACGAGTCACCCAGACATGGTCACAGATGTGGAGTACGAGAGCCCATTGGGTAGAAGTGACCACTGCAGCCTCAAGTTTAAAATAGCCATCTCCAATAAAGTAACAACAGAAAAGAAGTTAAGAACGGCCTTCAACAAAGGGGACTACAATAAAATGAGAAGTCTACTGAAACAGGACTGGGTAACCTTGTTAGCACCAAGTTCAGAAGATGTGGAAGAACAATGGAACATTTTCCATAAGAAGATCAAAGCAGCAGAGGAAACGTGTGTACCAACAGTTCAGTATCACCCCAAGAAGAAAGCGCTCCACGTGCAATAGTAGAGAAGCTAAAGAAATTAAAGACTAACAAGTCGGCCGGACCGGATTCCCTATACCCTAGAATATTACAAGAAAATGCTGAAGTGATCGCAGAACCCCTCCAGATTATTTTTAATTCTTCACTTAGAACGGGCAGATTGCCGAGTATCTGGAAACAAGGTAACATCTGTGCCATACACAAAAAAGGTTCAAGACAAGATTGCAACAATTATAGGCCTGTGAGCCTCACCTCAATAGTTTGCAAACTGATGGAGGGTATCATTCGGGATAAGATCATGGACTACATGTCATGCAACTCATTATTCTCATCCAAGCAGTATGGCTTTCTCCCCAAAAGATCCACTATACAACAGCTTCTCAAAATTATGGATCATTGGACGGAAGAGTTAGATAGTGGGAAGACACTGGAAGCAGTCTACATGGACTTTCAAAAGGCCTTCGACACTGTCCCCCATGGTCGTCTCTTGTTAAAACTTCAGCATTATGGTATCACCGGAAGAATTTATGAGTGGATTAAAGATTTCCTGAGCAATCGATCTCAACAAGTCGTCATTAACAAGGCAACATCATCACCTTTACCTGTCATATCAGGAGTCCCTCAAGGCTCAGTCTTGGGCCCAGTCCTCTTCGTCATTTTTATAAACGATTTACCAGCAGATATAGATTCCAGCATTTTCTTATTCGCAGACGACACCAAGCTGTACAGAGCGATTGACCAAGATCAAGATGTGGACCACACCCAAAAGGATCTCGACAAACTGCAGGACTGGAGCGACAAGTGGCTATTGCGTTTCCACCCTATCAAATGTAAAAGACTGTTTGTCCATAGAAGATCTGCCGACATAAGGGCAACAAATTTGTTCCTGAAGAAGATGGACCATGGGGGACAGCAGAGCCTAGTAGCCTTGGAGACGGTTAAATCATACAAGGACCTTGGAGTGCTTGTGGACGACAGGCTGACCTACGACGAGCATATCAACAATATCACCACCAAAGCGAGCCAAATTATGGGCATCATCGGCCGCAACTTCAAATTCCTTACAAAGGAGATCTTCGTCCCACTCTATACGTCCCTGGTACGATCCCGTTTGGAATATGGCCAAGCAGTTTGGTCACCCCATTTAAAGAAACATATCAGGAAAATTGAGGCAGTGCAGAGGAGGGCAACCAAGAAGGTTACTAGCCTGAGAAATCTAGAATACCCTGATAGGCTGAGGGCCCTGGGTCTTCCTACATTGTCTTACCGTCGACTACGAGGGGACATGATTGAGGTCTATAAGACTCTACATGAAATTTACGACCCTATAACATCAATAAAGCTTGAGAGATCGCAAACAGGACTTAGGGGTCACGATTTCAAGTTGTATCAAGTCCGAGCATCAACCGAAATGCGTAAGCACTCCTTCCGCTCAAGAGTAGTGAAGCCATGGAACTCCTTGTCCTCGGATACCGTGTCAGCACCATCCCTGAATGCCTTCAAGTCGCGCTTAGATAAAGAATGGTGGAATCACCACCTCAAGTTTGATCCAGAGTAGGTGTCCTGGCGTTTTGCAGCACTCTGGCAGCCTCGGCGGCCACACAAGGGCAGCTTCGGCGGCCAAATTTTGGAATCATGAGACGTACATGGCAGCTTCGGCGGCCAACTGTCTGCTGACCGTCAACAACGCCTTCTCTGGGGGAGACTTGGGGTGGCCTTCAGCAGATTTCCTTCAGTATCCTGTCAGAATCGAGCGTTACCTGCAGCCGCAGTCTCAACAAGGGTCAAGATCCACCCTACCACCGCCGTACAGCGATGCTCCCTCCTAGTCGTCACCCGTTTACCTGAGCTTATATTTGCACCCTAAAGGCAGCCTCGGCGGCCGGGATGTTCTGATAAGACCAGTTTACCTATTTTGGCAGTTTCGGCGGCCATCCGGGCTAAATGGGTTTTTGCTATACGGAAAATGATCGAAATCCTCAAGTGAATTACCAGGCGTCTGTTTATCTGTATATACACAACGCACCATTGACTAACCCCCATACGGAAGAACTATATTAACAGTAACGATCTGAGAAAAGAGGTTTTTAAAACCTGCTCTCAGTAACTTATTATATTATATTATATTATTACAGTGATGTAAGGATATTCAACCATGTATTTGGACTTCTGATGCAAGCATTACAGTATGTGATTTTGTTGATACAATTGCATGATAGTGCCAGGACATTTTATTTTGCCATAAAAAAGAAGTTTTGACTTTCACATTATTTCAATACAATAATACAGAAGGTAATATCAACTTTGTCACTTTTATGAGGAAAAGTATTCTAGATGCAAACATTTTTAATTTTTACAACGTCTATTTCACAATGAAAGGATAAAAAAACCCTGTGAAGAATAACTCCTGGCATAGCCAGTCACATAGTGAACATTTTGCTAGCTCTGATCTGGTACACACAATGATGCATTAAGCCTTCAGTAGCTTTTTGTCATACCAACTTAGCTGCCTAATTGACACTTTTGTCAAAGAATTTATGTTGGCATGAGTTTGTAGACACTGGACGGTGTATTCTATGGAGCTTTCTAGAAGTCTTTGAGTATCAAAAGGCCCCAGCTGGCTTATAGAGAGCCCTAATCATGTCATTCAAGGTGCTTCCAAAGCAATGATAACATCTCGAGGGTCTTGCACTTCGGGCATTTCTAAAGGCACAACCTCTTCATGGGCATTACACGAGGCCAGTATTTTCTCTTTGTGTATCATTTATGTATAACATTTCTAAAAAAAGACAAATATTATGAAAAGCAATGTGATACAACAAGGTTCTTCAATAAAGGAAAAATTAAATCAATGCTCTACTGATATGTATAACCGACTTTAGGAACATCACTCTGTAAACATTAAACATTTTTGTTCTGTTTTTTGAGATTCAACGAATATCACTCAGAGGGCAGGAAATTGAAATTCTCAGAAATTATTTCATGTTTTATGAGGTCAGGGTGAGAGAAACACAGATTCAAAATGGTGTGCCTGATTTAATTTTACTAAATTGAATGAGCATGAATGGCTGGGCAACAAAACAATTGAAATTCAATGGTAAATTCAATAAATTCCATCAGAATGACTTCAGATGCATCCGATCATGGTTGTGGCCCTTACAACAACTTATGGGAGCAAATGCGGTAATCACATGATGCGAGGCCATAACATGCAGCGAAAATGGAATGATGCATGGAATTCATTACCTCTAACATGTATTTTTTTGGCAATACCCAACCCCCTTAATATGTGTCTGAATCAAATACAAAAGGACGTCATCTTATGGTAGTTCACCATTGTTTTACAGCAGTACCATACATTCTTGGTGATGTTAATGTTAATTGCTGGAAATGTTCTTCTGTGTATCATCAAAATCATGGTCATCTAAAGTGTTCTCCAACCAGTTAATGAACCCATGGCTGCATGCAGGTACCGATTATGCCAATTAAAAAAAAAAGGCAGAATGTTTCCAGATAAAACATCTGTGGATTTTCTTGTCATTTTTGTCTTGGCTGCCAGCCTTGCCACTTGAAAAATCTTTCAAAAACATTTTAGGCAGTTCGGACAACAAATTTCATTTTCAATTAGTGAAATGCCAGCAGCCTGGAAGAGATATTGCATTGGATGATATCAGAACTTGCAGCAAATCTAATTAAATCTGCTGACAGATGATCTGTTGCAAGGATATTTTGCAGTTCTGAGTTTCTAGCATCTAATTATTGAAGTGTTAAAATTATTGTTGTAATGCAGCAACAGTTTTGAGAGAAAAAGGTAGATTTTCTCCACTGATGGCAAAATATGTATCTCATACGAGAAGTGTCCTCTAATGTGAAAAATGTTCACACTTCTGACTAAAGCAAACATTTTATTTACTTTTACCATCATGAACTTGTTACCTGTTTTTTAAAGTATCACAAGGACCCATTGAGAGTTTTGAAAAGTGACTCTGAAATGATTGGCATAATATTTATCTCAGTGCAGTGTCAAATCACTTGTTTTAAAACATTCTTAATTCATACTGTTGCCATTTCCAGCTTCCAAGGGTTTGAATGATTTCTTTGATTGTGAAATTGTTTGATTGAGAGAAATGTTCCGTTTGTTTGGTTCCAGCCAGAGTTACAGATATTTTCATAGCCGCTGAGTGATTATGGTTCAAGCCTGCTCCTCTGAAGGTCGTTAATGGTGATTTAAAGGTTGAGTAGTGGTACAATTTATCCATAAAATCGATCTTATCTATTTAACTGTTAAAAAGATTCAATGTACTTCACATTCAAGAAGAAACTTTGAAACACTGAGTGATCTTATTTGACTTTCCAATAGACGCTTTCAGAGAGAAGTCTTGCTGATGAATTGGAAGTGTTCTCCACCAATCCTTCCTTTCTTTGGTTCTTCTATTGACTTTGTTGCTCCTGACAAATAGTTCTATTGATCCAGTGAACAAGAAAGATCCCGGAATTTGTCAGCTGACAGATCTGGGAGATTTCGAAGAAGATACTCTGGTAGTTACCCCATAACAGTTACGGGGAATCTTTCAGTTCAACGATTGTGCACAATATCATGGCGTAATGCTTCCAGTTACAGAAGAATATTCCAACAAATAAAGTCAAATGTCTAGTATTTGGTTGTAGGCATGAATCTCACATGTCCTATTCTAAAATAAAAACAAAAAAAGTGAACAAATGTTCAATTATTTGTATGGTGTTTTTGGGCATTTCTTTATGTCATGAGTAGTCTTTATATAAGAACAAATGTTTTAGTGAGTTAAGTCCGCTAATAGTTATATACATTATACATGTACTCATTATGTATGAATTGATCTTAAAACATTGTTATTTAAGTCTATCAACAATTTATTCAGCAGTAAAAGGATCTTGTTAATCACTTGATGCGGTTGCGTCCCACAATGGTAATCGGATAGCCAAGTTTTCTTTTTGGCTTTTTGCTATGAATTTGTATTTGCATCTTAAATGGGCCCCGACTTGCAAGATCGGGATTTAATAAAACTTCAATTGAAATTGCCCGGAAATCATTAATTTTCAATAGTTTTAATTAATAATCTGCCCAAATCTTTTAGCCTTTTTGCCCGAATCTGACTGTTTCCCAAACTTTTGGTTTGACCGATACGCCTATGCCTATTTGTAAGAACTTCAATACCATAATGATACACGAGGCAACTTAAAGATGTCGTTGTGCAGGAAAAAGAGGAAGGATCTATATAAGGATGAAAACTTCCCAAGTCTTGAAAGGAACTTTTCTACCATGAAGGAGCAGTAGACAGTATTATGTTTAGATCGTGATGGTTTTCCAAAGAACTTAGATTGATTCTTTCCATATTGTATGATTTCTACCATACTCCAACTTTTTTTTTCCTTCAAGAATTTTCGGCTGCAAAATATATAGCCCATCCTAATTACTCATATATACCCTTGGCTTAGGAAATTGCTCACGAAAAAAATAAAAAATGCAAATAACTTTGTTAAGGACAGAGCATATTGAATTGATGAATACATACTGAAAAGTTGACTCCAAAGTTCGCTGCAGCGTCTTAAGATCTAAAATGTCTGGCCCAATAAACAAGTTTTACTGCAAGTGTTACAGTTTGCAAATGGTACATACATAGAAATCGCTGCAAGAAACACCATTGGATTCACCATGAAGTTCCAAAGCACTATAATTATCACACCAGCCTCTGGCTTAGGGACACCTCCTTGGTAGGCAGCTGAAACATTACTGGTTATTCCTCCTTCAGTGGATCAATGGAGTCCTTAGTCAGAAGCAATTAAGTCAATAGAAGAAGCAACAAAATGGAGGGAGGACACCTCCAATTTATCCAAAGAACTTTCTTTCAATTTCGTCTTCTGCAATGTCAATAAGAACAGTTACTTTCCTGAAAGTGCAGTGAATTCATTCAAAGGCCAGGTCTTTTCTTTAGAAAAAGAGAGACTGAAATATTATAACAAAAACATCTTCTTTTCAAAGAATAACTGAATATAAAGGCATGTATGTTATGTATTGCTTTGTGTTACTCTTCATGAACTAAATGGTCCATGCTTTTTGGATATGTGTACATTAGATTGATGCAAAAAAGTGAAGTTTTTAAATGTTAATGGGGCACCCCCTGAAGTTGTTCCAATATATGAAAAAAAAATCAGTAAAAATTTGGAGCTCAAATGGACAAAAATTAGAGGGTGCTACCGCATCATGAAAATTAACTTAGTATTCAATACAAAAATATCCAATTATTTGGCATGTAGCGAGTTTAACTATACCTGGTGCACCAAACCAATGTGGTATCAGGGTTGGGCACGAGTACATGCAAATGTACTCGAGTACGAGTACGAGTACTTACCACATCTACGAGTACGAGTACGAGTACGAGTACAGCTTTTTCTGAATGTACTCGAGTACGAGTACGAGTACTTTCAAATGTACTCGAGTACGAGTACGAGTACATTAATGCAGTTTTGAATAATATTTTGGCAATGTTTTATGAATAAAACAATTAGTAGATGGATAGATAAATGATTGGGCTATATGTCCTGTATCTATGCACTTAGTAGGCTAATTAGGACAGGAGGAGGACATGATAATGAGGCGAAGGATGATTAAAACAGCCGTCCAACTTAGGTCCAGGTGATCCGGCTAGAGTTCGATTTGAACCCAGCAATTGGCAGCCCAGCGTGCTACCACTAGATCAACCCTCCTCCAAAAACAATTATTAGATATTGATAATTGAGCAACAATTAAAAATATTAGTGAAGGTTACTACGCGTGCCCCTTTATTAATAAAAAAAGTAAACTTTGTTAATTTAAAATGGCATTTGAAACTACTTGGTGGGTTGCCGATTGCTGGGTCCACGGTTCAAATCCAGCTCAAGTTGGGTCACCTGGGCCTATGTTGGATGGCAGTTTCAATCATCCTTTGCCCCATTGCTGTGCCTAACTGGACTATCAAGTGCATAAATACGGGATGTAAAGCCCCTTCGAATCATCCATCAGTCCATCCAGCAATCCTTTGAAGCTACTTGGGTTGAGATCTCGTCTATTGTACTTCAGATTGGCATTCAAATGCCAATGCCAATGAAAAACTGACTACAGTGGAGAAATGAAGGATGCATCGATGTCTATGTGTCAGCTTTTGTTTTATTTTTATATCTTTTGCTTGCATCAAAAATTCGTTAAAAACACATATCAAACCTGGACAGTGGACAAGGCAGATTTAGTGAACATTAAATACAATAACATTTATTTCAACCATAAAAATGGTTATTTCGTTCAGCTACGAACATTTTTCATCAGATTAAATCATCAGACATATTAGTTTGGTGATAGACAAGTAGGCTATATTAATATAAGCTTTTCTGAAATGATTTATCAAAACCATCAAAATTTTGATTTCAACTTCATGTTTTTTAATCCATGATGATTCTAAACGTTTTTAGATGCATTTATAGTGTTGTGTTTCATATCTATTCTTAGAGAGTACATAATTTACCTGATTTGCTACTTAGCAAACTAAAATCAAAATAGGATATAGCTATATTGAGAAGTGATGATGATGCTATCTGTAAGGTTTTATTTGATTTCAATATATTTTCTTAACGCCAAGAATTCGTTAAAACACATATCACAGCTTGGTAAGGCATATAGGCCTATTTAGCAAACAATTAAACACAATATAAATTTATTGTTAGCACACAGACGGATATTTCGTTCAGCTGACATCATTTTTCGTTAGATAAAATCACAACACAGTACTATAATTAAAATCACAGTTATTAGATTTAAGAAAAGCCTGGGTGAGCCTGTAGACTAAATATTGTGTTCCCATGCATAGCCGCCATTTGCTTTTTTCACACCTTTTGGCGCAAATCAAAACATCGTAACTAACAGCCCAATACTGACTTTATTATCAAAGATACAGTATTTTAACTTCGACCATCGTATAGAGCTGCTTTTAAATAATATATAAACATTTTAAAATTATGTTTCTAACACAATTTGAACCATAACTAGGACCGTTTACATTTTAACCTTCTTTTGGTTAAATCGACGCTATTACAGAAATCTGTTCAAATCAAATATTTTAATTTCAAAATGTTGTATCCTTGAAGTGCTTCAAATATGATCAAATTATGTGTTACTTAATCAATAATTACTAATTTTAAGACTTGATAGGGCCCAACGAAAAATGAGGCATTGTAGTTGTATAGATGCATGACAGCAAATATGGTACACCATGCATTCCACAATTTTAGCCAATTCCAAAGCTTGTTATAAATGTGTGAGACAAAAGTGGGACTGATTACTATATTATTTCCATTTTGTTAAACTACTGGTATTCAAATAACACACTATATGTAACTTTAGTTGATTTGTAATTTAAAAAGCATCTTTGAAAGGTTTTAAAAGTTGACCTACAGCATTAAATAAACCATTTTGTAATGTTAGACACTAGCTTTTGTGTTCAATTTTTCTCTTTTGAAGCTTCAATTGTACTCGTGATGTACTCACTACGAGTACGAGTACTTTAGCAATGTACTCGAGTACGAGTACGAGTACTGTACTCATGATTTGGCACGAGTACTGAGTACATGCGAGTACTTGGAAAAATGTACTCGAGTACACGAGTACATGTGTACTCGTGCCCAACCCTGTGTGGTATGGTCATTATTTTTGGGTCTGGTTGTCAGAACAGCAGATCAATGCAAATTTGGATTATTTTTTACTTCTCCATGCTGCTACCACCAGACTAACGAAGATAAAATATTCAAAATATACAAAATTCGCGGTATTTAATAACATTACCAGTTTCAATGTCACAGAAATGAAAGTTACTTCAATAGATGAAGCATGAAAAGAGCTTTAATTTGAATACCAACACTGCTATACAATGACCATTTGAACCCGTTGAATAAGCTTATTTGTCATTAATAATTATATTTGCGAAAATTCCCAATATTCAAAGCACTGCTGTAATACTGTAGAATATAGCAACATAGTAATGTTGGTATTCAAATTAAAGCTCTTTTCCTGCTTAATAAGATGGTTTAACTTCTATTTGTGTATCTCTATTCCTGGTTATGTTATTCAATACCGCGTCTAACCTAAGTGCTGTAAAAATCGATCGGGCAAAATTTGTTGCTCTAGGAGTGCCTGTAGCCTGAAATGACCGGATATTGGCAAAATATGAAACAATTTGTGATGAGAATAGTGGAAAGCTTAAATGAGAAAAAAATTACCAACACCCTAGTGGTAGGATACCTTCCGTCACCCATCACCTATAAAAATGGGATTTCGCCCATTGCAATACAATATTATATTTCAAATTGCTGTACCCTCTAAAATTTGTCCGATTTGGCTCAAATTTTTACTGAATTTTTTTTTCATATATTGGAACATATTTGGGGGGTGCCCCATTGAAAAAATTCAAAAGTTTATTTTTTTGTGTGCAATCTGCATCATTCTAGTGCACATGTATTTGTTTATATGTCTTGTATGTGCACATGTCTGTCAGGGAGTTTGTCATCAGATAATTATTTGAGGATGCAGAAAAAGTCATTTTAGGAAACAAGTACGCCTACTCCAAACACAAACCACACCACGTCTTATCTCTTGAGAACTGCAATACCCAGTGCTAAGCCACTAAAACAAGTTATGGTACCAGAACATAAATGAAGGACTTATGGCTGAAAACTTCAGAAGTTTTTGAAAGGAACTCGTCTGCCATGAAAGTCTAGGCAGTATTGTACATAGATCGTGATGGTTTTCCAAAGAATTATGATTAATTCTATCTAAGGTCCTTATCATACTCTGATATTATTTTTATGTTTTGTTTCAGCTGCATATATATACCATTCTATGGCTTATAACTGATACCCTTGCCCTTATGATACAATGATAATTTATTGTCACTGTTACGAGTGAAAGCAACATAATGCTTTAAAATTTCTTTTGAAAAACTAAAACTCATTCTGTCGACATTTTTCGTCTGATCTATTTCCCTTTCCCTAACGATTTGTGTAAGTCCACTATACTTCCAGGAAGAAACTTTGTAGACTTGCAGCACAGAGAGTTCTTATTTGACATGAAAATAGAAGCTATTCAGAGCGAAGTCTTGCTGATGAATTGGAAGTGTTCTCCACCAATCCTTCCTTTCTTTGGTTCTTCTATTGACTTTGTTGCTCCTAACAAACAGTTTCATTGATCCACTGTGCAAGAAAGAACCAGCAATGTTTCAGCTGACAGATCTAGAAGATGTCCCAGAAGATACTGTGTTAGAGACTCCACCAAGTTATAATGGCTCATCCCAATGACATCCAGCTGTGATTTTTCACAAGAAGGTCCACTGTGAATTTTTGGCTTCCCACTCCGGGTTCAAACCCATGCTGGCAAGGACCTTCAATGGAGCAGGTGGAAACCATAACAACTCATGCACCCAGCTGCCAAGACAACTTCTGTAATTCAGTCTGAATACAAACAAAAAAAGTAATGTTCATCATGTTGGTAAATTTGAATTAAATTTTTGCTTCAGAACCATGAGCATAATAATATTGTTCACATCAGTACCCCATTGTATCAACGCTTAACATGGGTTATCTTTGCTGTGTTAAGAGATTAAACCCATGTTAGTGACTCACCGTGATGTATCAACAATTCCCTGGGTTAGTTGTCGTGGAAGTTAACCAGGAAAGTTAACCCAGTTTCCTGTGTTAAAAGTTGTGTTAAGCCTCCTCCTTGTCCAAAAATGGACTCTAAATCCAATAATATTGACCAGCACGCAAACAATAGGCACTGATAACAATTGTAAACAAATGAATAATAGTTGGAAACGAAATGACGTCACTTGATGACGTCACTTGATGACGTCACTTGATGACATCACTTGATGACGTGACTTGATGACGTCACTTGATGACGTCACTTGATGACGTCACTTGATGACGTCACTTGATGACGTCACTTGATGACGTCACTTGATGACGTCACTTGATAACCAGTTCATGAAGGCAGAAAAATGGCTCATCCGAGAAATTGCTGCTGCACAAAATAATTTCTTAAAAATCCAATTTTGATGCAATAAATGTGGAATTCTAACACAGTTTAGGAAACTAATTTCTGCAGCTTCGTGGTGAAGCGCATAAAGATACCTCCGTTAGATTTTATTCGCAGGCTCTATGAAGTTGGTCATTAAAAAAACTGTTTAATCTCTGTTTAGAGAGCTGCATAATAAAAACGGCTGACCGGATTTTATACTGAGTTCAGCGAAGGCCCATTTGGTATCCAGCAAGATGCTGTAAAAATTTCAAGTTTGTATCTTTAAAACTGAGTTGATTATTCTAGTTTTACTGCAACAAAAATGTTTTTTTCAATCTTCTTCTTTTTCCTGTGTCGAATGACGTTCTCATTTTGGAAAACCCCCCAACAATAAAAAGATAATCTTAACTACTTTTTTGTAGATACAACACAAGCTAACACAATTTTGTAAAACCGGTTAACTAACACAGAAAATCACTAACACAGGTTTGAGTTAAGGCACTCGTTGACACAATCCGGTACAGACGATACCTTTCAAATGAGATAAGATACATATTTTGCCATCCATGGAGAAAATCTGGCTCAAGTCCAATATACGGATAAGAAGTTCCTGAGGGACTGTTTACTTCATAAAATCATTGCGTCACAACCGTTGTCATGACGTCACATGGGGGCTGCCGCCCCCACACCCCCGCTGATTGGTTGAAATTGTTGTTGTGATGACGTCATCAGCCAAACAACACACTTATTGTTACACTTGGAACTATTTGGTCCTTATATTGGACTTGAACCGAAAATCTGCACCTTTCTTTTGACATTTAAATTCCTTTAGTTATGCTATGTGTCCAAAATTTTGGTGAAAATACAAAAGGCAATGTTAACTGAAGTTTACCAGCACTTGAGTAATTAGATGTCAAAGATGCAGAATTGCAAAATGTTCCAGCAACAGATCATCTGTCGACAGATTTAATTAGATCAGCTACAAGTTTTGATTTCATCAAATGCAATATTTCTTGCCAGATTCTGGCATTTCACTAATAGAAAATGAAATTTACTGACAGAATTGGTTAAAATGTTTTCGATAGCTTTTTTAGTGCGCTGACAACCAAGGCAAAAAACCCAAGAAATCCGCAGATATTTTGTCCGCCAGCTTTTCCAATTAACAATACCTGTGCAACAGTTTTCTACAATAAAATGACAGTTTTGCATTCACAACAGTAATTTACGTAAAAGAGACCAATATGGTTTCAGAGTAAAGGGTACCATCAAGTACATACCAAAAATTGGACATGTGGATATAAATGTCCATTTCATAACCTTTTGTCAACATTCAATATTGCTTTTTGCCAAAATTCACAGTGCGTTAGAAGTAATTAATGTAAAAGACAAATCTTTCTTTTTTCTTCAAAGTTTTCTTCTAAATCACACGTACCCGAAAGATTAGTAAATACGTAAAAATTGTGACAAAGGCATAATGATTAGAAATTACTTACTTGCGGCATCTGAAATTTAGTTGCAAAGACATATTTACCATACATGGATATCAGAAAAACTTCTTTCAAATGCCTAAACAGATTATATCCATCCAAGCCCTTGCTAAACTGCATGCCTGTTTCTCTGCATTAACATCTGAAGTTCTGAAGTTTTCCTGTCTAAACTTTTAATGAAGTCTCAAAACTTCAATCCCAGGGAAATTCACTAACAGCTGGTTGGGTGGAGATGCATTTAATTAGGCAAAACTTGATTTTATCTAATGGAATATTTCTTGCAATCTGCAGCCATTCCATTAATGGAAATAGGAATTTGTTGAGGGAATTTTATGGTCCTTTGATACTTTGGCCCGACCATAGGCCGTTATTTAAAAGCAGAAATTTGATAAATCCTTGTTCAATTGAGATTTTGATTGTTACATGCATCAGCTAAGCAGAGTGATAATGCAGTGTTGTGTTGTTTTGAAGGTCATTCATCTATTATATTTGTACTATTTCCTTGACTTTTCACTTCGCTAAGGCTTTTCTCTTTAACCTCATTCCACATTCTCTGCTTTCATTCTCAACACTAACCTCACTGCCTGCCCACCATTCCTCTGCATATCCTCAATCACGGGTAAATGCTAGTATATTATGATTACTGCAAGAATGATATAACTATGACACTTCAATTGGGTTATAGAGCAAATAAAAGACAAGATTTATGATTTTTTGACAGAGATTTATTCCACCAAGGTATTTATGTCTTATATTTAAGTTTTGACATCCGACACAAGATACAGATTTCACCATCCACAGAGGAAATTTAGTGGGTTTCTCTTGCCTTGCGATCAAAACTTTGGCTGAAGTGCATGAAAAGCATTATCTTTAGTGAAGTTTGTCAGAACTACTGTTATGAGATTCTAGAGATGCAGAACTTCAAAATGTCCTTGCAACAGATCGTCTGTCAGCAAATTTAATTAGATCAGCTACACGTTTTTATGTCATCAAACGCAATATTTCTTGCCAACATCTGGTGTTTCACTAATTGAAAATGAAATTAATTGTTGAAAGTGGCGAGTCTGAGAGCCAAAATAGAGTTTAAATAAGATTTAACAAATCCACAGACATTTTGCTTGTAATAGCTATTGTCTTACATTATACAATTAGACAGCTGTATTTTAGTCTAAATGAACACACGCGCAGCTACACAAACACCATCGTCGATTCCTTATGTTCATAGGAAGAGGACTAGTTTCCAAAGGCATTGTAGTTACCTTTCCATCATCGACGCTATGAAATTTGGCACGAACTTTAAATGTGTGTGTACTACACTATGACCTCATGAAAGATGACATAATATAATCTCCGCTGGTAATTCAGCTGGAAAAATGTACAACTTAGGAAAAATACCAGCTCAGCGCACTGGAAAGCAAGAGGTTATATACTCTTTGAACTTCTTTGGAGTGCAAAGCCCTAGAGATGTGTCATGGCTTTCAGAAGACCTTTGGTGACATAATTAGGGCTCTCTATACGCCAGCTGCGGCCTATAGATACTGAAAGACAGCTTTAAAGCTCCACAGAAAACACTATTCAGAGCCACTGAACTCAACATGTTCACAAAAACTTTTGAAATGAGTGTCAATAAGCTACAAGATAAGTTGTCTGCAAGAATAAGTTATGAAGGCCGGGCCAAAAACACAATATTGTGTGAATCAGTAAAAGCCAAAAGTTTGTAATATTATGTCAAGTTATTTTGCTTTTTCAGATGCATGTCAAAACTTCATCACATCAGACAAACTTTTTCAATCTTGATAAAGATAATTATTTTAGATAATTGTATTTCATATTCAGTTGTGCAGTTTATGAGTGCTGGCGCCTGTGTGCACTGATTGGTTAATTAAAGTTCCCACATGACGATTTGTTTAGTGATAATATATTCTTATTTTATATGCCTTTCTTCAATACGTTCAAGATTTTAATGTCACTTTTGTGTCCGAAATTTCAGGCTCGAGGACAAAGAATGTCATTTTAGCAAGGGGGAGTTGAATCTCACAGAAATGGTGAGAACCAACATTTTAAATAAAGCATATTATGTTTTATTTTACTAAAATCAATCTTAACAAGTCTGAAAGTTGTTTTCTTTCTTGCATGTCACTGGCACTTCACTCGGAAAATGATTTTTGTCGCAAAGAAGAAAAAAAGAAGCCAGACTGTCAATGTAAATAGCTTCTCCTCAACGATATGACACCTCTTGTTACTTTTGGAAGAAGCTTTTCCAGTAAGAAGGTCGGCAGGCAATGAAAGAATTTGAGCCTTGTCATCCTACTTTGACCCCTCAAGGATTCAAGGGTGGTACTTATTCTTAAGCATCAGAATTCCCACTCCAGGGAAAATCATTTCACCTCCAATGTCACATGATAGAACTTTTGAAGAAGGATGCACATACATGTGACATTTGTTATCCAGCACTCTTGTCCTTGATAAAGCTGGGCATTGTGAAAGGCGGCCATCCATCATATTTAAATATGTATGACATCTGCTCTTGTCTTGTTAGTGGCTTGTGGGCAACGTCTCATGCAATGCCACACTTCTTGTGTTCATATTCAGCAATGAAGAAATTTGGCTCTATATTGACAGATTATCCAAATCAAGGACACATTCAAGGTTGTCAAAGCGGTTTAATGGGTTTACCTTCTCACAAAAAAACACTGTGTAAATTTCCACTTTGCTCAAGCAAATGTCAAGGACATCATGAGATTTTGGAAGCTATACCGCCACCATGGGCAAACTGACTATGTGCCAATCATTGTCTCCAAAGAACTCATCACAGTTTTGTCCTTGAAAGTTTCATGCTTAGTAACAGTGTTGTAAAACTATGTACATGTATGTCAATTGTTGTTGAATTTCAATACCATTAGATTTATAGCCGTTTTCATACTTTGTAATTTAATCACCTCAGCCTTGGAAAGAGCTTAGAGTTGCAAAGCTTAGATGACTGAAGTATCACCTTGAGACTTTCAATGACTGCTCTGATTTCACATTGGAAGGCAATAGTCATCCAAGGTAATATTTTCAGTTTGTATAACACTCAAATCAAGTGTTGTATTCTTTGAGTACATCAAGGTACCACAGCAGACATGCAACCTTAGTCTTCTGCACAATGAAAATAAAAAACAGGAAACCATGGCATTGGAGATTTCATAGATTAGTGGCAAAATGGCTCATTAGGTGTTGCAACAATGCCAAGATGTTACCAAAATGTCCTCAGCACAAACAAACTCATAAAGTTATATGAATTCATAACATAAACAGACTGTCTGACTAAATTATACAGTTTTAATAAAGTAAAATCAACATACCAAAAACAAATCAATATAACCTTGTCATTTTTTCCTTTACTAATTTCATGGTTTCCATGTTTTTATTTTCGTAGAGAAAATGTCTTCCAAACAAGTTTGAAATGAATTACCACTGAGATTAAAAATTTTTCTCATCACAAGTTCAGGGTACAGCACTCGGAATTAAAATGCAACAATATAGATTACTTGTATTGCATACAATTTCATTTAATCACTTAATCTGAACATGAATGGCTGAACACCAAAGGGAGATTGACATCAAATAATGAATTAGGATTAATCCAATGCTTTCTGCCTGAGTGAGTTCCAATACCTAACATTTCCGTCTTATTTATTGTAATGTAAAAATCTGAATGCATTTTTAATTTTTAGAAAGTTGATTAAAGATACAGGAGTACAAAAGAATATGTAAGAGTTAGCAAATGCGTAAATAATGAGCCTGTAAATTTAAATCTGAATTTAATAATAATTTATTCTTAGGAAGTTGTACCTAATCCTATGCTAATGGAGGGAATATCATGTGCAGGGTAAATTCTATCTTGTTGTCAGCTGTGAGCGTTGACATACAACTTTCCGTTATTCAGATATTTTCACAATGTGATTGAAGAAAAGCAGCATGTTCACTTTTAAAATAGTATTAATCAATTAATGGACGCTGTTATTTTAAAATTCAAAGGATTCCTTGATGCCTTCTATAATTTCAAAACACATTTTTAATTATGTTAAATCAAAGGCTGCTAAACTCAATTCTGAATATTGCTTTATAAGGAAAAATTGATTAAATTTCTCTGGAAAACAAAACCCACAACCATAGATTTCCACCTAATAAAATTCTACAAAAACGAAATTTTATGCACATGCAAATTTAACACCGATGGTATTGTTTGTGCAATTTGCAGTCTTGAAATAGTTCCTCAATTTCATCCCTTTCATCAGAAAAGGAAAGGTACTAAAATGCAGAGAAGGAAGAATGCAGTGACATAAGGCAAGTTGTTCTTTCGCCAAGGGGTCTTACAATGTAGGGGCCACTGTCAAATGTTTCGCGCTCAATGGATGTCAGAAAACGTAAAATCAAAATAGTATCCGAGCATTGCGTAAGTTTTAAGTATCATGCCAACCAGGTGCTCAACACAACAGAAACAGTTACTGATAATGTGTAACAAATTTCATGACATGATAAATATAACTGCTGATCCTAACTTCCCAAATTGACACACTTAACCTGAGAGATGACCTTGACCTTGAAATCATCCATCTAGATTTTACAAGGTTAAGGTTGTTCCGCCTTCACTCTTCCGAACACTGTCAAAGCAGTTATGCCTAAATCTTGTTTACATGGGTTGGATCCACTGACCATCACCAAGCAGTCCCACAAAACTAACTATCGCTATGTTACGGAGCTTCGTAAAAAATTCGAATGAAAATGATGAAAGAATCTTTGTACATTACCATGGAACCATGGATTCCTTCTACTACATACATCTGCAACTGTTTCGACAAGCAAAACAGGTAGGTCTATACCACTACACTGCAAAAAATTCCCGTTAAATTTTACAGTTAAATTAACTGGCAACTTTGTTCCAGGTCTAAGAACTGTAAAAGTACTAATAAACCTGAACAGGACAATGAACCGTAAAATGCAGATTGGTACATTAAACTGTAATTTTGCAGATTCAACAAAGTGATATTACGGTATAATGTACATATATAAAACAGTTTATTTAAAGTATATTTTACAGTTATATCAACTGTCAATCATAGAATGTAAAGAATGCAAGGAGCTGTATAATCGACTGTAAAAATACGGATAGTATGTGTTATTCTTACTTATTGCACAAGTGTGAAACAACAGATTGGCATGTGATTTAACTGTCGCATAGCTGTAGCGATGTACGAAGCTGGAATCAGCTGAGAGAGTGAGACAGCCACTGACTCCAGGCTCGGCCTTGCTCGACAGCAGGGAAGTAAGTCCATCAATTATACCCAGCAATTAATTCGCACACGTTTCCTCACAAACCATAAAATTGATGGATATTTTCCAAGAGAACCAGGTGTCAAGTTTATCGAAGTATGTTGTATTGATGCAGACTGCGCCTGCGTTATTTTGGATTTAATAGTGTCATTCTTTAGATCACATCATAAGACTCACACAAATGTCAATGTCATATATAAATATAACAACTTTTGCATAATGACAGCATCTTTAAGATCATATGAATGAGGATGTTCCCTTACCTTCAGATAAGTTATAAATTAAGTTTGATTAACAGCTGTGTAAAGCATATGTTATAGATGGCACCACATGTTCCGTGGTTGAAGTCCATGCAATCTCTTGTTTATAGTTCCTAATCTGACAAGGTGTATTGATTGTTTGGCCAATTCATGTGTTTTGTCTGCATATTACAAGTTGCCAGTAAATTAACGGTTGAAGTAATTGTTCATTAACGTGAACTGAATGTTAAATGACATGTTGCAGTAAATTTATCTTGGAGCCATTTTGTAACTGACAAAGAACTGTAAATTCACAGACAAAGTCTGTTTTAAAAAAATACTGAAAAAATAACAATAAATTTACGGTTCTTTTAGCCAGAAAAACAGGGTCATTTCTTACAGTGTACGTGGTTGTCTCCCAGGGCCATTCTTAATTGCAGGCCCTCTAGCTTTTATATAAGCAACAAAGAAAGACACGGCAGGCTGACTGATCTCCCTGCAAGACAATGGTCTCTACTCTTTGTTCTTGTAATATGACCTTATTACATCACATCTAGAACAGCTCTCCTATGATTGTGATCAGAGATCTAAGCAATCTCCTGCAGCTTGATGGGATTTCGTTCATCTTGGATTGACATGATAAAGCTCTATTATATTATACATACATTAAGGACATATTGGTTCCAGTCTAGATCTATTGGTGTAATAGCCAGGCATAGCACGATTTTTATATGTTAATTCTCAGACATTTTATGCCATATTTCCTGTTACCAAGCTACCATTCTTCCTTCACGCCTTTGCCATGTGTCTGAATTTCATACATGGTGGCCATTTGGTGGTTGGGAAATTCTAGTAATTAAACCTCTGAATAACGTGAAATATTGTTAGTTTCCTGGTGAAAGCACTTTATGATGGCAGCTGTACTTGAGCAGACCATGATGGCAGCTATAGTAGCGAAATTTCCATCTATCAAAACAAACAATATTCATGTGATTGATTACATGCCGAATATGTGGAGAGAAAATCATAACATTGAATAGCTTGGCAAGGCAGCCCATAATTACCGGCCATGCATCCTATGCATAGGCCGGTAATGCTTCTGTCCTGAAACGATGTGAGTCACGAGCCTCCAGGCCTAACCATGCAGTTCTAAGGGTTTATTTTATCTGTATTTCTCACTTATAACATTGTACATTCTGTCAATTGTGTCTTTTTTTGTTTAATTCAATATTTTCCTTTTTATTAATATCACCTTATCACTGCATATATGCCCAGCGTTGGGTGGGTCCACGCTTCCACAGCGTCCGCCATTACGTCGTATCTAAAATGCGGAGCAGAAGTGGCGGGCTAGCGGTCACGGGAAAAGTGCGTAAAATGCGGATTCAAATTGCGTTTTGCCCGCAGATTCCTTAATTTTTGAGGTATTCCAAAGATTTAAACATCTAGATGCATCAGAAAAAAACGAGGATTTCGAAGGAACCAACCTCATGGTTCTTCTGCTCACAATTGTACCAAAGATTTTCAATTATCTTCATACTTATATCATTCCATTTAAACTCCATGATGCATGCATGGGCGGTCCAGCATTCTAAGAGTGCTTGTTACAATTGCTTGTCATCTGAAAGTTTTTGCAATGGTATGAGTGATCCACTGAAAATATTGCGTTCAATAAATTATGTTGTTCTAATCTTTTCAAGCAAGCTGTTTTTCCATATTTCCAATGTAATATCAAAAGTCAAACTCTTGACATTGGACAAAAAACAGTGAGTTCATTATCACCTAATGAGATCTTTTATGACAGGTGTCATAAGCGATGCTGAAAGGAAATAAGGGCAGCTGTGGCAGTCAAATAAGAAAAGGCAAGTCTGTTTTGCGTAAAAAATCTGACATTGTAAGAAGCTTTCCGTAAAATGTGGCACTTTCTTATCTGACAGAGACTCTGCATTTGCAAGAAGCTTTTTCAGTAAGAAAGGCTCCAGGCATTAACAGAATATGAACTTTGTCATCCAACTTGGACACTCCAAGGACTCAGGGGTGGCACTTTTTTCTAAGTGTGAAAATTCTTACT
This sequence comes from Platynereis dumerilii, assembly GCA_026936325.1. Classification (NCBI taxonomy): domain Eukaryota; kingdom Metazoa; phylum Annelida; class Polychaeta; order Phyllodocida; family Nereididae; genus Platynereis; species Platynereis dumerilii. The sequence goes on from JAPTHN010000054.1 coordinate 1,213,032, forward strand.
CGGGGGAAAATAATTTGTCCTATCATAATCATAATATCACGAGATTAAAGTTGTGTTCCCTTATATGGCCAGAAAAAGTAGTAGAGGTGAAGCAGTGGCAGAGATCAAAAGGGGTGGGGAGGCCCAGAGAAATGATGAATAAATTTATAATTTAAGCACAAGAATGCAGAACAACACCGGGCCCCCAGACTACCTTGTCTATTTTCACCAAAGGCTTTGAAAATTATGTAAATTAATTTGTGCTAGTGCATGTTTGAGGCATTATAATTATTCATCTTATAAGCTTGTACAGCTCAAGAAACTGTCATTGGTCTGTTTGTGCATATTGACCGTATGATGTGTTTGTAACTGCACATTGTATGACTGAATCAAAGCGATACAAATCAGACACAGAAATGATCAGGAAGGAACATGACATTTGTTATCTAGCGTTCTTGTCCTAGAGAAACTGGGCATCATAAAAGGAGACCATCCATCATAGTCTTACGTCTGCTCCTGGTCTGGTTGGTGACTTTTGAATAATTTCTCATGCAATGCCACCCCTTCTGGTAATCTTGCATTCAGCAGTGAAGAAATTTAGCTCCTTATTGTCAGATTATCCATATCAAAGATAGTCAAATACCTTCAAGGTTGTCGAAGATGTTTTTAATGGAATAACCTTTTCACGGAAAAACACAATGGGAATTTCCAATTTTTCCCAGCAAATGTAAACGACATCCTGAGATTTTGGCTCACCATGTTCAAATACATAATGTGGTAATCACTGTTTCCAAAGAGCTCCATACAGTTCTGCCGAAAGTTGCATGGTTAGTGACAATGTTGTAAAACCGTGAACGTGTCAACTGTTGTTGAATTTCTATAGTATATATATTTATTGCTCTTTTTAGATACTGTGTAATTTAATCACCTCAGCCTTGGAAAAAGCTTAGAGTCACAAAGCTTATGAGATGACTGAAGCGTTACCTTGAGACTTTCAATGACTGCTCTGATTTCACTCTGGCAGGCAATAGCCATCCAAGGTTCTATTTTAACGGTGTATAACACTAAATCAAAAGTAGCTTTATCCTCAGGTACATCAAGGTACCACTGGAGACATGCAAACATTTATAATCATTAATCGACAGTGAAATGTCGCTCATTTCAAAGTTATTGCCTTTGTTTATCCAGGCTGAAATAGCATCTACCTTAGTCTTCTGCACAAATAAAAAGTGAAACCATGAAACCATGGCATGGGAGATATAATAGATAAGGAGCAAAATGGCTCGTTATATGTTGGCAAAGTGTCTTCCACTCTCATAATGTTATATTAATTCACTTTTTGACTAGTAACACAATTTCATCAAAACAAACCAATACACCCATAGCAAAGCAATTTAAAACCATGTCAGTTTTTTCTTTACAAATTTGGTGGTTTCCATTGTTTTCTTTTCGTATAATATTATAACATGTCTTACATGTAGAAAACAGTGTAAAGTGCATTACCTCTGTAATTACAAATGTTGCTTATAACAAGTTAAGGCCACTACACTAAAAAATTAAAATGCTAGAATAAAGATCACTTCTTTTGCATGCAATTTCATTTAATCAATTAGCCTGAGCATGAATGGCTGAACACCAAAGGTAGTTTAACATTAAATAATGAATTTGGATTAATTCAATCGTTTCTGGCTGGGTGAGCTTCAATACCTCACATTTTCCTTGCTTCTGATTTGTTGTCACATAAAAATCTGAATGCGTTCTTAATTTTTAGAAAGGTGATTGAAAATTCACGAATACAAATAAATATGTGTGAGTTTGCGAAAACATAAAGAATGAGCATGTAGAAAATCATACAAATTGCATACCCCTTTGTTCCCAGGAAGTTGTACTTAGTCCTATCCCAATAGACTGCCAGTAAGTTGTACCAGGTTCTATCCCAATGTAGGGAATATAACGTGCCTATTAGATTGTATTTAGTTGTTATCTGTGAGAGTTGATATAAAACTGTCTGTAATTCAAATATTTTAATAATATGAAATAAAGAAAACCAATGCTTCCAATTAATAGTTATGATTAAGATTGGAATAAATGGATTTTTCTGCATATTCCGTAATCCATATTCCATTTCGATATGCTGATGAAATTAGGTTTTTGGAGGCCCTTACATTTTAGGGGTAGAGTAGGTCGGGGCATGCGGCCCCCCTTAACTTCGAGGTGCGATTTGACCTACTTTTTATGGGCGATTATTTGAATGCTTATGCTGTCAGGAAGGGATCACTTGACTCTACTAATAACTAGAGAAACAAATGTCTACCAATTTTAATAAAGGAGTTACGGCCATTTTTGTAAAAAATTTAAAATGGCCTTCTTACCCCACCCATCGGGCAAGAAGCCCCCCTATTATAATCCTATGGCAATTTTTTTTGCGAGCGCATTCAGCCTAAAAGTTATTTCTTAGGGTTCTTCTATCATTTTTAAGGCATTCTATTAACTTTTTCTGAATTTCAGAATTTTTCTGTTCATACTTTTATTTTTTAATATTTTTTGCCCAGTTTCAATTTTGGGCCAATTTTTTTCTATTTTAATTAGGTATTCTATCAAGATTTAAGGTAAAGTAAACATTATTTAATGGTTCCTGAAGCAGCTTCGACCCCCCAGTGAAGGGGGCCTCATGCCCCATATCATATGGGGCCTCTCACCCCAAACCCACATATTTTGATTTGACCTCTATATTTTGAACTAAAATGCAAAAAAAATGATCCAAATCATATTTACGTGATGGTCATAAAGTGAAGCAATGCAGATATCCATTATACTTTTAAATATTTCCAAAGTTATTTCTGACAACCCCTTTCAAAGAATTAGTCAAAGTTACAAAAACCATGCACATTTTTTTGTTTCTTTAATTTCTACTATGGTTTGGTGCTGTTTGCCCTGAAAATTTGTGACGTCACCTAAAACGCCTCTAGCTTCAATCCTATCACTAGATAAACGCACAAAAAATGTAAGTTTGGATATAACCCTGGGGGGGCTTCTCACCTAACCCGGGCTTCTTGCCCCGACCTACTCTATAAATAGATATGTATGAGTTTGTGAATATGTGAAGAATGTGCATGAAAAACAATCATATAAATTTCATACCTTTATTCCCTCTTAAAGTTGAACTTTGACCTATTTCAATGTGGGGAAAATAACATGCAGGGTAAATTCCACCTAGTTGTCATCTGTGAGAGTTTAAATGCAACTGTCCATTTTTCAAAAATTTAGAAAATATAAAATGAAGAAAACAGGCACCTTCACTTCATAGTATTATTCAATTAAAAGATTCTTTTGTTTTAAATGCAAAGGATTCTCTGAAGCGTTCTACAATTCAGAACACATTTAGCTATCTTAAATCAAAGGCTGCCAAACTCAATTCCGGATATTGCTTTGTATGGAAAATTGATTGGATTTCTCTGGAAAACAAAGCCCTCAACCATAGGTCTTGTAACGTAGGAGCAAATGTCGAATGTTTCGTGCTCAATGGAAGTCAGAAACAGTGGGATCAAAAGAGCATCCAAGCATTATGTAAGTTTTAAGTGTCATACCCACCACAGGTGCTCAACACTACAGAAACGGTAACTAAAGTGTGCCAAATTGTTGGACATGACCAATAACTACTGAGCCTACCATCTCAGATTGAAATAGGGGAAACGCAGCGAATCGCAGTACACAGTGAATCAATAGACTTGCCGGGATGCTGAATAGAAATATTCCAATATATTTTCATATGTTTGATGTATTTTAGGAGCACTTAACTTAATCAGGCGTGACATTTGATAAAACATTTCCCATTTGGACATTATGAGGCAAAATGTTTTTTCAGCTTGAAAACCTGGAATTTTTAGAATGGTTTATTTGTTAAAATGTACCGAAATTCTTTGAATTATTCCCTGCAATTGAAATATGTGTGGCAGGTACATCTTATGGAAATGATTACCAGGTGATTTGAGAACATGTGGATCAAACTGGCAAAATATAGTGAAATAAGTGAAAAGTAGTCATGCGGGGAACAGTGAATCGGGGCACAGTGAATCGGGGCACAGTGAATCACTATGTTCTCCATTGTAACACTAGAAACATCTTGCAAAAAGCACCAATGATAGTGTATATTGAAGACCGCACCTGTGACAGTTTATGCCATATGTGTTCAAGGACGTAAATTTCTATCCACTGGACTTAAGAGGGTGTATTTGCACAGAAAATATTTAAAGGAATATTAGGCTATTAGAACAATTAGTAATGTCCAATTTTATTTTTCTAAAGATAAATGGCTGTTGATTCCCTGTGCCGTTCTATCGGGGCACAGTGAATCTATTTTTTGTCTTCATTCTAAAGAGTATATCTTTGAAATCAGAAGAGGTTCTGTTATTTTTTGAGCATGCATTTTTACTTTACACTAATATCTTTCCCTAAAACCATTTGTAAAGAAAACATTATTATAAATCTTTGAGATATGGCAAAAATAAACTTATCCGATTCACTGTGCCCCTGTTTCCCCTACTTAACCTGTGAGATGACCTTGACCTTCTAATCATCCAACTAGATTTTACAAGGTTTAGGTAATTCAGCTATCAATCTTCCCGGACTATCAACCCAGATTTGCCAAAATCTTCTTTACATGGGTTGGATCCACTGATCAGCCCAAGGGGGCCAGCACTGCTATTAATTATCGACAGAGCTGAAGGTTGACGGCAGGGATGGCCCTGGGAGACAAACATAGTGGTATCTATCTATCTATTTTGCTTGTCGTAATAGTTGAGTGAGAGTAGAACTAAAGCAGAATGAATTTATGGTTATATGGTAATGTACAAAGACTTTTTATCATCTTCTGTATGTATCGAAACCATCTGGAAGCTGCAGAGTTCCAACATCAACAAATCACTCCTTCATGCAGCGAAAACAAATGGTTTATAAAAGTAGCAAATACACCACCTTGTGTCAGCCAGCCAATTATACATGTGGTGAATTGATTATTTTGTATCTCTCAGCCTCACTTCCCACTGAGATGTGCAATTAAGTGACTGACATGATGTAATAATCACTTTCCTTTCCTATCAATATCTGAAGTTCCAGGGAGGAGGATGTTCTTTATATGATGAGAGCAAATATATGGAGAATAAATTTGGTCTATAGATGATATTGGCCAGACTTGTAGTGACAAAGTAGAAAGTCCTTTAGAAGTGGATGGTGGAGTGCATGATTATTGTCAGTACTCCGTGCATCTCAACAGTTGCATTTTTCCTGCTTGTAATGGTTCATGATTAGTTTCGAAGAGCTGTTTTTAAGTTTAACTGATGAGACCACATACTGTAAATGTCACGTTAAAAAAGTAGAGGACAAATAAAAAAATAAACTTTAGTTTTTAGAAAATTTGTCATACATATCAGATATTTTCCTTTATTTCATTTTGTTCAATAGATCAAAACAATGCAGGAGACCATAATTTTGAGAGTTGTTTATTGAGATGAATTATGCAGGGGTGCCCGCAGGTTTACTGTCGAAAACTGTTGGAAACATGGGGTCTGTCACTTGTCAAGTTTTCGCGAATGAAATCAATCTATACACATTACAAGGAAACTGCTGAATTGGGATTGCACACAAGACTGTCAGAGCTTATAAACAAAATCTTGATATCCAATAAGCATAATTACAGTGAAGTATTATAACACCATCAGTGTGACAAACTCGCCTGCATTGACTCATAATGATAGACTTTTATGAATAGAATATAATGTGTTAATTGGCAGATACGTTGTACGAAATATCCAGTCACCAATCTACCGTTCCTTCGTCTCCCTCATACATGCGTCAGACTTTCATGCAAAATGGTCATTTTGGCTGTTGGGAAATTCCAGCAATTAAAACTCTGAATTAAATGAGATATTGGTGGTTTCCTGGTGACGGCACTTTATGGTGACAGCACTTGAGCCAGACTGTCTGCAATAAAGCTGGTTTCACAAACTGTCTGCAATAAAGCTGGTTTCACAAACTGTGATGGCAGCTGTAATAACAAAATTTCCATCTATCAAAACAAACAATGTTCATGTGATTGATTATATTGCCGATATGTGGAGAGAAATGGATGGGAAAGGTAGTTCATAATTACAATTACAATTGCTTGGCATCTAAAAGTTGTTGTAATGATAGGAGTGTTCTATTGAAACAAATGCTTTCCAATCAAAACATAACTAATGAGAAAAGGCATAAATTGTGGTCTTGAAAGTTTCATTTTTTGCACAGTGTTGTGAAATCATGTATTTCAACTGTTGTTCAGTTGCAAAAGTATTAAATCATTGCTTGTTTGATACTTTGTAATTTAATCACTTCAACCTTGGAAAGATCTTGGAGTTGCAAAGCTCAGAAGGCTGAAGTGTTACCTCGAGACCGCTCTGATTTAAATCCTGTAGGCAACAGTCGCCCAAGGAGTTTTCTTTTTTTTAGAAATGTATATATCTATATAATATGACATTAAGCCATAGATTTGATTCCTCAAGAAGATCAAGTTGTCGCAGCACACATGGAAACATTTAAATAACATATTCGACCAGTAAAATGTTGGTCTTCTCAAAACTACTGCCACCATTTATCTGAAGAGGACACAACAGCTCAATGAAAACAGAAAACTGGCAACAACTTGCAAGATGAGGGCATACCATGCACTCTGAATTACTATGTTGGAAGAGAAAACTCTTTGGCGCATAACATTCCATTGCATCAATTTGCATGATCAAAAATGGCTGAGCACCAGAGAGAGATCAACCTTAAACAATGAATTTGGATTAATTGAATCATTTCTGGCAGGTTGAGTTTCAATACTTGACTTTTTTGCTTCCCATTTCTTGAACAGAGAATGTGTTTGCGAGTGAATTGAGAGCGAATTGAAAATGACACTAATTTTGCTAAAGATGGGGAAAAATTTAATACTTTGTATATTGCATATTACATCCAGACATACCGATGAAAATTTGGTTTATGTGGGCCCTAACATTGCAGGGTATGAATAGACATATATGAGTTTTCGAATACATAAGCTATCTATTTGTCATCTGGGAGAGTTGATATGCAACTTTCGGTTTTTCAAATATTTACAAAATATAAGATGAAGAAAACCGGTACTTCCACTTCATATCATGGTTTTAAATTCAAAGGATTCTTTGATGCTTTCCATAATTTCAAAAGACATTTTAATTATCTTAAATCAAAGGCTGGCTGACTCAATTCTGAATATCGCTCTGTGGGGCAAATTGATTGAATTTTAGGAAAAGAAAGTCCTCAACCATCGGTTTCCACTAAACCAATTCTACAAAAACCAATTATAATGCATACGCAAAAGTGAATACCAGTTGGAATATTCTGCACTTTGATGCCTTGAAATAGTTTCAGGCTTGGGTATGACCTTCTTTGGAAAACAAAGACTCTAAAAGACTTTGAGGGACGAATGCAATCACATGAGGGAAGTTTTTGTTTCACCAAGTGTACCTGTGGTATTATGATACAGTAGCTTCTGTTTAATCAATAATTATTCGCACCCGATCGAAGTCACAAACGGTATTGAGAAATTAAATGTAAGTAGCATCCAGGAATTGTTTAAGTATCATGCCAACCTCAGATGGTCAACACTACCGAAACAGTTCTGATTAAGAGAGAGAAATTATATTACATAACCAGAAACAACTGACCTCAGCTTCTCAATTTGACACATTTAACCTGTAGAAGTGACCTTGACCTTCAAATCATCCATCAAGATTTTACAAGGTTAAGGGAATTCAGTCATCCCTCTTCTGAGCTTCTGAAACTATCAATCCAGATTTGCCCAAATCTTGTTTACATGGGTCGGGTGCACTGAGCACCCCAAGGCAGTGCAATTAATTATCAATGGGGCTACAGGTTAAGGGCATGGATGGCCTTTAGAGCCAACGTTTAAGAGGTATCTATTCTATTTTGCTTGTAGTAAAATGTAGATGCAGCAGTAGTTGTAGAATTTGAAGGCTTGTATGGTTCTATGGCAATTTACAAAGGTTCTTAGAGCATTTTCTGAATATCAAAAAATCACTGGATGAGAATTTTTTCTTGGACATGTTCTCCTTGGGGAAAAGTGATGTCATTATTTATTTTTGTTTTTCCTGTAAATTTTCTGTATAGAATACATGTCCTAAAAAAGCACATTCAGTCAATGCGTCTACAAATGTGAAATCATCTGTAAAATATTATGTACAAAATATTTTCCCATTGAATTTGCCACCATTTCCATATTTCTCATCAAATATTTGCTTAAACGTAATTAAGCTAACACAGTATTGCTTTTAGGCTACACTTGCCCCTTTATTTTTTTATTAAGAGAAACATTGCCTGCAACCTAGGCAAATATAAAATGCATTATAGTGACTAAAAAAATTAGGATGTTCATTGTTCAATAAACAAAATGGACGATGGTGTACACTTCATACAGAGATGTCTGCCTTACTTGTAATTTGACAGAACATTGAAAAGCTTTTATCTGACGCAATAGCTTTTTCATGCTGAAATGTTTTGAACAATCCTCTTCAATCTGTCCTTCAATTATAAACTAAGATAGGCTTTTTTTATAAAGCAATCAATTAGTTCAGGCCAATCAATGAATAAGCTTATTTTTTTAACTTCGAATTATTTTCAGAAACGGATTGCTTTTATACAGTCATACTTTTAAGGCATGTTTTGTATCACAATATATCACAATATATCATACAAACAGAATGGCAAAGATTTCGCAAGATGCAGTTGGTTTTTCAAGTGTCACATCAGTCGAAATATGACATTTGTGTAAGTAGAATATCCCAGACTGTTATTGTAAGAAGCTTCTCCTCAACTCTGACATCTCTCACTTTTGCAAGAAGCTTTTCAGTAAACATGTCTCAAGGCAATGACAGAATCTGAGCTCTGCCATCCTGCTTAGAAACTTCAAGGACTAAGATGTGACACTTATTCCTAAATGTGACAACTTATTACTTCAGGGAAAATCATTTTTTTAAGGTGTTAGGTAGTCTGAAATCACTTTCCACTGTGAAAACATACCTTAACATAAAAAATAGTTATTGCTGGTTGCTACTTTCTCACATATCCACTTTGTACAGGTTAGTGACTTGAGGTTTTGTTTTCCTTGTATGATTTAGGGCCACTCCAGAAACTGCTTTAGGAAAACCCACCTTAACATAAAAGTGAGTCATTGCTGGTTTCCACTTTCTCACATAACTACTTTTTATGTTTGTGACTTGAGCTTTTTATTTTCCTTGTATGATTTAGCACCACTCCAGAACCAGCTTTAGGTCTACTTGCACATACTAATACTGAGACTGATATGGAATAGTGACTGGCCAACCTAAATTAAGTGACAAACATCACAAAAACTGACTGGATGCATATAAGTCTATTCTTTTCTGAGTTACCCTGCACTCTTGTCCTTGAGCAAGTTGAGCACTTCAAAAGGAGACCATCCATCAAAGTCTGACGTCTACTCTTGCCTTGTTAGCAACTTCTGCTGAGTATCTCAAGCAACACACTTCCTCGGAGTGTCCTATGTCCATGTGTTCTAGATTTACTCGAGCTTCATTGTCAATTTATCCTCCTAAAGGTTGTTATGGGCATTCAACGGGCTAACAATTTCAGAGAAAATCACCGTCTCAAATTTAAGATTTTTTTCGATCAACTGTGAGAAAAAACTCTTGGAATTAAGGAAGTATGCAGTGATATAACTGAACATTGTCAACGTTAAAGATTCATTTTCAAACAGATAATCACAATGCCAATGGAACCCTGAGCAGTTTCTATGAATCTGCCATATAATCTCCTGGAACACACCAAATCAATGTGCTTATATACCAAGTTTTCCTCTCTTTTCTTGAATATTTCCAAGTACGAATAGCGAAGGCACTGTCTTGCAGCTACCAGGAATAAATAGACAACATTATTTTATTAAATAAATTCTTCAACTTTTTAAGCAGAATTTGTGTCTATACATGATCACAACACCAAACTGAAAACAATACAACAATATATTCTTTCCATACAATAACTAAGGGGAAACAGAAGATCTATATCAGCTAAGCGCTCCAACAGCACCGTTGTCTCCATAATTTAAAACATAGGCTGCGCAGCAGCAAACCTTCAGCGAATAACACCTCTAGAAGATTACAATAATATCATAAAATTGGTGTGTTAATGAAATTGCTTATAGGTATGCAATAGTGGTCGTGTAGTGGCCTTCAATTATCTCTATTTGCCCGCTGCCCTACCATCTTCCCATGTGCTTGCCAAGATTTGTAAAATCAGGAAAAGGCCTTATTAGACTAATTTACGCATATTATGGTATAGTTTCATGCATGTACAAAGTATAGGTTATGAGGTGTTGGTTGAAAACCAAAAAATATAACTCTGTTGTAATTTTCTGAAGTTTTTCCAATGATTCATAAAGTGTTATACGCATCAAAAAGCACTGCTACATTGTATAGGTGACTTGTTTAGAAAATTGCATTACTGTACACATATGCAATTGTGGGCAAGTTTTGGCTCCGATATAAAAAAAAATTTTTTTAATTTTTTTTCTCAGTATTACACTATAGAATAGCCATCTGTCAGACCATGAAAAGGCACAAATAGACCATATAAGCCACATGTGTACCAAACTTCATCCATATATATGGAATAGTGACCAGATGTTGGGCCAGAAACAAAAAATAAATTTTTATTATTTTATTCAATATTTCAAAAAGTGTATAATATTTTCCATCAGATCTTTCAAAAGGCACAACTGGACCATATTGACCATATGTATACCAAACTTTCTCCATGTACATGCAATAGTGACCGAGTCTTAGCCCAAATAACAAAAAAACATGTGTTTTTATATTTTTTCTCATTTTTTCAAAAAGTATAGAATATCTGCCATTGAGACCATCAAAAGGCACAACTAGACCATATAGGCCATATGTGTACCAAATTTCATCCATGCACATGCAATAATGACCGAGCCTTGGCCTGGAAACGAAAAAAAAAAAAATTTATATTTTGTTAATTATTTCAGAAAGTATTTAAGATCTATTCATCAGACCATCAAAAGGCACAACTAGACCATACAGGCTAGTTGCGTACCAAATTTCATCCACGTACATTCAATAGAGGCTGAGTACTGGGCCGGAAACGATCTATCCGCCTGCCACCCGACCGCCCGCCCGCCCGCCCGGACAGCATTTTTACCCAAGTGATTACAATACCTTCTTCGAACTTCGAAAGTTGCGCTCCAATGTTGACTGTCAGTCTGTAATACAAGCTATTGATATTACTATTGTGAATTGTTTCTCTCCCAAATTCCATTTTATTTTGCATCCTAACAGAGTCCATAAAACTGCAGGTTCATGTATCATGCTTCTGAAAATTCAATTAACATTTTCCCTTCCTCATGCAATATGACAAATTGATTTTAATGTTCCTTCATTTATTGAATATTCTTCTGCAATGTGCTACGTATTTTATGTTATAGAATCGCGACTAAACATGACATGACGAAAATGCCATTAAATTCAAATTCTAACAAAAAATTCCTATGAAGGATACCAAGGGGTCCCAAAACAAGTGGTTGTAGACTTGTCTGCCTTTTCTCATATGTACAGTAATGTATTAATTCACCTTTGTGAATGCTATTGTTAAAAAGAGATGAATTGGAATTCAGACATCCAATGCTATTTGAATAAATGATGCAAATTTTTTCCAACTGAAAAAAAAAAAAGCCAATACTGATCTTGCTCTATTTTGTCCATGATAGAGCACCGCAAATATGTTATTTCTATTTGTTTTGCTAGTTCAGTTTTATTATCATACATATATTGTGTCTTGGGAAGGGCTTATTAATTAGTGTTACTTATAGTTTCTTTATTCATTTGATTTAAAAATACATATATATTGTACTATTGCAGGAAAAAATTTAGAATGCTACCAGTCCTATATCATACTCCTCTCCTAAGATTAAATCATACCAATTATAGCTTCCATACATGTGATAACACAAAAGCAATAATGAGCGACTTGCGAACCTTTATCTTTATAGGAAAAAGCAGAGGGCCACTATGACCTGCTTTTAGGTCATCAATTCCGCTATAAGTCTCCAATATTTATAGACTGCCCTGCCATCTCTTGGCAATAAATCAGTCGGGGATTTTCTTTGAAGTCTTCCTCCTTAGCTCTACTTTAAGCTGGATGTACTTTGATTAATAGAGGGTAACATATCGATAGCACCTTATTAATTATCATGTCATTAAAATAGTTGTCATATACCTGGTGTTTCCCTGTTACAGTGTTGGGCTGTTTTCTAAGTGATCCAAGTTCCTACCAAAACATATAAGTGCGGGATCTCCACATGTTTGTATATTCCTATGGTTCGGCCTATGTATATTCCCGAATAGTAAGATTTCTTAACTGCTTAATGTGGACACTCAGGAGGGGTAAAATGTCCATTTTCTTTAAATTTTCAGTCAGAAATTCATGTCAAGTTGAGGGTGCCTTTCCTTGGTAAATGACTTTGGTCTGAACTCAGTTTGTATCTCAACCTGATAGGAATCAGCTCTATCTGTTTAGTGCTGTAATACATGGTTTTTCAATGGAAGGGAAAGTTCTTTAATTGCAATCTATATTGAATTATTTTATGGAGACATCTGTCTGACCCAAGGATACCCCCTGCCTTTTTTTAGAAAATGATTTTGCTTTGCCATTTGTCTAAAATTGTAGTTAGTCAAAACATATGACTTGAGGCCCTCAAATATCATCTTACTTGATATTACGTTAAAACAAACTAGTTACGGTATCTGACTCAATGAACCTTACCCAGTACTTTAAAGTTAAAAGACTATTGACCTTTTCAGAAGAAGCGGTAGCCTGGAAGTGACCTCTCAACAGATCAATAGCAAGTTGTGACTTGACTCCCAACCCAACAACTTGGTTATCACCAAATCGGCACTGTTATAGAGCAGGGTGCAGCTCAATTTCAATTAGCTCCAGAATCTAGTTGAACTGATTGTTCGCCAACATACATAAGAAATGAATATCTTTGATTGCCATACTGCAATAAATTTATATGAAAACTCTTATAAGATGAATAAATTTAAGGTATACTTGATGCATTCCAGCTGCATGCTGTAGATATATGGATTAAGGTGTTACATTGGTCTGGCCTTTCATTGTTATACTTAGTGAGTGAAAAATGAACATTTGCCAGACCCAAGATGAAATTCTTTATTCTGGAATAGGCTTTGTTATCATTGTAACTGATTGAATGCATCATCGAAAATAGATCATTTTTTAAACTTCAAAACAGATTTTTCAATCTAATATACTATCAACATTTTTATCATCTCTTTAGGGGGCGGGGGAAATTGGAGAGGTCTTGGTTCCTCTCCTTTTAAATTATTTGTCTCAAATAATACTTCAAGGACAAGAGAGGTCTTCATGATTGGTGATTAGTTCCAGGTGAGTTATTGACCAGTATCATGATCCCTCTGTGTTGTAAAAGACGTCTCAAGAACAAAGCTTTTTCTTAATTTCCCTTGAGTAGATCAGATTCAATCTCTGGTGGAACCTCTTGTGTGAAAGCTAAATCTCTCTTGAAACTTAAGTTAAAAAGTAACATTTGCATCTGATTGATCTTTCTAAGTTAAACTTCGAGATACTTTCTTTGGAAGCTTCTAAGCTGAAACACTCAAGTCCATCAACAGTATTGTCGGACTGATGGTCTTTGGTAGGGAAATCAATGTTTGGACTTGACTTCAATTCAAGGAAGTGATTTTCTGTTTCGCTCCTCCTGCAGTTTGACACCTCTCTGATTTTCACAAGTGTTCAATCAAGTAAACTATTTCCACATATTAGCTCCTTTAGCATCAGACAAAATCAAACAATGGTGTTTAGATGATGAACAATTCCATTTGACGAGTCTTGCTTCCTTAAATTCCTTTTTGAGCTTTCAAAATAAAAATTTGTAGAATTGTATTTTACTAGTGTTCATTTAATTTCAGACCTTTATTTTCTTTGTCATCTAAGTCATTTATCTTTTCGAATTTATTAACATGTCATGAAGGTAAATATAAGGTTATTTTTTGGGATCTCATATAAATGAGTCAAAAAATGTATTTTTCTCTTCATCCAAAGCACCCCTGTCATTGAGCGAAGTATTTTTTTGTTTAGAGGAAAGAAACTTGGGAAGGCTGTCTAGCAGTGACAGTTCTTATTTGGCTCGGCAATAGAAGCAATTCACTGGGAAGTCACTGCGATGAATTGGAAGATTTCTCCACCAATCCTTCCTTTCTTTAGTTCTACTTCATTGACTTAGATGCTTCTGACAAATGACTCCTTTGATCGGCTGAACAAGTAAGAACCAGGAATGTTTCAGCTCACAGATCTGGGAGATTCCCCAGAAGATACAGCTGCAATGGTTACACATTGGCTAGGGAACAGTCTGTTTAATTAGGAATGCCATAAGATATAGCTGTTAACACTCTGTAAAGTGAGTTGGTGTTATACCCGCGATCTTTGATTCTCTGCTAACCTTCTGATTTTCTTATTGCACTAGAGGTCTTCAAGAGCATTTATCAACTCAACCCTATTTCCATATTGTTTGATGAATAGACAGAGTCTGTTTTGCCAAAAGCTCCTGAAGGAAGGCATAGATTAATTGCAGAGTGTCTTCACTTGAAACTTGAAAGAGGTGTGTACCAAGAAGATTAAGCCTTTAGTCACTGAAATTTATGGTTGCTTTTGACTTTTAAGTCTTCTTCCAATATGTCATTCATGGAGAAACACAACCTATTTCTTACAAGAAGGATGTGCTAATCAATTCTTTTGAGCAGGTTAGGTTTAAAATTAGGGTTAAATATAGAGTTAGGTTTATGGATAAGGTTAGGGTTTGAGCTTTGGTTAAACCTGTGTTTTTAATTAAACTTCTGTAACAAATCCTCGCAAGTCAATTGTGTCCTTACATTTGGTGAATTACATCCCACTGAAACAGCCATAAGTGGCAAAAAAAATGAAAACTTCCTGCACCCCTGACTGACAACAGTCTGCTTGAAGCAGGTGAGCGAGCGAGGCTGCAGACCGACGAAATTCAGATCGAAATGGGTATCGAATTGACTTCTAGGTCACTGGGACTGCTGCCCCTACAGTCCGCGCTGCTGCCTGTCAGGTCCACGCTCAGCAGAACTAAGCTAGGTTGCTTCAAAAATGCATGTGTGCGAGGAAGTGAAATAGAGCACCCTCAGTGAAATGTTGTAGCCTGCTCGCTTACACTCGCAACTAAAGCAGGCTGCTGTAGCCTGCCTGCTAGCCCCTTAATTTGTGTGAGCAGTGTATACTATATGGAAGGTATAAGAGCTCTCACAGCCACTTTGTTTGCATGATTCATGAGCAACATACAATGTGGGACAATATGTGTGTTGGCTAATTAATGAGCTTCTCATGAACCTTTAGTATAATATAGTTACACTATGCATATATTCTAACCCAGGCTCTCCTCTTTACATGCATAATGTACACATGTCAAAATTTTGGCTTTAAGGTAATAGCAGGAACATGAAAGACTTTAGCAATGACCCTTTCCGGCCCCCTCATCCTGGAAATAAACCTGAAACAACACCACCAAAGACACATCATAATCTGGGCATGTGTGCAGATGTTGTTGCAATGTGATTCTTTATCCACATTGACAACGCATATGACAACGTTTCTACTCTGAGTACATGACAATATCCAATGACATGAGGCTTCCATTGATACAATGGATACATTGGTGGGTAATGAGTCATCAATTTGGTGCCATCGCAGTCTATTACCCTCAGGCCAATATATCTAATTCTGTCGGTATGTGCAATTGTATTTAAAACATCGGATAAAGGCAATATTAAAGCTAGAAACTGTACCAAAAATGTTATTTTCAATTGTTTCGCAAATGACATATAAATCTGATGATGATGACCATGTCCTGACTACTACAGATTATATGCTTAATGCGTGTGTACAATCAGTAGATAAACATACCATGGCATTAATGACACTCATTAATATTTTCTTGAACATTGTATATACAAATAACCCGAAAGAGGATCTACTTTCCAATGAGATACATGATGTTGTTGGTCAATTCCGAAAATGTAACATGGAGAAGCATGCTGACATTCCTTTAAATCATTTTATCAACCTATCCCTATACACATTGACATGGGATGGAAATTCCGTTACAAATACACATGCAATTATGCATGTATTTGGGTTCAGACATCCAATGCAATTGTCGATTACTATGCTAATTTCTGTAAACTGAGAAAGCAATGTCAGTACTGAGCTCCCCCCAGACGTGAATAAGCACTAGGGTGTCTCATTTTTCGAAATTTTTTCCGGATCATGCTCTTCTTTAAACCAATTGATCTGATATGTAAACTGACCACGTAGTTCAAATTTCAGCCAAATCCATTGATGTTTAGACCCCCCCCTCCACCCACTTCTATTTTGGGGCTATTTTCACCATTCACGACTACAGTAAAAATGTACTTTTCGTATGGAAAAACATGCACTACAGTAAAATCAAGAGTGGCCAACCCCAAGTGGACTTTAATGAGGAATTCACTGATGAAATAATTATTTCAATTAATTTTTTCTGTAAACTAGCACAGCAATCACATCAATAGAGATATGTCATGTGATTCAATTCTATCATATAATTTATTCTTTTCTGTGTAAATGTGGTCAAACTAGGTCTTTAGAGATTAAATATTAGGATGATACTGCAGCTCTGGGTACAGTGATTGCACTTTGAGCGTGTTGATGGGCCCTTATTAACCTGGTACTACTGTCATTGAAATATTCTGACCCAGCTATGACTTTTTTTAACCTATCATGGCTATATCATTTGCCTGGTGGTACACACCAATATACCACATTACTGACAAGACACAGACTGACCATCAAATAGTCATTGAGACTGTAAGAACACTGTTTAGGGCCTTTTTGCAGGGGTTTAAATGAATCATGGCCAAGACACATTGACCAATGCTCTCCTGTTAATTAAAGATAGTGAACACTTCATGGCTTGGAAATGTACTGTCATATAAATCTGCCTTCCAGGAAGTCAATATATACATTATATGATTTATGTCACAGGTCTCAATTGCGTTACAGAACTTCATATTCAACCAGTAATCCAAAACATTTATAATTTTGCTTCCGCAGGTGTTGTGTGGTGTCAGAGATGCAATATATGGAGCAATGGATCTATTGGATCATACATACTTGCTCCAGGCAATACTAAAGCTTGCATACCATAAATGCCTTATTGCCTATACAGTTTTTGTAACAAATTCGAATACATTTATGTCATTATTAACTCTATTCAGCTATTTCTAAACTAAAACTTCATGAAATTGATCTTATAATTCAAAATATTATTTGATTGGGTCGGTGCCACCTAAGAACTTGGCATCAGACTTGAATTGAAATGCATTCGAGGTACACATGTAAGATTGACTGAGAGAGATTACTGGATTACTGCATCTAGTAAACTCAACAATGCTGTTCAGGCCAAACCAGTGACAATTCCCTGTCATCTGTGTCTTTTTTTAATTGGAGTTGTGAAACCTGAATCATTAATTGGCTCTAGATAACACCTAAGCAAAGACTATTTAAAATTATCCAACAAATGAATATAAATACATGTCTTCAATAATGCTGAATATTGCTGCAGTTTATCCTAAATATTATCATAAACCATGGACATATTGGAGACCACAATAACTGGATTGAGATATTTAACTTCCAGGGTGTATAATTAAGTTATTTACTCGCATTCACAAATCAGAATGCATTCAATGGAGTCATTCCTGATAGAGCCAAATAGCCATGTCTGGATTAAAAATATCATTTCTGAGAGTCTGTATCATCAGGTGTCAAATTTTCCATTATCTAGTTACTCACAAGTACCTGGGCATACAAGAATATTTTTGTCAATCTTGTTTCATAGCTTGTTTTATTGGACTGGTAACAACAGACGTATTGGTATGCATGAAATGCATGTGGGTTAATTAACATTTTTAGAGATCATAGAATGAATATGATATCCCTTAACTGCAATTTTTAATTCTTCAAACTTTACAGAATTCCTCCACTCCTTAAAGTGCAAAAGATCATTAATTTACCGGACATAGTAAGCATAAGTTTAGATATTTGGTGCAATTTTACAAGGATTAAGGCAGAATTTAGTGATTTTTTGCCCTTAAAATGCCTATAGATTACCTGCTATGGAGAAAAAGTTGATGGAAATGAAAGCAGTACCCAGCAAACACCTCACTGTACCTTTTAAGCAACCTTAATAGGTACAATAGGTCAGTAGTGCATGTTTTTCCATACGAAACTGACATTTTTACTGTACTCGCGAATGGTGAAAATAGGCCCACAATAGAAGTGGGTGGGGGGGAGCCCGGGGGGGGTTGAAACATCAATGGATTTGGCTGAAATTTGAACTACCTGGTTTGTTCACATAACAGATCAATTGGTTTGTAGAAGAGCATGATCCGGAAAAAAGTTCAAAAATGAGACACCCTAATAAGCACCATGTCCACCCAATCTGTGGCACTGAATCAAATTCTATGCATAAGTTGTAGAATGAGAATATACGAGTTTGTGAATGAATGCCTTTATTCACAGGCTGTTTTAACACCAGAACATTGTGTTATAATAATGCCATAATAATTTTAAATTTAACAAGATATGGCAATAATTTTTTTTTCTTCGAATTTTCTATAAAGCTAGATCTATGTACATATAGAATTTCTTGGTCATCACATACATATTTGTTGTTGTCAGATTCTAGAAAGAAATACTTTGACAAAAGACATTCTCAGTATTTTCTATAAAGCTGGATCCATATACATATAGAATTTCTTGGCCATCACAAACATATTTGTTGTAGTCAGATTCTAGAAAGAAATACTTTGACAAAAGACATTCTCAGAATTGTCTATAAAGCTAGATCTTTATAAACATTAAATTTCTTCGGCATCACATACATATTTGTTGTAGTCAGATTCTAGAAAGAAATACACCCTAAGAAAAAAAGGTGCAAGGTGTGGAGCGAAACACCTGCAAGGTGGATGTGAAACCTTTCTGCTTTGGGAAGGTGGTGACCCAGGGCATACTTAGAAATGGCCTGGGGGGAAGATGAGGCATTACATGAGGTGAATGGGCAGCACTCTGGGTTTTTCCTATCCCCTCTAAGTCAACTTCAGGCCTTATGGGAAGGCAATACCCCCTAGATACACCACTTACTTTACTGACCTGCCTCCAGTCGCATATCCTGGTAAGTGTAGCCATGCCAGCTTCAACGGAATGCTGAAGGTGTATCTGTGAGGCAGCCGCCAGCAATCTGCTTATTAATTGGTGGGCATTTCTACTGAACACAGACATAATAGATAGCTGTCCCAGTTTCCAATTTGATACCCATTCTCCTTAAAATTCACCATCTGCAACTGCAGCCATGTACTCTCACCTACCTGTACAGCAGAGAGACTTGTCAAGAGGGGCAATGCTACATTAATTAAAGAACCACCAGAAACCAAATGCCACACTGATTTACCAGCAGTTCAGAAAATCATGACCAAGCGTGGTAAATGTACTATTCACCAGCCTCAGTGCAATGGGAAGCCCACGCTAATGTAATCCTGAGAAACTCAGCATCTTTAAACAAATCTGAATCAGGAATTTTGACTTGGTTGAGCAAACAGCAATTTCTTTGTCTGACTCAGGAAGTCTTACCTACAGTAAATAATATTGCAGAATTGGTTAGAATATACTGTTTAGGTTTATTGCACACCTTTATAGGGATTGTTTAATAAGTAAAGTAAAGTAATTGGGTTAATCTACATCACGATAGATCTTTAATGAACTGGTTTGTGATATTTTCTTACATGGGACAAGTGGCGTCATCTATAATGCAAAGCTTTTGCAATAAATACTCAATTGTTATGCACGTGGCCCCACCTATAACAGCCATGAACTCGTATAATTTGATTTTGCATAATTTTAATGTTAAATTAACAAAATATATCATAATGTTTTTGAATATGTACTACACTCATGAAAGAACATTTTCAATTACAATCCATGTGGCCTAAAACTCATGTGTAATTGTTTCAGTCCTCTGAAATTCAGACACATTCTGACTAAAAATGCAGCAAGCAGAATTTTACATATACAGAATATCCAACTCGCATGAGCATTCAATTATAAAGTGCTGAGAAGGTGAAGACGTCTCCTTTGCTTACCTCTCACAATGGTCATCAGTTATCTGAGGATGAATGTAATCTTCAGACTGACGACCAACCAGAGGCAATTTGAAAGACGTTGAGATTGTCTCGCTGTGAACCGTACGGAACACCCATATAATACATGAAAGTTATAAACAATATACCAAGTGAGGGACCACTTTATAAGCATCCTTATCAGAGGCCCCTTTCCTAAATTTGCTCATGCCATGAACCCCAACAGGTTCTACAAACTACTTACCCTGAAGAACCTTGTAGGGTTCTTGTAAACTCCCCAGGGTTCTTTGACCTAGGGTGCTTCCCAAGCACCCTATGAAAAGGTGCTTCCAGGCACCCCATGGGGAGCTGTATTTGTGACAAGGCGAAGCACCTTATTTGGTTGTTCTAATCCCTTTTCGTTCTCAGAGTGTACTTTGACAAAAGACATTCTCAGAATTTTCTATAAAGCTAGATCTATATACATATAAAATTTCTTGGCCATCACATATATTATTTGTTGTAGTCAGATTCTAGAACGAAATGCTTTGACAAAAGACATTTTCAGAATTTTCTTTAAAGCTCGATCTATATACGTATAAAATTTCTTGGCCATCACATACATATTTGTTGTATAGTCAGATTCTAGAAAGAAATACTTTGACAAAAGACATTCTCAGAATTTTCTATAAAGCTAGATCTATTTACATATAAAATTTCTTGGCCATCACATACATATTTGTTGTAGTCAGATTCTAGAAAGAAATACTTTGACAAAAAACATTCTCAGAATTTTCTATAAAGCTAGATCTATATACATATAAAATTTCTTGGCCATCAAATACATATTTGTTGTAGTCAGATTCTAAAGAGAAATACTTTGACAAAAGACATTCTCAGAATTTTCTATAAAGCTAGATCTATATACTTATGAAATTTCTTGGCCATCACATACATATTTGTTGTAGTCAGATTCTAGAAAGAAATACTTTGACAAAAGACATTCTCAGAATTTTCTATAAAGCTAGATCTATATACATATAAAATTTCTTGGCCATCACATACATATTTGTTGTAGTCAGATTCTAGAAAGAAGTACTTTGACAATATAAGACATTTTTTAATGATGAAAGGTACTATCAGAACGAGCAAGGCATGATCTAGCTACTATCAGATGACAAAAGGGATTAAATCTGCATTACTCTGACAAAAGGCATTATGTTCAGTATTTTCATTTCCAGCTTTCAATTGAATTCAAGGTTATGAAATTGTCTACCATCTATGCTATCTAAAAGGAATTTACAAAAAGTCAAACATTTTACCACTTTGGCCCCATTCACATATTATATCTCAATGTAATAGAAGTTATTGTCTTTGGTTCTCTTAAGGCTTGCCTCTAATCCAGAAACTGTGGAAAAAAGGCATTAACTTTTATCAAAAGCATAAACCCTCCCGGACATTGAGGTAGATCTAATGTTGGTCTAACGAAGCATTAAACCTCCACTCCACATCGGACCCAACGTTACGAAACTACGTAATTTGTCGACACATTTCTCAGACGTTAATACGTACTTTTAGACGTTGATACGAGTGATACAAGCCGTATCTGTCCCTACGAAGTATTTTAACGTTGAACTGACTGCCTTCGACCGTCTTCCCGCCTTCTAGGATCCAGCGTCTCGACGCACCTTCCCCCCCCTCGCGCATGCGCACTCGCGTACAAGAAGCCAGACTAGATTGTGTGAAATCTCGGATGGTGTTTTGCTTATCACGAAGGATTTAACGCATTGACAAGCCTCATAATCTGGTTTGCTTCTTAGATTAACTTGTTGGCTACTGCGTGAGCAGGTTTTGGACGATCGGAATGCTGTATTTTGAAAGATCTAGCCGCGGCAATGTGGAAAATCGAACGGCATGGTCGGAGCGCCACGGCCCAGGAATAGCCCGATCAGCTGTTTCTGTATTTGTGATCAATTATGGACTGAATAGTGGACATATATACCCCGTTCTGGATGGATATACCCGGTTACCAAACCCGGGAGGACGCATGGACGTGGATACGGCCAAAATTCGTCGTTGGACACCAGCACTGGACTCGCAGGTAAGTCTCTTCAAGATGTCAATTTTTTTTCAGGGGCGGATCGTCTGATGGGAAAGGGGGGGGGGGGGGGGTTTATGTTCAATTCTGTTCTGTTAAATTCTGTTTATTTCAGTTCTGTTCAGGTTTCAGTTGTTTTCGGTTTATATATATATAGCGAGTTCGGGATCATTGTCCAGGTAGGGTGGGGTGGGGGGGGGGCTGGCAGGGGGCAGCCCAGCCCACTGGGAGGTGGGGGGGGGATTTTGATTTTTTTGGTTGAGATCTGCAAATATAAAGCAAAAAAATGAAAGCAGTACAAACAGAGCTATCCAAGAAGGATGCTCCCAAAATTAATAGACTTTTCTTCCTCATTTTACTGAGCAGTCTACAAGTCCAGTTAGGGACTATAAGATAATATTATATAAAAAAACACTTACCTTGCATGGTGAAATTGAAAATGTTACTGCAATTTTACCGTGATAAAATTGGAACATTCTCGGCATCTAGAACAGTTGCAGTGAGGCACCAATAAACTTGGGTCTTATACAATTCTCATATGCATCTTTGTGGGTGTGGAAAAAATTTAAATTTTTTTAAAACCAGGATAAGCTTTCACATTTTTAAAAGTACATATGTGGATTTATTTGTAACTGGTTATCAACTTTTTCTTCATGGCTTCATGTAATCGTCAACAACAAGCATCCTGTTGGAGTTTTTATAATTACAAAGTTACCAGATAGATTGGGAATAGATATGGAATAGATGGCGCTACAAGGCTCTCTGAGAATCAGGATCCTAGGTTCTGCAACTTTGTGCAAACGTTCAAAAAACCTTTGGCAGATACGTATGATCAGACGTTTGCCCTGAACATTACTTTCAAACGTTGTCCATACATATCAAAAACACGTTGGAGAAACCTTGGAACTTACGTATTGCCAAATGTGCGACCATACCTTTGATAAACCTGTGAATCAAAGGTATGGTCATACGTAACAGTCTGAAGTTGTAAAAACCTCTCAAATGTATGTTCGACAAACCTTTGAATCAAAGGTACGGTCTTACGTAGTAGTCAAACGTCCTTCAAACCTCTCAACAAAAGGTATGACTTACGTAATAGTCTAAGGTTTTAAAAACCTCTCAAATGAATGTTCGACAAACCTTTGAATCAAAGGTATGGTCATACGTAATAGTCAAACGTTCTTCAAACCTCTCAACCAAAGGTACGACTTACGTTTGACTCGAACGTTAGGCCAAACTATAAAACTAACTATCTGCCAACCTCTTACTAAGGTTGCGACCTACGTTTGGTTTTCCATCTGAGTGCAACGTTTCGAAATTACATTTGCCCTACCTTTGTCATAGGTTGTTTGGCCCAACGTTTGATTCTAACCTAAATAATTACGTAGTGAAAGGTTTGATTTACGTTGGTGCTCAGGAGGGAAGTCATCAAAAAAATTTTTAATATTTCAGGAAAAATTCTGATAAACCTGCCTTAATTTGGCAATACAACAGGACACCTATGTTAAAATACTCTGTATGGTGTCATTCACTGAAAATGTGGCAGGAGATTCCCTAGAAGATACAGCTGCAATGGTTAGGAAACAGTCTGTATATGATTACCACAACATATATTGCTGTAAACACACAGAAAAGGTGAATGTTCTACCAACCATTGTGATTATCTGCCAACCTACCAGATTTCTCATTGCAATAGCAGTCTAGCAGTTTTCAATCAACTCAATCTTGTTTTCATGAAGGATCTCTTCAAACTGACAGTGACTGACCACAATCTCAGGAACGCTGACAAACTCGTCATAGCTATGTTATATACTGTGAGACATCGCAAAAACGTGTTTATATGTCATGGTGCTCACACATATTATTTGTTGCCGTTAATTGTAAAGTCTCAGTGTCAATATTTTTCATGCTTCAATATTTTGTATGGTTCACCTGATTTCATTGTATATATATATATATTGTTTTCTTTGCCATTTTCTGAATTTTTTTTGGTCTTTTTAATATTAGTTACCATTTTTATATTGTATTGGTGAGCATTATCTTGTTTCATTATAATCGCCAAAACACTTCAAGCTAGTGTTTATTGTTTTTACCCTTGTGGGATATGAAAGAAATTATTCAATATTTTATCTGCTCAATTAAAAAAAAATCATCATCTTAAATGAATATGAAGCCTTTTTTTATAAAAATTACAAATTTGCACGGAAGTATCCCAAGATGAATGTCAAAGTCTGTGCAGTATGATTGATTGTATTGACATTTTCCATATTAATATGTTGTGAGTTGCACCCCTTTCATCTAAGGTTAATGCTTTTATCTATCACACACCACACACATAAGGACTATAAAACTCTCATTGAAGTCTCCTTATAACATATCTTAAATGTAAGAGAACTGTATTTTATTCTCTGTCAAGCCTGAAATATGTAAATTCCACTCGATTAAAAAAATTATATCAAATCAGTCCTCATTTGCCGCTTGGCAAACAGTAAGACAACTCAAACAAAGTTCTAAAGTTTACAACAGTGTGTGAGCCTGCTATTGACTTAATTAAGAAAAATACCTCCACCAATTTGGCTAGTTTAAAAGTGAGGCGATTCAACATCATAAAAGAATAAGTATGGGAAAGTCAATGTTCGAGCTCTGCTTGATGAATAAACAGAGTTGGTTTTGTCTGGAGGAAGACATAGATTAATTGCAGAGTCTCTTAACTTGAAACTTGAAAACAGTGTGTACCAAGAAGATTAAGCCTTTGGTCACTGAAATTTATTGTTGCTTTTCACTTTTAAGTCTTCTGCAGGGAAAAAACAACAGATTTGTTAGAAAAAGGATGTGCTTATCAATTATTTTGAGCTTTTTCGAGGAAAATATAAAGGAGTAATCATAAAGGAGATTTAAAAGAGATTTCTCATGAACAGGAAAGACAAGTTTATACGGAGACATAAAAGCTCTCACATACACTTGGTTTGCATCATTCATGAGCAACATACAAGTGGGGACAATATGTGTGTAGGCTAATTAATGAGCTTCTCAGGAACCTTTACTATATATATATATGATATAGCTACATTTTACATATTCTTATACCAAGGCTTACCTCTGTATATATGCATAATTTACACAAAATTTTGGCTTTGAGGTAGTCGCAGTGACATCATGAAAGACGTTAGCAAATAAACCTGGTACAACAACACCAAAGAAATGTCATAGTTAACACAACGTAATCTGGGTATTAGGGTTTGGGTTAGATGTTATTACAATGTGATTCTTTATCCCCATTGACAACGCATTCATGTACGTACAACAGCGGTTTCTACTCTGCGTTCATTACAATATCCAGTAATATCAAGCTTCCAAATCTATGACCATTGATACATTGCATACATTGGTGGGTTATGAGTTATTGATTTGGTGCCATAACAGTCTATTACCCCCATGCTAATGTAATCTAATTCTGCTGTTATGCGGAATTCTATTTACACCAACGGAAGATGTCAGTATTAAGGCCACAAGCTGTACCAAGACTGCATACTGATAATACTTGTGCATGTACAGTACAACCCAAAATAAGGTAAGAACATTTTTTGTCAGAATTCCTTTGTTTAACTATTTTGCCCTCTTTTCTCCTCTCCGCCCCAAATCTCCTTAAAACTCCCTTTGACTCCTTACAACAACCTTAGCCCACATTAAGAACTCTATTTAGACAGCTACAAATGTAACTGCAATTAGTAGAGGTGCAAAATATCAAGTAAATCAAACACAATGGGGGCTGATTGAGTTTAAATTGGTGTTGTTTAAATATGATTTTAATGCAATTTTAAAAGGTACTTTCAAGTAGGTAAAAGTAGGAAGTGATTCAGAGGTAGTCAAAAGGTGTGAAAGGGTAAAGTAGTGTCTGCTTCTTCCTTCCTGCTGGGGTAATCATACTTTATTTCGTGTGGTACTGTATGTGTATGATCAGCAGATCATGGTTAATGAGACTGATCAATGTTTTCTTACATTTCTTATATTTAACAAATTAACTGAATGAGGATGTACTCTCTCCAAAGAAACATGTGGTCAATTAAGAAAATGTAATATAGAGAAGCTTGCTGACATTCCTTCGTATCTCTTCATCAATCTATCCTTATACACATTGACATGGTATGGGAAGACCTTACAAATACAAATGTAATTAGGCATGTATTGGGATTCAGACATCCAATGCAATTGTTGATTACTATATGCTAATTTCTGTAAACAGAGAAACCAAGGTCAATACTGAGCTCTCCTAAGAGGTGAATAAGCGCGATGATCACCCAATCTGTAGCACTCATTTGTGAATGAATGCCTTGACAAACAATCTCTGTTAACAGCACATGTTATTCTGCCATCATATATAATTTTAAAATTTAACAATATATTGTTCTGTTTTTTACAAATAAGCAGACTTTAATGTTTATTTTTTGGTCTTAGTTTTAAGTTTTAATGCTAGGCTTTTGGGGAATTGTCCAAACGTTGTTTGAGATGAATTTGTAAAAAATTATATTGTCAATTTACTCTAAAGCAAATGGACATCAATCAATCAGCTAATCAATCAGTCTTCTGGTTTACCATGGGGTCTTTTTTCAACCACACACACATGCAGAGTGGGTATCTAAAGGGCGTCTAATGATGTATGTATTTTTAATTCTACTATTGCCTTCTGCCTCGACCCAAATCAGATTGAAAAATCAACGAGTGTAACAAATTAAACATGCTGTCTCGTAACACTGCAGAAGCCTTTGCATTAAAAATCAGTGGGTCTCCCTTATTGATAATTGATTATTTTAATGATCAATCTCTCAGCCTGACTTACCTCTAACAAGTGGCGTAACTGGGGGGTCTCGAGCGGATGGGGGAACCTGGGGGAGCACGCGATTCTCTGGGGGGGCACCCACTATACTATTCGTATATTTTAGCCAGAGATGGAAAGTTCATATGGGGGGGCACCAGGGGGGCACAGGTCCAATATTGGGGGGCACGTGCCCACCCACGTGCCCGCCATAGGGACGCCACTGCTTCTAACAAATGCAATGAAGTGACTGCCATGATGTAATTATCACTTTCCATATCTTATCGATATCTGAAGCTCCAGGGTGGAGAACTGTCTTTATTTGATGAGAGCAAATGTAGGGAGTCTCATCTGGGACAGTGATTTGTGATAGAAAAGGGCTATTAGTCACAGAGTAGACATTCCAGTTACAGATAGATTGATGAAGTCCTGAAGCGAAGAAAGGATGACTGGTAATGCAGCTGTGCAAGCAAGTTCTTTCTCGAAACAAGGGATATCGTAGTTGGGTGATGAATGAATAAAATGTGAGATGATAATATTTATTGCACATTTTAAGATTAACTGCTTCATGCAGTAAATGCTAGAATAAATTGCTTATAAGCTATAAATTATCCTTAATTTTTTAAGCGCACACATTGGTTCGAGTGACTAGTATTTTATGTCTCAACAGTATTCTTTACATTAAAGATATTTATACATATACAGCAGTAAATTATTTTGTTGACATTAGTTTGAGACCTGCAGTGACGCAGGTCAAAACATCTAATAACCAGTGCCTTCACCAACTATGTTATCCAGGAAACCTAGAACAGTATTTCAACCATACCATGCATGGCAACAAAGACGTCAATTCATTTATATCAATAAAAACAATACACTGTATAGTAAAAAACACACAATGTGTATCTATTATGTAAGGAAATATTGCAGTCAGCCTGACCAATATCCTTGCAAGACGATGGTCTCTCTTTGGGTAATGGGACCTTATCACATTGTGTGTGGAACAGCTCTCCTGTTATCATCATCAAAGAAGAGCAATACAACATAGCCTAATGTGATTTCTTTTATCTCAGATAGATATGATTAAGCTATATTACTTATACACAAAGAACATATTGGTTCCATTTCAGATTTAATTTATTCCATTGATTTGAGACACTGTGTAGTATCAACTATCAGGGATTCAAGATATTGTAAACCAGTATAGAAACAACCATTCCTTCACTAGCATATCATGTGTCAGAAATCCATTCATGGTTCGTAGGAAAGTTCCAACAATTAAAACTATGAATAATGTAAATAAAGTGAAGTACTGTTGATTTTACAGTAGCAGCACTTTACGGTGGTAACACTTCATCCAGGTTCTCTGTAATTCAGCAGCGTGGTTTAATGGACCATGGTGACAGTTGCAAAAAAATAGCAAAAATTCTATCTATTAAAATAAGCAACTTGTGTGATTGATTAACCACTACATGGGAATGGAAATTGTAATGCAGAATGCATGATAAAAGCAGCTCATATTTCGAATAGCTTGGTTTCTGAAATTTTCTTCATTGATATCTATCAGAAATATATTTTTCCAACAAATATGTAACCAGACTTTTGAAGCCATCTTTCGAAAATGCATTAGTATCTATCAGAGGTATTATAAAAGATGTGGCTCGATAAACCTTATTAAATTGAAGATAGGTGGACAATTATAAATCATTAATATTTGTCCAAGTTGTTTATGCCCCAATGAAGTAGAACAAATTGTCTTGATAATGTGTCTTGGGAAAGACTTAGTGTTAATTTTTCCATTTGTTTGAAAAATTAGTTCAAATTTGGCCTCCTATCATAATTATTTAGTCCTGACTATGACTAAATCGGCCAGAATTGGGCTTTCAAATGATGCCTCATACTTCTAGATAGATATGTCATTTGTATCCAACGATATAGCACCGCGAACATTCATGTTAAGAAACAATGCAAATTGAGAGAATGGCATTTGAATTTCCTACTATCGCTAAAAAAGACTTGAAAATATTGAGAATGACATTAAATAGGTTTAGATTAATTCCTGGTAAAAATGATTATAAATATCTAAAAACACCTGCTGCAAGAACTTGGTACCAATAGTTTAAAAGCCCCAAAATGTGACTTTTTGACAGATTTGTCTCATTTGTGGGATATACAGAATGCATAATTAGAATTTATTTTGGCGGAACAGGTCACATGTATACATATTGTACCATTGTAGGAAAACAATTAAGAATGCTGCTAGCCTTTAAACACACTCTTCTCCTGGATTAAATCATGCCAATTATAGCTTCCATGTGATAACACTGAAGCCAATAATGAGCTACTTGCAAGCCTTTATCCTTACAAGAAATAGCAGAGCAAGGGCCAATATGACCTGCTCTCAGTTCATCAATTTAGCCGTAAGTCTCCCATATTTACAGACTGACCTGTAATCTCTTGGCAATAAATCAGTCAGGGATTTTCTTTAAAGTGTTCCTCCTCAGCTCTGCTCTTAGCTGGATATGCAGTGATCAGTATGGTGATGTATTGTTATGTAATCATAATTATTGCTTTGTAACCTCGATTGAAGTAATTCATATTATCTTATCCAGCCGACACATTGCAAACTATATGCCCATAAGTTTGCTTTCCATGTTTAATTGTTTTATTCATATATTGACAGACATATCTGCTGCATGTATGAAACTGATATTTGATAATTTTTCAGAACAGCCTTGTATAACCATTGCATTGCATTTAATTCTATTGTTTGGAAAAGTCATTGTGTTGTTGTGTGGTAGTGATTGTTTGATGTTAGACTCATTGAATTATGTTATTCACAGGTTGTCACATTTACAAAACTGTAATGGTATGTTGTATATGTTATCATTTGTCAGTTTAGCACAGCTCTCAGTTGCTTTATCTTTGGTGATAATTATAGAAGGTATTTCAATGCAAACAAAATTTATTTTTTTGAAATGATGAACTCTATACGAAACATTGAAACTCTAAACTTTCTAGATATGGTAGAACTTGATAATACTATGTTGAATGACTGTTTATATACTGATCTAAGTGATAATTGCATGAACCATGATGAAAGGTTTGATGTTAAGGACACTGTTAAAGTGGGACATTTAAACATTCATAGCATCCCTAACAAATATGAGGAACTAATTGATATATTAGATAATATGCAGGAAAAACATATATCACCTGACATACTGCTGCTATGCGAGACCTTTCTCAGCGAAAAGAACCATGACAGGTATCATTTCAAAAATTATGATATTGTTAGCGAGTATAGAAAGCAGAAATCCAGAGGTGGTGTTTCAATAATGATCCGTACAGGCTTGAGGTATGTACTTAGAACAGATTTAAGAATATTTGAAGAAGGAAAATTTGAGTCATTATTCGTTGAAATACCAAGAAAATCGAGTCCTAATATTGTGATTGGTGAAATGTACAGAGTTCCTGGAACAAGTGAAATTGATTTTATAAATTGTTATGAAAGTATAATCAATAAAATTAAAGATGAACATAAAAGGATCATCATTGGAACTGACCAAAATATGGATTTTTTAAAGATAAATTCTCACAGAAATACACAGAAGTTTTTTGAATTAAACCTGACTAATAACTTGCTACCAACAATATTTAAGCCAACACGGGTGACTAATAATTCGGCCACACTAATTGATAATATCTATGTAGACACTGAAATAGGTTGTAATATTACATCAAGAATAATAACTACTGACGTATCTGATCACTTTTTATGCCTGACAATTATTCATGACATGGTGTTGAACGCTGGTGTCACAAAATTCTCACAAAGAAAGTTTGATGATTCTATATTTCGCAATATCAGAGGGGGATTATCAAATAAGAATTGGGATTACTTGAATGAGATGAATATTAATGATGTGTGTTCTGAATTGAATACAAGAATAAGTGAAGTTGTTGATTTCTATGCACCATTGAGAGAGTTCACTTTTAGTAGAAAGTACAAGAAGAGAGATCCATGGTTTACTCTTGGATTAAAGACCTCGTCAATTAAATGCTGGAAAATGTATAAGCGAGTATTACATATGCCACATGATAGTGCAGAATATTTAGCTTATAAGAGATACAGAAATATGTACAGCAGATTGAGGAGGAAGGCAAAATTTCAATATAATCATGATCTTATTTCAACTTGCAGAAAAGATTCAAAGAAAGTCTGGGAAATATTAAACAGAATAACAGGAAGAGCAAAAAGGAAGAGCAATTTATCTGATGAAATCATTATTGATGGCATAAAAGTGGGTGATCAGAAGATAATAAGTAATGCTTTTGCAAAATACTACAGCGAAATTGGTAAATGTATGTCAGAAAAAATAGAAAATCAGGGCCCTACGCTTGATCCAACTTCTAACATCACTGGTAGGGTAAATGAAAGCTGTTATTTGTTTCCAACTACACATCATGAAATTGAACGGCTAATAAAGGGTTTGAAATCTAAAAATAGTCAAGGACATGATGAACTAACAAATAATGTATTAAAGTCTATATATCCTAGTATTCTGAAAGCTCTTTATATAATTTTCAATAAGTCATTAAGTTCATGTGTTTTTCCTGACTATATGAAATTGGCTATTGTTAAGCCTTTATATAAAGCAAAGAGTGTCTTTCAAATTACCAACTACCGACCAATATCTCTGCTACCAGTAGTGTCAAAGATTTTAGAAAAAATTGTACATATTCGTTTTATGTCTTTTTTCAATAAACATAATGTACTATTTGAAGGTCAGTATGGGTTTAGGAAACAAAGAAGTACCACTGATGCAATATTGGACCTTACAGGAAATATAATTGATGGCTTTAACAAGAAAATGTGTACAATAGGATTATTTCTAGACATGTCAAAGGCCTTCGACACGATTAAACATGAGACATTGTTAAAAAAGATGGAATTATATGGCATAAGAGGAACTGCATTAAACTGGATAAGAAGTTATTTGTCGGATAGAAATATCAAAGTTATGTTTAAAGAAGCAATGTCTGAAAAATATGAAGTTAAATTTGGAACTCCCCAGGGCTCAGTGTTAGGTCCTTTGCTTTATATTATCCTTTCAAATGATATGCCAAAGTGTTTGAAGTTTAGTAGAGCTGTCATGTTTGCAGATGACACCACTATATATGCAACAGGAAGCAATGTTAGATTTCTGTATCGTAAAATTAATGAAGATCTAAAGAGAGTAACACAATGGTTTAAGGATAATTCACTTTCGTTAAATATTGAGAAAACTAGTTATATAATTTTCAGAAATGATAATAGTAGAAATAATTTTAATGGAGAAGTAAACATAGATAATAAAGTTGTAGAAAAAGTAAGCGACACCAAGTTCCTTGGAGTTCACATCAATGAGCATTTAAACTGGAATTTACATGTGCAAAGTCTCTCATTAAAACTAGCATCGGGAATCTATAGTCTGAATAAGGCACGGAATATGTTATCGACCAGCAGTAAAAGACTAATTTATTTTTCACATGTATTTAGCCACTTAACTTATGCAATGAGTGTCTGGGGACCCATGTTATCAGTAAGTAATGTGAAAAAGCTCCAAGTCAGTCAGAATAAAGCTTTACGATCAATTTTTAACTTAAAAAGACGAGTAAGACTTGCACCTTATTATAAAAAGGCTGAACTCCTAGACATTAAAAGCTTAATGGAACTGTCACTAGTAAAAATTTCCCATAGGTATACGACAGATGTTTTGCCTCAGCGAATTGTTTGTTTATTTGAAAATACCAATCATAACCATAGAACTAGAAATAGGAATACACCTCAAGCCCTTCCACATACTAGCCAGTTGTATAATAAAAGTTTTCTTGGCAGAGCACCACATGTGTGGCTACACCTACCTAGGGATCTAAAAGATATTAGAGATAGTAAGAAATTTAATAAAACTTTTGTTAAATACAAGTTGGATCAAGTTATGAATTAGAAGTTATGTTCGAATTTTCCATATCTATAGCCTATGATAGTGTCCTATAGGCCTATATATAAAGAATTTTTGGTTGTGACTGCACTTGACTTGGGCCTAGGCAGCAACCGCGGCTAGGGACCAAGCAAGAAGTTGTCACAGCCAAATTTTATATTTTGTATATATATATATATATATATATTTTTTTTTTTTTTCTCAAAGAAGTGTATTTTGTAATATATATTATTGTTATTAATTTGAATGTTGTTATTTGACCACTCTTGTCTCTAGACATAGGCAGCAACCGCGGCTAATGCTTGAGCAAGATGTGGTCATTAGATATATTAATATTTTAATCTGTTTAGAAATATCATTCAATTATTATAACAATATATTTATACAGTGAGATTGTCATGTTTAATTATTAAATGTTTTATATATATGTATTTTAACCGGAAGCTCACTCCCCATTTGGGTATAGTAATTATTTACTCGGGTGATCTTCCATCAACTTATAACTTGTATTTACTTTTGTCATGTTTGAAAATATTTTTTTGTCATGTTTTGTACCTGCATAAGTTGTAAATAAATATTCATTCATTCTTGGCAGTCTGAGAGTTACATATCAATTGAATCAATATTAATTATTTTCATGATGAAAATAATGGTCATATAGTACCTGGTGTTTCCCTGTTAGAGTGTTGGGAACATTGACTGTTTCCAAAGTGATCAATGTTATTCCAAAACGTATTGTTCTCAAGTATTGGATCTTCACACATCTTTATATTACTGTGATTTTGTCTAAATAGCTAACAAATGGTAAGATTCATGAAGGCAAACACTCAGGAGGGCTAAAATATCCATTTTCCTTTTAATTTTCTGTCAGTAATTCATGGATTTCAAAATTTTGTCGAGTTTAGGGTGTCTTTCCTTGGTGTATGAATTCAGTCTAAACTCAGATTGTGTCTCCCTTGTTAGGAATTAGCTCTTTCTCTTTAGTTCTGTAATATGGGCTTTTTCAATGGATGGGAAGGTTCTTAAACTACTATATATTTTGTATTATTTTACAGAGATATCTGCTTGACTCAACGATACCCCCTGTCTTTTTTAGACAGTGGTTTTGCTATACCATTTGTAAATTTCCAATTGAAGTCAGTTAAAACATATGATTTGAGGCCCCATAGGTCAAACAGTCAATGTTAAAAGACGATTGACCTTTTAAGAAGAAGCAGTGGCCTGGCTCTGACCTCTCACCAGATCAATAGCAAAATGTGACTTGATTCCCAACTCAACAACTTGGTTATCCACAAATCAACATTCTCGTACAGGGAGTTGGTGCTGAATTTCAATAAGTTAGAAATTCTGTTTGAACTGATTGTTCGTCAACATCTATTAGAAGTGAATATCT
Source organism: Platynereis dumerilii (assembly GCA_026936325.1). Lineage (NCBI taxonomy): Eukaryota > Metazoa > Annelida > Polychaeta > Phyllodocida > Nereididae > Platynereis > Platynereis dumerilii. The sequence continues at coordinate 1,247,638 of JAPTHN010000054.1, forward strand.
TTGATCGCCAAACTGTGATAAATTAAAGGACTCTTATATAAGATGAATACATTTGCATTTATGTACTTGATTTATTCCAACTGCATGCTGCAGATACACGGATTAGGGTGTTGTAGTGGTCTGGCCTTCGTTATTATACTCAGCGAGTGAAAGATTGGAACAACTGCAACACCTACACAAAATTCTTCTGGAATAGGTATATCATTGTAACTGATAAAATGCATCACCAAACATTTTTTCAACACGGATTTCTCAAGTTGAATTACCAACATTTGTATCTTCTCTTTAAGGAGTGGGGGAAATTTGAGAGGTTTTGGTTCCTCTCCTTTTAAGTCATTGGTCAAGAGATGATTGGGGATTTAGTCTAGGTAAGGGGAGTGATTGACCAGTATCATGATAGGGAAATCAATGTTTGGAAATGACTTGACTTCAATTCAAGGAAGTGACATTCTGTCTTGCTCCTCCTCCAGGTGGACCTGTCTTTGATTTTCTAAAAGTGTTCAATCAAGTTATGTTCTCCAGGTATTAACTCCTTCATTAGCATTACACAATATCAAACAATGGTGTTGAGATGATGAACAAAAGTTTGCATTTGATGAGTCTTGCTTCCTTAAATGCCCTTTTAGATCCGAAAAAAAATGAAAAATTCTATTTCCCTGGTATAAATTCTTTTATTCTAAGTCATTTACCGCTTGTGACAGATTTACATATTGTGTAGGCCCCAGTTGAATATGAGGTTATTTTGTGAAATATCTCGAAATGAGTAAAACAAAAAATTCGCTCTTCATCACCTCTGACATTGAGCAAAGTATTTTTAGTTTTGTGGAAAGAAACTTGGGAAGGCTGTCTGGGAATAACAGTTCTTATTTGGCTTGACGATAGAAGCAATTCAGTTGGAGGTCTTTCTGATGAATTGGAGGAATTCTCCACCAATCCTTCCTTTCTTTAGTTCTTCTTTATTGACTTAGACACTTCTGACAAATAGCTCCATTGATCTACAGAACAAGTAAGAACCAGGGATGTTTCAGCTCACAGATCTAGGAGATACCCCAGAAGATACAGCTGCAATGGTTTGGAAACAGTCTGATTACAGTTATCACCTCGGATATTGTTGTAAACACACTGCCAAGGTGTATTGGTGTTCGACCCACCATCCTGATTCTCTTAACTTAGTATTTAAAGAAAAAACCACTATCGATTTGGCTAGTGTAAAAGTGAGTAGCTGGTGCAGCATAGGAAAATAAGTACGAGAAAGTCATTGTTCGAGCTCTGCTTGATGAATAGACAGAGTCTGTTTTGCCAATAGATCCAGAAGGAAGACAAAGATTTATTGCAGATTGTCTTCACTAAAACTTGAAAGAGGTGTGTAGCAAAAGATTAATAATAATAATAATAATAATAATATATTATGATTTTATATAGCGCCCATTCCAGATAAATCTGCTCACCGGCGCTCACCAGATTAAACCTTTGGTCACTGAAATGTATGGTTGCTTTTGACTTTTCAGTTTTCTTCCAAAATGTCATTTTACGGACAAACACAACAGATTTGTTAAAAGAAGGATGTGCTATCAATTATTTTGAGAAAGTTAGGTTTAAAATAAGGGTTAAGAATAGAGTTTGGTTTACGGATAGGGTTAGGGTTTGAGTTTTGGTTAAACCTGTGTTTATTAATTAAACCCCTTTAACAAAACTGCAAGTCAATTGTGTCCTTGTATTTGGTGAATTACATTCCACCGAAACAGCCATAACTGGCAGAAAAAATTAAAACTTCCTGCTCCCCTGACTGACAACAGTCTGCTTGAAGCAGGTGAGCGAGCGAGGCTGCAGACCGACGAAATTCAGATCGAAATGGGTATCGAATTGACTTCTAGGTCACTGGGACTGCTGCCCCTACAGTCCGCGCTGCTGCCTGTCAGGTCCACGCTCAGCAGAACTAAGCTAGGTTACTTCAAAAATGCATGTGTGCGAGGAAGTGAAATAGAGCACCCTCAGTGAAATGTTGTAGCCTGCTCGCTTACACTCGCAACTAAAGCAGGCTGCTGTAGCCTGCCTGCTAGCCCCTTAATTTGTGTGAGCAGTGTATACTATATGGAAGGTATAAGAGCTCTCACAGCCACTTTGTTTGCATGATTCATGAGCAACATACAATGTGGGACAATATGTGTGTTGGCTAATTAATGAGCTTCTCAGGAACCTTTAGTATAATATAGTTACACTATGCATATATTCTAACCCAGGCTCTCCTCTTTACATGCATAATGTACACATGTCAAAATTTTGGCTTTAAGGTAATAGCAGGAACATGAAAGACTTTAGCAATGACCCTTTCCGGCCCCCTCATCCTGGAAATAAACCTGAAACAACACCACCAAAGACACATCATAATCTGGGCATGTGTTCAGATGTTGTTGCAATGTGATTCTTTATCCACATTGACAACGCATATGTACTACAGGAGTTTCTACTCTGAGTACATGACAATATCCAATGACATGAGGCTTCCATTGATACAATGGATACATTGGTGGATAATGAGTCATTAATTTGGTGCCATCGCAGTCTATTACCCTCAGGCCAATATATCTAATTCTGTCTGTATGTGCAATTGTATTTAAAACATCGGATAAAGGCAATATTAAGGCTAGAAACTGTACCAAAAATGTTATTTTCAATTGTTTCGCAAATGACATATAAATCTGATGATGATGACCATGTCCTGACTACTACAGATTATATGCTTAATGCGTGTGTGTACAATCAGTAGATCTGCATACCATGGCATTAATGACACTCATTAATATTTTCTTGAACATTGTATATACAAATAACCCGAAAGAGGATCTACTTTCCAATGAGATACATGATGTTATGGGTCAATTCCGAAAATGTAACATGGAGAAGCATGCTGACATTCCTTCAAATCATTTTATCAACCTATCCCTATACACATTGACATGGGATGGAAATTCCGTTACAAATACACATGCAATTATGCATGTATTTGGGTTCAGACATCCAATGCAATTGTCGATTACTATGCTAATTTCTGTAAACTGAGAAAGCAATGTCAGTACTGAGCTCCCCCCAGACGTGAATAAGCACTAGGGTGTCTCATTTTTCGAAATTTTTTCCGGATCATGCTCTTCTTTAAACCAATTGATCTGATATGTAAACTGACCACGTAGTTCAAATTTCAGCCAAATCCATTGATGTTTAGACCCCCCCCTCCACCCACTTCTATTTTGGGGCTATTTTCACCATTCACGACTACAGTAAAAATGTACTTTTTGTATGGAAAAACATGCACTACAGTAAAATCAAGAGTGGCCAACCCCAAGTGGACTTTAATGAGGAATTCACTGATGAAATAATTATTTCAATTAATTTTTTCTGTAAACTAGCACAGCAATCACATCAATAGAGATATGTCATGTGATTCAATTCTATCATGTAATTTATTCTTTTCTGTGTAAATGTGGTCAAACTAGGTCTTTAGAGATTAAATATTAGGATGATACTGCAGCTCTGGGTACAGTGATTGCACTTTGAGCGTGTTGATGGGCCCTTATTAACTTGGTACTACTGTCATTGAAATATTCTGACCCAGCTATGACTTTTTTTAACCTATAATGGCTATATCATTTGCCTGGTGGTACACACCAATATACCACATTACTGACAAGACACAGACTGACCATCAAATAGTCATTGAGACTGTAAGAACACTGTTTAGGGCCTTTTTGCAGGGGTTTAAATGAATCATGGCCAAGACACATTGACCAATGCTCTCCTGTTAATTAAAGATAGTGAACACTTCATGGCTTGGAAATGTACTGTCATATAAATCTGCCTTCCAGGAAGTCAATATATACATTATATGATTTATGTCACAGGTCTCAATTGCATTACAGAACTTCATATTCAACCAGTAATCCAAAACATTTATAATTTTGCTTCCGCAGGTGTTGTGTGGTGTCAGAGATGCAATATATGGAGCAATGGATCTATTGGATCATACATACTTGCTCCAGGCAATACTAAAGCTTGCATACCATAAATGCCTGATTGCCTATACAGTTTTTGTAACAAATTCGAATACATCTATGTCATTATTAACTCTATTCAGCTATTTCTAAACTAAAACTTCATGAAATTGATCTTATAATTCAAAATATTATTTGATTGGGTCGGTGCCACCTAAGAACTTGGCATCAGACTTGAATTGAAATGCATTCGAGGTACACATGTAAGATTGACTGAGAGAGATTACTGCATTACTGCAGCTAGTAAACTCAACAATGCTGTTCAGGCCAAACCAGTGACAATTCCCTGTCATCTGTGTCTTTTTTTAATTGGAGTTGTGAAACCTGAATCATTAATTGGCTCTAGATAACACCTAAGCACAAACTATTTAGAATTATCCAACAAATGAATATAAATACATGTCTTCAACAATGCTGAATATTGCTGCAGTTTATCCTAAATATTATCATAAACCATGGACATATTGGAGACCACAATAACTGGATTGAGATATTTAACTTCCTGGGTGTATAATTAAGTTATTCACTCGCATTCAGAAATCAGAATGCATTCAATGGAGCCATTCCTGATAGAGCCAAATAGCCATGTCTGGATTAAAAATATCATTTCTGAGAGTCTGTATCATCAGGTGTCAAATTTTCCATTATCTAGTTACTCACAAGTACCTGGGCATACAAGAATATTTTTGTCAATCTTGTTCATAGCTTGTTTTATTGGACTGGTAACAACAGACGTATTGGTATGCATGCAATGCATGTGGGTTAATTAAAATTTTTAGAGATCATAGAATGAATATGATATCCCTTAACTGCAATTTTTAATTCTTCAAACTTTACAGAATTCCTCCACTCCTTAAAGTGCAAAAGATCATTAATTTACCAGACATAGTAAGCATAAGTTTAGATATTTGGTGCAATTTTACAAGGATTAAGGCAGAATTTAGTGATTTTTTGCCCTTAAAATGCCTATAGAATACCTGCTATGGAGAAAAAGTTGATGGAAATGAAAGCAGTACCCAGCAGACACCTCACTGTACCTTTTAAGCAACCTTAATAGGTACAATAGGTCAGTAGTGCATGTTTTTCCATACGAAACTGACATTTTTACTGTACTCGCGAATGGTGAAAATAGCCCCGTAATAGAAGTGGGTGGGGGGGGGGCCCGGGGGGGGGGGTTGAAACATCAACGGATTTGGCTGAAATTTGAACTACGTGGTTTGTTCACATAACTGATCAATTGGTTTGTAGAAGAGCGTGATCCGGAAAAAAGTTCGAAAAATGAGACACCCTAATAAGCACCATGTCCACCCAATCTGTGGCACTGAATCAAATTCTATGCATAAGTTGTAGAATGAGAATATACGAGTTTGTGAATGAATGCCTTTATTCACAGGCTGTTTTAACACCAGAACATTGTGTTATAATAATGCCATAATAATTTTAAATTTAACAAGATATGGCAATAATTTTTTTTTCTTCGAATTTTCTATAAAGCTAGATCTATGTACATATAGAATTTCTTGGTCATCACATACATATTTGTTGTTGTCAGATTCTAGAAAGAAATACTTTGACAAAAGACATTCTCGGTATTTTCTATAAAGCTGGATCTATATACATATAGAATTTCTTGGCCATCACACACATATTTGTTGTAGTCAGATTCTAGAAAGAAATACTTTGACAAAAGACATTCTCAGAATTGTCTATAAAGCTAGATCTTTATAAACATTAAATTTCTTGGGCATCACATACATATTTGTTGTAGTCAGATTATAGAAAGAAATACACTCTAAGAAAAAAAGGTTCAAGGGGTGGAGCGAAACACCTGCAAGGTGGATGTGAAACCTTTGGGGTGCACAAGGTTCATCATCATCGTTTTGGTGCATCAAACAAGGGGTGCATGAAAAAAAGGTGCAACACACAATGTCACACATTATAGGGTGCATCACACGAGAGGTGCATCACACATTGCAAGGTGCATGGGGTGCTTAACCATCCTTCGTTGGTTTCTGAAACTGGAAAATTAAGAAATAATTGGGTAGCTGGGTTATTGCATTAAAATGCCAGGCAGTGCTTAACTGACAAGCTGGTCTGCTTTGGGAAGGTGGTGACCCAGGGCATACTTAGAAATGGCCTGGGGGGAAGATGAGGCATTACATGAGGTCAATGGGCAGCACTCTAGGTTTTTCCTATCCCCTCTAAGTCAACTTCAGGCCTTATGAGAAGGCAATACCCCCTAGATACACCACTTACTTTACTGACCTGCCTCCAGTCGCATATCCTGGTAAGTGTAGCCATGCCAGCTTCAACGGAATGCTGAAGGTGTATCTGTGAGGCAGCCGCCAGCAATCTGCTTATTAATTGGTGGGCATTTCTACTGAAGACAGACATAATAGATAGCTGTCCCAGTTTCCAATTTGATACCCATTCTCCTTAAAATTCACCATCTGCAACTGCAGCCACGCTACTCTAACCTACCTGTACTGCAGAGAGACTTGTCAAGAGGGGCAATGCTACATTAATTAAAGAACCGCCAGAAACCAGATGCCACACTGATTTACCAGCAGTTCAGAAAATCATGACCAAGCGTGGTAAATGTACTATTCACTAGCCTCAGTGCAATGGGAAGCCCACGCTAACGTAATCCTGAGAAACTCAGCATCTTTAAACAAATCTGAATCAGGAATTTTGACTTGGTTGAGCAAACAGCAACTTCTTTGTCTGACTCAGGAAGTCTTACCTACAGTAAATAAGATTGCAGAATTGGTTAGAATACACTGTTTAGGTTTATTGCACACCTTTATAGGGATTGTTTAATAAGTAAAGTAAAGTAATTGGGTTAATCTACATCACGATAGATCTTTAATGAACTGGCTTGTGATATTTTCTTACATGGGACAAGTGGCGTCATCTATAATGCAAAGCTTTTGCAATAAATACTCAATTGTTATGCACGTGGCCCCACCTATAACAGCCATGAACTCATATAATTTGATTTTGCATAATTTTAATGTTAAATTAACAAAATATATCATAATGTTTTTTTGAATATGTACTACACTCATGAAAGAACATTTTCAATTAAAATCCATGTGGCCTAAAACTCATGTGTAATTGTTTCAGTCCTCTGAAATTCAGACACATTCTGACTAAAAATGCAGCAAGCAGAATTTTACACATACAGAATATCCAACTCGCATGAGCATTCAATTATAAAGTGCTGAGAAGGTGAAGACGTCTCCTTTGCTTACCTCTCACAATGGTCATCAGTTATCTGAGGATGAATGTAATCTTCAGACTGACGACCAACCGGAGGCAATTTGAAAGACATTGAGATTGTCTCGCTGTGAACTGTACGGAACACCCATATAATACATGAAAGTTATAAACAATATACCAAGTGAGGGACCACTTTATAAGCATCCTTATCAGAGGCCCCTTTCCTAAATTTGCTCATGCCATGAACCCCAAAAGGTTCTACAAACTACTTACCCTGAAGAACCTTGTAATGTTCTTGTAAACTCCCCAGGGTTCTTTGACCTAGGGTGCTTCCCAAGCACCCTATGAAAAGGTGCTTCCAGGCACCCCATGGGGAGCTGTATTTGTGACAAGGCGAAGCACCTTATTTGGTTGTTCTAATCCCTTTTCGTTCTTAGAGTGTACTTTGACAAAAGACATTCTCAGAATTTTCTATAAAGCTAGATCTATATACATATAAAATTTCTTGGCCATCACATATATTATTTGTTGTAGTCAGATTCTAGAAAGAAATGCTTTGACAAAAGACATTATCAGAATTTTCTATAAAGCTAGATCTATATACATATAAAATTTCTTGGCCATCAAATACATATTTGTTGTAGTCAGATTCTAGAGAGAAATACTTTGACAAAAGACATTCTCAGAATTTTCTATAAAGCTAGATCTATATACTTATGAAATTTCTTGGCCATCACATACATATTTGCTGTAGTCAGATTCTACAGAGAAATACTTTGACAAAAGACATTCTCAGATTTTTCTATAAAGCTAGATCTATATACATATAAATTTCTTGGCCATCACATACATATTTGTTGTAGTCAGATTCTAGAAAGAAGTACTTTGACAATATAAGACATTTTTTGATGATGAAAGGTACTATCAGAACGAGAAAGGCATGATCTAGCTACTATCAGATGACAAAAGGGATTAAATCGGCATTACTCTGACAAAAGGCATTATGTTCAGTATTTTCATTTCCAGCTTTCAATTGAATTCAAGGTTATGAAATTGTCTACCATCTATGCTATCTAAAAGGAATTTAAGTCAAACATTTTACCACTTTGGCCCCATTCACATATTATATCTCAACGTAATAGAAGTTATTGTCTTTGGTTGTCTTAAGGCTTGCCTCTAATCCAGAAACTGTGGAAAAAAGGCATTAACTTTTAACTTTTATCAAAAGCATAAAGTCACCAAAATAAAATTTAATATTTCAGGAAAAATTCTGATAAACCTGCCTTAATTTGGCAATACAACAGGACACCTATGTTAAAATACTCTGTATGGTGTCATTCACTGAAAATGTGGCAGGAGATTCCCTAGAAGATACAGCTGCAATGGTTAGGAAACAGTCTGTATATGATTACCACAACATATATTGCTGTAAACACACAGAAAAGGTGAATGTTCTACCAACCATTGTGATTATCTGCCAACCTACCAGTTTTCTCATTGCAATAGCAGTCTAGCAGTTTTCAATCAACTCAATCTTGTTTTCATGAAGGATCTCTTCAAACTGACAATGACTGACCACAATCTCAGGAACGCTGACAAACTCGTCATAGCTATGTTATATACTGTGAGACATCGCAAAAACGTGTTTATATGTCATGGTGCTCACACATATTATTTGTTGCCGTTAATTGTAAAGTCTCAGTGTCAACATTTTTCATGCTTCAATATTTTGTATGGTTTACCTGATTTCATTGCATATATTATATTGTTTTCTCTGCCATTTTCTGCATTTTTTTTGGTCTTTTTAATATTAGTTACCATTTTTATATTGTATTGGTGAGCATTATCTTGTTTCATTATAATCGCCAAAACACTTCAAGCTAGTGTTTATTGTTTTTACCCTTGTGGGATATGAAAGAAATTATTCAATATTTTATCTGCTCAATTAAAAAAAAACAACATCTTTAATGAAGATGAAGCCTTTTTTTATAAAAATTACAAATTGGCACGGAAGTATCCGAAGATGTCAAAGTCTGCGCAGTATGAATGTATTGACATTTTGCGTATTAATGTGTTTTGAGTTGCACCCCTTTCATCTAAGGTTAATGCTTTTATCTATCACACACCACACACATAAGGACTATAAAACTCTCATTGAAGTCTCCTTATAACATATCTTAAATGTATGAGAACTGTATTTTATTCTCTGTCAAGCCTGAAATATGTAAATTCCACTCGATTAAAAAAATTATATCAAATCAGTCCTCATTTGCCGCTTGGCAAACAGTAAGACAACTCAAACAAAGTTCTAAAGTTTACAACAGTGTGTGAGCCTGCTATTGACTTAATTAAGAAAAATACCTCCACCAATTTGGCTAGTTTAAAAGTGAGGCGATTCAACATCATAAAAGAATAAGTATGGGAAAGTCAATGTTCGAGCTCTGCTTGATGAATAAACAGAGTTGGTTTTGTCTGGAGGAAGACATAGATTAATGGCAGAGTCTCTTAACTTGAAACTTGAAAACAGTGTGTACCAAGAAGATTAAGCCTTTGGTCACTGAAATTTATTGTTGCTTTTCACTTTTAAGTCTTCTGCAGGGAAAAAACAACAGATTTGTTAGAAAAGGATGTGCTTATCTATTTTTTTATTTATCTAAGAATATATTTATTCTGGATAACACATCTACAAAGTAGTTTTTACTGTGGTCCAGTATGAATAAAATAAACAATAAAATATGATATAAAATGAGAAATGAAAATATTACAATGAAAGTTTATGATAATAATATGAAGCAGTGTTGGCCATTTCTATATAATGTATACACATTTGTATTTAATATATAATATTACATTGTTGACAACTACTTTACATATCTCTTATGACAGGCTTTAAGATCTTGGTCAGGAATTACTGCCAAACTCACAACTTTCTAGCTTACACAAAGTTTATTTCAATTTTAGCCTATCTTATGTAAAATTTTGTCAGGAATTCAAATTTGAAGAAAAAAATGCACCCACTATTTTATTTTGGAAGTTATACCATTATTTGTAAAGCCCCCCTTAGTGGGGTGTGCCAAATACCCCCAAAATATTATAAATTTGTCTGTAGTTCTATGGCTTCAGAAATAAAGCTGCTCTTATATCACTAATTAATTTACTTGAATTCTATGATGGTCCTTCAAAAACTGCGATGACTACATGGGTATACATTTTTTGTTGAAATGGCAAACATTTTGTGGTGGAAAGTCGCGGTTTCTTATATTTCGCTTAATTTTCACTTCACATACATAATGTTTGCACCATCATTCTCAGCAGAAAATAAGCTTCAATTTGAGTACCAACAACCTATATTTCCGATAAGTTTAACCCGAACCAAGGAATTTTGGCTTCCAGAAATAAAATTCTAAATAACTTGCATTTTTTTATGGAGGCAGATATCGAAAAACTTACACAAACTCGTTTAAATATAACTGTCTGGGCATAACGAGTTTGACTTTCAGACCTGCATGACAAAAATTGACGAAATGCAAGTTATTTAGAAAAATTACATATTTTTTTCATGCACCTAGAAGTGAAAAGCAGCGGCTCCATGTTTTGTATGTGTGAACCTAATTATGCAAAGCAAGGACATTTTTATGTAGTCTATTGCGATCGTCTAGTCCTTCTGAACATATTGATATGTAATTCATGTCCAAAAATATCTCAGATGACGTCGAAAAAAAAAAATCAAATAGGAAATTCACTTTTTATAAATTGTTTTTACTTTTGTCAAATGACTTTGTTTCGATATCCTGTTCACAGAGCAGCATATATTGAGACAAATTATTAAAACGGGGTGTCATTTTAAACTTTAGACAATAGGAAATGCCATGGTACCCTCAATTATCATGAATTCTTGATTTCTATCAAGGAAGAGACAGTCAAACTTTGATGTCTGAAAAATGTGTCACACAAAATTAGCATTTTTCGCACGTTTTTCCACTTAAATTGTAAGATAGCGAATTGTACACCACTATAAAGACACTTAAAAAGGTCACCATCAGAAAGAGCACATTTTTTTTACACAAGATAGAATATATTTTAGAATCTGTGATACGTTTTTGTGGCATCAAGAATTTTTTCACACTCGTGGCAGTAACTCCTGACTAAGATCTTGAAGCCTGTCTTATACATCTTCTTAAATTTTTCAACATCACTAGCACGGTGTAAAGCGTCAGGTAATTTGTTCCATGCTAACGAACCTCTATATAAAAATGATCTTTTCATTACATTTGTACGACAGAAAGGTACATCAACAAACAGTGTATCATCAAATCGTGTAGAACGGTCACTTGTTTCACATGCCATTACTACCGAATTACAGAGATAAGGATTGGTGTTTCCATAGATACAATTGTACATAAGCACACATAAGAAATAATCAACTCTTTCATGCATGGTTTGCCATTTCAAACTCTTCACAATGTCAACCCCTCTAGAATTAATAACATCAAAATTTCCAGTGATTATACGTGCAGCTCTATTTTGTAATCTTTGGATATTTTCTACATTATAAGAAGAACAACCCCAGACAGAACAGGCATAGTCAAAGATTGGCATGATATAAGTTTGATAAGTTAATTCAAGTACATTTTGTGGAAGAATATGTCTTAATCTGGCTAACCATCCAAGTTTTTGTGACAATGATCTTGTTAATTCATTAACATGTACATCAATTATTTTGAGCTTTTTCGAGGAAATTATAAAGGAGTAATCATAAAGGAGATTTAAAAGAGATTTCTCATGAACAGGAAAGACAAGTTTATACGGAGACATAAAAGCTCTCACATACACTTGGTTTGCATCATTCATGAGCAACATACAAGTGGGGACAATATGTGTGTAGGCTAATTAATGAGCTTCTCAGGAACGTTTACTATATATATATATGATATAGCTACATTTTACATATTCTTATACCAAGGCTTACCTCTGTATATATGCATAATTTACACAAAATTTTGGCTTTGAGGTAGTCGCAGTGACATCATGAAAGACGTTAGCAAATAAACCTGGTACAACAACACCAAAGAAATGTCATAGTTAACATAACGTAATCTGGGTATTAGGGTTTGGGTTAGATGTTATTACAATGTGATTCTTTATCCCCATTGACAACGCATTCATGTACGTACAACAGCGGTTTCTACTCTGCGTTCATTACAATATCCAGTAATATCAAGCTTCCAAATCTATGACCATTGATACATTGCATACATTGGTGGGTTATGAGTTATTGATTTGGTGCCATAACAGTCTATTACCCCCAGGCTAATGTAATCTAATTCTGCTGTTATGCGGAATTCTATTTACACCAACGGAAGATGTCAGTATTAAGGCCACAAGCTGTACCAAGACTGCATACTGATAATACTTGTGCATGTACAGTACAACCCAAAATAAGGTAAGAACAGTCAGTATTCCTTTGTTTAACTATTTTGCCCTCTTTTCTCCTCTCCGCCCCAAATCTCCTTAAAACTCCCTTTGACTCCTTACAACAACCTTAGCCCACATTAAGAACTCTATTTAGACAGCTACAAATGTAATATGATAGCAAAATATCAAGTAAATCAAACACAATGGGGGCTGATTTAGTTTAAATTGGTGTTGTTTAAATATGATTTTAATGCAATTTTAAAAGGTAGTTTCAAGTAGGTAAAAGTAGGAAGTGATTCAGAGGTAGTCAAAAGGTGTGAAAGGGTAAAGTAGTGTCTGCTTCTTCCTTCCTGCTGGGGTAATCATACTTTATTTCGTGTGGTACTGTATGTGTATGATCAGCAGATCATGGTTAATGAGACTGATCAATGTTTTCTTACATTTCTTATATTTAACAAATTAACTGAATGAGGATGTACTCTCTCCAAAGAAACATGTGGTCAATTAAGAAAATGTAATATAGAGAAGCTTGCTGACATTCCTTCGTATCTCTTCATCAATCTATCCTTATACACATTGACATGGTATGGGAAGACCTTACAAATACAAATGTAATTAGGCATGTATTGGGATTCAGACATCCAATGCAATTGTTGATTACTATATGCTAATTTCTGTAAACAGAGAAACCAAGGTCAATACTGAGCTCTCCTAAGAGGTGAATAAGCGCGATGATCACCCAATCTGTAGCACTCATTTGTGAATGAATGCCTTGACAAACAATCTCTGTTAACAGCACATGTTATTCTGCCATCATATATAATTTTAAAATTTAACAATATATTGTTCTGTTTTTTACAAATAAGCAGACTTTAATGTTTATTTTTTGGTCTTAGTTTTAAGTTTTAATGCTAGGCTTTTGGGGAATTGTCCAAACGTTGTTTGAGATGAATTTGTAAAAATTATATTGTCAATTTACTCTAAAGCAAATGGACATCAATCAATCAGCTAATCAATCAGTCTTCTGGTTTACCATGGGGTCTTTTTTCAACCACACACACATACAGAGTGGGTATCTAAAGGGCGTCTAATGATGTATGTATTTTTAATTCTACTATTGCCTTCTGCCTCGACCCAAATCAGATTGAAAAATCAACGAGTGAAACAAATTAAACATGCTGTCTCGTAACACTGCAGAAGCCTTTGCATTAAAAATCAGTGGGTATCCCTTATTGATAATTGATTATTTTAATGATCAATCTCTCAGCCTGACTTACCTCTAACCAGTGGCGTAACTGGGGGGTCTCGAGCGGATGGGGGAACCTGGGGGAGCACGCGATTCTCTGGGGGGGCACCCACTATACTATTCGTATATTTTAGCCAGAGATGGAAAGTTCATATGGGGGGGCACCAGGGGGGCACAGGTCCAATATTGGGGGGCACGTGCCCACCCACGTGCCCGCCATAGGGACGCCACTGCTTCTAACAAATGCAATGAAGTGACTGACAGACAGACAGACAGACAATAGACGTTTATTTACATAATGAAAATAAATATATACACATTCATTTATAGGACCACACATATATGCAAAAGAAAAGAGACAAAAAAAACTTTCATTATGCAGGGAGATTCCTCTAAGGCCAAAAAGTGGCCGCTATCGAGGAACCACCCTAAGATAAAAAAAATAAATACAACTTTTTTAGGAACCTCCTGAGCCCAGATACATATAACCACATATTTCAAAATTTAAAGAATTTGTTGCTTGCAAATAACGACACATTTTAGATTAACAAGAAAGTAGGTAGTTTGTTTTAAATAGTAACCCCAGTAGGATGAAATCTGAATTCCAAAAATCCAATTGCCCCTATGGATAGAGACAGAAAAATTGCATCGAAGGCCCAAGTTTTAGAAAGCAGATCACACATATATATCTAAACAACATAATTATATTTCATAAGTCCAATGAAATTCACATGCCCTAGGGATTTGGCAATTTCAGCAAAGAAATCTTTGACCACTCCTCATAGACAACAGACATAGATATAATAATTCCACTATTTATCACATTAAAGGCAGGCTTCCATTAAATCACAGTAGTGTCTGTATTCCCCCTATACATTGTCAAGGACGTTCATTTCAAACGGAGTCCAACATTAACAGTGCAAATAAGATTAAGATTATGTAGTTCAAATGACTAGAAAAAACTGAGATCGTCCATAGTCTACAAGCAATTTGATGAGAACCACAGGCTAAAAAAGCATTTTCATGAGATATGGCAGTTGATCAGGTGTCAAAAATTAAAGCAGAAACATTTCCAGTAAGAAGTATGCGAAGCTCTCGTCCTAAGCCTACAAGCAATTTGATGAGAATCACAGGCTATTGAAGCATTTTTATGAGATTCGGCAATTGAACAAGAGTCAAAATTAAAGAAGAAACCAGACAAGTGCATTATTTAACTGCATATATAACAGTTTCTGATAGTACATTCGTATTTGTACTTATCAGTCAGATATGCCTTCACATATTTAGTAAAACCATGGAGATTATGGGTAGAGAACTTGTCTTTGATAATTTGAGGGCAGTTATTAAAAGCCACTGTAATTACATACCTTATGCCAGTTTTGGCAAATTCATGCTTTGATCTTGGGATTTTGAACTGATTAGCATTTATAGTATGATGCTGATGGGTGCTGGCATTTCTTACAAAGAGGTTTCCAAGAAAGTAACCTGGTAAAATTCTATTTTCTAACTTGTAACAAAATTTTAGTTCTTGAAGTGAACAAAGGTCTTCCACCCTTAAAAGCTTCAATTTTTTGAAAATTGGTTCAGTATGGGCATTATATTTTCTTTAATTATATTTCTAACTGCCTTTTTCTGTAATTTTATTACAGAGTTGATTTTTGGTTTCCAACAAAGAATTCCATAATTTAGATGTGGTAGGAAGAGGGTATTATACAAAGTCAAAATAATTTTACTCGGTAGCATATTCTTCAACTTGGACATAATTGCAACCACTTTTGACAATTTCAATGTTATCTTATGAACATGGGGTTTCCAAGTAAGATGCTTATCAATTGTGATTCCCAGGTAATCAAAAGTATCAACAAACTCGATGGATGAACCATCCAGAGTTATCTCAGGACAAGATACACGTTTCCTAGCAGTGTGAAAAAGCAAAGCTTTGGTTTTTGCAGAATTCAAAGACAACTTATTCAATTTAAGCCAGTCTGAGATTTTGGCTAACCATGACTGCCATGATGTAATTATCACTTTCCATATCTTATCGATATCTGAAGCTCCAGGGTGGAGAACTGTCTTTATTTGATGAGAGCAAATGTAGGGAGTCTCATCTGGGACAGTGATTTGTGATAGAAAAGGGCTATTAGTCACAGAGTAGACATTCCAGTTACAGATAGATTGATGAAGTCCTGAAGCGAAGAAAGGATGACTGGTAATGCAGCTGTGCAAGCAAGTTCTTTCGCGAAACCAGGGATATCGTAGTTGGGTGATGAATGAATAAAATGTGAGATGATAATATTTATTGCACATTTTAAGATTAACTGCTTCATGCAGTAAATGCTAGAATAAATTGCTTATAAGCTATAAATTATCCTTAATTTTTTAAGCGCACACATTGGTTCGAGTGACTAGTATTTTATGTCTCAACAGTATTCTTTACATTAAAGATATTTATACATATACAGCAGTAAATTATTTTGTTGACATTAGTTTGAGACCTGCAGTGACGCAGGTCAAAACATCTAATAACCAGTGCCTTCACCAACTTTGTTATCCAGGAAACCTAGAACAGTATTTCAACCATACCATGGCAACAAAGACATCAATTCATTTATATCAATAAAAACAATACATGTATAGTAAAAAACACACAATGTGTATCTATTATGTAAGGAAATATTGCAGTCAGCCTGACCAATATCCTTGCAAGACGATGGTCTCTCTTTGGGTAATGGGACCTTATCACATTGTGTGTGGAACAGCTCTCCTGTTATCATCATCAAAGAAGAGCAATACAACATAGCCTAATGTGATTTCTTTTATCTCAGATAGATATGATTAAGCTATATTACTTATACACAAAGAACATATTGGTTCCATTTCAGATTTAATTTATTCCATTGATTTGAGACACTGTGTAGTATCAACTATCAGGGATTCAAGATATTGTAAACCAGTATAGAAACAACCATTCCTTCACTAGCATGTCATGTGTCAGAAATCCATTCATGGTTCGTAGGAAAGTTCCAACAATTAAAACTATGAATAATGTGAATAAAGTGAAGTACTGTTGATTTTACAGTAGCAGCACTTTACGGTGGTAACACTTCATCCAGGTTCTCTGTAATTCTGATATCTATCAGAAATATATTTTTCCAACAAATATGTAACCAGACTTTTGAAGCCATCTTTCGAAAATGCATTAGTATCTATCAGAGGTATTATAAAAGATGTGGCTCGATAAACCTTATTAAATTGAAGATTGGTGGACAATTATAAATCATTAATATTTGTCCAAGTTGTTTATGCCCCAATGAAGTAGAACAAATTGTCTTGATAATGTGTCTTGGGAAAGACTTAGTGTTAATTTTTCCATTTGTTTGAAAAATTAGTTCAAAGTTGGCCTCCTATCATATTTAGTCCTGAATATGACTAAATCGGCCAGAATTGGGCTTTCAAATGATGCCTCATACTTCTAGATAGATATGTCATTTGTATCCAACGATATAGCACCGCGAACATTCATGTTAAGAAACAATGCAAATTGAGAGAATGGCATTTGAATTTCCTGCTATCGCTAAAAAAGACTTGAAAATATTGAGAATGACATTAAATAGGTTTAGATTAATTCCTGGTAAAAATGATTATAAATATCTAAAAACACCTGCTGCAAGAACTTGGTACCAATAGTTTAAAAGCCCCAAAATGTGACTTTTTGACAGATTTGTCTCATTTGTGTGATATACAGAATGCATAATTAGAATTTATTTTGGCGGAACAGGTCACATGTATACATATTGTACCATTGTAGGAAAAAAATTAAGAATGCTGCTAGCCTTTAAACACACTCTTCTCCTGGATTAAATCATGCCAATTATAGCTTCCATGTGATAACACTGAAGCCAATAATGAGCTACTTGCAAGCCTTTATCCTTACAAGAAATAGCAGAGCAAGGGCCAATATGACCTGCTCTCAGTTCATCAATTTAGCCGTAAGTCTCCCATATTTACAGACTGACCTGTAATCTCTTGGCAATAAATCAGTCAGGGATTTTCTTTAAAGTGTTCCTCCTCAGCTCTGCTCTTAGCTGGATATGCAGTGATCAGTAGAGTGGGTGTACAGTTCTTGGCAGTCTGAGAGTTACATATCAATTGAATCAATATTAATTATTTTCATGATGAAAATAATGGTCATATAGTACCTGGTGTTTCCCTGTTAGAGTGTTGGGAACATTGACTGTTTCCAAAGTGATCAATGTTATTCCAAAACGTATTGTTCTGAAGTATTGGATCTTCACACATCTTTATATTACTGTGATTTTGTCTAAATAGCTAACAAATGGTAAGATTCATGAAGGCAAACACTCAGGAGGGCTAAAATATCCATTTTCCTTTTAATTTTCTGTCAGTAATTCATGGATTTCAAATTTTGTCGAGTTTAGGGTGTCTTTCCTTGGTGTATGAATTCAGTCTAAACTCAGATTGTGTCTCCCTTGTTAGGAATGAGCTCTTTCTCTTTAGTTCTGTAATATGGGCTTTTTCAATGGATGGGAAGGTTCTTAAACTACTATCTATTTTGTATTATTTTACAGAGATATCTGCTTGACTCAAGGATACCCCCTGTCTTTTTTAGACAGTGGTTTTGCTATACCATTTGTAAATTTCCAATTGAAGTCAGTTAAAACATATGATTTGAGGCCCCATAGGTCAAACAGTCAATGTTAAAAGACGATTGACCTTTTAAGAAGAAGCAGTGGCCTGGCTCTGACCTCTCACCAGATCAATAGCAAAATGTGACTTGATTCCCAACTCAACAACTTGGTTATCCACAAATCAACATTCTCGTACAGGGAGTTGGTGCTGAATTTCAATAAGTTAGAAATTCTGTTTGAACTGATTGTTCGTCAACATCTATTAGAAGTGAATATCTTTGATCGCCAAACTGTGATAAATTAAAAGACTCTTATATAAGATGAATACATTTGCATTTATGTACTTGATTTATTCCAACTGCATGCTGCAGATACACGGATTAGGGTGTTGTAGTGGTCTAGCCTTCGTTATTATACTCAGCGAGTGAAAGATTGGAACAACTGCAACACCTACACAAAATTCTTCTGGAATAGGTATATCATTGTAACTGATAAAATGCATCACCAAACATTTTTTCAACACGGATTTCTCAAGTTGAATTACCAACATTTGTATCTTCTCTTTAAGGAGTGGGGGAAATTTGAGAGGTTTTGGTTCCTCTCCTTTTAAGTCATTGGTCAAGAGATGATTGGGGATTTAGTCTAGGTAAGGGGAGTGATTGACCAGTATCATGATAGGGAAATCAATGTTTGGAAATGACTTGACTTCAATTCAAGGAAGTGACATTCTGTCTTGCTCCTCCTCCAGTTGGACCTGTCTTTGATTTTCTAAAAGTGTTCAATCAAGTTATGTTCTCCAGGTATTAACTTCTTCATTAGCATTACACAATATCAAACAATGGTGTTAAGATGATGAACAAAAGTTTGCATTTGATGAGTCTTGCTTCCTTAAATGCCCTTTTAGATCCGAAAAAAATGAAAAATTCTATTTCCCTGGTATAAATTCTTTTATTCTAAGTCATTTACCGCTTGTGACGGATTTACATATTGTGTAGGCCCCAGTTGAATATGAGGTTATTTTGTGAAATATCTCGAAATGAGTAAAACAAAAAATTCGCTCTTCATCACCTCTGACATTGAGCAAAGTATTTTTAGTTTTGTGGAAAGAAACTTGGGAAGGCTGTCTGGGAATAACAGTTCTTATTTGGCTTGGCGATAGAAGCAATTCAGTTGGAGGTCTTTCTGATGAATTGGAGGAATTCTCCACCAATCCTTCCTTTCTTTAGTTCTTTTTTATTGACTTAGACACTTCTGACAAATAGCTCCATTGATCTACAGAACAAGTAAGAACCAGGGATGTTTCAGCTCACAGATCTAGGAGATACCCCAGAAGATACAGCTGCAATGGTTTGGAAACAGTCTGATTACAGTTATCACCTCGGATATTGTTGTAAACACACTGCCAAGGTGTATTGGTGTTCGACCCACCATCCTGATTCTCTTAACTTAGTATTTAAAGAAAAAACCACTAACGATTTGGCTAGTGTAAAAGTGAGTCGCTTGTGCAGCATAGAAAAATAAGTACGAGAAAGTCATTGTTCGAGCTCTGCTTGATGAATACACAGAGTCAGTTTTGTCTAAACCTCCTGAAAGAAGGCATAGATTAATTGCAGAATGTCTTCACTTGAAACTTGAAAGAGGTGTTTTCGAAGAAGATTAAACCTTTGGCCACTGAAATGTATGGTTGCTTTTGACTTTTCAGTTTTCTTCCAATATGTCACTTCATGGATGGATGGATGATTGGGGCTTTACGTCCTGTATTTATGCACTTTTTAGGCTAATGAGGACAGGGGGAGGACACGGCAATGAGGCGAAGGATGATTGAAACAGCCGTCCAACATAAGCCCAGGTGACCCGGCAAGAGCTGGATTCGAACCCTGGACCCATCGATTGGCAGCCCAGCACGCTACCACTAGACCAACCCTCCCCCCTGTCACTTCATGGAAAAACACAACATATTTGTTAAAAAAAGATGTCCTTATCAATTATTTTGAGCTGCATGAAAATATAATAGAGTAATCATAAAGGAGATTTAAAAGAGATTTTGTATGAAAAGGAAGACAAATCTATATAGAAGACATAAAAGCTCTCACAACCACTTTGTTTGCATGATTCATGAGCAATATACAAGTGGGGATTATGTGTGTAGGCTAGCTAATGAGCTTCTCATGAACCTTTAGTATAATATAACTACATCTTACAAATTCTTACCCAGGCTCTCCTCTATGCATAATGTATACATTTCAAAGTTTTGGCTTTAAGGTAGTCGCAGTGACATGGAAGATGGTAGCAAAGGAATGAATGCCCTTTCCGCCCGCCCCCCCCCCTCATCCCGGAATAAACCAGAAGCAACACCACCAAAGAAAGGTCAGAGTTAACAAAATAATCTGGGCATTAGGGTGCCAATGACGTGCATTGGAAAATAAAAAGAAATTTCAAGGTCTTACCCCCTGAACTTTTTCCTTTTCATCTTAGGATAAGCCAATTTTTGCCTATATTTTAGTCTCTAACTTGCCTTGGACTAGTAAAATTTTTATTTAAAGTGACAAGGACACGTTAATTGTGGCTAATATACATAAAAACATATTTTTATTTTAAAATATGATGGTCTTATGACAACTGAAGTCAAAATTCTGGGAGAAAATTGGTCTTGGCAACCATTTTTCAAAATGGCTGCCATATAAGCCCTAGTCATGATTGTTTTTTATGGAAAGAAGATTGTTTTGATGAAAGGACACTGTTAGGGTCCCAAAATCAATAATTCCAATAGATTTTCAGTTTGGTGTGTCTGCATGGGACTTGTAAGTTAATTTTTGACTCCAAACCCCATCGGATTTGCCTTGTAAACTTCAGTGCCATTGAACAACCTATAAATGTCAATTAATTTTTCAGAAATTTGGCACAGTTTATCCCAAGACCAAAAGGAAAAAGTTCAGGAGGTAAGACCTTGACTATGTACTAGAGCAGTTTCTACTCTGAGTACATGACCATATCCAGTAACATGGAGCTTCCATGTCTATTACCATTGATACATTGTACACATTGACGGGTAATGAGATATTGACTTTGGGCCATGGCAGTTTATTACCCCAGGCCAATATCCCAAATGCTGTCGTTATGTGGGATTGTATTTACACCATCAGCTGAAGGAAATATCAAAGCCACACGCTGTACCAAGAATGTATTTTCAATAGATTATTGAATAACATATTAATCTGATGATGATGATCATGTCCTGGCTACATACAGATGATATACATACTGTGTCTAAACGATCAGCAGATCTACATGCCGTTGCATTACAGTGTGTCACTTTGATATAAAAAAATAAGGACCAGTTCACTGTGAAAAATGCACATGAGAGCCGATAAAGTGTCATCTTCTCTATTTTCAATAGGGGAAACATACGTAGAGCCTCTTTCATTAGTCGCAATCGTTCATATAACAAATTAATTGAATGAGGTTGTACTTTCCGATAAGAAACCTGAGGTCCTTGGTCATTTCAGTAAATGTAACAGGGAGAAGCTTGCTGACATTGCTTCATATCACTTCATCAACCTATCCTTATACACATTGAGATGGGATGGGAAAACCTTTACAAATACACATGCAATTAGGCATGTATTGGGATTGGGACATCCAAGGCAATTGTTGATTGCTATGCTGATTTCCGTAAACTGAGAAAGCAATGTCAATACTGAGCTCTCCTCAGATGTGAATAAGCGCCATGATCACCCAATCTGTAGCACTCATTTGTGGATGAATGCCTTACCAGTATTACCACACATGCTACGTTAACAGCACAAGCTATTTTGCCATCATAATTTGAAAATTAACCAAATGTGTTTTTTATTCATACATAATAAGGCTTTACTGATTTTTTTGGTCTTCGTGTGAGTTTTGGGGTAGAACTGGTTATGACCTGTCATTGGCAATTCCCTTTAATCAGGGCTGTATATTATAAATATATTGTCAACTTACTCTAATGCAAATAGACATCAATCAATCAATCAGTTTTCTGGTTTACCATGGGGTCTTTTGTCAAACACAAACATATACAGAGTGGGTATAGGGCATGTAATGATGTGCGTACTCAGTGGCGGAGCTATGGGGGGCCTGGGGGGGCCAAGGCCCCCCCAAATGGATTAGTGGCCCCCCCACTGGCCCCCCCATTTCAGATTTGAGAAATTTGAAAAATTATTTGAGCAGAGCACGTCGTCTTTGTGACCTGAGCCGCCGCTCACCAGAATGAAAGTTGCCCTTTAAAAATGTCTGAGGCATTTGACAATTTATTATTTTCTTTCAAATTATCTGGCAACAGCAATACCCGCATCAGAACTTTTTAGTGCGGTCTTGTGACATTTGGCCTAATTTTCAAGATCCAGATTTAATACAATTTCAAAAGAAATCTTGTGTTAGTTTTTGAATATGTTTTTTTAATGATCTACCTAAATTTTGTGCCTTTTTGCCCAGAATCTTAATGTTTCCTCCGGTATGCCTATGTATCTATTGCAGTTCCATGCAAATTCAAAAAATTGTGATTTGAGGAAATCTTTCCCTTGCCATTGTTGAGCCACAGAAATATTGCGCCTTTTTAATATTTCTGGAGAGGACTGATTATTCAGAGCGATTTTTTTGTACAAAGTGCCCAGTTTTTCACGTGTTGCATGGAATTTCCCTATATTTTTGGAATTTGTGTAATTTCCAGCAATCGCTATCAGCTTTTTTGCCTATTTGAGCAGATAAAAAAATAATTAATTTCACAATACCATTCAAGTCCGTGTTAAACTTGTATCATGGCAATGATTGCAACATCATGCACATTATTCGTATGCACCCTTGAGGTTTTCCTTCTTTATGTACAAGCATGGTCATTGATGTGGTATCAGGGAATTTTCAACCAGATATGGGCCATGCTCTTTCAAAAGTAAGACCAACCCAACCCCAATCAGCATTATGAATCAGTAAGTGCTATTTTTGCAATAAACTGTGCTCTCATTCCAGTGGCTTCAGTGTAGCTGGGGCTGGTGGGACATTTGCAGCACCACTTTTTGGCCAAAAAAGGGTTTTGTTTGAGGAAAAATTTTAGCGTTCCCCGGGACCCACTTTTGTAAAGCCTTTGGCCCGATTGGCCCTACCACTTTAAAATGAAACTGATGCCGTTGTCTCATTCCATGTGCATAACAAATTGAACAGCTGAAATCAACATTCTACTCTTTATCCAACTGGTTTTATGAAAATTAAAAGTCATTTCTCTTTAAAAAGTAATTGAAAAAGAACATTTAGTGGTTTTTGTACCATATCTAAATTGAATAATAATAGTGTCAATGTTCCTTTGTCACTTGTAAAATGGCTTGAGTCGCGGCGTTAATTTTTGCCCTTGTATTGCTCCAAAAATGCCGCGAAAGGTGGGCCCCCCCAGCTCAGACCCTGGCCCCCCCTTGGCCCCCCCACTCCTGGATTTCTAGCTACGCCACTGTGCGTACTCAGGGGCGGACTGGCCTATGTGGCAAAGTGGCAACTGCCACGGGCCCATCCACTCAGGGGGGCCCACAAGATGTCAAAAAATAAAAATTTTAAGAAAAGAGCAAAGTGTTGCTCTCAAGTTCATGTTTATGTGTCGAGAATACACAAACCGAAAAGCACAGCCTCCTCTCATATGGAGGCCCCCAACCAAATATTAACAATTTGCCAAATTAGACCTGTTGAATTTTTCTTTTTTAACTGGAAATAGCTCCAACGGTAGAGACGTAGGGGCCCGTTGACTTATTTTGACACGGGCCCGAAATGCCGCCAGTCCGCCCCTGTACGTACTTTAAATTCAACTGCCTTCTGCCTCTAGCCAAATCAGACTGAAGGACCAAGAAGTGTAACAAATTACAAATACTGTCTTGTGACACTGCAGAAGCCTTTGCAGCAAAAATCTGTGGGACTCCCGTGTGGAGAATGGATTTTAAGATCAATCTCTCAGCCTGACTTCCCTCTAACAAGAGCAGTAAAGTGACTGACATGATGTAATTATCACTTTCCTCATCTTATCAATATCTGGATTGAAGCTCGAGGGAGGAGGATGTTCTATATTTGATGGGAGCAAATGTAGAGAGAACCCACCAGAGTCTGGTCTAGCAATATTGGTTAATGAAAAGGATATTAGTGACAAGTGGACATTCAAGTAACAAAAAAGTGCTGCCCCCGCTTATAGTTGGTGAACAACCTGGCTGACCCAGGCAAGCACACAGAAGAAGAAGAAGAAGTAGAAATGAAATGATGGAGTACTGGAAGGAAGAAAGAATGTCTGGTAGTGCAGCCGTGCAAGCAAGTTCTTTCAGAGCAATGACAAACAAGATAAGCGCATTACCAGGGATATTGTAGTCGTAAGTTGATTGATGAGTAAAATAATATGAGATGATATAACTTTTATAACAGATTTGAAAGCCGTGCAGTAACTACTAGAATAAATTGATTATAAGTTATACATTATCTTTGATTTGTCAAGCACAGACATTGGTACGAGTGACTAGCATAAAATGTCACAACAGTGTTCTTTTGATTAAAAATATTTATACATATACAGTATTTTGTTGAGATAAGTTTGAGACCTTCGGTGATGCAGGTCAAGACATCTAATACCGGTGCTATCCAGCAAACCCAAAACAGCATTTCAACCATACCATTGTGACAAAGACACCAATTCATTTATATCAATAGAAACAATATAATAAATCACAAACAGTATTAATCTATATTATATATGAAGATATTACACTCCCCCTGACCAATATTCTTGCTAGACAATGGTCTCTGTTTGGGTAATAGGACCTTATTACATTGTGCGTGGAACAGCATTTCAAAGTTTTGGCTTTAAGGTAGTCGCAGTGACATGGAAGATGGTAGCAAAGGAATGAATGCCCTTTCCGCCCGCCCCCCCCTCATCCCGGAATAAACCAGAAGCAACACCACCAAAGAAAGGTCAGAGTTTACAAAATAATCTGGGCATTAGGGTGCCAATGACGTGCATTGGAAAATAAAAAGAAATTTCAAGGTCTTACCCCCTGAACTTTTTCCTTTTCATCTTAGGATAAGCCAATTTTTGCCTATATTTTAGGCTCTAACTTGCCTTGGACTAGTAAAATTTTTATTTAAAGTGACAAGGACACATTAATTGTGGCTAATATACATAAAAACATATTTTTATTTTAAAATATGATGGTCTTATGACAACTGAAGTCAAAATTCTGGGCGAAAATTGGTCTTGGCAACCATTTTTCAAAATGGCTGCCATATAAGCCCTAGTCATGATTGTTTTTGTGGAAAGAAGATTGTTTTGATGAAAGGACACTGTTAGGGTCCCAAAATCAATAATTCCAATAGATTTTCAGTTTGGTGTGTCTGCATGGGACTTGTAAGTTAATTTTTGACTCCAAACCCCATCGGATTTGCCTTGTAAACTTCAGTGCCATTGAACAACCTATAAATGTCAATTAATTTTTCAGAAATTTGGCACAGTTTATCCCAAGACCAAAAGGAAAAAGTTCAGGAGGTAAGACCTTGACTATGTACTAGAGCAGTTTCTACTCTGAGTACATGACCATATCCAGTAACATGGAGCTTCCATGTCTATTACCTTTGATACATTGTACACATTGACGGGTAATGAGATATTGACTTTGGGCCATGGCAGTTTATTACCCCCAGGCCAATATCCCAAATGCTGTCGTTATGTGGGATTGTATTTACACCATCAGCTGAAGGAAATATCAAAGCCACACGCTGTACCAAGAATGTATTTTCAATAGATTATTGAATAACATATTAATCTGATGATGATGATCATGTCCTGGCTACATACAGATGATATACATACTGTGTCTAAACGATCAGCAGATCTACATGCCGTTGCATTACAGTGTGTCACTTTGATATAAAAAAATAAGGACCAGTTCACTGTGAAAAATGCACATGAGAGCCGATAAAGTGTCATCTTCTCTATTTTCAATAGGGGAAACATACGTAGAGCCTCTTTCATTAGTCGCAATCGTTCATATAACAAATTAATTGAATGAGGTTGTACTTTCCGATAAGAAACCTGAGGTCCTTGGTCATTTCAGTAAATGTAACAGGGAGAAGCTTGCTGACATTGCTTCATATCACTTCATCAACCTATCCTTATACACATTGAGATGGGATGGGAAAACCTTTACAAATACACATGCAATTAGGCATGTATTGGGATTGGGACATCCAATGCAATTGTTGATTACTATGCTGATTTCCGTAAACTGAGACAGCAATGTCAATACTGAGCTCTCCTCAGATGTGAATAAGCGCCATGATCACCCAATCTGTAGCACTCATTTGTGGATGAATGCCTTACCAGTATTACCACACATGCTACGTTAACAGCACAAGCTATTTTGCCATCATAATTTGAAAATTAACCAAATGTGTTTTTTTTTTCATACATAATAAGGCTTTACTGATTTTTTTTGGTCTTCGTGTGAGTTTTGGGGTAGAACTGGTTATGACCTGTCATTGGCAATTCCCTTTAATCAGGGCTGTATATTATAAATATATTGTCAACTTACTCTAATGCAAATAGACATCAATCAATCAATCAGTTTTCTGGTTTACCATGGGGTCTTTTGTCAAACACACACATATACAGAGTGGGTATAGGGCATGTAATGATGTGCGTACTCAGGGGCGGACTGGCCTATGTGGCAAAGTGGCAACTGCCACGGGCCCATCCACTCAGGGGGGCCCACAAGATGTCAAAAAATAAAAATTTTAAGAAAAGAGCAAAGTGTTGCTCTCAAGTTCATGTTTCAATAGGGGTGAGTTGGTTGTGGCTGTGGCCAGGGAGGGTGGCCACTTGTGTAGGCAGGGCTTACCCTCCTGTCAGGTGTGAGCAGCAACGCCTCCAGCCAGACTCCACACAAGAATGCATGGACAGCGCAGGAGCTAGAAACAAGAATGGATGACAACTGGCCCTGATTCCTGAGGCACAGAAGATTGAATACTGAGCTGTCCACAGTGAATTGTACATTGTAAAGTGTCATAGAGCACAGAGTATCTGTGATTATGGCACTATATAAATGCTGTATAATAATAATAATAAACTATCAAGGATTCAAGATATTGTAAACCAGTCTAGAAACAACCATTCCTTCATTGACATGTCATTTGTCAGAAATCCATTCATGATTAGTGGGAAAATTCCTACAATTAAAACCATGGATTATGTGAATAATGTGAAATATTGTTGATTTCACAGCGACAGCAATTTATGGTGAACACACTTCATCAGGTTCTCTGAGATTTACAAATGTAGCAGCGTGGTTTCATGGACCGTGGTGACAGCTGCAATAGCAAAATTTCTATCTACACTCTAAAAAATGTTGGGACAAAATTGGTTTTTTAGATTCAAAATGGTTTTTTGAAAAACCAAATTTCAATGCAAAACCAACATGGATTTAAAAGAAAATTTTGCATTGAAATTTGGTTTTTCAAAAAAACATTTTGAATCTAAAAAACCAATTCTGTCTGAAATTTTTTAGAGTGTATCAAAATAAACAATTCATGTTATTGATTACTACCAGGAGGGACTGGAAATTGTAATGCAGATTGGATGGTAAAAGGCAGCTCATATTTAGAACAGCTTGGTTTCTGAGAGTTCCTTCATTGGCACAAGTTATTAATTGAAAATGTTGCTTTCAAACAAAAATATAAGCAGACTTTTGAAGTAATCTTTTAAAAGACGAGGTCGGATACAACTTCACAGTCCTTCTCATATTTATGTGGAATCCCAAGTTCTTTTCCATGTTGTTGAACTGTGATGTCAGAGACAACTCTATTCTCTAGCATTGCAATGTATGTAATATAACTACAAGCTGTGAAGTAATTCTAAAATACGTCAGATTCTCCAGTTCCAGCCAATGTGGTCCACCTGAACTGAGCGTCACAGTTTCAACACAGTGTCAGAGTAAGCATTTCACCAGGTTAGCCCCATGCAACCGCATCATCACAGCCTTATAGCCAATGGGCTGACAGTAAACAATGCATCACAGTTTAAACATTGATATATTGAAAGAAACATTACATTTATGAGCCAAATGATTTATCAAAAAGTTGGCAATCACCAGTCTACTCCCACTAAATGGCAGCTTTACTAGCATTCGCAGTACTTAGACAACTGTTATAATCCCCACACACAGCGAGCCCGAACCATCTTTGGGGTTAAAAAAATGGCCCAGCATAGCCATAGGCGCCATTACGTAGCTTAAGATCAGACGAACGAGCAGATATAAAGAACAAAAAAATCTGTTGGGAATTTTTAGAGATATTTCAATTTTTCAATTTCTTGTTTGTCACATTCCTTTGTTTTGGTAATATTCCATAAAACCTAGTGCAAATTACAATTTAACTTGCTTGAACTTCAAAAGCAATATATTACTGCCTTTTAAATAACAATTGAAACACAAAATGTTATAGAAATTGGGAAAAGTCACATTTTGTTGGTGTGTGTGATAAACTTCAATTGCGTATTAATTAGCACTATGTAATAGGGGTGTACCGATCAAGCATTTTGCCGAACCGAACCCGGACCCGAATCTGGCTTCTATGCTCGGCCGAACTCGAACCCGAGTTCGAACCTCAATTGCCTTGACCTGAGCCAATCTAATCCAATTGACAACTGAAAGCCAGTCAAGCGCATCAATGAGCAGTGACACGTGGCCCGCATATTGTTATGTAATAGCCTTGCAGAAAAACTTGGTTGGTGAGCAGTTTCCAGTAGCAGGTAGTTTAAAATAGCTTTACATAGATTTTATTTTGGAGTTTAAACGATATTTATTGTAAATGTTCTTTGATTTTATACATTGGATTTGGTATATGCCACATGTGCAATCCATGGCTATAAAATATGTGACCGTGTTAATGACAGAAAATAGTATTTTCAGGTTTATTGATAGAACATAGGCCTATTGTTTAAAATGTGTCTAAAAGTCTATCATAAATATTAATTTAGGATTAATGAAATTAACTAAAATATATTATTAACGTACTTTAACTTCAGAATGTATAAAAGCAAAGTTACATTTCCCACAATTCTGCTTGTAATATAATACACCCCTATTATTGGCTATAGAGCCCATATAATATTAGAGCAGCTGGACCAGCGCCAGCACCTTTGCCCCAGGCAGGCTTCCCTGCTCACCCCCCCCCCCCGACCCTTAACCTTTTTGCGATGTGTATCCATGGCTGTTATTGTAACTAATCCATAGGCCTAATGAATCATGTACAAGAGGTTTTCAACTTATTTTGACAAAAAGTTCAACCCACACAAAAACTGCCAAATGCCACTTTTTTCGTGTTAAAGAGAAAACCAGAACATAATATCTTTTGTCATTGGCATGCAATCTCACTTTTAAGATGATTTTTTCAAATCTGATGTAACACGGGACACAAAAAACCTGTTTTCTCAAGGTTTTTTGTGGCTAATAGCCTAATTCTGTAAGGAAGATTTATTTTTTGAGGTCGATGTGAAACTATAGAAGGTAAGCATGTCAGTGATTTATAATAACTGATGGTGCCTACACACAAAATATATGCGTTTGTAATCATCACATAAATGTAAAATTTCTCAAATTAATCTCATTGTATCAACATGACAGCCGTATAAACAAATAAACAATAATTATAATTTATATATGCCGATTGGATTGACTACGTTTACAACAGGATTGTGAGCTATTGTGTATTGGTAGGAAGGGGGGGGGGGGGCAATTAAGGAAGCCTGGCTGGGACAAAGCTTTTCGCGCTGGCCCAGTCACCGGACAAGCACCCTTGTAAATTAATTTGTAAGTGATAGACTTGGTTACCAAAATGCACTTTTATGAATGCCTTCAAGCCCATTGATCAAACAAATAATTTTTGATGCCGTGGAAAACCCTTCTTTTGTTTACAAATGAAGCAGTGCAATCAATTAATCTCACTTTAAAATTATGTAAAAAACGCAGTCTTCTTGCTTGGAGGTGTATACTATACTTAGAATCTATCAGTTTATTATCTGTAACTGCAAGTTGAATTTTATACATAATCGGTGGACTCACTAGCCTATTTTTAATTTGTCGTCAATTGAAAGGCATACACATATGGAGTTACTTTGAAAACGAACCAGAATGCTAATTTGATTTTAGTCATTAGAACGGAATAGTTGACAAGTAACTCACGAAGTCTTATAAACAATGTATTGAGTTTGTTAAAAAGTTTTGCCATTACATTTTGATATATATAACTTACATTTTTAAAGAAAACACAGGTTTATAATAAAACTGTAACTGAAATGATCATTGCAGCGTTACTATAGAAAATGTTTTTCTTGTTCTCATTTGATGATTATATTTGTAATGCATACAAAAGAGCAAGGAGTATTGTAATTATGTGTCATGAAATCATTTTTCAACAAGGACCAAATTTTAAAAGGAATTTATCTTCATATATTGGGCTTATAATGACATATAAAACTATTTAACATTTAGAATTAGTTAAATAACACTCTAATCTTTATTTTAAGTAAATGTTAAATTGGATGGCAATGTACCTTTTAGATAAAGACATATTTCATTGAATGCATGTAGAAAGTATTCGCAACTCTCTGCCTTATCGATAGATGTTATGCAACAGCAGATGTGAGCCTAGAGTCAAGCAAGCGTGACTTTGCTTTCGAAGGGGGGGGGGGGCTTATAAATAGGGGGTGGGGAAGGGGTTGCGGCTGAATTAGTGACCGGCTTGATTTGATGCCGAGTAACCGAACCGAACCAGAGGGTACCGAAACAGGCCGAACCGAACACCGAGCACAGGTTCGGTACATCCCTACTATGTAAGATTACTAGCTTTACTTTTGACTTTGAGAAGGAAATGACATAATATCTGACACAATATCCTGATAAATAAATAAATTAAAACTAATTATTTAATAGCTTTTCATAGAATTTTTGAGTTATTCACATAATATATATCCAGAATAGCCATATCTTTTTATCATTCTTTGTGACATGCACAGTTTTATCTATTTATTCTATGATGTATGCCTGTGTGTCTGCCTTTCACAGTTTGATATTAAAGAAAAAGTAATCAATTGGTTTTATTACATTTGAATCTTAAAAGGTTTATAGACCAAAGATTAAAATGTTCTTAAATTAGTTCTTTTCACTCTAATTTCGTGAAAGAATTATGTATATTTTCAAGTTGTGTGATTTAATTTGATGTCAGGCAATTCTAGGGTTTGAAGCTTCAAACAAACATTTATAATCTTAGCCTTGCATTATATTGTGGTGCATCCAAAACGTTATTTTAATCCTGTTCTGATCAAGTTGTACCATGCATGTTCATCTATTCAAAAACCTAATATTATTCAAATGGATTGGAGTGATACAATATTTGACTAACCCTGTTTATTATCATAGATTAACAGTAATATTTTTCCCCTTGCCTTCTTAATTGACAGGACCAGAATATCAAAATAGGACAAAAGCTCTGTCAAGCATGTATGCACATAATATGTCGCAGTAAGATTTCCAATTTATGCCCTTGGAATGATTGAGCATGCTAATTTTAGCAATTCTTATGAAAATTGTCACTTTACTTGGAATTTTTGTAAGCACAAGTTTGTCACACCTTCCTGACACTAAATGCTACTGTATGCATTTCTATTTTCAAATAAAGGATTACTATTTCTTTTGAATGAAATAATCTATCCTCAAAACAGGTTCTGCGATGATGGGGCTCGTTTGGAATAATTTCAACATGACTTTTGATGCTAAATACCGGGTGTGATAAGTCAGAAATTAAAAAAAATGTATATCTCAAAAAATTCCCAACAGATTTTTTTTGTTCTTTACATCTGCTTGTTCGTCTGACCTTAAGCTGCGTAATGGCGCCAGTGGCTATGCTGGGCCATTTTTTTAACCCCAAAGATGATTCGGGCTCGCAGTGCACAGAGTTGTTTGAAAAAATTTAACAAAAATTTGGTAATACATATCTTATGGGAGCTTAATGAAAGAGTGTTACCATATTTTTACTGACTAGACTTCATGACACCTACCTATATTCCCTATTTATGAGCAAGAGTGCATATATCAGACTTTGGTCAGAATGGAAATTTCCCCTTTTATTCACGGCACTCCTATGTTCTCTAAATGCCTATACCTACACTTACCAAACTTAATGCATATTAGAAATAGCAGGAGGCCAATATGACTTTCTCTTAGTTCATTAATTCAGCCGTAAGTCTCTAATCTTTACAGGCTGACCTATAAGCTCTTGGCAATAAATCAGTCAGGGATCTCCTTTCAAGTCTTTCTCCTTAGTTAGGTCTTCTTCAGACTAGATATATAATGATCAATGAAGAGTTATCACACTACTTCCAAGACATCAGGTTGGCCATCAATATGGTACTATTGAAATAATGCTTAAATATTATTTTTGGTTCCAATGAAGCATTCATCATAATGAAAATAACAGAATGTTTCCCAATTCTTCAGCAAGACTGTAATTAGACTTAAAAATCTGTATCAGAACATTATGTTTACTCCTGTGAACGTCCTTAGTTGAAATTTAATATTATTTTATAAGAATAAAACTTCCTGGCTATGATTCAGCCCATATTGTAATGTACACTAAATATACGAAAATATATGATATTAGAAAATAAATATTTTGCAATATTCTCCACAATATAAAATCACATGCCTTTTTCTAGCATTTGACCATAATGAGGTAGCAGACATTGAAAATATCAAAATAACTGGCATTGAGAGACATTTCATTTGCTATGTGCAATATCATTCACATTGGAATTTTGATTGCTAGTTAAACAATCCTAGACCATAATCTAGTAAGAAGCTTTCAAACGACTATGTCACGTTTTATTTGATAAAGACACAGACCTTGCAAGAAGTTTTTCAATAAGAATTTCTCCAGAAAAATTACAACATTTAAGCTTTGTCATCCTACTCAAACGCCTCAAAGATTGAGATGTAACACAAATATTCCTAAACTCTTGGGCAAAAAAACAAGATTTGAGGGGAAAATTCGGAATTCTTTTCCTTTGGAAAAATATTTTCATAAGATCGATTCTTTGCTGGGTACTTTTGGATACGTTTATTTATGAAATATATATATATAATACAACTGTTATGCATCCTAAAAAAAAAGGAGCATATGGCTACATATGATAAATGCACATATTTGGAGTTTGCAGGTTAGTAAGTTCAACAAATGGTCTAGCCATCATTTTTAATCGCTTCTTGAACTTTAGTGTGATCCATCATTTTATCCAAAAACAGTTGCAAGTCTGCTTGTTCATGTAAGTACCACCACTATATCTATGATGGTGAAAATGTGGAAGATGTTTTGCTTCAGTTATTTCTGATGAAGATTCAGCTTATGCCAGAACTTCTATATGTGAGTGTATTTGTGTAAGCCAGTTATATAAACCAATTTACGTTGTAAGATGCATTGACTGGACAAGCAAAAACCAGATATAAATATTTTACTTGCAAGAAAGACTACACTTATCCGGCACTGTTGTCCTTGAGCATTGAGCAAGCTGAGCATGGTGAAAAGAAACCATCAATCATAATCTGACAACTACTCTAGTCTTGTTAGCATAATTACGGAAATCCTCTCATGCAATGCCACACTTATTTTGGTCTTCTAACGCCTCACAATGAAAAAAATTGGCTATTCTTTTTCAATTCATCTATTTCAAGGGCACCTTCAGAGCTGTGAAATGTATATTAAGAGCTTATAATTTTACAAAGAAGCATCTCAAATCTTAGCTTTTATTGAAATTTTTACTTTTAAACCTTACTTTGTAAAATTGTTGAGGGCAGCTACCCCCCCCCCCCGCTCTACTGGAGACCATGGCCCTGAGCAGTTCCAGCTCCAGTAAAATGTTCACCAGTGCTTGTAAAGTAATAAAAACCAGACAAAGACAAGAACAGGGTGGATTACTTTATGAAAACTGGTCTCGTACCCCCCTTTGTTGTCCTTTAGTAAGCAGAGTATCACGAAAGGAGACCATCCATCATAATCTGACATCTGCTCTTGTTTTGTTAGCGGCTTCTGGAGGTCCTCTCATGCAATACCACACTTCTACTGGTCTTCTTACGCCTCATAATAACAAAAAGTTGGCTCTTATTTTTTCAATTGATCCATTTCAAGGGCACCTTCAAAGCTGTGAAAGGTATATTATGATTTTAAAATTTCACAGAAAAAGCTTCTCAAATTTCAGCGTTTCAAACGAGTTTGAAGGACATTCTGAGATTATCACCAGATTTGTCTTGAAAAAGATGTGGCAACCAGATTTTTCCCTGTGTGCCTATGAAAAGTGCAACTCGGCTTGAACTACCAAAATGTTACCATTAATCTTATAAACTTTGGAGAGGAATTTTTCCCATAATGTGCTGCCGTGTGACTGGCCATTGACTATTTTAAACAACCAGAAAAGGTCAATATAGATTTGTTTTGAAAACTATGTAATAATCAGAATTTCCAGTATGTACATATCAAATGAAACACAGGCATGGAAATCAGGACAATAGGGGGATGACATTTGGGTCAGGACGGGAGGTTAAATTCCATAGAAATACATAGAACGGACATAAGGCTCTAGCAGATTAAGAAACCAAATCCACCGTCTTGGACGTGCCTGGCAGCCTGGCATTTGGTAACCCTGATGTCACCAATAATAGTGATATCACTAGTAACAATGGCATCATGTCGCGTCACAATCAGCCAAACACAAAATCTTGTTGCTCCTGCTGTGACGTCACAATGATGTCATGTCTTAGGGCAGTTCCAATATGGCTGATTTGGTGACCTCATCTCGAGGTGGCATCATACAGCCTCATGTCCGTTCTATGTATTTCTATGGTAAATTCTGATTAAAAGCCAGGACAGAAGAGCAAGTCCTGTGTCACCTCCCAACACTTCAATATTTCAGGAGTAATTAGCATGTGCCTTCTGGACTATCTGATGGTCATCCTGTATGTTTATATTAAAGGAGACAAATTCTATTCCAATAATGGTCAAGTTGTGATGAAGTAAGAGTACGATTTACCCTGCACTTGACACAGAACTGGGGACCATATAAGAACAGCACTAAATACATACAGTGTTTTTTTCTGCAGTGGAAATGATTTTTTATTAGTCCACCAAAAGGCATTAGGTCATTTGCTAACATTTTTAAGCTACATAAAACGATATGTTGAATTACTGCTACCTTTTGTATACTTTGAAAATTGAAATCGCTTCAGCCTTGGAGGGAGCTTAGAGTTGCCAAGCTCAGAAGAGGACAAAAGTGTTTCCTTGAGACTTTCAAAGACTGCTCTGATTTCTGTCTGGGTGAACAGATCTTTAATCATCCCAGGTTTCATGTTTTTGTCAGATTTGTATGACATTGAATGAGGGATTAAGTTTACTGATATAAGTTATATCAGAGCTATAAAGACTCATCTTAAAGAATACTATGCAATGATATGAATGGGGAAAATATAGCAATACTTCGTCTATATGGGTCTTTAGCTGTATACAATCTGCAAAAGCATATTTCACATTGCATATTCAGTGGTCTAGGTCAGGCCTCTGTATGATATGATATGCCTGAAATCACACATTCCTGTTGAGATAAAGATGAATTATTCAACATACATTCAATATACATTTAAGATAAACAGATTCTATGGGACCAAGAGATGAATAGGCCTATAGATGTCATTTCATGTGTCGGTACTTCTGCAAAAAATCCATATTTTACAAAACAATGTTTGTATGCATGAGTTTCAGACAATCATTTCTATTTGGTTGTACAAGGCAAAATTAAAAAAATATATATATGTCTGAGGAGATATTGTAACATCTGATTTGCAATGTAAAATGTTCCTTGATGCAAATGGAATCCGACAATGTGTTTGTTTTATGAACACGTTGTTTGGACACTTTAAGTGCAATGACATATTGATGATTCAAACAAACTTTGACTTCCTGGGTTGATTTTTAGCAGTAACATTAGTTTCTGACATGCTCCAATAAACACAAATAACTGCTGATCGTATAACACAGCCAAACGTTAAGAATGAAAATAGCCACAGAGGATTAACGAACACAGGACATTAAATACATACAACCATAAAGCAAAAGGGCATGTCTAAATGAAGTTCAATAAAGTCCAATAGTTATTCTTTTATAATATAAAGCTCTGTGGTTGAATGCTGGCAGTAACGTCCAGAATCAGGTTTTGATTCCCATTCCAGGTAACCTGTGTAAGACTAACATTTGATCCTGTGCCTCACCTCTTTACCATATCTACAACAGTGTGTTTATTCTATCAACATGTTACTTGATGATGTCATGCTAAGCCTCAATGTCCACCTTTGAATAAAACAGAGCATTTTTTAAATTAGAGGATCTTATTGCCTCAAACTAAAATCTTACCAATGCCTAGAGTGGCACTTAAAACAAGCTGAGAATCTTCAAAGGAGAGTTAGGAGATCATCCATCAATGTCCAGCTTCTGCTCTTGTCTTGTTACCCACTTCAGAAGAAGGACCCACGCAAAACGCTACTTCATCAGAATGATCTGGTCATCTTTCAACCAAGAGCAATGAAACACTGAGTACTTGAATTTCAATTGTCGCTTTGCATGAATATATTTCAAAGGACGGCAATACAATTTCATTGAAAAATGTTAAAAAATTCCCACCAGATCATCCACTATGCATTCAGCTGGGTGGCAGAGGGGTTGAGGTTCCTCTCTGTTCCGTTTTATTCGGCGGTTGGGGTGAAAATATTCAAAATCTCAGTGGGACCTCCATGAACATAAAACCAATGGATGTCCTTGGATGCTACGTAAATTGGCAGCCCCTTGTGTGGGCCCCTTGTATCAGTGTGCTGGGCAAGTAAAAGATCCCTCTAGCTGTTATCTCTCTTATGGGTTTAACCGTTGAATTTGTTGAAGACATCTCTGTCTATCTTCCATCTCATCAATCAACCCTTGTCAGCTCCCAGAACCAGCTTAGAGGGCTGCACTTACTGCATCTACCTATCCATCTATCTGTCTATCTATCTATTTGTCTATATATGAGTCATTGAATGAAATTATTCATCCTTTTAGATTATGAATACTAATTTTTCAAAATTGTGTTGTAGCTGTATAAGTGAATTCCTGGGACCACTGGCTATGAATCATTTTACAGAGATATTGTGACATTGCAGAACCATGTATTTCATCTCAGATCTTTCAATTGCTGTTAGCCTCATACCTGTATTTTGGTTTTAATGAGAGGACAAAATGTTACTTGAGTCATCAAAGCCAGAATTTTTTTAATTCTCAACAAAATATTTATAATATATCTTCAAGGCAGGGTCGGGGAATCTTTTGAAAGGAAAATACATCAAAAGGTAGGTAAATCCTTGGGAGGTTCATTTTTGTCAGTTGCAAACTTCTGCTTTTACAGGTAGACATAATCTTTTATATATTGCACTGAACTTTGAAACTTTCTAATGATTTAGGGGAACTTAAACACAATTACAAACAAGAATATGTGTGTTGTCAATTTCACTCGAAATTTTTCTTGATTGCAAAATTGGCTTTTGCATAAAGAGGGTGTCAGATCATTATTCTGCATAATGTGGTTATTCAGGGTGCCAAAGCACAGCACCTTTTCTTTGCAAATCTGTCTTGATGATTATTTATGGTTTCAGATTGCAGGGCGTGGGCACTGACATATCTCCAAAAAGTTCTGCCTCATTGTATTGTATTGTATTTATTATAGTGAAAGGTATATGTACATATGTGTAATACAATATTCGCAGATGAAGTAGTAGTATTTAAGATGACTCTCTTTTCTTCCCTTAAACCCGAGATACACAGATTACCTCATTAGTTTCCCTGAAACACGTAGTTCATTATTCCTAAAAGGTTTTGACTGTCAAACCTTCCCCCCTATTATTTTTAGCCCTAGAAATATCTGTAAACTTCAAGCGCCTGTCCAATGTCCATTTTCTGAGTATCAATTCTACAAAAAAGTTGAAAACACAGTAATTTTATATTATTTTCATACAATTGCAGTTAGTTTCATGCCTGCAGTTTGATTCTACTGAGGATGTTTTACTTTCACTACCATGGCTTTGAACTCAATCATTTACAGTTTTTTGATGAGAGCAGAAATATGCTCTGACCCGTTCAAAATAACATAAATGGATGCAGATCTGGCTGTTGAATAATTCCACACACAAAGACTAATGTGTGATGCAGTCTCCATGAGACTGCTTTATGTGTTAGGCAGTGCAAGCATTGCACTGCAGTCTCCGGATATTGGCCATGCAAATGAGAACAAGCAGCATGCAAATGAGTATGAAATGGCAGAATGAACTTCAAACAAAATTGTTTTCTTTAAAGTGTGGGAATTTTAAAATTATTGGATAACAATGTAATTGTTTATAATTTTAAGTTGTCAGTCCCAACTGCAAGTTGTTATGTGACAATAGGAGAAGCCAAACAAAGTGACATAACAAGTATTTGTGACCTGCTCCACCAAAATGGGTTCAAAGTCGGCCTCCTGTCACAATTAGGTATGAAAATAACTTTATTCTCCTGGAATTGAGCTTTAAAATGATGTTTAGTATGTTTTGATATCTCCATCCAATCCAAAGATATGGCACCTCAAACATCGATGATACGAAACATCAAACTTTGAGAAAATGGCATTTGAATTTCCCGCCATTGCAATGAAAGAACTAAGAAAATCAAGAAGGACATCCAATTTTGATAATTTAAAATCAATTTTTGGTTAAATGGTCTTAAACATTCAAAGAAAATTACTTTGGCTAAAATGTGGTACCAACAGCTAAAAAACATCAAAATGTGACCTTTTGACAAATTTTGCTCATTTCTGAGAAATATATAATGCCTACTTTGAACTCATTTTGGTGGAGCAGGTCACATTTGTAATTAATTACACAAGGTGTTTTAGGGCATAAAACCCAAAACAATAACTACTGTTTATGAAATGTTATGTAACCAGTCAGTTAAGGTATTTGGAAAATAACCAGTAACATTTAAATGTTATGTAACCAAACAGTAAACATTTTTGGACAATCCAATATCTGGAGTCCCTCTGAAACTTCGTGTCATCGGAAAAATAGGGACTCATGGAGTCTGTGTGTGATGTATGTCCTCAGGTCGATGCTTACGACTCCCACCTGCGCAGTACTTGAGTAATCACCGGTTTACACAATCCAAACATTATTAACACAGTGGTCCCTGCTTTATATTAAGACTTAGATCAACCCTTCTGCGGTCATGAAGTGGTCTCTCATGGGGGCGCGGTCTCTCCTTGGGTGTAAAATGCACTAAAAATACTACTCATTGCGTGAGGAAGGTAGTCATATAAGACAATTCAGGCTTACAAAAGGGGGTCTCACAATCTAGGTACCACTGAAGGAGGATTGAACATACAGGTATGAAAAGGTGGAAAGGTGCCTTCTGACAACATCAATTTGGTAAATTAGGTTTTGAAGGATGTTTTGAGTGGTGGGTTTTTCATTACACAAAAATGTTAAGGACAAAAAATAAAAATGCTAATAGAATTGTATATCTATCTTATCTCATTATTAAAAAAATAATATTATTTCAATATAATTATCTGGTGAAAGATGTCATGAAGATTATCGACAACTGTGTTGCAAGAAATGGAAGTGACCTGTAAAGAAATAAAGACATCAAAGCTGTTCCAAATCTATTTCAAGGCTGTTTAATTGAGTTTTAGCTATGACTTCATTGGTCAACAATTACTCCACATTAAGAAATAAGGATATTTCCTCAAATCAACTACAAGAGCAGTAAGTCAGAAAGAATTTTCTTTTTCATTTATTTTAGAAGTCTGATGAAATTTTTTTATCCATATTATATGCACTGTCACGGCACTCTTCTTCAAGAAATTAAATTCACCCTCTCATAGAAGATAAGACATAGAGGAGGACAAAATATGCATCATTAGCTGTAATCACCAGATTCAATGTTTCTCATTAGCAAGCAGTCGTGAAACGGAGAGCACTTCTGCAAGTTTTAGTAATTATAAGTCATTACTGCCAACTTTATGTAAGACAAAGAAGAAGAAATACAGCGCACTTGTAAGATAAGTTTTATTCTTGTCCTACCACTCCATTATACCAACAACATTTTTTGCCAAATTGGGAACATGATTCAGTTGTATGCAAATGCACAATCAATTTATTCATCCAGTTTGCTTTGGACGGAGGTAAAAAATGGGGGTTAAAAGGCTTTCCAAATCACAGACTTCCTTCAAATAAAAAAACATTTACGTTCTTGTGTGCAAGAGGACTATTCATCAATAGAGTGGTAGTAGATCGGCTTTCATCTTTTAACATTGCATGATTTCAAAACTTCTCATGTAAATAATTTCAAGGAGATCTCCAGCCTTTTGCATCACAAAAACTATAGTATGAATCATTAGAGTTATTCTACACACAAAGAAAACTGTATGATGCATGTATCCAGTTCATTGCTTCAAAGTTGCCACCTGCGCTGGACTTGAGTAATCCCTGGTTTCAACAGTCACCAGAGAAGGGCTTGTGAATTAAGGGTGGTGTACAAAAAGAGGTGAACAGGTCACTCAAGACAGCATTTATTCTGTAAATTTGAATTTGAATTTTTGAATTTTGTTTATTTCATTACCACCATTGTAACAACATTTTACAAATATACATTGAACATTTACATATAGTAGGAAGTAACGGATGGCAATAGGGGTACACCCGAGCATGAGATGCCATTGCCATATAGGTGGGTGTCCAGTGATTTTAAACAAAACACTAACTTAAACTGTACAGGTTGATGTATGGTGAAGAGATGATTATAATGATGAACCAATTTTCAAATACAAATATAAACATCACTAATTAATAGCTAAGTTTACACATACATAGTCGTCACAGTTTCATTCATTACCCATTGAATATTAGCTCAAAATAATAAGCCAACTTAAATACAATTTTCATTTTCACTGGCTATGACAAGCTCTTCACTACACCTTAGCCGCGGTTGCTGCCCAGGTTCAAGTCAGAGTATAGCCACAGGCGGCCCAACTACTTAAATCATAATCACAATCTACACAAATGTAACATAAACTAGTTATATTGTTATTAATAATCATAATAAACGTTTTTGCCATCAGCCATACACTTCCCACTTGGACCTTAGCCCCTCTTGGTGCCTAGGTACCAAGCGAGAGTGATAAAAGCCAATTGGCCTAAATACAAATAAATAGTAAAGTAATATACATAGTGTGATTAATTATTATTATAAATATGTTTCAAATTTAGATGTACAGTATTGCTTTTTAAATGATGTTTTACTCATTGAATTTTTTATATTTTGGGATAGATGTAACCAGAGGTGTGGGGCTCTTCCTAGGAAACTTTTGTTATAGATTTGTAAAGTATGAATAGGAGTTAACAGAACATTTCTATTACGTGTTT
Source organism: Platynereis dumerilii (assembly GCA_026936325.1). Lineage (NCBI taxonomy): Eukaryota > Metazoa > Annelida > Polychaeta > Phyllodocida > Nereididae > Platynereis > Platynereis dumerilii. The sequence continues at coordinate 1,289,780 of JAPTHN010000054.1, forward strand.
GATGACATGTTTGGAATTCAAATAAGTTTGCAATTCGTTTCGGCAACACATTATCTACATATCTATAAGAGATATTTACTAATGTGAAATCAATCATGTCACCTACTTTCAACAATTTAGCCTTTTTGTAGTAGGGACTTAATCTGGTCCTCCTTTTTAGATTATAGATAGACCGAATTGCTTTATTTTGCTGAACTTGCAGCTTGTTCTTGCAGTTAGCACTCATCATAGGACCCCATATACTCAGAGCATAGTTTAAATGGCTCTGAAAGTTAGACAAATATATTAGTCTTTTCGCAAAAATGGGTAACACATTTTTAGTCATATTTATACTATATATTCCTGCAGCTAACTTTGATAACAGAGACTTCACATGTATACTCCAGTCCAGATATTCATCGATGATCACACCTAAGAACTTTATACTGTTCACCCGTTTTATTTCTCTAGTTCCTACTTTAATTTCACTATTGTAATCAATGTTTTTATTCTTCGTTCTAAATAGTATGTAATTGGTTTTATCAATATTCAAGGATAGTGAATTATTTTCAAACCACTTATTCAATCTTGCAAGATCTTCGTTGATTTTTCTATAAAGAAATTTTAGATTTTTACCAGAGACAAATAATGTTGTGTCATCAGCAAAAGAGACACTGCTACAAAACTTTGATTTTGATGGATGTTGTGCTCCTAGGAAAGACCATGTGAGACAAAATTATCATTACCGTGCCGAAAAAGTATACAGAAGTTTAGTATAATTAGCAGTGTGCTGGAAAGGATACATTCTCTTCTCAGAAACAAAACAGTAAAATGTTCAGATAAACGTTGCAGAAACTATGGCAATGAAAATATCACTTGCAATGAGAAACTGTTGATGTATGAAGAAAAAAAGCTCTTCATGTGTAGAGCATGATCAGACGGCTTCACATCAAAATCAGTTGTTGTTATTACAGATCTCTTATTAGTGTGCAATGTTCTTTTCAACTGCCACAGTGCTCTTGTGATGTCAGTATCAGCATAATGATTTCACAGTTGGTATATTCGCAGTTTCAGCTGGGTCACTTGGAACCCATGCTGATCACACCATTACAAATCCACAATAATCTGTTAGATTGTTGCTCAACATTGATTATTCAGTTTGATGTTTGAATGAATCCAAAAGTTACAATAACCAGCTTATATAATAATGCATGGATTATGTGTATAACTGCTGTCAGTTTTAGCACTTTTACATCAAAACAAATTCATTCACTCTCACATTCATTTGTTGGTCTGAGAGGTTATCATGTGCTGCTCTGTCTTGGCAAAAATAATATACTCAGAAACCATTCAGAATTTAAGACCTAAGGGGGGGGGGGTTTGCTTTGGGGCATCCTTATCACTGATTTCCAATAATGTTTATTTGATGATCGAATTCTTAGCCTCCTTGTCTGGTCTTTTCCCAAATTTTTGGAGAGCAACTACCCCCCCCCCCCATTTCTCGTTCTCTGGTGTGCCCATACAACACCGCCATGTTCACTTCCAAAAAATCTCCCCATCATCCCCATTCCAGTCATCAATTCTGAACAGTTTCGTAGGCGAAGATCTCACCTAAAAGGCTGAAAAGCCACAAGGTGCTGCCCTCAAGGAGAAATTTCACAAGAGGACACCTTGAATGTCCATGATGGATCAAGCAAGTGGCTCAAACATATCAGTTTCACCTGCTCCAACTGAATCAAACAACCATACCAATGAATGCAGATTAATCAATTGTTATTCACACTTACGACATCCCATAAGCCTGACTTGTTGGTAGCAGTTGGAATCAACACTCAAGCTTGGAGTGCCAATAGTGATGTCAGTATTGCAATACTGGCATCATCTGTGCACATATTCACATGGAACATGGCACACTTATACGAGATCTGTAATAACAAGTTTGGTGAGAACTCAGCTAAACATTCTGAAATGGGAAACGTTCAGACAGAGAGTCTGATTTAGATTTGAAGAACATGTGGGGAGTCTAGTATTAAACAGAATATTTGCTTTGCCTTTTTGCTTGAAAAACAGGTGCAATCAAATGATTGAATGCTGCAGAAAGTGTGAAGCTGAAGTTGTTACATATACTTCTGTTTTTACAACCACCATAAGTTTCCAAGATAATAAAATGACCGTACATTTGTTTGATTTTGCATCCATTCTTAATATTCAGCTATATCATTCAAAGAAGCATATCAAATATAAATTTTGACAGCTTCGTTTTATTCGGAGTTGATTTAAAATACAGGTAAGAAATTCAACTGCTGAGCCCAAAAAGTGCTACTAAGTCCTTTTTTTAAAATTTTTTGCATTACTTATATATCGTATTAACATTTGTCTATTTCAGTTTTGATATATATTTTCCTTACTATTGCTGTTACATTTTTACCTGCAGTTTTGTTTCAATGGGAGGAAGAAATGTTAACTGTATAATCAAAGCAAGCCTTTTCTTTTTCTTAGCAAAAGATGTATAATATGTCCTCAAGACAGGCTTGGTAAAGCTTTTAAAAGACAGAAACCAAAAGGGAGATTGGTTAAATCCTTTGGAACTTAATTTTTTTTTTATCAATTGCAAACTTCTATTTTAATGACACATGACCTTTTATCTGAAACACTATAACAGCAGGATGCAAGCGTCAAACTTTCAAATAAGTGTAGCAGCGTTTTCAAACAGATACTGACAAGATTAAGACTACAGTATGTTGTCAATTAGACCCTAAATTTTTAATGCTTGCCTGTATTATTCGCTTTCCCATAAAGTATAAGTAGATGTCAGATCTTTGCTCTGCACATGGATATTCTTACTTTCAACACCCTGGCTTTTTACCCAATCATATACACATTTGATGAAGTCAGAAAAATTAACTAACCACTCATCTATGATCCATACAACTGCGCCATTTCAAATATTAACACTCAGTGCTTCTACCTTCCAAAACAAAAAGTTAATAACCGAAAAGTTCCCGGGCAACATCCGTCTTCTTGAGTCATGCATGAATAAATGTGGAACAAGCGAATGAATAATTCTGAACACAAAGAATATTGTATGACGGATGTCCTCAAGGCCAGTGCTAAAGACTTCCACCTGCGCAGTATTTGAGTAAAGACTGGTAGACACAGCAGAAACATTGTTAATAAGAGGGTTGTACATGAACAGATGCAACGGTGAATTCTTGCAACATGTATTTAGCAAATTAGGTTTTGAAGAATATTTGTGTGGTGGGATTTTTATTACTCAAAAATGATAGGGACAAAAAAAAATATATAACTCCATTAAACAGAACAGCACATTGAATGGTCATAGGTAAAACTACATGATCACATAATTACAAAAAATATATTATTTCTATAAAATTATCTGATGAAAGGTGTCGTGAAAAAAAATGGAAAGTAACCTGTATAGAAGGAAAAACATCCAAACTTCTCCCAGTCTGCATGTATTTCGATATTGGTTAATGGAGTCTTAGCTATGACATCATAGGGCCAAAATGGCTCCACATTAAAAATTAAATCAACAACATGAGCAATAAGGAATAACGAGTTTTCTATTTCAATTATTTTAAAGTCAGACACAATGTTTTCATCCAAATAATATGCACTGTCAGGTAAATTTCTTCATGAAATTAAATTCATCCTCTCATAGAAGATAAGACATAGAGGAGGACAAAATATAATATGCATCATTAGCTGTAATCAGTAGGTTCAATGATTCTCATTAGCAAGGAGTCTTGAAGCAGAAAGCACTTCCACAGGCTTAAATCCTTATAAGTCATTACAGCCAACTTTATATAAGACAAGGAACATGAACAACTACGTATGTTTTTCTGAGCAGATCTACATTTGTTCCAAAGCTTGTCATTGGTGGCTATTGTTATGACATCATATACAATATGTCGACGTCAAGAAAAAATCAACTGCAAGAGCTGTGATTCAGCAAGAATTTTCTTTTTCTTTTATTTTGGAAGTCTACTGAATTGTTTTTATCCATATAATTATATGCAGTGTCACGTAACGTTTCTTCAATAAATTTAATTCACCCTCTCACAGAAGATAAGACATAGAGGAGGACAAACTATATGCATCATCAGCTGTAATCACCAGATTCAATTTTTCTTATTAGCAAGCAGTCATGAAGTGGAAAGCACTTCAGCGAGCTTTTGTCTTTTTAAGTCATTGCTGGCAACTTTATATCAAACAAAGTACAAGAATCACTGCACAAGATTTGTTTATTTTATCTGGTCCACTTATTACATTTATACCAAGAATGGAGGTCATAGCAGCGACTACTTCCAAATGAGAAAAATTGACGTTCTTGTATGTAACAGACTATTTATGAACAGAGTGGTAAGTTTGGCTTACATTTTTGAGCATCGCATGATTTCACTACTTCGTCTCTGTCTTACAATTAATTTCAAGGGGATCTTAAGGCTTACGAATCACTTAAACTATAGTATCATTTGATTGCTTCTGCACACAAAGAAAATTGTATGATGCATGTACAGTTCTGCCAAAAAGTTTACATACCCTGCCGCAAAATGACCAATTTCTCCATTGCCAGGGTAATTTTAAGAACAATAGGCAAATTTTACGTGAAATACAATGCAATGCATGCGGCTGCACACTTCTGAACCATTGAAAATGCAATAGCAATGAGATTCTATGATATTATTGGTCAATTGCATTTTATGCCATTTCCAAAAGTTTACATACCCTTTTATAATATCATATATTTTCCGCCTTGGAATTATGAATAGATTGCAGGATTTTACTACATTATTTCAAAAGTCCTCAGACGACATAAGCAGAGATTTTAATCCATTCTGCTCCACAGAATTTCTGTAACTCCACCTTCATTGTTGGTCTCCGCCGGGGCAAGGCCTGTCTCAGATCATACCATAATTTATCAATAACATTCCAGTCTGGAGGGTGTCAAACCACTCGAGGACCTTTTCCCAACTGTCCTGGAAATATTTTTGGGCAGAATTAGTGGAAGGTTTTGGATTGTTGTCCTGATGCAGCGACTTGTTTCACTCCATTTCTAACTTTCACACTGAATCATGTCGGTTTTTGTGCCAAAATTTTATAGAAATCAGTGCCATTACAAATTTCAATAGTTTTGACCAATAATCCAGTGCTGTTTGCACTGAAATAGCCACTATTTATCAAAAATACACCACCTTGGTTTACTTTGTGAATGGTAGTATTTTGCTTGCATACCTGACAGACATGCCTCCAACAGGGCGGGGTTGATTATGGGACAAACTTGGCGGCAGTACACCTAAAGCTGTTTGGTAAGTCCCAATCCATATGCCAAAATGTTTTTTGGATAGACGCGACTTAGCTAAGGTGTTATATCATTAAAATCCTTTGCACCGTGTTTGCAAGGAGTTTATTCAGATTTACGATAAAAAGAAGACCATCGCTAAATTGAACCAGGGTATGAACCAGGTTGAATATCACTAGAGACATTGTCAAGACAAAAGAAATGTTTAATATCACTGATTTCCATTAAATTTTGGAAGAGAACCATTGTGATAGTTAGGAACGGGATGAAACAAGTCACTGTGACAGGACAACAATCCAAAACCTTCCACTAATTCTGCCAAAAAATATTTCCAGGACAGTTGGGAAAAGGTCCTCTAGTGGTTTGACACCCTCCAGACTCCAGACTGGAATGTTATTGATAAATTATGGTATGATCTGAGACAGGTCGTGCCCCGGCGGAGACCAACCATGAACGTGGAGTTACAGAAATTCTGTGAAGCAGAATGGATTAAAATCACTGTTTATGTCGTCAGAGGACTTTTGAAATAATGTAGTAAAGTCCTGCAATCTATTCATGATCCCAAGGGGGAAAATATATGATATTACAAAAGGGTATGTACACTTTTGAAAATGTCATAAAATGCAATTGACCAATAATATCATAGAATATCATTGCTATTGAATTTTCAATGGTTCAGAAGTGTGCAGCAGCATGCAGTGAGTTGTATTTCATGTATATGATTGTTGTTAAAATTGCCTTGGAAAAAAATTCATCATTTTGCATCGGGGTATGTTAACTTTTGGGCAGAACTGTACAATTGTAAACTTGAACAGTTTACAATCGTAAACTTGAACAGTTCTACGTGAGGGCCAAAAACCAATGTTCCTAAAAAAAAATTGCCATAACAAAAGAAAATGGCACAGATTAACCCAATAACTTCTTTGGTCACGTAAAATGTAATTCTCCCTCAAGAAATCACATGTAATCATCCAGCAGAAGATAAGACACAGGAAAGGACGAAGTATGTTCATTGTCAGCAGCAATCACCACTTTCAATGTTTCTCATTAGGAAGCTGACAGCAAATTCTTTTGTCTTTGTCTCAGCTGGGGACTGCTTCTCAGTTTGCCTTGGACTAAATGAGATTAAATTTTTTGCCATCATATTGCCGTCAAGATACAAAAGAACACTAAGGAACTCATTTCAGCTGAGGTCATTATCTCAAAGGCATATTACAGTCTAACGACATTTCAAACCAAAGACACTTCTAACAAAAGGCAAGATATTTGATGAGGCAATAACAAGACAAAAGGCATATGAAATTATTGAAAGGGAAGAAAAACACTACACCAAGAATTACTGTAAAGAAAAATTATACCTCATCATGAATTTATCTGTCACACATACTTGCAGGTCTATCCTACATATATATTTCCAATCCAAAAGTATTATGTATGATTGAGTTTTAGACAGTTAGATTAACTAGAAATCCGATGGCTGAGGAAGGGTATATTCTGATCTCTACCAAAATACCCGGTAACTGTCTGACCCAAAGGCAATATTTTTGATGGAAGTCTGAGACAGCTGCACTGGAGGCATATTTGCTTTTAAAAGAATGACTGACAAATCTTGATCTGTTCAAGCATTTCGTGGATTTCAACACAATTCTAGATGCCAACGATTTGGTTTATCAGACCGGTGGCCACAGCCTTGACAGAAGATTGTTTAAGCTTTCTATAGTCGGTCTCTAATTGCTCACTGCTCTAAAAACTCCCCTCATCTTGGTCAGTCACAAACTGATTAACCTCCAATTCTGCACTCTGTTATCAGTCACACTAACAGTAGTTTAGTTATTCATTTGTTTTATTACCACATTTAAAAAAAAATGTTTTCTTTAGAAATTCACCATTACTGCAAACTGCTGCTACTTGTGTGTCCCTTTTTGTCTGATTAACCCTAATCGGCACGGGAACAAAATGTTAGGTTATGTCTATGTGTTACGCTTATTCATACTTCCCTTACGTTAGATTTACTCCCAACACAACAGCTTGGTAATTTCATAATTTCAGATTCTCATGTGAAACAATCTTATCAATGCTGGGACAGCCACTTGAGTTACTTAAAAACCTTCAAACGAGACCATCCATCAATGTCCACCATCTGCGCTTGTCTTGTTATCCGCCTCAAGTGAATGTCTCATGCAAACCACCATTTCATTAGAATGATCTGGTCATCCTTCAACCAAGAGCAAAGAAAAACCGATCACTTGAATTTCAATCATGGAAAATGTTGCAGGAATGTTTCGAAGGACAGTTATACAATTACACCGAAAAATGCCAAGCAAGTAGCTAATTCTATACATTGAAAAACAATGAAAAATAGTCAATTTCACTATTGACGGCCTCTTCCCCGATATCTCGTTATCTTTATTGTCTAAAAGCAATGCCAGAGCATTTTTTAAGGATTTTCGACAGGGAGACCAACGGAACTTCGTAGAGCGCCGTGATGCACCGCATCAATATAGTATAAAATTATCAAACTTCCATAGAGATATATTTATATAATAATAATAATGCTTACAAAGGGGGTTGGAACTGTTGAACTGACTGGTAATTTAGGACTTTGGCCGATTTTCACCAAAACAAGTTTTGACTTATTTATAATTTATAAATTTTGGAAATAGTAGAGATAATACAGGCAGAAGAATAGTTTTAAAGACAGTGAAGAATATTTTTGATATGGAAGGAAGACATTTTGCTTTAAATGCTGCCAAAAAATACAAATTATGACAACCTAAATGTGATATTGATTAGAGTCTCAGGGAAAATTGGTCTCCCAGTGATACCAATTTGGCAATGACTGGGAGACCATATCTGTCCACTGGGAGACCATTTGGTCTCCCAGTTACCATGTTAAAAAATGCACTGACCAATGCTCTAATAATCGTTTAATTCTTTCAAACTCTTGTTTTATATTCAGATATCCTACTCGAGATCTCTGTTGGCTCACCTGTAAATTTGGTTTAAATGAGATGAAGAATCATTTTTCTTACTGATAATACTGCACACAAGGACAGCAGTGATGCACCTCCACTAGGTCATTGCTTCAAAATTACCACCTGCTCTTGAGTAATCACTGGTTTCACCAGTTTTCAGTGATCAGCTTTGATTGCTGGGGGTTGTATACAAAAGGAGGCGAAAAGATCACTCAAGAAAACATTTATTTTGCAATTTAGGTTTTGAAGGATATTGTGCATAATGGAGAGACTCTGTTGAATAAACAAGCTGGTTTTCTTTTCTTCAGGTAAACAAATAATCTGTGAAAATACTCGATGCTTGAAGTGCTCAGTCAAGTCAGGTAAATCTTACCAAAATCCATTTGGACATAAAATCACATCTCAAGGAAAAGAGAAATAGGTACCAAGATAACGTGCAGCTCAATGGAGGAGACCCATTCTCTGATATAGTAAGCAACTAAAAAAGAATATTTAAATAAATTTCCTTGGAACCATAGCAAAAAAAAAAGTTCACCTTCTAATCAGCAGATGTATGAATAAAAGGTTTTCTGGATGAGGACCTGGTATACTTGGTCGCATATGAGGATGGAATTAACCAATTCTTGTCATTTTACCAGTAGTTGGTCGTGTTAGACAGGTTGTTCGCTTATTTAGGTGATATTTATGAAGAGAACTGTTAATTTATGGTCGCATATATAGGAGTATGATCAGGGGTGCCGGAAGGAAACGAGGGTGGCAGGGGAAGTTTGTAGAGAAACGGCAAATCTAATTCGCGCGACAAAAATTTAATGTAGCGCCATTTATAATTTTTAATATATACTTATAATTTTTGCCTAAATTCGGTGTAAATAAAGGCCCAATAATGTTTTTTCTTGGAGGTGAAAAGGGCAACCTTGCCCCTCCTGGCCAAGGGTACGAGGGGCAATTGTCCCCCTTGCCCCCCCCGTTCCGGCACCCTTGGACCGTATGGTGCTCATTAGGAGGTCGTTCATCACAGGGACCACTGTACAGCATGGCCAAATTGCCTGACTTCACAACACCAAACTTGATGAGAACTCAGCTGAAAGCCTGAAATGTGAGAATTCCAGACAGAGAGTCTGCTAAATAACTTTGAAGAACCCAGGGGGAGTCTGGCATCAGACAAAATAATTGTTTTGCCGTTTGACGTTGGAAACCGACGCTGTCGGAATGATTGGATAAAGCAGAAAGTCGAGCATTAGCTGTTACTTCTGCATTCTCTTGCACAACCACCTTGCAATTTGACCGCACATTTGTTCACTTTTTCATCCATGTTTTTAGATCTCATTAGAGCAAAGCTCAGGGGTGCCGGAAGGAATCGCGGGCAGCAGGGGCGGTCAGACGAAAAAGGGCAAATTGTATTCGCGTCAATTTCGTGTGACAAAATTTAAATTGAGAGTCACTCTTAATTTTTAATACATATTTACTTATTTGTGCCTAAAATTAATGAAATAAGGCTTAATAATGTTTTTTTCTTTAAGATCTAAAGGGCACACTTGCCCCCCCCCTGCCCCCCTTGGACAAGGGCAGGAGGGGCAATTGCCCCCCCCCTGCCCCCCTGTTCCGGCACCCCTGGCAAAGCTGACTACAGGAGACATTCTCCCGCAGAAAGAGCCTCCTTTCCAACCAAACTGTTTTATCTAAGTCTAGCTTAAATATGCTACAGGCAATAGATAATCATTGTTAGCCTTGAGAATATCCTATTGATTGTGGCCCCTTTAATAGATTCTGTAAAATAGAACTGAATAGACATGCTGGGCCAACCTTCAATTTCTAAGTCTGAAAATTGTAAAAATAAGGAAAAAGGCATAATTTACCGCAGTATATAACTCTTTTGGCAATATAATTCTTCCCCAAGAAACCTGATGTAATCCTCTCATAAAAGATAAGACGAAGGAAAGGACAAAATACATGCATCATCAGCTGTAATCACCACTTCCAATGTATCTCATTAGTAGAAAGAGATATATTTTGCCTTGTCGGAGATATATTTTGTCTTTTCGGACTGCTTCTCAGTTTGCCTTGGAGTAAATGAGATTAAATCTTTCCCCATTTTTCTGCCATCAAAGCACAAAAGAACTCTTAGGAACTCATTTGAGTCAAGGTTGGTGGCATGCCTAAGGCATAATAGTCTAAATACATTCAAAATTGAAAGGTATCAGTAACATAAGGCAGAGATAAGATAAGGTAATCACTTTAGACAAAAAGACATTTTCAAGCATCACTAAAATGAAAGAAAGCAAGAAGAATTTTCGAAGCCTTATCCGGACTCGGAACAAAGAGAAGTAATGCCTTATCTGATCTTGTCAAATCAGAATCGCTTACTTACATGTATGTGTCTCTCCTCAAGGGAATTACAGATAACCTTCTCATCCAAAGACAATATTTTTGACTGAAGTCTAAGACAGTTACACTGGAAATATGAATGCTGAAGAATGGCAATTTCTGATCTCTTCTGGGATCAGCTGGATTTAAACGCAATTACAAATGCCAGAGATGTGGCTTATCAGCCTCAACTTGGACATTCATATAAACAGTGTATTCAGACAATTTGAAACAATATTATTGAAATTACTGACTTCTCCAACAACATCTAAAACAGTCTACCTTTATTGAACACCTGAACATTGTGTCTCCCCCAACCCCCACCCCTCTAGCTGATCGACTTCAGAAACAATTGCATTGCTGTCTGAAATATAAGACCAGCTGGATTTACAGAGAATTACACATCTAACACTGTGCTTCAGATGCCTACCCTACAATCCAGACGTAGGATTAAACAATGACAGAGCAATTTCTTTCTACACTGCAACTATATTTATACAGATTTAGGATTCCCTTAAAATATCGATTATGAGGCGCTTTTTGAGATATCAGTATGAACCAGCTTTCTTAAAACTTGGGCAGTCACATTGCAGAAATTGTAATAGGGGATAAGGGAATATTGCCCAAGCTTCCTGCACCTAGCACGTTGCAGTTTTGGTGATCGGGGTGTATGAGGACAGTTAAAAGGATAGGGAATCTGACATGTTCTATACATATAGGGATGTCCAGGGAATTCAAAGCATATTTTTTCTAATAAAAATGAAAACATTTTTTACCGCAATATCAGTAAAATGTCATTTCTTCCTTACCTTTGAATGGTCCGTTGTTTTATCCATGTATTATTAGATGAAAGATGCTTCCGTCCAGCCACTATGAATCTCATATATTCGGTATGAGTTGGAGCCTGACAGGAGCATGAAGGAATAACAATGGGCTCTTGATTGGAACTTGTTAATTTGTGTGGTTATTTGGATCGCCAGTGGTGCAGCCGTCTTCCTTTTTTTCTAATTGAATGTTGGTAGATTATTGGGAAGAATCAAATTTGCAGAAAGATTTTCACTGATATGTTGTTATGATTAAACTAATTTTTGATAAACTAAAGGCAGTGGAATTGGAAATGATAAGATAGATAAAATGATTTACATGTGAGTAACTTTGTGGCGACATTATACGAGTATATACTGTATATCATAAAAAGCATCATTTAATACAACTTGCAAATTTCTTTAAAGGGTTTATTGAAAAATTTGCAATTATGTCCTTAGAGACCGTTTAGAATATATGACTGGGGGGGGGGTGGGAGTTTTGGCAGAGGGAGTACTAACTTTTCACACGTGTTTCAAGGGGGTATTAATTTTTGACAAAACTTCCAAGGTGGGTAGGAAATTTTAACAAAGAAAAAATGTTAAAAACCATGCATAAACTCATTTCATTTGGACTTTTTTTGCGCAAAAGTCCGCGAAATAATGCGAATCTGTATGCGTGGCTGTCTATAACAGTATATATGTGTGTATTGCTTTGTATGTTGAGTGGGGGGGTACTAAAAATATGTGTGAAACCAAAGGGTGGGGTACTAAAAATCTGCATGAGACTCAAGGGGATATCAATTTTTGATGGGAAGTTCCAGCAAAACTCCCACCCCCCCCCAGTCATAAATTCTGAACGGTCCCTTATGGCATGTCTGTTTGTCAAAAACGTGGAAACAATCAAATGTGTTTTTTTTTTAAAAATAAATGCTGAAGGAACAGTTTTTTTTAAACAGACGAAACACGCATAAGTTGGTGTCCGTCGAAAGTATTTGTCTTAAACTAGATAAAAGCCATGTTTATTCTCTATTTTTTTATGATCAGTCTGTGTACGTATTTTGTCCAGGAAGGACATCTTTCTAGACTAGTTCATTTTAAAATATTTGCCATATATATGTAGTCTATAGATAACATTTTGGATGGACACCAGGTAAAATGCATTTTTTCTATTTAATACAGACCATTTTTCTGTGTAGGCACAAACAAACTGTTATCTTCAGCTTTGCTCTTTTATCATTGTAGACCATGACTTGTCATCCAACACCGCAATTGTCATCCTTCACAAGCCAGACAGTGATAGTGGGAAGTGTGTATAATCTACAGCCGCAGTGAGTGAATCAAGGCTGAAGCATTCTTTATAGCATGGACCAAATATATTCGAATAAAACTAATGTCATCTTATGTTTTGTTTAGAAGAGGAGTTTTGAATCTCATGCATGGTACTAAGTCTAAAAGCTTCCTAAAAACCCCCCAAACAAGTAAAAACAGCTTAGATAATCTTTAAACAAATAGTCTATTTGTAAATAGACACACCAGACCAGACAATACTGAAAAAGGCTGAAGTCATCATCACATGCAATGGATGGACATCATTTTTTCTAATAAAAATGACACCATGAATTTTTTCATAGCATGTCAAGTGCAAATGAGGCATCAATGATGCAAGAGAAAACAGTTTTTGTGCATACTACATGGCTGTTTTTCTGATTGGAGCAGACTTTTCCAAGATGAAACCAGCAGATTTCTTTTTAGATGAATGTGGTGAAATTTATGGGACAAGATGATTATAAATAAATAAATATTGTTGATAGTTTTCCAATTTGATTCGAAACTTTTTAATATCATTAACATAGTAATTGCTTAAACCGTTTTTTTGCAATTTTTGTTTGAAATCAAAACCTTTATCAAATAGATAATAATTTAATGTATCCGATAAAGGATGTGTAAAAGAAGACATCCTTTGAGACACTATATCTATATATATATATATATATATATATAATTAGGGTAATCCGAAATAAAGAAAAGGCTTTTAAAACCAGAAATTTGTCTCTATCTCAAGGAATCAATAACAGCTATTCGATTTTATTAACTCAATTCTCAGAACAGGAAATTACAATGTTTTTTTTTTTTGCTTCATGTCATGCCGTTCGTGTCTCACGGCAACGATTTACCAAGCTGCAGAGAAAAAATAATTCTCCAATTCCTGCCTGCAAGTAAACAAACATCCAATCGACAAAATAAGCAAGAAATTGGATTAACAAACCAATCAATAACTTGCAGGCAATACTTTTAGTTTGTTACTTTTGCTTAATATTGATTTCTTTGATTAATTCAGGCGAGGCCGAAAATCAACAGAATTTTGCGCTTACTGATTAGTTGAGAGTTTAAACAACTGAAAGTAGATGAAACTAGATACATTTGTAAAAATGGACTAAATTATATGGGGCCAGATACAATTATTTTTTGTGTGGAAACACTAATTTGGCATAATAAAAGACAATTAAACCATTTATCCCAATAACCCTTTCGGTCTCAAAATTCTTCTACAAGCTGTCAGATGCATTCCTCTACTAAAAGGGAGGACCAAAGAAAAGACAAAATTTATAATTCATGCATCATCAGCTGTTATCATCACTTTCAATGTTTCTCATCAGTAGAAAGAGTGTGTGGACTGACTTTCTTTTGGTACGTTATAAAACGCGGACTGGACCCAGACCCGGACCCGGACTGGACCCGGACCCGGACTCAGGCAGGGACTTGAGAATTACATTGCCGAGATACCATTTATAGCTTGGTCATTTATAAACGAGCTGACCAGTTAACCCCTTGTAGAGCCACGCATCCTTATCATCTTCAGCCCCCCTCCTCAATCCTCGAATGTGAGGGAATTGCAGCACTGATAGGCCTGGTGGATGCACAAGTTATACAACTCAAAAATAAGAAATTAGAAGATTAGCCCTACATCAGAATAGCCACCATTCAAGATTTGCGGGTTTTGAGAGAAAGAGCAGAAACTCTATAAATAGTATATGCAGGAAGGTTCCAGTTAAATGAATTTCAGAGTACCGTAGATACAATCTATATTTATCCTATATTATATTTTTGTTTGCTCAGATTTTCTTTTTGTATACAAATCGCCAATTCTTGATGGATCTGGCCGTGCTATACATCAATCTTCATCTTTTCAAAGTCTCCACAGATTTTTATCTTTACAGAACTATCTGTCACCTCTAACACCCTATCCACACATTAATGCTATCCACACACCTCTATTCACGTGCCTGCAATAGTAGTAGTGCATTGTTCTCCCTGGGCTCAGAAGAGGGACCCATCAAATAAACAATACACAACAGGTTCTTTGTTACAAATCAGGACACTAAGAACCAACTTCACAAAACTACACAATTGCAATTCTTTCTACTTTCCCCTATCCACTGGCTAATTCTACATATCCTATCCCATATTATAAATTATGGTTTTTGGCTGATTTTTCTTTCTGCATAGGAATCCTCAATTCTCCATGGATCAGGCCATGTCATACATCAAACTTCCTCTTTACTCTTCCTTTATGGATTTTTACATTCACTGAACTTAACATCCATGAGTTCTGCACCTACAGTAGTGTTTTTTCATCCTCCACTCCCCAGACACCAACACCTTTCCAATCATCCATTTACACTGGAGGGCAACGCATGCCAAAGTCACGATGATAAACCACAATATTGCACACTGCTACTCATTTTTAGGCCTATCTTTTTATTCCAAGAATCATGGGGGTCCTCTAGTAAGTTTATAACTATGATTAGGCCCCACATATAATATATAAAAGATAAGCATCATGTCAAAGCAGAACGCCCCCCCCTTTACGCCACGGATAAAAAAATTATGTATAAATAGTATTTCATTGCGAAACGTCAGCCAAGATCGGAAGATCCAACCCATGTTGAGACTTGAGTACAACCGCAGACGAATAACTTTAGGTGTGTTGTCTCAATCCCCCGACCAGACAGATGTTCAAAATAGTAATTGTAAAGTTGACCAATTATATTTCACTCTGTGTAATCGTATTTTACAAGGTGCAAGTTATAATTGTGATTTTACAAAGACAGTTTCCCTCTATTTTAATTAATGCTAATTGATTGATTGATTGATTCTTTAAAATAAGAACTTATATATATATTAGAGTGATAGGAACACGTTCCTTTATCAATGAACCATAGAATGTTCGCAATTTAATAACATTGTCACTGGTCACCTCATCTACATGTATACATGTCATTCTAGATCTAGGTGCCTCTCATCTGAAAAGTACATCCTACAACAGGTTAAAATACCCCTTGCTTTTAATACGTGAAAAGCATGCCCTGGTTTAGCAGGGTAATTGTGCAAGAGGATGGAAAAGTATAGCCTACCATATAGGATCCGCTTATAGTTATGCCAACTTCACCAGGTAGACATAATAGGCCTACACCAGCTCAGCTCTCTTTGATCTTTCTAACTGGCCAGTTCTGACCCTAACAAGTCTTGAGTCCGGGTCCGGGTCCAGTCCGGGTCCGGGTCTGAGTCCAGTCCGCATTTTATAACGTACCCTTTCTTTTACATACCTCATGTATTTTGAGAAAAAAGGGCTGGTGCAACCTATTTTGTTACATATCCTTGCTAGAAACCATATTTGGGATAATTCTGACCTATTTGAAGAAATTATATTTCGGAAAAATCACGAGTATCGAGCCACCTTAAAACAGACAAAAAAAAAGTTAACTAGACAAAATTCACATGTTTATCCTCAACATGTTTACATGTATAATCAGGGGTGACAGATGGTATCGCGGGCGGTCAGATGAAAAAGGGCAAATTATATTTACCCCACTTTTAAGTGACAAAATCTCAATAGAGAGTTAATAATAAGTTTGAATATATGCTAACTATTTTTGCCTAAAATTTGTAAAATAAGGCGTGACACACACAGACTGATACCTTATGCTCTGCTATTTGATCATTTTGGACCATAACTTTTCACCCAACACCACGATTGTCATCCTCCATAAGCCAGACAGTGATAGTAGGAAGTGGTAGTGTATAATCTATAGCAGCAGTAAGTGCATCAAGGCCAAATAATTCTTCATATCATGATATCGGACATTGTACTATTTCTTAAAATCAAGGAAAAGCCATCAAATGTTATGTTTTGAATACAAACGTATATCTAAAAATGAGATTGTGAAGCTACTATTATGATCATGACATCATGATCTTTTAGATGCTAGCACAGGCAACAAGACTGTCAAGACATAACACTGCAAACTCGATGCAACGTTGAACATGTCACATAGGCCTATGTCTCTAAACGAAAACAATTTAAGACCGGTTAGGCCACACATAATTGATCTTTAGCTTCTCGGATCCTCTCAAGGCACTTTTTCTAGGGTCGGTCGGTAGGACAAAAAAAAAATTTTTATAATGTCAAAAAAAAGATTTTTTTTTTCCATCGGCAGGAAATCTATTGTGTCGGCGGGTCCGCGAAGCTAAGAATCAATTATACCATACCTATGAGCCATCAGCCAATCAGAAGACTGTATTTGGCTGGTATATAGCCCATATTCTTTGTTGTTCACTTATACGCCCATGGGAGTATATAGGATATATAAGCCTAATTGTTTAACAAAAACTGTACAAAACAGTGAATTACCAACAAAAGTTCAACAAAAATAAAACAAAAGTATTATAAAACGGAACACCTACGACAAATCCGTTAATCCTTTAATTTGACTCCAATTTAGATTTTAATGTCAATTAATGTCAATAACACGACTAAGGGGTCAACCATATTAGATCTGAGGGAGGGGGAGGAAGCTTTGAAGGTTTTTTTTTGAAAATAAAAAATTTGTTGTCTGTCTAGTTTTGGTGAGATAAATTAATTCCTTTTGAGTAGTCTTGAAATAAGTGGTGGAGGTATTTCGTTTGATTTAGAAACAAATATTTGACATCATACACTCAAAATAAATGGGCCAAATTACTGCTGCAGTTTCCATGAAATAAATAATTTTGTGTCTATTAAAACTCTAACCCCCCCCCTTTCTCATCTGATGGTTGCAACCTAACAATCCAAATGCATATATATCCTTCTGATTTTTTAACAATTTTTTGTCCACAATTTATCTTTTGCCTGCAATTCTCCCCCATATATATTTTTTTTCCTAATTCCCCTCCCCCTAATTTTTTACCAAAATTATTTTTTCCAATCTTTTTCTTTATACAATTTTTTTCCCATCCCCTCCCTTAATTTTTTTCCAAATTTGTTTTTTTCACAAACATTTTTCCCCCAAATATTTTGCCTTTTCCCCCCTAAATTTTTCTTTTATTATTATTTTTTTCTTCAAATTTTTTTTCCTTACATTTTTTCCACATTTTGCGTTTTATTTTATTACTTTTATTTTATTCAAAGAATTTGCAGTATATTAAACGTGATTCTTTTCAGACGCTTTCATGTTATTAAATTAATCCCACGTGACACATTGTTTGTAACTGTTTTCTTTTTCTCTCAAATCCTTCTTGTTTTATTTTCTTTTTTATATCTCTTAAGTTTTTGTTTTATTTTGTTTTGTTTGAGGTATAAGTCAGTTATATCCCTTGTTTTCGTGAATATGTGATAATTGTCTAGGGCCTTATGTCAGAAAATATGGGTTCGTGGGCGTTAAGACAAGAAGTTTGCCAACATATCCTATTTTAAAGGAACTTTTCTCAGCTTTCCAATGGTGTATGTTGGCAATTTTTATTTTGATGTCTTCATGCTCAAATCACCCTCCAAAGAAAAGGCCTTTTTTTCATTAATTTTTGTCGATTTTCGTCAAATTTTTGCCGATTCAAACTGTAGTTTCAGTAACATTTCATTTTCTGAGCTGTTTTTGCACCCTCACTTGTGTATGATATACCATTTTGAAGCTCATTTTCCCAGCTTTCCAGTAGTATATGTTGGAAATTTTTATCTTGATGCTTTCAAGGTCAAATTGCCCTTAAAAGAAAAGACGCTATTTTGCTTATTTTCGTATTATTTTTGCCAATTCAAACAGTATGTTCAGAAATATAAATTTTCTGAGCTGTTTTCCTACTCTCACTTGTGTATTATATACCATGACAAAGGATATATTCTCTGCTTTTCAATGGTATATGTTGGCATTTTTATTAATGTGTGTTCATGGTACAATTGCCTTACAAAGAATAGGTCCTGTAATAGTTCATTTTTCGCAGATTTTTGCCTTATATTGCAATTCAAACATTTCTTCCAGAAATATTGCATTTTCTTGGCTTTTGTTGCACTTTTCCTTGTGTATTATAGATCATGATAAAGGATATTTTTTCAGCTTTCTAATGGTATATGTTGGCAATTTTTATTTTGGTGCCTTCATGGTCAAATCACCCTCAAAAGAATAGGCGCTATTTTTGACTATTTTTGCTATATTTTTGCACATTTTAACAGTATTTTCAGAAATATTACATTTTCAGACTTGTTTTTCTACTCTCACTTGTGTTTTATATACCATATTAAACGATATTTTCTCAGCTTTCCAATGGTATATATTGGCAATTTTTATTTTGGTATCTTCATGGTCAAATGACCTTCCAAATATTAAGTGAAATTTTCGTAAATTTCTTTATAGATTGCTATAGACTCTAAGACACAGTTGAGAACGTGATAGTTTCTTACCATTTTTGCTGCCCCATCATGATGGTATAGACCATATTAAATCTAATTTAAATAGCTTACCAGTGAAATATGCTTAAAATTCTTATTTATGATGTTATAAGGATAAAATATCACTTCAATCAATTAATGTGATATTGGTGAAAATCACTAACAGACTCCGTAGAATTCTTGAATTCATGATGATATACCAGACATGCTGGATCTCGCACCTCTGTGCCTTATATACCATACTGAAGCTTATTTGTTAGCTTTCCAATGAAATATGTTGGCATTTCTTACCTTAATGTCTTCCTAATAAAACGGTACTTTCAAAATTGGTATAATTTCAATACATTTTCAGTCTCAAACGTAAAATTATGGCATGTGTACAGTAGCCACTAATACTTGTTCACACAATACCACAGCATATGACAATGATATAGAGTTATATATATATACATATATAAAAGCTATTTTCATTGTCAAAGATGCTACTTCTTTTATAAGCACATATATGACACAATCAAATTTAACCGCAAAGCACTGCAGGAACACCCAGAGCCACCTGGTGTATACATGAGCCACCAGGTGGACATCAAATAGTGACATCACAAAGCAGTGATGTCATATGCCAAAAAGAAGAAAAGCTATGAAGAAGAAGAAAACCAAAGCAGAATTTATGACTATTATCCAAACAAGGGGAATGAAGAATTTACGTCTATTATCCAAACAAGGAGATGAGTGAATCTCCTGTGAAATTGTGAATATGTAAAGGTGAGTATGGTTTAAACTCTATTTAGCTTTTGATGTAAAATATCATTGTGCAAGCAGAGCTCATCAAATTTGTATGTGCAAACACCACTCATATATTGATATTATACATGTATATGTATATATAATTTAAATTCATCTCTGGAAGATTTCTTCTTCAATTTCTGTAATGTTTAGATGACCAGACTAGAGGCCTGCATATAGAGACATGAGTGTGACTTGGTTCTTTTCCAAAATTTAAGTCTCAGCACTTCTGACAAAAAATACCGAAGGTGCTCAATTTCTACTCAATGGACCTCTAAAGTGACCAAAATACCCAAAATTTTGCAAAAGAAGTCCCAGTTGTCCACTAAAATTGGATCAAGAATTAAATTTTCTGAAGTTACTTCACTAATTGTGTCCATTTGCCAAATTGAGTGAAATTTTCATATCTATTGGAAAAGCCTTAGATTTTCAGGGGTAGGCTCACTCAAAGGTTACAGGCTGTGGCTGATATGATGTTATTGATGTCATGTTTCTGATCTTGGAAAAACCAATGATGCTTTTATTAATTTCAGGATGAAGAGGCCCGTGAAATGAACCAAATATGACAGAATAGGCCTAACTTGAACTTGAAACACAAAGTGTGCAGATGGAAAATTCGACATCTTCCAAGACAGACTTTTGTAAATGCATCATTTGCCAGAAAGACGATGGGGGAATTTGTCAATAGTCCTGACATTAATTCCTTTCTGAATATTCTGAATTTCACAATAGAACGTTCTGAATATGGAGATGGCCTCTATCCAAGAATTCATGAAAGACTGAAGGAATTTTCTGCATTCCACCTGGGCGAAAAAGCAGCTAAGTATCATAGATCCTGATATGCAGCAACATGCCACAAATCCATGTTGGAACGTGCATAGCGTTTTGAAAGTGCAGTGTTACAGGGCCAACATCCATCATTGGTTAAAGTGATAGGTCGTCCTGTTTCGTCAAGTTCAACATCTACTTTGGCCTCGATGGAAATACAAATACCTAGCACCGGGTCATCAGTAAAGAGCTTCCAAAACCAGGATGACAGAAAAGCTGAGCCTGTCCATGAAGTTCATTCGGCTAATACAAGAAACAAGTTGAAAAAAGCAATTGAGATATCTGAGAACGAGGAGCTGAAAATCCGACTGAATTCTGCGCTTGACCCAGCTGATGCAAGAGCAATTGATGTTAAATATCATAAAAAGTGTTGGAACAAGTTTGTTATAAATGCTAGACCTGCAGAACTACACGAGCCATCCCAAAATGAAAGAAATGACAACCGTAAAGTAGTCCTTGCAGAAATTGAGTTCTTTAACTGGTTGACAAATGCACTAGAAAAAGATTCAATTCTTAGAATGACGACAATCCGTGAAACTTACAGAGAAATCAGAATGGCCAATGGAATTGAAGATTCTGAAGTGGACAGACGTCATTTGAAAGACAAGATAAAGGAGTATTTCCCTGACATCCAGTTTGCAAAAGCATTTCAAAAGAGGGAGTCTGATCGAGTATTTCTAAAGAAAGTAGGAGATGCTGCAGTCCAGGCAGCTGAAGCGAGAGAGGAGGGAGATTGCAAATTATTGTTTGAATGTGCCAAACTTTTGAGAAAGGTAATTGCCAATAAGAGTTCTGACGAGTGGAGTTTCCAAGGATCATTCAAGGACTCAGAGGATCACATCCCAGCAGAGCTGTTTTCATTCTTAAGATGGTTACTGGTTGGTCCTGTCTATGATGGCGATAATGCTAGATCTGAAAAGATTAGGAAAGACATCATCATCACATCTGATGTCATTCTGCAAGCCTTTAAGACAGACCGTCAAGTCAAGTACAATCCTAAAAGTGATGTCACATCATTTCGTGCTAGTAAAGAGTTACCCTTGCAACTGGGTATTGGTGTAGCTGTACACCAATCAACACGAAGTCGCCAGCTTGTTGACCTATTACACAATTTTGGACTTAGTGTTGACTATTCCAGAATTCTACGTTTAGAGTCTCAAATTGCTGAATCTGTAGTCAAGAATGCAAGTGTGGATGGGTTATACATACCGCCCAATCTGCCGAGAGGACGCTTTATCTTCTTTGCGATAGACAATTGGGACTTTAGTGAAGATACTGTAGATGGTAAACATACCATACATGCTACGGCTACAGCTATATATCAGCAAATGAGTGACTCCGATGCAACAACTTCCATTGTTCCGTCCAACACCTCCAGAAAATCTTTTCACGGCTTTTATGAACCAGAGCTTCTTGCTTGTCATATGCCAAGCAAAGTAAACCTGAGGGCCCGACATTTGAAAATTTCACTGTAGAGCGGGACAATTACCTTTTGATGCAAGAAGAAAAAGATAGCATAGTTTGGCTCCTTTCCAAGGCAAATACACATAATTTTGAAGAGTCATTTCCAACATGGTCAGCGTATCATTCTCTAGATCAAATAGTATCCCACTCACAAGGGTATGCGTTTTGCCATTATTAATGGCACCTGCTTCAGACTGGTCAACGCTTCTAACAGTGCTAAAGCAGGCTCAGGGAATCAATGCTGCAGTAATAGGAGAAGATAGGAGGACTGTCATCACCCTTGACA
Source organism: Platynereis dumerilii (assembly GCA_026936325.1). NCBI lineage: Eukaryota > Metazoa > Annelida > Polychaeta > Phyllodocida > Nereididae > Platynereis > Platynereis dumerilii. Next base: position 1,312,287 of record JAPTHN010000054.1, read on the forward strand.
TGCAGCTTTATGAAAAGGCACAGAAACTCCAAATGAGTCGTGATGACTGCAAAGGGTTGCTGCGCATAGGTGAATTGCATACCGTTATGGCTGCCTTGAGGGCTGCAGGAACACTGATTGAAGGTAGTGGCTTGGATGACGCGTGGGTTGAAGCTGACATTTATGGTCCTGCAACCGTTAGGCAAATACTTGAAGGGCGACATCTGAAAAGGGCTGTCAGTGCTCATGCTCTTACTCTACAGGCACTCTTTAACATGTACCACGACAAATTCTTTGCTGACAACCCAGAGCTTCTAGAAGACATCAAACTATTGAGCAAGTCCCTTCATGCAGCATGCCAGGATGATTTAGGGAGGGTTGACGAAGCTCACAATGATATGCTTAGCAAATTCAATGAGATTAAGGTCACCATGGATGAATACAACAACGTCAATGTGACTAAGCCCATGTTCAAGGTTTTCCTCGACTACATGGAACTTGTACTCAATATCTTGACCTTCATAAAAGCTACAAGACAGGCCTCTTGGGATCTGCATCTGGCATCACTCGAAGGGTTAGCTAAATATTTCTTTGCTCTTGATAAGCTGAGTTACGCAAGGATGGTGCCACTGTATCTATCGGAGATGAGGGCCTGCAAGAAACCGATCCTACAATCTGGACAGAATTCGAAAAGGGTAATTTCGTTGTCAACAAAAATGTTACTCCCTTTTCTGCGATTGGAGCAGACCATGCGATTGAACACGAAAATCGCTGGATGAAGGTCTCAGGTGGCCTGATTGGCATTACATTAAATGAGAGTGCCCGAACAAGGCTGTTCTTGACTGCACCAGAACTGGCAAGACTTGCCAAAGAAGTTACCTCCATGGCTGGTCCTATGAAGCCAGCAAGTCAGAGGCATCATGAGCTTTCAGGAAACTTCGTACAACAACGAGACAGTCAAGTGGAGAAACTGAAAAATCTGCTGGTGCTGTATTGTGATCCATTTAAGTACGAGGGAGACAACCTTGTTAGTCTGGTTTCACACACAGTGATGACCGATATGGCTGTGAACGATCTGTACCGACTGACCATGATAGGAGAAGAGGCCTATAAGGCATTTGTTGAAAGTAGGATAACCACAAATCATGTCAACATTTGGGCACCCATGAAGAAGATGAAGCTTCAGCTATGGAGAGCGACATCAAAGGCATCTGATCAGTCAGCCTCCCAAGTTGTCACGCTGAAAGACGAACGTGCCTTGTTTGCTAGATGTCTGATTGTAGCAAGATCCCGTCAAGACATTGATGTGAAAGCAACTCTTGGGAAATATGAATTCACGTCTCATGCCCGATCTCTTTTCGATGGCAATGGACAGTTGCTACCCTGCATGGATAAGAGCAAGCTCATGACAGTAATTGAGGGAATTAATGGTGACCGAAACGATGAGGAAATGGAAATTTCATCTGACTCCGAAAATGATAATGTGACTGGATTCAGCTGCATTGTCATTGACATAATGGAACTTGTGCATGAACTTGGCAGGCCAGAATGGGTTGATACATGCGCTGACTTCGCCAAACATTTCTGTGATACTGTCTTCCAGAAGGCTGCTACATATGATGAAGTTCATGTCGTTTTTGACCGCTACGACACAAGCACATCTTTGAAAGATACAACAAGAACAAGACGCACAGGCAAGGACACGGCTGTTAGATACAATTAGACAGAGGTCACAGTCTTCACGTTGCTGTAGGCAACGTAGACTGAGGACATTGCATTGGTTGACCACTCATGAAAAGTCAAGAACTGAAATCAGTTTTTGAACTGCAATAAACTAGGGGATTTGGGTGTCTCAAACACAGAAATGACACCCACAACAGTGAAAACAACAACTTTCAAGCAGAGAAATACAAAACAGCCTCCTCCCCTGCCCTTGTCAAACCCAATGAACTGAATGAGACTGGTAATTAATGAAATGGTGGCAGCACCTTACAGTGCATTGTCATGATGCTGAATAAATCATGTTTGAGAAATAATAAATAAATTGTGCACTTAGAATAATAGATAACAGTTACCCTGAAAACTATAAAGCCTACATGCCAATTTTAATTGTTTTTTTTTTTCTATATCAGGTTAGACTGACAGATAAAGAGATAGACAGATCTAAGAAAAAGATAGAGAGGGCATATATGTATCTAGATATTGCCATTGCGAGGAAACATATGGAGACTGCACTGCTACTATCCACATGTGGCATTTCTTATCTTTCCCTGAGGAGAGGTACTGGTAGCTTAATTGCTGGGGTGGCAATCACTGGGTCCAGGGTTCGAATCCAGCTCTTGACGGTTACATGGGCCTATGTTGGACGTTGTTTCAATCATCATTCACCTCATTGCCGTGTCGTCCTCCTGTTTAAGTAGTCTACCCAGTGCATAAATACAGGACGTAAAGGCCCAATCATCCATCCATCTTATCTTTCCATCGATAGTTACATAAATAGATAGATATATAGATAGATAGATAGATACATAGATACATAGATCTATTGTCATAGACTCTGTTTTTATCAAAAACAATATGCACTGTTCATTGACTGATTGTTAACTGATTGGCAAGATAGCTCTTTCTTTTCAGTTGGATTTGGGAGTTTATTTGGTTTGTGTTTTGTTTTACGCCTCTGCAGCACCTTAATGTGCTATATCGAAGGGAGTTTATTTGGTAAATATGTAACTGTAAAGTGTCAAAATCCTTTAAACAGTGTTGCCCAGTTTCGGATTTGTCAAACTGTTAAAACGTACATACTGATCCTAGACAACAGACACACCAACAGCTATCAACAGTATGCAAAATTTCCCCCTGTACAAACTCAAAATTCAGCATAACATTTTACTAAAACGGCCGATTTCTGCACTTTAAAGTACAGGAATCGTTTCAAATTTTCACATAATATATATTAAGACATTATCTATCTAACCATGCCTTTAATTTGGTTGTATCTAGCCCCAAATACCTGCGACAAGAAAGCTTGTCGCAAGTGTTCAGCTCAGTTATGCCAATGTCTCCCATCCCTCACAGCTGCACTGTGAGGGTGGGTCTTCCTATCTAAGATACAATGTGAATGACAACACACCTTTAGCTAAAGTTCCGATGAAGAAATTTTTGTCGCACAAAGGAACAAAAGATCAGCTAACCACGTATCTCAGCAAGAAACTGATATGTCAATTTCAGGACTCTACAAAGAGAGTTGTTATGGCTTATCAGAGGACCGCAGCTTCCATTGGTCTAAATGTCAGTCATCTAGCCAGCACGCAGGAGGAGGCTGACACTAAAATCATTCTGCATGCAACAGATGCAACCTTGCGTGGGTGCTCAAAGCTAGTCATACAATCACCAGACACTGATGTCTTTATCCTATGCCTCAGACGATATCCTGGGTTTCCAAAAGACACACAATTAATTGCTGGGTCTGGCCCCCATCGCCGATCGATTGACCTGAAGTCTTTGTACCAGAGTCTGGGTGAAACAAATGCTGCAGCTCTCCCTGGATTCCACTCTTTCACAGGAAGTGATCAGACTGGTCGGATTGCAGGAAAGAGCAAAGTGTCCTGTTGGAAAACATTTCTGTCATGTGCAGATGAAGTTAAAGAGGCATTTGCAGACTTGGGCAAAGATCTACACCCATCCTTGAAAACACAAGAAGGACTTGAAAGATACATTTGCGAGCTTTTCGATCCAGGAACAGCGTTTACGAAAGTAGCTGACGTTCGTTGGAAACTGTTTTGTCGGAAGCAGGCAGAGGGCGAAAAGTTGCCACCTACATTTGGTAGTCTGCAGCAAATGATTTTGAGAGCTCATTATCAGGCAATGATATGGGCTAATGACATTGTCCCCGCGCCTGACATCCCAGAGCCTACCAGTTATGGCTGGCAGATTTGTGACAATATGTATGCTCCCATAGCATCATCTGAAGCACCAGCTCCACAAGCAATCATCCAATTGGTGAGATGCAACTGTGCCATTTCGAAGTGTAATGCGAGATGTTCATGCAAAAGTAATGGGATGATGTGCACCGAATTGTGGAAGTGTGAAGGTGATGTTCATCTCTGTGACAACCGAATGGATGACCGCATCACAAATGAAGATAATGCAGATGATGAACTTGATGGTTATTGAATGATCAATCTGTCACGGCAGGGTATCTGTTGCAAGACGCTCTTTGACTCATGTGTCATAAATGACTTGATATTTCTTATATATTATTTAAATTTTGTATTGGATTTGGTATTGATGTACATATTGCTTTTGCTAAACATCAGAGTAATTTGATATGTATTGTAGCAGAAGATTGCATATTCATACAATATTTGTTAAAATATCTCATCACCATCGCATATAAGAAATGTTGAAATAATCAATACATCAGCACTATCATTCTACAAAGTTTTTGTCATGATGATAATTCTAACTGCATATTCAATAATTTACCTCAAACAGGCAATTCAAACGATACCTCGAAAGTTATTGGGGACTCCATGTGTTGCCTATTCTATCAGACTAATTCCCGGAAACTTGAAAACTAGCACAACATAGAACTTGCTAACTACAAAGTGAAAGCTACGAAAATATACTTTAATTTAGTATATAATACAGAAATCAGATACCAAAAATTGCTGAGAAATTGTCATATTGGCTTTTTAAGAGCATTATTAATCCTGGCACCGAAATTGGCAGCAAAAGTACCTTTTATTTGAAGGGTCATTTAACCATGAAGAACAAAAAGTAAAAATTGCAACATATATATAACATTGACAAGATATGAAATTATGCGTTAATATGGTATATAATACAGTAATAATTGCCAGCATATATCACTAGACAGCTAAAAAGATATTCTTCTACACAGCGTATACTACACAAGTCAGAGTGCATGCAGAAATGGCTCAGAAAATGTAATAGGCCTAAATTAAATAGATATTGTTAAAATTGACGAAAATGTCATGAAAATTTGCCATACGGACCTATTCTTTGGAGGGTCATTTGACCATGAAGACATCAAAATGAAACTTACCAACATAATTATACCATTGGAAAGCTGAGACATTATTCGTTAATATGGTATATGATACACAGGTGAGAGTGGAACAACAGCTCTGAAAATGTAATACATCTGAAAATACTTAAAGAACTGGAAAAAATATGGCTAAAGTCGGTGAAAAAATGGCCTATTATTTTGAGGGTGAATTGACCATCAAATCATCAAAATAAAAATTGCCAACATATACCATTGGAAAGCTGAGAAAACATCCTTTAATATGATATATAATACAGGGTTAGATTGCAACGACAGCTCAGTAAATGTAAAATTTCTGATGATACTGTTCGAATTGGCAAAATTGTGACAAAAATGTGACGAAAATCAGCGAAAATAGGGCCCTTTCTTTAGAAGGCGATTTGACCATGAAGGCATCAAAATAAAACTTACCGACATATACCATTGGAAAGCTGAGAAGTTGTCTTTAACATGGTATAAAATACACAGTTGTGAGTGGAAAAAATGTTCAGAAAATGTAATATATCTGAAAATACTGTTAGAATTGGAAAAAATATGGCGAAAGTCGGTGAAAAAATGGCCTATTATTTGGAGGGTGATTTGACCATCAAATCATCAAAATAAATATTGCCAAAATACACCATTAGAAAGCTAAGAAAATATCCTTTAATATGGTATATAATACAGGGGTTAGAGTGCAAAACCAGCTCAGACAATGTAAAATTTCTGATGATACTGTTCGAATTGGCAAAAATGTGACGAAAATCAGCGAAAATAGGGCCTTTTATTTAGAAGGCGATTTGACCATGAAGACATCAAAAGAAAAATTGCCAACATATACCATTGGAAAGCTGAGAAGTTGTCTTTAACATGGTATAAAATACACAGTTGTGAGTGGAAAAAATGTTCAGAAAATGTAATATATCTGAAAATACTGTTAGAATTGGAAAAAATATGGCGAAAGTCGGTGAAAAAATGGCCTATTATTTGGAGGGTGATTTGACCATCAAATCATCAAAATAAGAATTGCCAACATACACCATTAGAAAGCTAAGAAAATATCCTATAATATAGTATATAATACAGGGGTTGGAGTGCAAAACCAGCTCAGACAATGTAAAATTTCTGATGATACTGTTCGAATTGGCAAAAATGTGACGAAAATCAGCTAAAATCAGCGAAAATAGGGCCTTTTATTTAGAAGGCGATTTGACCATGAAGACATCAAAATAAAAATTGCCAACATATACCATTGGAAAGCTGAGAAAATTTCCTTTAAAATGGTATATGTTGGCAAACTTCTTGTCTTAACGCCCACGAGATTACACAAGGCCCTAGACTATAATCCTCGGCTGACGCCTCGGATATATCACATATTCCCTCAAACGCGGGATATAACTAGCACTTATGTGTGGCCTTATCAATAAGCAAATACGATTAATTAACTTTATTCTTAGAACAGGAAATTACAGTATTTTTCTTCCCGTACAATGCATGTCCCATGTCAATGAATTTAAACAAGGCTGTAGAGAAACAACTTATACGATTCCTGCCAAGTAAATTTCACAGGTTCCATTATTTCCTAGCAATCCTGAAGATGTTCTCTATAGCACATTCAATGATTGGAGGATGTTGTGTCTCCAGAACAGTCTGATGTTTGAGTCATGTCGAGACTGAGCGGGAGTGCCTTTGCTGATAGTGGTTTTGAGTGTAGATTATCGATCTCCGGATTCATGTATGAGATGAATTTTACCTTCAGGAGATGTAGATGAATTCTAACCAGAATTTTCGACGACGTCTCGTCGTCTTCCTCAGTGGCGTTGTTGTGGGGCTGAGGTGTCACATGACTCGCGAGAGTCATGTGACAGCTAAAACTACTATAAAAAACTGTTTCAGATGATAAAAAGTATCCAATTGATAAATTGCCAACTACTGGAATTTACAAGCCAATCACTTATCGGCATTGGCAACAAATATTGATTTTTGCTTATTGATTTCTTTGATTAATTCAGGTACGGCTGAAAATCAACAGAATTTTGTGTTTTCTGATTAGAAGTTACTTTAAACAACTGAAACTAGGTAAACCATGTTATAGATTTGCTGTGCTCATGATTCGTGAAATTCATTGAATTGCCTTTATGAATTTTCAGACGTTTCATAAAAACGCCATCAGACGCTTCAAAAAAACCTTCACATGAAACTTCAGTCCAGTCACTGTCTCAGTGGATTTCTCTTTTTCAAGTTTAAATTAGATAAATCTTAAGGAAGATAGCTGCAGCTGCGAATGCCAGGAAGTGTTCTCTACTATACACATTTCCTTTTATTAATGGCTAAATTTTGGAATAATATTATATGTTTGTAATTGCAGGTTTATGAATTCATCCGCATGCAAACTATTGAAAAACATACACCTCCTACCCATCTAACAAAGTTCTAAAGAAAAATACTATTTGAAACAATGCATGTAATACTGTGCACTTCATGTAAGAGATTTGCTGAATGCTTTTCAAATGGCAAAAAATCAAATAGGCCAAATCAACTTCCCAACTGCTATCTCATTATACATTATTGCATAGTTTTTGTGATGTCTGCTGTTACATTGTATGTAGACCATTGTTTCAAGAATAAGTTATATTTGTCTGTCTGTCTGTCGTTGTCTGTCTGGCTTCAAGGGGAGGAGGGTTAGCATGAGCCTCATAGATGTTGGGTGGCAGAGTGGTTAGGCCACACATAATTGATCTTTAGCTTCTCGGATCCTCCCAAGGCACTTTTTCTAGGGTCGGTCGGTAGGACAAAAAAAAAAAAAGTAAAAAAAAATTTTTTTATAATGTCAAAAAAAAAATTTTTTTTTTTGTTTCAATTTTTTTTTTCCATCGGCAGGAAATCTATTGTGTCGGCGGGTCCGCGAAGCTAAGAATCAATTATGTGTGGCCTTAAGGTTCCCACCTATTTCGCTGAATACCTATAGATGCATGCATTGGTTTGAACCCTAGTATGGGAAGCTGACATTTCCTGTTGAAGTTCATGGGCAAAATCAGAGCTGGATGTCCTGTAAAAGATCCCTCACATGTTGTAGATGTGTAACTTGTTGAGGTATCTGCCCTCTCTCCTATCCCTTCAATCCACCGTCATGAGCAGCCAGAACTAGGCTCAGAGACTTAGAGGCCTACACTTAACATATCTATCTCTTTATCTTTCCGAGAGACAAAAAGAAAGAGCATCATGTGGAGCAATCATGATTTTGAATGATTCTCATTAGGAAAAATTCATCTTCTTTTGTCTCCTTGTAGTTAATGTGATTTAATCTTCTCATCTTCAAGGTAAAATAGATATTCCATGGAACTCATCTTCCCCAAGACTGGTCATCCCTTGATTTTCACAAAACAGTCCATGGACGTTACAGCGACAATAATATTGCATGTGTGTAATCATGCAGGATAGCACTATCAATTTTAGTCAAGACAAAAACGAGCATTTTCTCGGTTGTGAGGCCAATGACAAATTCCATCTGCTCTGTAAGGTTGCGATGTTTAGCTATCGGGGCTGGACAGAAGGGGGGAGATGGGTGGAGTTGGAGTTTACCTCGTCGGGAATTTATTTATTTCACAGAAACAATAAACGGCATCAGTTATTTTGAGGACCTGATATCTTAAAATATCTATTTCTAAATCAAAGATACTACAGAGAATGTAACCCATCCCAAAGAAATTCTTCATTCGGCGGAGAGGACATGGCTATTTTACCAATGCTGGCCATATATTATATAAAGACTTTATGCCCCTTATAATATGGCTGGCGAAGTCTGGGGTTTCTTGTCATTTGTTAAGTCTGGAGTTTCATGTCATTTGGGACACAACTGCATGTGTCATCTGCAAACATGCGAACCAGTCATCCATTATTTTGAATTTCTAACTTAAACATGTCTGTAAGTATGATGAGTGGAAGCAGGACTGCTGATGATGGATTAGTAGACGAGGGCAGATACTGCTTTTAAAAAGTTTGTGCACATGTTGTGGTTAGAATTCTGTGGTAGTTAATGGAATCTTGCAGTGTGGTGGTTGATCATATACTGTGTTTTCCTACTAACTAGCAAATAGATTTCACAACAGCATAAGGAGCATCACATTGAATGAAGTATGTTGGATAATTATTTCATGGTACACACAGACAAAAACGACTTTTTATAGTTTAGACAGCAGTCAAGATACACAATAAGTTTGCTTTGTAAATGCAAAATATGCCTACATAGTAAATACAGTCACACCTACAGGAAGATGCTTCTCCTCACACTGACAGCCAGACACAGTCAATCTCACCCTGGGGCCAGATAATTGTAGAGATCCAGAAAGGCACTTGATATCACTGAGGTCTTTTCAGATGAAAGTAGCATGGTCTACCCTGGAGGGGCCATGAAAGACAGTTTAGATCTGGTTTATGTACAATTGCCAGTTGGGAATATGTTCATTTTTTGATTCCTTAGATGATATTCACCCCACTTGTCACAGTTGTAATTGACTTAGCCACCTCAGAAATGAAGTAATTGACTGCCATTCAAACTTGTGAAGTAGTTTTACACCATTTACAACTTACATCGAGAATAGGATTGCATGTGTGTAATCAGGCAAGGTAACACAATTTTGTCAAGGCACAAAGAAGTATTTTCCCAGTTGAGAAACTTCAATGATAACAAAATTGCCATCTGCTCGGTAAAGTTGGGAGGTTTTGCTATCAGGGGTGAGTCCAATTTTGTAAGTGAGTGGAGTTGAAGTTTTCCGTGATGGAAAATTATTTACTTTGCAGAAATATTGTTAGCTATTACTTATTTTGAGACGTAATATCCTAAAATATCTGTTTCTAAAAATTAAAAAAACTTAACTAAAGATTGAGTCCATCCTAAAACAATTATTAAATTGACGGAGTGGATATGGTTATTTCACCAATGCTGACCTCAAATTACTTCAAAATAAATAAAAGATTGCTAGTCCTTCATGAAATATGGCTGGTGAAGTCTGGAGTTTCCTGTCATTTGGGACACTACTGAATGTGGCATTTGTAAACATGTAAACCAGTCATCCATTACATGGAATTTCTAACTTAGGCATGTCTGTAAATATGATGAGTGGGAGTAGCAGTGCTGATGATGGATTAGTGGATGAGGGCAGATACTGCTTGAAAATGTTTGTGAACATGTTGTAGTTAGAATTATGTGGTAGTTAATGGAATCTTGTGTTGTAGGGTTGAGAATATACTGTGTTTTCCTACTAGCCAGCAAATATATTTCACTACAGTGTATGGAGCATCTCATTGAATGAACTATATTGGATAATTTTTTACATCATCGTACCCACAGACAAGAAACACTTTTGATCAAATTTATTCTAGGTATTCAGCAATCCACCTACAGAAAAAGTTTACTTCTTTGTAAAATTAATGCAAAAAATGGCTTAATACAGCGCAGTCCTATATATAGAAAGATGCTTCTCCTGACACTGACAGCCAGTCACAGTCAATCTCACCCTGGGGTCAGATAATTGTAGACATCCAGAAAGGCACTTGGCATCACTGAGGCCTTTTCAGATGAAAGTAGCCTGGTTCTACCCTGCATGGATAGGCCTTCAAAGTCAGTTTAGATCTGGTTTATACTATTGCCAGTTGGGAATACGTTAATTGTTTGATTCCTTAGATGATATTCACCCCACTTGTCACGGTTGTAATTGACTTATCCACATCAAAAATGAAGTAATTGACTGCTGGTCAAACTTGTTAAGTAGTTCTACACGGTTGAAAACTTTTTGGGCGATAATTGCATGAGTAATTTCTTTTCTAATTATGTTGGCACTGATTTAAATTGAGTAGTAAATCTACTGCAGTTCTAAAGTGGTTTTTCCTCTCCATACTAGGTGTCAGTTCATTGACCCATGGTTAAGACAAAAAACTTTTGTCACAAACAACCTAAATAATAACTTTGCTTTGTATGTTATTTTGTGAACGCAAGTGATTGTTTCATGTAACTGGCTTTTAATTTCAGGGAAGCATCTAACTTTGAGAACTCCTCTTTCTATAAATATGTCATTGAATCTTTGGAGTTTTATGGAGGTCTAAAGACAAAAAAGACTCTATTATATTATGCATCATTTGGTGTAATCGCTATTTTCAATGTTTCTCATTACGACATGACAAGCAATTCCAACATCCTTTGTTGTCTGTAAAGACTGCTTTATTGTTTCCTTGGCGCTAATGAGATTTAATCTTGCCAACATCAAGGTACAAAAGAAGTCTCAGGAACACATCTTAGCCAAGGCTAGTCATCTCTAGATTACTTTCGTAAAAAGAGACATTGGGCATTACATCGAGAATAGGATTGCGTATGTGTAATTTGGCAAGGTAACACAATTTAGTCCGGACAAAAGGAGCATATTTTCATTTGAAAATTCAAGGCTAAAAAAATTGCCATCTGCTTGGAAAGGCTGCGAGCAGTAGATATTTGGGGCTCAATCACTCATTTTCCAGGAGATGATTTGGTTATGTCACCAATGCTGGTCATAAATTATATCAAAATAAAAAAAATTTCAATCCCAGGGATATAAAGGTTTCACTTCATAAATAGGCTTGTGAAGTATTAGCCTTTCTTATCGTTTGGGACACAAACGAATATGGCAATTATGAAAATACAAACCAGTTGTGCCTCATTTTTTAACTTAGACATGTCTGAAAATAAGATGAGTGGGAGTGGGAGTGCTGATGATGGATTAGCAGAGGATACTACTCTAAAATGTGCATATGTTGTGGTTGGAGAATGATCTGGGGTAGTTAATGGAATCTTTCTGGTTAGATGCTGCCAAAATCGAAAAAAAATCTAACAAGCAAATTGATTTACTTCAGTTTATCAAACATTCATTTGGTTGACTTTATGGGATAATTATATACAAGAAGGTAGAATGAAGATAACATACACTTCAAATTTTTATAAAAATATAACCTTTTTTTCAAAGTTGAAAACAGCTGTCTAGTCACAAATTAGGTTTGCCTTTGCGCAAGGATAGATGCAGTCACATAGGGAGATCTTTACCTCCAACAGATAGCCAGATGTGATGTGTATCACCCTTGGGTCAAGTAATTGTAAAGGCCCGAAAGGCATTTTACATCATAGAAGCCTTTCAGATCAAACTAGCATGGATTCCACCCTGGAGAGGCCTTTAAAGTCAGTTTAGATCTTGTTTATACAGAATTGCCAGTTAGGGATATAATCTGCATTTGTTGCTGACATTCATCCCACTTGTCACGGTTGTAATTGACATAACCACATCAGAAATGGAATAATTGACTTCTGTTCAAGCTTGTGAAGTAGTTCTATACTATTGAAAACTTTTCAACAACGTTTTCAGTAGTTCTTTCCCAATTATGTTGACGCTGGTGTAAATTGAGTAGTAAACCTATACTGTGGTCGTAAAGAGACACTATTTACGGCTCTTAGTTAAATAGTCTACATGAAAAAACCTGCTCAAAATTCCAGAAATCTGTCTCTGCACCAGTTTATCAATAACAACAATTAGGATTAATTAAATTACTCTCAAAAACGGAAATGACAATGCTCATACAGTGCATGTCCCACGGCAATGAATTACAAGGTTGCAAAAGAAACAAATTATAAGATTCCTGCCAAGTAAATGTCACAGGTTCCATTATTTCCTAGCAATCTTAAAGGTGTTCCCAATAGAACCACATCCCTGTTGACAAGCACATTGGAGGATGTTGTGTCTCAAGAAGAGTCTTATCAAGAGGCAACTCAGATGTTTGCTTGATGTTGGGACTGATCGGGAGTTTGTTAATTACGTCCGAGGATGTGTCTCTTCAAGACTGGCTTGTCTGTGTCTTAGCTGGTCTTTATTACCTCAATCAAGTAATTCATATGGTTTATTGAGCAAAAGCTACTTTGAAAAAAATGTTTCACTCGATAAAAAACATTCAATTGATAAAAAAGCAAGAAACAAAATTTACAAGCCTTTCAATTAGGCAAACTTTTTGATTTGTGACCGCTGCTTATTATTGATTTCTTAGATTAAGGTGGCTCGGTACTCGTGAACTTTCCAAGATAGGATTTCTTAAAAACAGATTAGAATGATCCAAAATATAGTTTATAGCAAGAATATGTAAACAAAAGTGGTCGCTACCAGCCTTTTAAAAAAAATATTTGGGGTTATGTACCAGAAAGTGAGTCCACGCAAACCTGAAAAACTAAATTTTTTTCTTATTTTTCCTACTGTGGCGTTTGTTCTGCCATTCAGTTGTCATGCATTCCATATTATGCAATGAAGCATGAAATTAAAGAAGACACTTTCATGGAAAAGGTGATTACAATTTCAAAGAGATATATTTAGTTTAAAGGACTTTCCAAGGGGCTCGGAATATAAGTTTCGATTTTGACAATTTTTACTTTTTTTATAAACCATGGCGCTAAAAAAAATTGACGAGATAGGATTTTTCATTTCTTTGTCATTTATTGTGAAAAATATTTGGGAACACCATGATGATATAGACAGGCCTTCCTACCACACTTCAAATTGAAATAAACATTTATTTATATCACAAAGTCATATTTGAGAAATAAGACCTGCTTGCCGAAAATCGCCTGTAAAAAGTTTCTGTTTTGAGAATCAAGTTGGCGCATCTAATGCTCAAAACGAGAAGTCTCTAACCCCAATAGAAGTGGCGCAAATTGCAAACGAAGCGGCCGATGCATGAAATTCTCAGAATTGAAAAAATATCTTGAGGCAGTGTCAGCACAGTGGTGACGTTACCATAGATAGGGCCTGCCTGGCTGCGCGGAAATGTGTGCAGGTGACGTAATTTCGATGGTAGCGAGCCACCTTAATTAAGGCAAGGCTGAAAATCAACAGAATTGTGTGCTTTCTGATTACATGTCAGTTTAAACAACTGAAAGTAGATAAACCATGCTATTGATTTGCCGTTCAAATGAATTGTAATATTCTTTGTATTACTTTTATAAATTTTCAGCACATCATAAAAGCACCATCAGACGCTTCATAAAAACACTTCTTATGAAACTTCAGTCCTGACTTTGTGCAGGGCAGTCACTGTCTCAGTGGATTGCACTTTATCAAATTTATAACATAAATCTTAAGGATAGCTACAGCTGCAAATACCAGAAAGTGATCACTACTATGCCTTTACCTTTTATCAATGGCAACATTTCATACTTTTAGAATTGATAAATTTTAGAATAATATCATACATTTGTAAATGCAGGTTTATGAATTCATCCAGATGCAAATTACTGAAGATATGCACCTCCTACCCAGGAGGAGATTCAATTGTTTCTATATATTTCAAAAGATAAACCTGCATATTTATTTTCTTGCTATGCGTTGTGCATGTCATACAGCTGTAAATAACCTCTTACATCATATCATGCACTTTATGTCTCACCTTCAAGGGAAAAATAGCTATTTCAAGGAACTCGTCTTCACCAAGGTTTAGGTGTCACTTGATTAGTTTCACAAAACAGTCAATGGATGTTACATGGCTTGATACAGTCACATCTATAGGAAGACGCTTCTCCTCACACTGACAACCAGACACAGTGAATTCCACCCTGGAGTCATATAATTGTTGAAAGGCAATTGGCATCAATGTGGCCTTTTAAGATCAAACTAGCTTAGTTCTCCCCTGGATGGGCCTCTGAAATCAATTTAGATCTGGTTTATATATACAATTGCCAGTTGGGAATACGTTCATTATTTGACTCCTTAGGTAATATTCACCCCACTTGTCACGATTGTAATTGACTTAGCCACATCCAAAATGTAGCAATTGACTTCTCTTCAAACTTGTCAAGTAGTTTGACATGGTCGATAACTGTTTCGGTGATGTTTTCAGCAGTTCTTTCCTAATTATGTTTGTACTGGTGTGAATTGAGTAGTACATCTACTGCAGTTGTAAAGTGGGTTTTTTTTCACTCCTAACTAGGTGTTAGTTCATTGACCCATGGTCAATACAAAAAGCTTTTGTCACAAACAGCCTAAATTATAACTTTGCTTTGTGTGTTATTTTGTGAGTCGAAAGTGATTGGTTCATGTAACCGACTTTTTATTTTATAGGGAAGCATCTGACTTTGAGAACTCCTCTCTCTATAATCATGTCATTGAGTCTTGAGTCTTATCGAAGTCTTAAGACCAAAAAGATAGACTTTATGATATCATATGCATCCTTTGGTGTAATAGCTTTTTTCAATGTTTCTCATTAGGATGTGATAAGCAATTTTGACTCTAAAGACTGCTTTACTTGTTTCTTTGGAGTTAATGAGATTTAATCTTCCAAACGTTAAGGCACAATAGAACTCACAGGAACTCATCTTCGCCAAGGCTAGTCATCTTTAGATTACTTTCACAAAAAGAGACAATGGTCATTACATCGAGAATAGGATTGCATGTCTGTAATCAGGCAAGGTAACACATTTGTAAATTTAGTCAGGACGAAAAGGAGCATATTCCCAGTTGTGAAAATTCAAGGCTAAAACAATTGCCATCTGCTTGGTAAGCATTAGATATGGTAATATCACCAATGCTTGCTACAAATTATATCAAAATAAAACATATTTGGGGTATCTAAGTTTGTCCCTTATAATAAGGCTGGTGAAGAGTTAGCATTTTGTTATCATTTGGGACGCATGCGAGCATGGCAATTATAAAAATACAAACCAGTCATGCATTATTTTCAATTTCAAACTTGGACATGTCTGTAAATATGATGAGTGGGAGTATGCATGCTCATGATGGATAAGCGGAGACGGACAGATACTGTTCAAAATGTCCGTGCATATGTTGTTGTAAGAGAATGATCTGGGATATTTAATGGAGTCTTGCTGGGTGGATGCTGCCAAAATTGCAAAAAAAATTTACCAAGCAAATGGATATTTCTTCAGTTTATCATACATTTATTTAATTTACTTTATGGGATAATTATCTCCAAGTAGGTAGAATGAAAATAATGAAAATTTCGAATTTTTACAGAAATAAGCTCTTCTTTTTTTTTCAGTTGAAAAGAGCTGTCTAGACCCAGAACAGGTTCGCCTTTGTACATGGATAAATGCAGTCACATAGGGAGGTATTCTCCTCCCACTGACAGCCAGATGTGATGTGTTCACTCTTGGGTCAAGTAATTGTAAAGGCAAGAAAGGAATTTTACATCATTGAAGCCTCTCAGATCAAACTAGCTTGGGTTCTACCCTGGAGAAGCCTTCAAAGTCAGTTTAGGTCTGGTTTATACACAATTGCCAGTTGGGGATATGTTCTGCGTTTGTTGCTACAGATGACAGTCATCCTACTTTTCACTGTTCTAATTGACTTGGCCACATCAGAAATAGAGTAATTGACTTCTCGTCAAACTTGTGACAGAAATTGACCCTTTTTATTACTACTAGCCAAGGTTTTCATCCGTTCCCAACATTCAGTCATCGCTAATTGCGTTGGCACTATTGTAAATTGAGCTGTATTTCCACTGTGGTTGTAAAATACAGTTCTTCCACTCCAAAATAGGTGTTAGTTCATTGTCCCGTGGTCATGGCAGAAACTTTTCTGTAACTACTACTTAACGCCGTTGATGTGAAGTAATTCACTTCTCACTGACGAAATGGTTTCCAAAAGTACAGTGGTTGAAAAGGCAATAAAAATGACACTGGTTTCAATGGAATATAAAATAGCTATTCTGAAGCATTCAAAGTCAATCTAGATGTGATCTAAATTTGAAAGATTCATATTATCATAATCATGGCTGTTACTCAGTGTTACTGCTTACTTTGTAAAATATTTTGAAGCTTTTCAAGTTTACATTTGTTTAAATTCATTGATACCATAATTTTCCCGTTGGAGATAATGTTCTGTGTTTGATGCTACAGACTATATTTATCCTGCATGCTCATAGCTTCATTGACATAGCCACATCATTCGGACACATCAGTTGTGGAGTAATTGATTGCCTCTAAAACTTGCGGATTGGTTTTCACACTTTTAACAGCTATTTAACAGATTTACAACGAGATTTTTCACACATCAGTGTCTACTGTCCACTGTTTAGCCTCGTCTAATTTTGTTGGCTGGGGTGTAAATTGTGCTGTAAATCCAACTTGGTGGTGAAGTGGTTTTCCCCTTCAGAAGTAGGTGTTTAAAATCATTGACCCATTGACTGCTTGGTTGCTTGCTTTCAACTTTGAAATGCCATGTGCTTTGTTGCAATCATTGGAGAATGAGCTGTCACTCTAGCATTGTTCTTCGCGCGGGCACATATGTCTACGAATGAAAAATATATCCCTCAATTGAATAGCAAAGACTTAAAGTAATTTTGAAAGCATTGGCAGTCAATCATTCTAACAAAGGCGTGTCAAAAGGTATACTTATTATTATAATTACCAATGTCAACTATGTTGTATTTCAGGATTTGGAGTGGCATATACTCATAAATGTTTGGCTTGAAAAAACTTTTTTTGGAATTTCAAAAAATCAATGGTATGAGTACTTGGCTATACCCATGAGATGAAAATTGGTGCAAAGAAAACTTGGTTGGATGCATTTCCTGTCAGGCCACTCCAGCTTTTATGAAAATGCATATTTTATGCTATTTCGCAGGCGTTTTAAAGACAATTTCTTGGTCCCGGCAGCTTATTTGGTTTCAGAAAGTTTAATAGAACATGCCAAAGTGCTATGGAGTCACTAATGCACGGGAAACACCATTATCCCCTTGGCGAGATGTCCACGGATGGTGCCAAGTACCAGAAGAAGAAGAAGAAGAACTGGTGTAATATAGGCCCCATTTAAGCATGTAACTCCCAAACGGAGCCTCCATTTGGGACTTCAGGGAGTTACGGGAGTTGACAGGAGTTAGCGGGAGTTTTGGGAGTTAGCGGGAGTTACCAGGAGTTATGGGAGTTAGCAGGAGTTGTGGGATTTAGCGGGAGTTACCGGGAGTTATGGGAGTTGACAGGAGTTGAATGGGAGTTACGGGAGTTAGCAGGAGTTAGTGGGAGTTACGGAAGTTAGCAGGAGTTAGCAGGAGTTATGGGAGTTAGCGGGAGTTACAGGAGTTAGAGGGAGTTAGCGGGAGTTAGCGGGAGTTATGGGAGTTAACGGGAGTTAGCAGGAGTTAGTGGGACATAGCGGGAGTTGCAGGACGTCAAGGAGTTCCGGGAGTTACATGCTTAAATGGGGCCTGTCAAAATGCATTAACTTCTTGTTTTTGAATAAAATTGAAAAAAAATAATTGCCCGAGTTAGGGTTAGGGTTTAGGGTTTAGGGTTAGGGTTAGGGTTAGGGTTGGGGTTAGGGTTTCAGATAATACTTGCTTTTCAAATTTTTATAATTAAGCTTTCGCCACTTATTCAGCATAGAAATTACCTGAATTTGGAATATTTTGCCTTTCTACAGCTAGTTGACCACTGGAGTTTCAGCAGATACCTATTTATTACTGGCCAAAATCAGCATTTAAGGAGGGGGAGGCACAACCATTGGATAATCACTGGTTTTCTGTAAGTGTAAAGGTAGCGCAACACTGGTAGCCAGCAACCGCAGGGCAATGACAAAATTTCACCACCGGTTATTGGGCCATTATTGGTGCAATGTAACTGATGTGTGATACAGGGTCATGGGCCTGAATGCTGGAAATCGTTCAGCGCCACTTTCGAGCCTCTAACCTAGTTTGCCACGACGGGGGGAATTTTTCTCAAAAAGGGCAAAAACGGAGGTTTTTGCCACTTTGTGGAATGAGAAATGATGCGATTTTCATCATTTTTGCAGGAAATGCTACTCTACTAGTGCTGATAAGTAATATATCAAGACATTTAGCCAGGATACCTCCGGTTGATTCTGGCCGGAAGGCATGTTTTCCTATCTTTTAGCATGCAAATGCAACGTAGGCCTATGCAGAGGCCTAGAATAATAAAACCATGCAATTCGACAGGCAAGGCAACCAGAAAGGCATTAAACTGCCACCGGCACCCAAACAATGCAGTGTTCCAGCTTTTCCCGCCAAAAATCTGCGGCTTTTCTGCTGGTGCGATCTTAGCCCATGTCACGGCCATAGTAATGCTAATCTACTCCATTTTAACCAGTTTCAACAGTAGTTGCTGGCCTGCAGCCTGTATTTCAAAGTTCACCTGCATTAAGTCAACCAATCAGAGCACAGCTTTCTATTTTCTCCCGGCCTTAATACTATAAGACCAATGTCGTCTGCTAGATATGAGCTTTCTTCATGCAATAAAGCTTGCAGGCTACAAACGTAGCATAGAAATTACAAGAATTAGGAATATTTTGGCCTGTTGTAGCACCCAGACTACTGCATATCAGTGAAATGCCTGTTCTTGCACTTTTGCCACTGATTATTGGTGCAAAAGTGAAGCAAACATACACAAAAAGGTTGCTTAAGGCTTTTTTCTTTGTTGCGGATCCATTAAAGAGCTTCAGTAGGTTTTGATTGGGTGACTGGAAAAAAAAAAAAAAAAGTTTAACTTGAAAAGGTTTTGAAGCCAGGACCTCTCAATTGCTGGCCCGACGCCTTAACCACTACACCACAGAGGATTGTTGCTGAGATGTCGCTCGGATTCCACATAATTTCAGACTTTGCTGGAATAAATGTCAACCATTTTTCGTACTGTGGCAGCTAAGCAGCGGGGGATGGGGGGGGGGGGGGGGGCGGGAGAGAGAATAGCACTTTACATCCCTTATTTATGAAGTTACCTGGCTTTACGTTCTGAAAATATGTGTTTTTTAGGTTGGAAGTACAACTTTTTTTTTTTCCTGTTTTAGTTCTGTTTAACAAAAAATAATAAAAAAACTTTTTTGGCCAGAGAGGCCCCATTTAAGCATGTAACTCCCAAACGGAGCCTCCATTTGGGACTTCAGGGAGTTACGGGAGTTGACAGGAGTTAGCGGGAGTTTTGGGAGTTAGCGGGAGTTACCAGGAGTTATGGGAGTTAGCAGGAGTTGTGGGATTTAGCGGGAGTTACCGGGAGTTATGGGAGTTGACAGGAGTTGAATGGGAGTTACGGGAGTTAGCAGGAGTTAGTGGGAGTTACGGAAGTTAGCAGGAGTTAGCAGGAGTTAGCAGGAGTTATGGGAGTTAGCGGGAGTTACAGGAGTTAGAGGGAGTTAGCGGGAGTTAGCGGGAGTTATGGGAGTTAACGGGAGTTAGCAGGAGTTAGTGGGACATAGCGGGAGTTGCAGGACGTCAAGGAGTTCCGGGAGTTACATGCTTAAATGGGGCCTTAATATGCATAATGGGTAGAAAATGTAGACAAATCTTTGATATATTTTTGCTAGAAAATTGTCAAACAAGGGCAAAAATACAGAAATTGAGTGACCAAAAAAAGTTTTAATTGATTTCTTTTATTACAGATTCCTTCCCAACACAGTTAAGACAACATTAAGTGCATTGTTTCATAATTTTTGCTATGGGCCTTCTGTATATGGGGGACTGCATAAATTTTGCGGCAATTTTATGCATATGTTGTTGTATTTGTTCTACAACTATATATAAATTATTATATCGGAACATGCATTTTGAGATTTTGTGACAGTCACAAATATCAGTTTATGTTTTCCTTCAATCAACAGGTTCTTATTTTTCTATACTCCTTTGGAGGTTTTGTTCAGTTGCTTAACAAAACAAATTTATTATACTGAAACACCAGTCCTAGAAAAGCAGGATATTGCATAAATTGTGGACACAATTACAAACCGCTATAATCTGCATGTGTGATGTATGTCGTCAAGGCCATGGCTCCCACCTGCCCAGTTCTTGAGTAATCACTGGTTCCTACAATATTTTAACTGAGAGCCCAGATTACAAAGAGTGGTGTACAAAACAAGGTGAAAAGGTCACTTTCCTCCAATTTATTAAGTAAATTGGCTGAAGCGTACCACTATGCAAGAGAAATGACTCATCACGCCTGAGACATTTGTGTATAGTGAAGAAGTAAATTGGTTCATTCATTCTCAGCTGGTGGTCTGAATGGTTGCTCATAAGCCTGCTCCACGGCAGAACTTAGTTTGAATGAGTCTAAAAAGAAAAGATCTTCATGCATGGACGTAGTGCAATTGCACTTTTAAAAGTCCACACTCCACAGCTTAAGAGCGATATGAAAATTCTAAAACATCTAAATTGATTGTGCGAGACTATGGTCTGGTCTCTGTGAAGACCTTTCACTTCTCTCCCAAACTGGAGTTTCATAAGCACTAAGATCCCCTTGTACTCACTGACATCCACCCTCTTATACTGTTTCCTTCCTGCTCTGGAAGTCTGCTCTGTTTTCGGACCTCCCTAATCGGCAAATTTGCACAGCCTCAACTGAGGATTATTTCAATGGACAGTCCTACATTCTCACACACAAATACACACCGATAAGCTTGGAATAAATGTAAAATATTTGTATCGTTAGACTTGTGCACATGCATTCTGATTAGTTATGTACATTATGCAGTTTACACTTTAATAAAAAAATATTTCTAATTCAAAATGGAAATACAGTTTGATTTAACAAAAACCAAATAAAACTGGTTTATTCATAAACCAAACAGATACGGGGCTGTTTGGATATCTGAGATATCAGTAGTGGTAGTATGTTTTCTCATTTATAATTGGTCCATGGCTGGCCTGATTAGCCTATCAAGTGCGGATGCAAGGATGGATGATTGAGGCTTTATGTCCAAGATTTATGCACTTGGTAGGCTGATTAGGACAGGAGGACACAGAAATCAGGCGCTGCATGATTGAAACAGCCGTCCTGTCCAACATAGGCTGTATGTAGTGCGGAAATACAGGATGTAAAATCATTTACTCCACTTGCCAGGGACCCAAACTCCAACCCCAGCCACTACTGATCACATAAAATAAGGTTTTATTTAAAAATGATTTGCAGCTGCCGCTCTTTTCATTGGAGGGGGGGATATCTTTGGGGGGAGGTGCTTTGAGTTTTGTTCAGATCTGCAAAGAGAAAAAACAAATTGTAACAGTGAAAACAGAACAGAGTATAATAAAGAAACACAGGGCACAGAGAGTGAAGCTACACACCCAGCAAGTACTGGAGATAGGTCTAAAATCAGTAGACTTTTCTTCCTTGTTTTACCAAGCAGTCTACAGTCCATTTACCGACAACCAAGAAAATAAAATGTAGTTACCTCCAGTGGCGTAGCCAGAAATCCAGGAGTGGGGGGACCAAAGGGGGGCCAGGGTCTGAACTGGGGGGCCAACCTTTCGTGGAATTTGTGCGACGTTTTGCGGCATCACATGGATAAAAATTGACACAGCATTACAAGCCTTCTTTACGAATGACTTAGCAATGTCAGTCTTATCTTTTGTGACTGATAAACAAAATGACCATACATCTCATACTTACACTAAAATCAGTTTTGACCTTTCAAAAAAGAATGAAACAGATTCTATGGTTCCGATATTAAAAGTATGACAGTGACACCTCATCAATTATCATGAGTCACGATTGACTCACAAAGAGTATCTTTTGCAGTGAAATGGTCCTCTTCTTTTTCTTTTCTTTTTTACATAACTGTCTTTGCAAGTTTTGAGTATATTCCAGCTAAGAATGTCCTCTTTTTTATAATTTTATATATCAGGTTTAAATCGAAAATTTAGGAAAGTCCTTTTGATGGTAATCTACCCAACTCCTCAAATAGGCATAAAAGGTAGTAGCAATTTGTGCATATGAAAGAAATACCACAAATGTTGAGAAATTCCATGCACATATGAAAAATTGAGCAGTTTGTACAAATAACTTTCAAAGGAGCATTATTTCTTTAATTGAGCAATGGCGACGGAAAGATTTCCTCAAAACACCCTGATTTTAGATCTTGCATCGAATCTACAGATTCATAGGCATGCTGGAAGGGCAGTAGTCAACCTCACCCAAAAAAGTTTGGGAAACACTAAGACTCAGGCGAAAAGGCAAAACAATTCGGGCAGATAATTAAATAAACATAATTAGAATCAATAGTTTCGAAGAGATTTCTTTTGGAATATTATTAAATCTAGATCCTGATATTTGGGCAAATGTCGTTCAGCCATGAAAGGTACAGTACAACCCAAAATGAAGTAAGAAACTCTTCTGTCAGAAGTCCTCTGTTTACCTATTTTGCCCTCTTTTCTCCTCTCTACCCCAAATCTCACAACTCCCTTAGGCTCCTTAGAACAACCTTAGCCCACATTAAGAACTGTATTTAGATAGCTACCAATATAACTGCAATTGGCAGAGGTGCAAAATATCAAGTAAATCAAACACAATGATTGAGTTTAAATTGGTGTTGTTTAAATATGACTTTAATGTAATTTTAAAAGGTAGTTTCATAAAGGTAAACATAGGAAGTGATTCAGAGGTAGTCAAAAGGTGTGAAAGGGTAAAGTACTGGCTGATTCTTCCTTCCTGCTGGGGTAATCGTACTTTATTTCGGGTTGTACTGTATGCCTACAGTACACATATTGCTAGATATATTCAAATAAGGAAATCACAAATTATCAAATGCCTCAGAACTTTTCAAAGGGCAATTATCACTCTGGAGAAAATTGGATATAAGTGAGTGCCAGCGACGGCCGCAACTTCAGATGGAACTGTTCCAATTGTTGCTGCTCCAATAATTTTTTCAAAATTTTCAAATCTCAAATGGGGGGCCGGTGGGGGGGCCACTTAGCCATTTGGGGGGGCCCTGGCCCCCCAGGCCCCCCCATAGCTCCGCCACTGGCTACCTCACGGAGAAATGCCACTGCAAAGCTATATTACCAATGGGACATTCCCAGAACAGTTGCCTGTGATTGACTGATGTTTAGTCTTGAATCATTCTCATGTTGGAGTTGCTGGGTGTAATGATACTTCTACGAAATGTTTAGCCTACCTACTCTTCCCCATGTTAAAAGATGTACATTATTGATTTCTTGCAAATGGTGTATCTACAATTTTGTAACACAATCATCTAATCAACATGAATGAGCATCAAGCATGGTCTTTTATAACCACAAAGTTACAAAGTAAATTGAATAAAGTGTAGGTATAGATGACGCCACTCGGCTAACCATTGCTCATTCATGATTCTTTGACAAACATGAGACTCAATCTGCTTTTTGTATCCATGTCTTAACCTATAAAAAAACTTATATATAAGTATTCTTAACAGTTCATCGATTCTACAAGATAAGGATTTTCTTTGGAAAAAAATTGTTTGCGTGTAAAACGTCAGCAAAGATTGTGTACATCATTTTCAATGCAAAACTTGGCCTAACAACCTTAAAAAACATCCGATTTTCAAAATTTAAAAACCTGCATATAAATCAATTAAACTCCTCCGAATTCAGTTCACTTATTAATTTTGCTCTATTTGCAATATTAACTTCGCAAAAACCTCTTTGGTGCATTACGCTGCAATGATGCAAAGTTCCAGTGAACACAGCAAACCAGTGGCAGATTCATGACTTTTTTTGTGAGGGGGGGGGTATTTTTCAGGTCTGACATCACACACTATTAGTACTGTAAAACGTGTAGTCATGTACACTATGCATGTAGCAATTAACAAACAAATATCTAAACAGGAAGTTTTACTAACAGAATTTTTTTTTTTAACACATCCATGGCTATGTAATATTTTCATGAAACAAGGGGAGGGGCTTTGGAGTTTTACTAAGGGTTTTTATTTCGTAGAAATGCTTACTTTAAGACATTGAAACCTTTTATTACATGCCACATACCCTCAGGTTCATGATAAGATCTATACAGTACCTTTTCTTGTTAAGTCAACTGTTATGTAAGCTGGGATAAAAACACATTTTGAGATAATGCACTGTTTGTTTGTTACAGCTTAGTTACGCTTTCAGTATTGATAGGTTGAATGATTCATTGCTGTGTTTTTATTAATCACTTGTTCCTTGTTAAATTTAAATTTCAGTTTGCCAAATGCATGCCAGTATAGATGGCGTTACGTGTGGTACAGAAGGAGGCTTTGTTCTCTGGGGAGCTGATCTGTCGCAGCAAGCACAGTATCGAGGTTGTCTATGAGGTACATGAAGTACCTTTTACATTGAAACTAGGTCTAAGTTATTAAATATCACTAGATAAATGAAAACCCATTGTCTCTAAGCAAATTATTTGAGTACAGTAATCTGGTTGATGATCCACAAATGTCGGCATATTGACACATTGACCAATATTTATCATGGCATGAAAAACGTCTAATACCAGGGTAGACTCAATCCAACAAGAGGCCTTGGTTTTTTTAAAAACCATTTTACCTGAGGAGTAAACCAATTCCAAAGACAAAAGCCAAAAATGACCTGATAAACCAAATTTCAATGCAAAAACCACCATGGTTGTCAAATAAAACCACTTGATACTTTTAAAAACCGCTTTTGTCCTAAAGTTTTTAGAGTGTAGGTTTCTTAAAGTTTAAGCTTGGTGTACAACGTTTGACTTTTTTCACAAAACTTTCCCGAACCACAGACAAGGAAAAAGACATTTATTCAGCTCAGTTCCTAAAGGGCTTTCACTTCCTGGTCAAAAAGGCAGCAGAAGAGGAGCATTTCCTTCTGAATGCCAAAGCACTCTCTACGGGATAATTCAGAAACACTTCATGAATTTTGAGACTCCTGAGAGAATTTGTTAAGGCTTGGTTGCTTTTACAAATACAATGTTCTTTGTTACATTCATGATTTTGGCATTATGTCAAATGCTTGCCAGTGAGATCACAAATCATATACAGAAAAAGTATATGAGTCATTAAAATATAAAAGACGAGATCTCTGGTGACATAATGTTATAGTTAATGCAATTAAGCGGCCTAAGCTGTGACTCCTCTTTCTCAAGAAGTATAACTTTGCATTTTGGTATTTTGATAAGACAACAGTTGCAATAATCTTAAAGGCTACTTTCTAAAATTTCTTACATGTACTTTTACATATTATATGGTGAATTGTATTCTCAATTTAGTGTTTTGCAAAGTAAAAGCATAACAAACAAATCCTCAATGAAGCTTATTGCATATCTATAAATAAGAATCTGGCAATTTAGTGCACACATATTTGCACATAAAGACCTCTATGTGATGTATGTCCTCAAGGTCAAAGCCTCGACTTTCCACCTGCGCAGTTCTTGAGTAACCACTGGTTCCTACAATATTTTAACAAGGGACCTAGATAACTAAAGCAGTATAGTAGAAAAGGAGGAAACTTCACTTTCCTCCAATTAAGTAAATTAGCCAATACAAGCCTCTGTGCATGAGAAATGGCTCACTGTGTCTGAATCATTTGTGTATAGTGCATAAGTAAGTTTATTTATTCCCAGCTGGTGGTCTGAATGGCCGCAACTCAAGTCTTCTCAGTCTTTCTGTACTGCATAATTGCACTTGAATGAGTCCAAAAAGAAAAATCTTCCTGAATGAACTTGGGGTGCAATTCCTCTTTTACATGTACATGACTTCACAGTTACAGTGCCGCCTGTAAGTAAGTGAAACGCATGCTATTGTGCCATTGCATCAATGTTAAACATCCTTAATCAAAATGCTTCTGGAAGGACGAATTCTCATCCGATGAGAGCAAAACATTTTGGGTAATAAAGGCCGATATGTGAGGTATGTGGGATAAAAATAGCAGCCAATTTTCTTTGCTGCAGTTGTAGTTAGGTATGGGTCAAAGTCTTTGATAAGTAAGTGAAACGCAGGCCCAATGTTAAAACATAGGGAAGGGTGGTTCACTTACTTATCAAAGACTTTGACCCATACCTAACTCCGACTACAGCGAAGAAAATGGGTTGCTATTTTTATCCAACTTGCCTCACACATTGGCCTTTATGACCCACTTTGTCTCCCTTTCATCCGATGAGAATTCATGCCTCCACAATCAGTTTGCTGAGGATGTTTAGCATTGATGCAATGGCACAATGTCACGCGTTTCACTTACTTACAGGCGGCACTGTACATACAATTTCAAGAACAACTAAATTCTACAGTGCAAGACAATTGTCTAGACCCCGTCTTTTCTGACCCTTACACAAAATGTCTTTTTACATATTCAAGCTTGAAAGGAATGAGTAAGTTTTACAAGAAGGATTTGTTAAACACCGTAGGATTTGCTGCACTGAGCATCAGTTTAAGCCAAAGCAGAAGTTTCATTTCCATTTGCATCCCTTTGTACCAACAGGCATCCGTTCTCCAGTACTGTTTCTTTTCTACTCTGGAATGCTGCTCTTGTTTCGGAAGTCCCTTAATGGTTCTCTAATCGGCAAATATGCAGCCTCAACTGAGGATTTTATTTCAATGGACACTTTTACATTGTCTCACACCACCACACACTGATAAGTAATCCCGACAGGACAATAAACTTGGAATAGATGTCAAGGATTTTTTCATTAGACTTGTGCACATGCATTCTGATTAGTGATATAAGCCTACTGCAACTTGCTGCTTTTAAAATGTGCATCTATTCAGCCAATAAATGATTTTGATTTTTTTTTTTTTGAAAAAGGAGCTATATATTTTGTTTGCGTTTGCACATCCACTCATGAATGCAAGTAATTACACATCCACGCACAGCCTATGAGTGAATGTGCGTTTTCTAACACTACTCTATGGTGAATACAAGTTGATTAGTAGTGTATATGTCAAATGTTCCACATTCACTCATTTGTGGATTTGTCCAATGTTGCACATTCACTCATTCACGTATGTGTCGAATGTTGCACATTCACTCACTCTTGCATGTGTCAAAGTTGCACATTCACTCACGTGTGTATTTGTTAAATGCTGCATATTCACTCTTTAGGGTATGTGTCGAATGTTGCATATTCACTCACTCTTGAATGCATCAATTGTTACATATTTTCTTGTTCGTGTATGTGTCGAATGTTGCACATTCACTCATTCTCGTATGTGTCAATCAAATTTTGCATATTCACTCATACTTGAATGTGGTAAATCTTACACATCCACTCACTCTTGCATGTGTTAAATATTGCATATTCACTCACTCTTTTATGTGTCATATGTTGCACATCACACTCATATATAGTCAAATGTTATAGATCCACTCATTCTCATATTTTTCAAATGTTGCGTATTCACTCACTCTTGTATCTGTCAAATGTTGCATATTCACTCACTCTTGTATGTCAAATTTTGCACATTCACTCATTCTTGTGCATGTAAAATGTTTCACGTTCACTCACTCATTTATTTGACAAAATGTTGCACATTCACTCACTCGTGTATGTGTCAAATGTTGCACATTCACTCATTTGTGCATGTGTCAAATATTGCACATTCACTCACTCTTATATGTGTAAAAACTAACAAAATATATATATGGAAATACAGTTTACACTTCATTAATTATTTTTAAATCATATTGAAAACACTGATTGCCAGCATGTGAATTAAAGGAATTGGATAAAAGACCATGGAAGACAAAAAGAAGAACGAACAATCCACTTTGAATACCTTTTATGGTTCATCTTACTCAAATTTGTTCACTTGTTTCCACATTGAAAATTCATATAAATTGGTTTGTTGTGTTATTTAACTTTTCCTGTTAAATGCAAAAATATGTTGCTTTTATTGTATTCTTTAGGACAAAATTCAGTTATGTCTTGAGGACTCCTGTCTCCTGGTGATATCAAGTTTACTTCAGGTTTCTTAAAGTTTTAACCTGGTGATCAATGTTTGACTTTTTTCGCAAAACTTTCCCGAACCACAGACAAGGAAAAAGACATTTATTCAGCTCAGTTCCTAAAGGGCTTTCACTTCCTGGTCAAAAAGGCAGCAGAAGAGGAGCATTTCCTTCCTAATGCCAAAGCACTCTCTACGGGATAATTCAGAAACACTTCATGAATTTTGAGACTGCTGACAGGATTTGATAAGGCTTGGTTCTTTGTTTGAACTTTTACAAACACGATGTACTTTGTTGCCATCATGGAAATGAGTGATTTTTTTATAACAAAAAATTTGAAATAATGGCCTTTGTTATGTCACATTCTGCTCTTTCTAGTGACATTTCAAGTCTTCTAATGAAAAACAGATCACTCATTTAAATACACTGTATAAATACCTGTTGTAGCATGATACTAACAACAATTTGTGTAATTAAATTACAGCAGCAGTCCCTCGTCCAGCACAAGCTGTAAAGACATGCATTGTTAGAATTTGTGACGGTCACTCAGTTTCATATTCATTTTAGTTGATAAGAAAAAAGGCACACACTTAAAGTATGATATAATAATAATCTGACTATTCAGTGCATGAATATTTCTATACAAAATGATAAACCTCTAGATGCATGTGCTCAAGGCCAAAGCTTAAACTTTTCACCTGAAAATTACTTGAATAACGACTGGTTCCTGCCGAGAACCTGAATTACTAAGTGTGCGGAATACTAAGAGGTGATAATGTTAATTTTCTCCAATATACGTAGTAAAATTAGCTAAAACACACCACTATGTTAGAGAAATGAGCTCATGGCATTCTGAACTATTCATGTACACTGCAAAGCGCAGAAGGGAATTTGTTCATTTACTTACAGCTAGCAGGCTGAGAACAGTACAGTGAGTAACATCAAACCAGGCCTGCTCTGCTTGAGGTCTGCGAATGCAGACGCATGGGCCTGCATCGGTTGAACACCAGGGTGTTGAATTTGAATTTGTGCTTCTTTCCAGGTATAGAAATCTTGATATAAAACATGTTAAACACTGGCGGCTCCAAGGGAAAGGGGCAGGTGGGGCCGAAGCCTCCCCAAAAATGTCTGAAGCTCCCCCTAAGCCCCCCCCACCAACTTTATATAAAAAACGGCAGTCATGAACATAAAAAATCACCTGTTTCTGAAAAGTAAAGCTTCACCAACATGGCATTTGAATGATGTGATTTGGCCCAACATTCTAACTGAAGAACTATAATAGTGCATGGGTAGAATGCAGGGCTGGTTAAAGTATTAACAAGATTTCTTCTCAGATTTTTATGATAGTTTGGAACTTGATACGCCCACACACCATGCAATTGTGTAATTTGTAGCCTAATTTGTAGGAATAGTCATGTTTTTCCTGCCCGAGCTAACAGGCTTTTAGTGAGTCTGCCTCTGTGATCTAAATCTGAACCTCTTAAATTGGTTTGAGCTTATTTACCATGCAGATGGACCATCAAATGCCTCATTTTCTATGAAGTGGCATGTGAATATTTGTTTCTGAATCATACTAATTTGACAATTGGAAACTTCCGTTGTAACATTTTCATCCCTCAAGAAGCAATTTCAGAGCCAAATGAGGATCTTTTGCTATTCATTTGACTCTTTTGGACTAGGCTGAATTAACAAGAAAAGTACCCTTAAAAAAGGGTACTGTATCGATCTTACCATGAACCTAAAGGTATGTGGCATGCAATAAGAAGTTTTAATATCTTAAAATAGGCATTTCTATGAAATAAATGCCCTTAGAAAAATTCCAAAGCCTCTCCCCTTGTTTCATGAAAATATTACATAGCCAAGGATGTGCAAAAATAAACTTTGTTATGTTAAACCACCTGTTTGGCTATTAGTTTGTTAATTGCTACATGCACAGTGTTCATTTTATTCAGTACTATTTAAGAGTGTTTGATATCAGGCCTGAAAGATACCCCCCCCCAAAAAAAAAAAAAAAATCATGAATCTGCCACTGGTTTGCTGTGGTCACTGGAACTTTGCATCATTGCAGCGTAATGCGCCGAAAAGCTTTTTGCGAAGTTAATATTGCAAATAGAGCAAAATGAATAAGTGAATTGAATTCAGAGGAGTTTACTTGATATGTGCAGGTTTTTAAATATTGAAAATCGGACGTTTATTAAGGATTTTAAGCCAAGTTTTGCATTGAGCCCCTTCTTGAAATTGTACACAATTTTTGATGACGTTTCACACGGAAAAAATATCGCCAGAATGATTTCCTAACCTTGATGAATCGATTTACTGTTAAGTATACTTATATATAAGTTTTTTTACAGGTTAAGACATCGATACAAAAAATTTTTGACAGCATGGTACACAGGCCAAATTCACAAAATCATTACATGCATATTAGGCTTTTTTTGAATGCAAGCTAAGAGTGTGAAGATTCAGCCTTATCATGCATGGTTACTTCTCCACACTATGACATCTCCAACCATTTCCATCTTAGTAGGTAGAGAGAAATCTTGCAGAATGACACATTTCCAGAATATGTCCTCCTTTTCAATGGCAATGACAAAAACATATGATTGATAGGCTAAAGATGGCTATAGATCTGAGCCTACTAGACACATCTAATAATACAGGTTTGCGTGATCCCAGGAAATGAGCACAGGACAGAATTTTCTGAAGGTGCTGTAAGGAATTCTGTGAAGTTCTTGTCTGAAGTAAGGTAATATCTACGCCTGTTTCAAACTTTTCTGCATGCGATGGCATATTTCTTATCAAAGGGTATTCCCATCGAAGGATATTCCTATCTGTGCTGGAAGATTCATAAAAGGAGAGTCAAACATGCTTGAATTCTTCAGATTTGCTTTTTCAGGCAATTTTTCCTGGATGCCTATGTCTTTATATTTTTTTACTGTCAACTAAAGGCATCTTGCTTTGTTATGCGTGGGCAGTATAACCTATTCTCAACATGATGTCAATTGCTGTCAAATACCAACCGGGTAGCAAGTGTATCAAGCACTTGTTTTTAATAGAATTATCATTTCAAGAGGACGCTCTTGAAAGCAACAAGTTCCTATTTACAATATTGTAACTGAAAGGCATTTACAGTAATCCATTGAAAATTTCGTCTTGGATGTCCCTTGATGGTTTCTCTAATGGGCAAATTTGCACACCCCCAGCTGAAGATTCCATTTCAAGAACAATGCCCCAACCCACCACAAATTGAAATTCCTCTCTTTGGGGTAATAAAGCTTGGGGGAAATTTCATTGTGAAATGAAAGTCTCAGACTTTAGCTGTTAACTTCGTTAAAATAACAGGTTCGTATTTTTACATTCTCCTTGGGAGTTTTATTATTAATTCAGTTGATAAAGAACCAAAAGACAAAGCATGCATACACTTAAAGCAGGGATTCCGAACATTTTGGTGCAAATTTGAAGTCTCTAGGCAAAACGGTTCTCAAGAATTTTTTTTGATTTTACTTTTAAAGAAAATTTGAGAAAATAAGCAAAAGTGCCAACTGTCTGAGACTGTGAGTGAAAATACATATAAATTGGCTTTTCAGACATCACAGTTCTATTAAACACATTTCAATACTGGTTTAAAAGTATATTTCTTGTCTTTCTGTACCTTGCATAAGTATCTTTGGTGATTATGTAATTTGATTTGGTCAATCTCACGGCTGAACTTATGTAGAGACCATTGAGACCATGTCCCCATGCAGGGCCCATTCAGGTACAAAGGTGCCCATGTGGGATCCAAGTTCACATTTATGGCCCCAGTCAGACGAAGTTCACATTTTTGCTCGGGTCACTGGGTCTGAATCCAGAGATAGGGCCTGCATGAGATCTTGTTTTCCACAAGCGAAGTCCCCATGTATGGCCCTGAGCCCCAGTCAGACGAAGTCTAAGTTTGAACAAATCCCTCACTTGAGAAACAAAAATAATGTTATATTCACCTTCTAGAGTGTTCTTGCAGTGCTCACCTGCAAAGTCAGGTGTCCCAACACCCATGCAACAATAGGCCAGGCATCACACATGCATTACACATTTTAACAGATGCTGCAATAAGTAACTTCCCTCTTTTCTTAATAAACTGGCCACATATTTAACAGATTTCATCTGCAGAATGCTTTCATCCTCTTACTGCCATCTCTTCCACTGGTATGAAGAGTCATTTGTATAAGGAGCTAATCAGAATCCTTGATAGGGAGTAAATTAACTCCAGTCACATTTAAATCTTGCAAAAGGGCTACTTATAAGAATGCATCACTAGAATCACAAGTTATAAGTTTAGCAGGCAATTCTGGTGTTGCTCTATCAGTTGTGATCAGTGGCGTAACTAGGCAGTCTCGAATGGGGGGGCACCTGGGGGGCACGCGATTCTCTGGGGGGCACCCTCTATACTAACTGTGTATTTTAGCCAGAGTTGCAAAGTTCATATGGGGGGCACCTGGGGGGGGCACAGGTCCAATATGGGGGGGGCACGTGCCCCCCCTTGCCCCCCCATAGGGACGCCACTGGTTTTGATATGAGCAACTATAGTAAATATCAACATCAGCTCATCAGCTCATCTGCCGGAACCAGACAAAGTTGAAATTTCTTACATAGTAACGGTCACACAGTAGAAGTTGAATAAAATGCAGAATCATTTAACAAAGTCAGCAAAACAGTCACAAAAGCACCTTTCTTGTGGCTTCTATGTAATCCAAACAAGTTGGGGGTAAGCTCATAACAGACTGTTCAGTCACTGTTGTATCCATACCTCTGACCTGGCTCCATTTATAAGTAAATAATCTAAAATGCTCGGAAGATGAATTTTTGAAATGAATTTTGTAATTGAATGAAGACAAAACAAGCTTAATTCAGTCCAAAGCCATAAAGAGATGTACCAGTAAACTTCCCGAGCTCAAACAAGTGTGTGAAAAGCCAAAGCAAAATATTTACATTTTCAGCCCCCGGAATTGGCAGTTTTGTTAATTTTCATGAAAACTTCCTTTGAATAGCCTTCAAAAATGCCATATCTTGGGAACCATTGGTTCTAGAGATTTGATAATAACACCAAAATATTCGGAATACCCACTATCCTATTCAAAGTTAATACATTTATATGACCTTAAGCCTATAGTTTTTTAGCTATATATATTTAAGAAGTCATCACCACAATCCCAAAAGCAAAGTTTAGAAAATTAATTTAATCCTGCTCTATCTCTCATGACATAAGCAACTGGGAAATAACAATCTCAACCCAGGAACAAGACAAAGTTGAAATTTTGTTACATAGTGTAACATTTATTAGCTGGAAAGTAGATTCACTCTGATCATGCTAAATCATTCATAGAATATCATCCACCATATGACATGTCAGACTTTTTACCATCTGCTAAGGTGAGAAGCAATGTAGCAGAATGATCTATTTCCAGACATCTTCTCCTTTTCAATGGCAATGACATGCAGAGATGATTGATGGCTGAAGATCTGAGATGGACTAGATACACCTATGTAATGACAATGGCATTTATCCCAAGGAAACAAGCTGTGCAGAGCTGGTTATTTTGAGAATACTATTGAAAATTCTTCTATATGCTTGTCTGATGGGATAAAAAATTTAAATGCATGTTTCTTTTTTTGCGTGCAATGACATATTTCTTTTCAAAGAGCATTCTAATGTTAGGATGTTTTCCCTACATGCTAAGAAGTTCATAAAAAGAGATTCAAACATGCTTGAATTTTGCTGATTTTCCCTTTTAAATGTGATACTCAGGCAACTTGTAATGTAGCCTCACTATTATGACGTCAACTGCTCTCAGATACCCAATGGGTGGCAACAGTGTCAAGTACTTATTTCTAATAACATTAATTGCAATGTTCTCCACAAGATGTCACTTCAAAAACAATTCCTGTTGACAATGCTGCAATCGAAAGGCTTTCTTTTTAATCCATTCCCAAAATTATCGAATTCAAGCTTTAAAGGAATTTAAAAGTTTCAAAGAAGGATTTGCTGAATTGAGAGTTTACTTTAAGCCAAAACAGAAGTTCCACTTGCACTTGCATCCTTTAGTACTCATCTCTACTTGTCCCTTAACTCCCTTTGCTTTCCGATCTGGAAGTTAGATCTTGTTTCTGTAATCGACAAATGTGCACAACCCCAGCAGCAGAGGAGGCTATTCCAAAGGACAATGCTCATCCTACCACATGCGAAAGTTTATCTACTTGGGACAATAAAGCTTGGAATAGATGTCAAAGATGTCATTCAACATGAAGTAAGAATGCTCAAAGACAGCCTTGCACTTGCACTTGCTTTTTCTTAAAAAAAAACCAAATGTGGGATTTTAGAATACTAAATAACAGTTTTCGACACTATTCATATTGGTGACATATATTTCAAAATGCTAATGCTTAATCATTGTTAGGAATAACCACTCCATTATACAATACACTTGTTAAAAGGCAAAAACTATTATGATCTGTTGACCTGTGACATTGTTATTAATGTAACAGTATGTTTAGGTTTGAACTCTTAAACGGTTACACAATTAGGCCTATACCTTTGTTGTATAGTCGATGGTTTGATCATTGTTGATGATATCATTGTATTGTTTACCATTGTGACGTTATGTCCATGGTGATGTCACAACATTGTGACATCATCAGTTGAGCTGCTATATGTGCTCTGATAGGCTGTGGCCACTGTTGAGTATTGATCATGAGAGTGTAGTCCAGCTTTCTTTGGAGTTACAATATTGGGTATAAATACCACCATACCCATTTGGTCTTATTATAATACAGTGAGTATTCCAAACTTATTACAGATGTTTATGGATGTGTTTTTGGAAAAAAGTAACTATTAAATTGAAGTTAATTTGTGAAATAAACTTTGCTGTACATGTGTGTTAGTTTGGTGAACCCGTAAAGTTATCTTCTTTCACCAGAACTTCCCCAAAACACACAAATAAAGAAAAAATATTTTATTCAGCTCAGTTCACAAAGGGCTTTTACTTCATGATGAAAAGGCAGCAAAAGAGGAGCATTACCTTCTGAAAGCCAAAGCACTCACTGCAGGATAATTCAGAAACACATGAATTTCAAGACTACCGAGAAGAGGAGATTAGGCTGGGTAGCTCGGTTTCAACTTTGACAAATACGATGTACTTCGTTGTGGTCATGTAAGAATGAGTTATTACTGAAATACATGAAAAATTCTGCACTCAAATATAAACGTCTGTGTTATACAGAGAGAGAGAGAGAGAGAGAGAAATTCTTTATTTACGTGAAATGGGCTCACATTCTAGCCCTCTTGGGCTTACAATTCACTTCAAAAACAATAATACATCAAAATAACAGAATTTTCGTTGAATAATACAAATTTGAATTAAATTTGAAATGATTTGTTGATATACATATATACATTAGTCCAATATGTAATAGCAATCCCAAAAAATATAAACTTTGTTCGAGTTATACTAGTAGATATATAATTCAAACTCTTGAAATGTTAAACATGTCCTTAAGGCAGGAGCTTTCAGTTTCACCTGCATAGTTCTTGATTAATTAGTGGTTCCTACCATCTTACTACTATTAGCGGCATGCAAAAAGAGGTTAAAATGTCACCTTTCTCCAATTTATTTTGTGAATAAGCAGCAGCACTTTACTATGCAAGAGAAATGAGCGCTTTGTGTCTGAGCTATTCAAACTATTCATGTACACTGCATACCCCAGAAGGGAATTCCTTAATTTACTCTATGCTGTTTGGCTGCAGTGAGCAACCTCAAACCAGGCCAGCTCTGTTTCAGTTCTGTGCATAGGCCTACATGTGTTTAAATCCCAAGGTGTTGAATTTAACTTTGTGCTTATGTTTCTTCCAAATTATGAGCTTAAAGAAATCGTAATTTTAAGCATATTAGGACTACTAAGGAAGTTCAGGATGTGGTCTCTTTAATTAAAGACCTCTCACCCAGCTTCTCAAGGAGGACACTCCCTACTTGTGATATATTTACTAAAACAGAACACATGCTATAATCTCTCGATCCATGTCTTTTAAAAAGGAGGCAGTCTGGGCTCTTGAAAAAAATTATTCATTTTATTGGCCTTAATATTTCTATCCAACAGTGTGAAGATTCAGCCTTATCGTGCATGGATAATTCTCCACAAAATGACATCTCCGACCACTTCTATCTGGTGAGTCAGAATGAAATCTTGCAGAATGACACATTTCCAGAGATCTCCTCCTTTTCAAAGGCCATGACAAAACGTGATTGATGGGCCAATGATGGCCAAAGATCTGAGCTCACTAGACACATCTAAGTGATATTACTGGCGTGCATGATTACAGGAAATGAGCTACACAAGACAGGTTTTTCAGAAGGCTGCAAGAAATTCTTCAGAAGGCTGCAAGAAATTCTTCAAAGTTCTTGTCTGAAGTAAGATTATATATGCACGTACAACTTTTCTGCGTGTGATGGCATATTTCTTTTCAAAGGCTATTCCAATAAAAGGAAATTCCTTGTCTGTGCTGGAAGATTCATAAAGTATATTCAAATATGCTTGAATTCCTCAGATTTGCTCGCTTAGATAACGTTTATTAAATGCACTGGGAGTTTTGCTATATGGCTATGGATTCACATTTCTTTAATGTCACACCCTGGTATCATGCTATGTGATTACAATTGGTGTAAAACATTCTTGATATGACGTTAAATGCACAAATACTCACTTGATGGCAAGTCAATAAATTTCTTGTTCTTAATAAAGTTGTCATTGCTAGATGACACAGGTTCCTATTTACAATACTGCAATTAAAAAGGCTTTTTGCAGTGATCCAATTAAACATTTAGCCCTCGTCTCTTCTGATCCTTACACACAATTTAGGTATTCAAGCATGAAAGGAATTAGGAAGTTCTACGAAGGATTTGTTAAACACTACAGGATTTGCTGCACAGAGCATCAGTTTAAACCAAAGCAGAAGTTCCATTTGCACTTGGATCCTTTTGTAAGTTCATCCATCTCTCTCTTGTCCTGTTCCCTGCCTGCCCTGGAAATATTATCTTGTTCAATGCATGATCTACAAGGCAACTTGCTTCAGAAATTTAACAAAATCACTCAAGGGTTAATCAGTTTATCCTTTCTCCTTTTCCCCCATTCTTCGACACATTTTAATACTCATGCTTGAAGGGAAGCTCAAAGTTTTACAGAAGGATTTACTGAATGATGCAGGATTTGCTGCACTGAGCCTCATTGA
Source organism: Platynereis dumerilii (assembly GCA_026936325.1). Classification (NCBI taxonomy): domain Eukaryota; kingdom Metazoa; phylum Annelida; class Polychaeta; order Phyllodocida; family Nereididae; genus Platynereis; species Platynereis dumerilii. Next base: position 1,350,233 of record JAPTHN010000054.1, read on the forward strand.
AAGCCACAACAGACGTTCCATTTGCACTTGGATCCTTTTGTACTCACATCCGTCTCTCTCCTGTCCCGTTTCCTTCCTGCCCTGGAAGTCTGCTCTTCTTTCGGATGTCCCTTGATGGTTTCTCTAATGGGCAAATTTGCACAACCAAGCTGAGGATTGCATTTCAAAGGACAATGTCTCATCGTATCACACACTGAAATTCATCTCCTTGGGACAAGAAAGCTTGGAATAAATGTTAACGATATCATTAGACTTGTTGATAGAGAAAAATGCATTTTAGAATACCAGCAGCTTCTTGTTTAATCAGATAAGTGACATGTAATTTATTCTTTATTACTTATTTGAAAATTGCACTTCCGGACAAGCCATATCCCTTCGTGTTAATTCAATGGACATGGTTACAAAGAATTGGACGAAAGACCTTGGTAGAAAAATAAAACAAGAAGAAACAATCCAGTTTGAATACCTTCATGCGTGAGCTCATTCACATTTGTTCACATGTTTCCATGATGAAAGTTCTCACAAGGAGGTGTTTTTATGTTTTATTTTTTGCAGGACAAACAATGTTCCCCCTTCAAATAAAGCCTTTGAAAGCCTAAAGGATAATCGCCAAATGCATAAAGAAAGTGAAAATGCAGGGTTTCTTTGAAAGTTTTTGCTTCCATTCTTTGTTTTGCCAGTGCATCTCACTGTATCCTGCTCCCTGCAAATCTGCCAAGTTCAATTTTGTATCTCCAAAACATTAAACACCGCTTGGACATCCTTTATTCATAATCATATGCGTGGCATGGAGCCAATATACTTTCTATTGTGTCCAATTATGTTAGTTTAGGGAGCAGTTATGTTATATTATAAAAAACAGTCAGGTTTGCGTAGATCATTTTATTATGCTATATCTTTGAAACATGGATGTATTCAGATCCATGAAAACAATGTTTTTCTCCTGCAATGAAATAGCAAGTTAAAAGTCGTTAAAATATTTTTTTAAAGTTTCACACTTCACATATCATCAGAGATAAAACATATAACATCAAGGCCATTCTTAAAAGAATTATGAGAGACTTGACAGTATCGAATTGAAGTTAATTTGAGAATAATTTGGTCGTATGTAGCTTGGTAAACTATTGAAGTACGCAGCCTTCTTTCACCAAAACGTTCCAAAACCACACAGACAAGGAAAAATCTTTTTATTCGGCTCAGTTCTCAAAGGACGTTCACTTCCTCTTGAAAAAGGCAGCAAAGGAGGAAAACTTCCTCTGAATACAAAAGCGCTCTCTGTGGGATAATTCAGAAACACTTCATGAATTTTCATTGAGAAGATCAGATAAGGCTTGGTCTCGACTTTTACAAAAACAGTGTTCTTTGTTGCAGTCATAGAAGAACGGGTTATTACTGAAATATTCAACAACGTTCTTTGAGAGGCGATATTCTATGCTTTATATTGAGGTCCGTACCAAGACCTTTTTCTTCTAAAATGTTCTACTTTTACATACGTACTTATGGTAATTTTCTTTTTTCTCTATTTAGTTTCAGGAAAAAGTGAATGACATACCACGCAAGCGCTCAATGACACACATTGCATATATAATATATATAAATAAAAAGTGGACAATTTAGTGTATGAATAATTCTACACACAAAGACCCACCTCTGCATGATGCATGTCCTCAAGACCAAAGCTTCACACTACACCTGCGCCGCTCTTGAGTAATCACTGGTTTGTACTATCTTAAAACTGGGGACCTGGATTACTAAAAGCAGTATACAGGAGGGGGTGAAAAGGTCACTTTCCTCCAATTCATTAAGTAAATTAGCCAATGTACAACACAATGCAAGGGAAATTAGCTCACTGTGCCTAGATGCCTAGACAATTTAAGTTCAGTGCAAAAGTGAATTGGTTCATTAACTCTCTCGTCTGCCACAACTCGGTACTGCTATCCTGGAGGTCTGTGCCTGAATGTTTTCAAATTGTAAGGCAGTGAATTCCAATTTAATTTCCTGTGAACATCCCTCAGGCAACAGTATTTCTATAAGTGAAAAATCAAAAGATAATAGCTGCACAATTCTTACAGACAAGCAAGCCATGCATCACGGCCAAAATGGTTCGTTCACAGCAACTCTCAGAATAAAGTATTTCAGTCTGCCTTACTTATCTGCAAAGCGACTGTAATCACCATTTTTAGTGCATCTCATTATGTAGCAAAGAGCAATTTCTCACTTGTTTGTTTCTGCTTGTGACTACCTTGAAGTTAATGAGATGAAATGTCTTTACCATCAAGGAAACAAAGAAATATGAGGAACTTATCTTGGCCAAGGTTTGTGATGTGTAGAAATAGTTACAAAAACTAATTCCAGAACATCACAAGGAAGAGGACTGAAGAGAAACATCAGGAGCCAGACAAAAAATAATACCTCATGAGAGAAGAGGCAATTCCGGTTTCATCATTTTTGCTTGGGAGAAGAACCAGGAGTTATAGATCACATAGTATGACATCGCGACGCAAAATACATGTGTGAAGAAAGATATGATAACCTGTGATAGGATAGCTTAAAAAGAAGTTATAATTGCTTTAAACTCAATGATGCACAAACAAGCTAGGGCACATAATGTTTGTTCACTCTTTTTTTAATCTCAAATGAATTTATGTTGAGAATCATGTCTTAGGAAATCATACTGGGAAAATAACTTAGCCATGATTTAAACTGACATCATGTTATATAATGACTGAATTATTTTCCCAGTAACCCAGTTAAAAGTAAAGTTATAGCAGTTAACCACTCTAGGATAACCTTTATTAAGTGCTGATACAATCTGGCACATTTCTGATGTCTTACACACTACCCTGAGTTTGCTCAGATTGTGGGAATTAATTTATGACTCGGCAATAAACTATAAGCTAATCCCCGCAATAATCTCTTCGGCAATTGCTCCTTTGAGGTTGACTGAGTGGGAGCATGAGCTGAACCACTTCAGGAAGATCAAGGCAATTTAGGAAAGCCATCTTATTGAGTGGATGAATCCTAAGTCTGTCTTGGCCAACATTGAGGGAAATTGCTGCATCCTTTAGAGCCATTTATGACATCTGTACATTATGCATCCGGGGCCTGCTTCTTAAAGCAGAGATGGGCCCTACACTTCATCAGTCTTATTTCACTTGGAAAGGACAAATATCAAAATTTTTATCATGATGTTTGCTTCATTAAAATATTTTTGGTCTAAAAAAATTTTAAAAAGTCTTTCGTTGATGCCGACTTTTTCTACCAATTTGATATTTTGCCAGAAAAATTTATAAGACTTTCTCAACACCTCTGCTTCACAGTGAGAATTCCATACTTTTTAAAAATACATGTATATATACATGAACCAATTTTTTGAGTCAAAGCCATCATTTACTTTATGTTAACTTGGGAATACATTAATGCATGTTAGTTTGGTTAACCATTGAGGTAGTCTTTACGAGAACATAAAAGACAAAACACACAAGCGCCCTACAAAGCACATTGTATATTTATAAATAAGCATCCGCCAATTTAATACATAAATAATTCTCTTCACACAAAGACTCAACACTGCGTGATGCATGTCCTCAATGCCAAAGATTCAAACTCCACCTGCGCAGTTCTTGAGTAATCACTGGTTCCTGCTATCTTTTAACTGGGGACCAGATTACTAAAAGCAGTGCGCAAGATGGGGTGCAAAAGGTCAATTTCCTCCAATTTATTAAGTAAATTAGCCAAAGCGCATCACTATGCAAGAGAAATGAGCTCATTTTGCCCCAACAAGTTATGTTCAATGCAATAGTGAAGTGGTTCATTTACACTCAGATGGTTGGCTAGACTGTCACAACCTGACCCTGCTCTGCTGGATATCTGTGCCTGCCATGTATTCAGATGTAAGGTAGTGAAACTGAAAACATTTTCTGTGAATGATAACAAGCATGACCTAAATAATTGCTTGGGTGGAGTTGGTACAACTGTTAGTTTCCAAACGCAGATTTGAAAGAAAACTTTGAGCACCTAAATACATATGTGACCTGCTCCACCAAAATGAGTTCAAAGTCGGCCTCCTATCATACAGAGTTATGAAAATGACATTATTCTACTGGAATTTGGCTTTAAAATAATATTTCATTGGTTTTGATATCTCCATTCAATCCAGTGATATGGCGCCTCAAACTTTGAAGATACGAAACATCAAACTATGAGAAAATGGCATTTGAATTTCCTGTCTTTACAATAAAAGAACTAAGAAAAAACTAGAAGAACACTCAATTTAGATAATTTAAAATCAATTTTTGCTGAAATAGTCTTAAATATTCAAAGAAAATGACTTTTTATAAAATGTGATACCAACAGGCGGCAACAGCTAAAAACATCAAAATGTTACCTTTTGACACATTTTGCTCATTCCTGGGAAATACAGTTTGCCTACTTTGAACTCATTTTGGTGGAGCAGGTCACAATATTATATTGTACTGCTAGGCAGTGATATGGTTTTCTGCAAAGACACCCCCGAAAAAAAAGAGAGTCTAAGGCAGCTGTATTTCTATCAAGCTGAATGAAGATTCATCTTTTCATACATGATTACTTCTCCAAAATAAATCATTATGAAGATCCTAATCACTTACCATCTGTTAAGATGATAAGCAATCTTGCCGAAAGACACATTTCCAGAGATCTCCCTTTTTGCAATGGCAGTGACCCCAAAATATGAGTAACGGCGGCAGATCAAACACTGACTAGACACATCTAAGTGATAATAATGGCGTGAATGATCCAAGGAAATCAGCCACAGACAGATTTTTGCAGAAGGTTGCAAGAAAAGTCTGGCCCTAAAGTAAGGTTATATACACGTTTACTTCTTTTCTGCATTCAACATATTTATTTTCAAAGGTTATTCCAATATTATCATTTTCTTCCTCAGTCCTATGAAGTTACTGAATTGGCAGTCAAACATGCTTGAATTCTTCAGAGATATTCATTGTGCATAACAAAGATGAAAATGTCTCAGAGCAAAAAATAATTCTCCAGCTTTAACTGTTACGACACTATGATTTTAAATATGATTGTTTTTTGGCAGCTGAGTGCAGGTAATATCACCCGGGATCGCTGAGAGCCTAACTGGATTAAAGAACAAGGCATTCTAATTGTTATGCCAGGATGGCACTCAATTGGAAAAATAAAACAAATTAGTACCGATACCTAAATGAAATGACAAACCAAATATTGTCTTGACTAAGTTTTCCAGAGTGAAAAATCAAAAGGCAATGGCTGCACAATTCTTACAGACAAGCAAGCCATGAATCACTGCCAAAATGATTCGTTCTCTGGATCACTCAGAAAAAGGTATTTTAGTCTGCCTTACATTGTTTACAAAGCGACTGCAATCACCATTTTCAGTGCTTCTCATATTGCAGCAGACAGCAATTGCTGGCTTGTTTGTTTCAGCTTGTGTCTCTACCATCAAGGAAACAAAGAAACCTGGGGAACTAATCTTGGTCAAGGTTTGGTTATGTGTAGAAAATGAGTTACACAAACTAATTCCAGAATTCACAAGGAAGAGAACTAAAAAGAAACATCAGGAGCCAGACAAAAATAATACCTCATGTGAGAAGAGGCAATTCCGGTTTCATCATTTTTTGTTTTAGGGAAGAACTAGGAGTTAGAGATCAAGTAGTATGACATCGTGAAGCAAAATACATGTTTGGACCAAAGATATGATAACGTTTGATGGAATAGCTCACAAAGAAGTTATAATTGCTTTTAACTCAATGATGCACAAGCAAGCCAGGGCATAAAATGTTTATATACTGTTTTTTTATCTCAAATGAATATATGTTGTGAATCATGTCTTAGGAAATCATACTGGGAAAATAACTTAGCCATGATTTAAACTGACCTCATGTTGTATAATGACTAAATTATTTTCCCAGTAACCCGGTTAAAAGTAAAGTTATGGGAGTTAACCACTTTAGGATAACCTTTGTTAAGCGTTGATCCCGCACAATTCTGATGTCTTACACACTGCCCCGAGTTTGCTCAGGTTGCGGGAATTAATTTATGACCCTGCAATAAACTGAAAGATAATCCCTGCAATAATCATTTCGGCAGTTGCACCTTTGAGGTTGCCTGGGTGGAAGCATGAGCTGAACCACTTCAGGAAGATCAAGGCAATTTAGGAAAGCCATCTTATTGAGTGGATGAATCCTAAGTCTGTCTTGGCAAACATTGAGAGAAATTGCTGCACCCTTTACAGCCATTTATGACATTTGCACATTCTGCCTCCAAGGCCTGCTTCTTAAAGCGGAGATTGGCCCTGTACTTCATCTGGCTTAATTCACTCGGAAACGGACAAATCTCAAGATCTGGCTTCATTCGTGAAAACCACAAGATTATTTTGGAGTTTGGGTAGTGTGGATATACATGACATAGTAGCTCTTACAATGTAATCATTTCATAAATCTGTGTGACAAATATTATCATATCCTGGATATGAAAGAGCATCATCAGGATTACCAAAACAGGGCTATCTTCTTGGTATTGGTGAGTGCAGACACTGTTTAGTGCATATATTCGCACTGTGGCAATCTGTGGGACTTCCACCAGTATGTTACAAACACCAGACCGAGAAAGTTTAGGTCATCATCACATGCGATGGATGGATCTCATTACTTCCAATAACAAAAGCCATCAACATAGAGCCAGATTGTCACCTACTAAGACCTAATCAATGATGCAATAGAATGCCTAATTGAACAGACAGATCATCAGCCTGGATGGACCTAGGAGACGGTAATAATGATCATAGTCACACATTTCTAATAATAGGCTCCACAGCTAATTTTGTTGTTTTATTAAAACTGATATCGTCGGTGAAACTGCAAATACTTGTATCCACTGAGCATTTATATTTTCAGCTGCACCATCGATATTATTCATGACATTATCTATCATAATTATTGAGATCCATTTGAATTACATTGAAAAACTGGCATTTTTTTCAGTGATTAAATGTGACATTCAATTTTTGTTCACTTAAATTGTTTCAGTTTTACATGTTTTACATTATTATTCTAATGCTATGTCCCAACTCTCTTTGGAATCTCTACATCTTCAGGCTTCATGAATCCATAATACCAAGTAATTTTATTTACCTGTGCTGACATTATTGAGCTATTTGCATTCGAAGGTTGTCTTTGAAAAATTAAGTCAAATTTGAAGCTTAGTGATCTGAGATGCTCTAGCCTACCTTTGACATGGGTCATTAGAATCTTTTTGCCCTTGAAACCTAGTATTATAATCTGATAACCTGTTTAGGAGCTTTTCATGGTTGTGAAAAATCTAGTTCACTGAACAACTCCAATGGATAGCACTGTAAGCATATCTAGTGTCAAGAAATATCAAAACTTCTGATGACAGTATTGCAGTGAAAGGGATTTGCACTTTGGAGAGCCTTGGTACAGATCTGCCCTTTCTAGCTGATCTTTACGCACAATTTGAACGTTCCTCCCAGGGAATTTTGAAATCTTACTGGAAAATTTTCTAAATTCTGGAGCATTCGCTGCCCTGAATCACAATTTAGGTGAAAACAAAGCTTTCGTTTGTGCTTTGATCTGTTTGTATTCACATCCATCCATTCTCCTGTCCCATTTCCTTCCCGTCCTGGAAGTCTGTTCAACTTTCGGAAGCCCCTTGATGGTTTCTCTAATGGACAAATTTGCACAACTTCTGTCACCATGCAGCTGAAACTTCCTTGGCTGATGTTTCCATTGCTGAGGTTTCCATTACAAAGCACAGTGTGGTGTAATAGCACACACTGAAATGTATCTCCAAGGGCAATACTGCATGGAATATATATCAAATATATCATTGGACATTGCATACAAAGAGAAATGTCAGATTTCAGAACAAATGCCAACCATTTTCTGTGCAGTCAGATAAGTGATGTACAATGTATAATTTATTCATTCAGTGGACATCAATGCCCTCGCAACAGGCCCTAGCCATTGTATTGAAGTAAAATATAAATATGTTTTTAATTTACTTGTAACCTCATTGATATTCAGTTGGTGACTTGTATTGATGGCATTGAACATTTATGATATAACCTTACAAAATGTTATGAGTCATATAGTCCAGGAGCTTATGGGGAAATAAGGGGTGGATTGTGCAGGTTTGTCTACAAGCATGAAATTTGGCACAAATATTGCTGTGGGTATATAGATTCAAATTTTTGAGGGCGCCGGAGCGGGCGCTCGTCTTGGCTGCCATAGCAACAAATTCAAAATGGCCGCCGCTCGATATCTAAGTTTGAGTATAACTCAGTAACAAAAGGTCATAGGATTGCAAATAATAGCTCTAAATATATGTTTTTGATGCCAGGGATCCTGATTCTGCCATTATTCTTAATGTCAAACACATATTTTGGTCTATAGAGCCAAAATTACCTGTATATTGGGGTTATAGAGCCTAGTTTATCGAAACTTTCAACATATTTTCAATTTCCTGATTACAGTTCACTCTAACAAGAACCAAATAATCAATTGTATTATATAATATGTACATGATACCAAAGTAGCCAAATGAACATTGCAGACAAGGGTAATGTTAATGCAGCTGCATCTATGCACTCCTTTTCTTTTGCGCACACAGTTCCCGCCACTAAATCTTTCAAATTTCACAGCATTAGATGATGCCAGCCAATAAGTTGTGTAGTATACCAAAAGAAACCTGTTGCTCTCTTTTCTATGTTGGCCCGTATGAAATCTATGATGTACTTATCCACTTCTGTTTGCCATCCCCATACTTTGAAATCCTAAATTTTTTAAAGATACAATGGTGATTGATTCGACCAAAGACTTTCTTTTTCAGTTACAATGGTAATACAACCTTTATTTGTGCTCAGCAATACATGTCGATGCTTCTTGGGTATATATCTGAGGGATACTATCACACTACCAAGATATTTGTTTCATATGTGCAGTGACTTTGCACAGACCGTCTTGTTTGATTAACTTCAGTCACATCTCACAAGTTTTGAAATTGATTTGACTTGGTTTCTTGCATGCTACTGCAGCCTGTTCTATTGCGACGGGAGGGAGCGGGCTAAAACATTTCAGTAGAGGCGCTGTATTTCATGTCCGTGTATGCATACATGAATTTTTGAGGCAGCCGAGCAAAGTTCTGCTGAGCGTGGACCTGAAAAGCAACTGCACTAGTGCCCCAGATGCCAATTCCATACCCAGTTCGATGTGAATATCTTCAGTTTGCAGCCTTGCCAGTTCGCCTGCCTCTACAGTAGACTGCTATTAGTCAGGATTTCTCATTATGATCCGACATGTGGCACATGGACTTTGTTGAGAACCTTCCAACAATGGCACTACTCAGGCCGCCACAGTGCAGTACCCATGGGTAGGGGACAAGAGAACATTGCTCAAGCTTCCCTACCATAGCACCTTCACTTTTGGTGATTGCTGTATGCATGATGAGTGATGAGAAGACTAGCAGTCATGCTATAAAACCAGTGGTGTCCAGGGTCATTGAGTAGCCCCAGAATAGAACACTCCATTTAATATCTCATGGGCTTGGAATAAATTGAGTTCAAGGGTTGGGGTTCGAACCTAAGCTCTTGAAACCTGTGCATGCACTATCAAGCACTCTAAACCATTTGATCACAGGGAACTCATTAAATTGTTAATATGGTATGTCAAAACAATACAGAATTGTGATGGATCATTCTTCAGAAAGACCATGGTATTAGTAACTGGAGGAGAATTCTCCTAATCTAGCCAAGGAGACTGTTTTTCCAACAAGCAATACCAAAGGAAAATCATGTCTCACCCAAATGAAGCATGAAGTACAATACCAAGTGACCAAACATTTAGCTTGGCCGAGTTCGGCACAAGTGTAATTTGCTGGGATGTCACATATGTTTCTGCCAATTCCAAGAGAATTCAAGTACGCAAGACCGCCTGACTCATGCAGAAGAAGCAGTCCTTTAACACAGGGACTGTTGTAGGCCTACCACTGTTTCATACACCGGTAGAGTGGTAGGCTAGTTGTTTTATTACTTTATTAACTTAGATAAGGGAAGAGGGTTTTTGTGCCTAAAAGTGATAGCTGGCGGGAGTTGAAAGATCCAAGAAGATTTTTTTTGACAAGACAATCTTGATATTAGTGCTGCCTAGTAGTGTCTCACCAAGATCTTGCCTGTTGAATAAAAGAAAAACTTTTGACTCCTATATTCATCAGGAAAATTTGAATCTCTTTTTGTTTATTGTCTGAAATATTGGCTGCGATTCCCACCATGCCTGTGTTTGTTCATCTGAAATGTAGGTTTGGAGAGTCATACCAGTACATTGACGAACAAACATCTTAAAGCTGTCATAAGGGAAGTTGTCCTAGATAAGAAATACAGTGAACAGCATCCAAACAACCTCAGGACTGATTGGTGAAAGGCATAAAGTGTTTTTTTTTTTTCGATAAATTGATGATTGTCCTTTCTAAAGTATTCCAGTCATGTGAAATGGACCACCAATGTTTTGCCAAGGATATTGCATGTTCCAGCTCAATAAAGATCATTGAGGCTACTCCTTTTATTTACATGCAGAAACTCGCACAGTAGCCATTGTGTGAAATGTTAAACAGTCAAATGATGGTAAATGCTGTTGGATTTGCATTTGAACTTGGCCTGACTTAAATTTGAGTTAGTAAATTTTGTACTAAAACTTGTACATATCAAACTAGTGTCTAACTGAGTCTGGCCAGAGGAATGGCATTGGTGCAGTAAATGTGTAACATGTTGAGGACTCCTGCTCTCTCTCGCATCTCAGCAATCAACCCTCGTGAGCCCAGTATTGGGTATTGGAATAGCAGCATTCTTGGTCAAATACATGTAGGAGAATTACTGATACCTTGGTCCTTTTGAAAACTAATCCTCCACAAGTGAAAATTGTCTTGATATTGCATGCAAATAATTTCAAGATTTGTGGGATGTGGGTTGGCAAAAGTCAATGAAACGTGAGTCTATTCACAAGTAGAAATGAAAATCTCTTGGTAGTATGCCTAGGATACAGACTGTACCTGTCAGTCTCTTCCTCTGAATAACAAACCTCGACCATCGGTCTGTTTTGGGAAAGCAAATCGACCAATGTATCAGACGAAGAATACTATTCAATTGTCCATGAACCATTAAATCAGACAGTGATACACCAAACAAATGACAAAATTAATGACATGTAAAAAGCATTTAAGATTAAAAATTAAAATAAAGGAAAATAAAGGAAAGGGTCATTAATTTGTCACACCTGTTGACAATTAATATGCAATGAACATAGTCTGCTTGTCTTTTAACCATTCAATTATTACACTGATGAAAATAATCCCAAATCTCACCCTTTGAAACTGAACACATCAGTTTCCGACAGTCAACTTTGAATTGTCACATTATTTCACTTATTCATTTGGCTTTCTATTTTCCCTGTTCCCCCTCGTAGGACTGCAAATCATGCTGAAATGTATCAGACTGCTCGCTATGTGTCAGACTGCTCGCTACGCTTGTACAATATTTTGCTTTTTCTTCTTCCGATTGGACTTCCATCTGTTAGGAGCATTCCAAATGAGAGTTATGAAGTGGTGCTTTTCTGATCTCAGACTGCCTCAGATATATACCCAAGAATCATTATGCTTGGGCACAGATAAAGGTTGTAACTGCAAACAAGTCTTTCTTCAAATCAATCGCCATCGTATCTTTAGGAAATCCAAGACTTCAATGGAAGGGGATGGAAAACAGGAGAGGGTAAGTACATGATAGCTGTCATACTGGCCAATACTTGAAACAGCAACATGTTTCTTTTGGTATACCATTTAAATTATGGGCATCCAACATGTAGGGCTATGGATTTGAAAGATTTCATGGAGAGGACTGCATGCGTAAAAGAACCTGTAGGTGTGCGTAAGGCAGCTACATTGACAATACCCATTTCTGCAACAGTTGTTTGGTTACTTTGGTATCATCATACAGATGATAGGCCTATGTTGATGTATTTCTATTACATAAAGCTGGTGTTTATTTTTGTTGTCAAAACTTGATGAATTGCTACTAGGAACAATTTGCAATAGTTTAAGCTGAAGATTTGTGATGAATTTCGATAAAATGAGCTCTATAACCCCAATATACAGGCAATTTTGGCTCTATAGACCAAAGTATGTGTTTGACATGAAAAATAATAGCAGAATCAGAATCCCTGGCATCAAAAACCTATATTTAGAGCTATTATTTGCAATCCTATGACCTTTTGTTACAGAGTTATACTCAAACTTAGATATCGAGTGGCGGCCATTTTGACTTTGTTGCTATGGCAACCAAGACGAGCGCCCACTTCGGCGCCCTCAAAAATTTGAATCTATATACCCTCAGCAACATTTGTGCCAAATTTCATGCTTGTAGACAAATATGCACAATTATCCCCATAAGCTCCTGGACTAATAGAGATTAACATGGTATGGATAGGGATATTATCTCACTTTGAAAATTCTAGTCTAATTTTGTAAGCATTTGACTTTCATAGACTGAAAATAAAACCGAGAAAAGTGTGACCCCTAGTAAAACAGAGTGAACATTTTGGTTGATCAAGGAGCGCACTCCGAAGCATTTTGAGAACCACATACTGCACAAGTACTACTATAGTATTAGGCAGATGTAGTTCTGTAATAATGGACTGAGTAAGATCTGATTTAAGAAATTGTTTTTGTAACTGCACTTGTAAAGAGAGCACACTTTCCTTTTTGTTGCTAGTGTTTCAAATGCTTTTCATCCAAACTTCCCCGACAAAACATAAACATTTATTCAGTTGCTCTCTCAAAGGATTTACACTTCTAGGTGAAAAGGCAACTTAAAGGGTGCACTTCCTTTTGGAATCAGTTTGACTTTACTCTGGAGAATGATTGTGAGATGCCGCAATGAGTTTTAATGTCTTCAGAGACCCTGTTGGATAGAGATTATGGCATCAAAGTGAACTGACCAATAGAAATGGTTCAGGGAGAAAAATAAAGATTTTCGCTGGGCAAGTAGTAACATATTGCTAATGTGTCTTATAACATTGGGTTTCCCAGCATGGACACCTTCGGAGAAGAAGCCATTCAATGGGTAAATATGCCTACAGAGTATGTGAGGCAAACGCCACAAAGAGCATCATCATTTTATTCTGACGCGCACATTTTCGATGCTGTATCAGAATCAATGGAATGTTTTGCATTGAAATTGATTGTATTTCCAGCAGTGCAACATGGCCACTTATTTCAATGTGTTCCCATATCTATGCAGATTGTTTGTTTTGGAATACCAATGTTCCAGATTTCATAGCAGTAAAGATCCCTGGGTTTCAATGCATATCTGATAAAGAACCTAATGGTTTTTGCCTGGGGATCAAATCATATAAATTGGACTTAGGCTTCAGGTATCTCAATGGCACAACCTGTTGCATACCATCAAATCAAGAAATTAATTTAAATTCATGGCAATGACTTGGTAACTCGCAAAAAGAATGGTTACCAGTTGGTAGGGGTTTAGGTTAGTTGGTTACCAGGCGGTTTGTTTAGCAGTTGGTATGGTTATTTGCTTATTTGATGCCAATCTGAACGATTTCTGATCCATTTAGGTTGTTCATTAATTAATTGTATGCACTTTGGTAGACAAATAAGGCAATGAATAGTCGTATTAGAGATCTCTGTCAAGAAAACATCTAATTCAATCATTTATATATGATTATATGATTTAGGATAATATCATATGCAAAAGCTAAATGGTAACAAACATGACAATATTTTGACTTAATAGCTGCACAATTCTTACACACAAGAAAGCCATGCATCACAGCCAAAATTTTTCATTCACTGCATCACTCAGAAAAAATCTCTTAGTCTGCACTGTTACGTATACATTATACAAAGCGACTGTATTCACCATTTTTAAGTGCCTATCATAATGTAACAGACAGCAATTTCTGACTTCTTTGTTTCTGCTTGTGACTACCTTGGAGTTAATGAGATTATATCAAGGAAACAAAGAACTCTTAGGAACTCATCTTGCCACTGCAGTGTGATGTGCATAAAATGAATTACACAAACAAACAAGAACATTACTACGAAGAGGACAGAAAAGCAACTCGAGGAACCATACAAAGTAAGAAAAGAAGCGATTACTTGTCAGTTTGGAGCATGAAAATTGTAAAGTAAAAGACATGTTTGGACCAAATAATAAATTCCAACTTACAGTGTACCCTTCCAAAAAGTTGTAATTAAATTTGGCTTATCTTTAGAGTTTCTGGAAGCAGGCTCTTTTGCCTCTATTTCCAAATCTTCCAGTGTTTGTAATAATTGCTATTACAATGTATATAAACAATGCAAAGACCCAAGCCAATGTTAATAAACTTTATTTTCAAATCTCAAATTACTTTTTGTTGTGAATCAGGTCTTGAGAAATGACACGCCCAACCATCCTCATACACCAGGTCTAATGTCATACGCACTGCACAGAGTTTGCTCAGATTGTGGGAATAAATTTTATGATCCTGCTATTAACCACAAGCTGATCCCTGCAATAATCACTTTGGCAGTTGCTCTTTTGAGATTGTCTGAGTGAAAGCATGAGCAGAACCACTTCAGGAAGATCAAGGCGATTTAGGAAAGCCATCTTATTGAGTGGATGAATCCCAAGTCTGTCTTGGCAAACATTGCGAGGAATGGCCGGCATTGGCTGCGTCACTCAGTGTCATTTATTACTTTAATACATTATGTAGCCAAGGCCACCTAGGCATTCTCTGGGTGGCGAGGCCTGTTTCTTTAAGCTTGAATGAACCCTTTTTTACATTAGGCTTATCTAACTTAGAAATAGACAAAACAGGCTTAATGTGTAGAAACCACATGATGTTCTTGGGATTGGAAATGGTGCGAATATCTATGACATAGTAAAGCTTACTTTGAAATTATTTTCATTTATTTGTGTAAGTTACAAATATTATTATGATAACCTGGAAAAGTAAAATGCATCATAAGGGTGACCAAGACAAGGTCATCTTCTTCTTCTTGGCAAGTGCAGACACTGTTTAGTGTATTTTCGCTGTTGCAATCTATGGTACTTCCACCTGTCTATTATACAGACCAGACCAAGAAAATGAGGTCATCACACACACAACGGATGGATTTCATTACTTGCAATAACAAAAGCCATCAACATTCTGCAAAATTGTCGCCTACTAAGTCCTCGCATCAATGATGCAACAGAATGCCTAATTGAACTAACAGATCATCAGCCTGGATGGACCCAGGAGACACTGCTAATAGTCGTTGTCATATTATTGCATCATGGTTAGCACGAAATTGATTAGTGAAGAACAAGGCCACTTTGGTTGGGCTTCATACTTGATAGATACACATGATAACAAAATTGTTTACAGCTTTAAAAACACTCCAGTTTTCCCTCTAAATCTTGGAATTTGTTTGTTTGTGAAAAAACAAACCAAATTAGGGAGATACAAATGAAGATGGCGGATTGGAAGAATTCCTTTTCTGTCTTAGGTCTGGATCTGTTACAACAATTGTTTTGGGTGATACAAGAACTTGCAGATTGGTCTTCTAGCTGCTTGTTGTGCAAGTGTCATGGCCATGAATTTCCAGACTGCAGGGAGACCAAGTCTCCAATAGCATCCCACAAGTAAATGAACACAGGGTGTAAAATGTCCTGGCATTCTTGAAGGTGTCCCTTGCAAGATTCCATTCAAGTGGACAAGCACTTTGGGAGTGTAATCAACACTGTAAATTTTGAATTTTGAGTTAGCTTAATTGATTGAGTGAGATGGTTGCACAATTCCTTTGAGTCAAGATAGCTTGTTGTTTGCAAGTTACAACAACATGAAGATTATCATAACTCAAAACAGCAAGCTATCATGGCTCAAACAAATTGTGTAACCGTCTCACTCAATCATTTGAGCTAACTCAGAATTTCAGAATTTACAGTGAAGCAACCACAAAACCATACATCTACATCTACATCATATACTGGCCTGGCCAGCCAATACAGACTATGTAGGCAGTGTAGCGGGTTGTGCAGCATGAACAATGGAGACCAGTAGCAGAGAGTTCTGAATTTACCCTGCAGGAGAATGTCGAAAGTTCAGAAGTAACAACCTTAGCTCACCTCTTTTTTAGTAGTATTTGAATCGTTTTGCCAATTTTGGACACAAAAGTAACTTTTAAAGTTGCCTGTCAAATATAAATTTTAATTTTTTGCTAGCAGCATGGCGTGACTTGTGTTCAGTTTCTCATTTTTTTACTATCCATGATGCAGGGGCGGATCCAGGAATTTGGGAAGGGGGGGGATTCAGGTTCAGTATTGGGAGTACCATAGGATGTGAAGCCCGAAGAGCTGAAGCTTATACGGCGGGGGGCCTGGAGCTCTGAGATGAATTTTGAGCAACTTGAATGCTGTTTTTCGCTGCTTAATCCCATAGATATTTTTTGATATTTCATCAGAAATCAAAGAGATTTTGTTACTGCCCCCCCCCTAGAATTTGGCCATTAAAGGTATGTTGCTTGTAAAAATTTCAAATTTTATGGTTTTCCGGGATGCGCATTGCTGTTGACCAGTCTCTGTCACAGAAACAACTAACTTTTAAGAGAAGTCATATTGCTTGAAACACGGATGAGCTAATATTGATAAGTAATGGGACAGTATGGAATTTACAGTCCAGATTTATAGGATTAATATAAAATTGTCAAAAAAAAATTTAATCAGTCAGAAGTGTCCCTGTATTGGCTTTAACAGAGGTTTGAACAATGTCTTCAGTTTGCATTTCTCAGCACAATCATGACATAACAAGGTGAAATATTATATATTGCATCAAGATCAGGTGTCACAATGGACTGCTCATTGCTATTTACCCAACTGGGGAATTCTTCGCAAACTCCCTCTCAATTTTCAATTCCAAGAAGTAAACTTTTGCTCATATGTATACCATGAACTTAGGGCAATTCTCTTATTGGATCCCAACCATCGAGACAGCTGCCATTTTATTAGATGTTGTAGACAGGCCAGCCAAACTGCTGTGGTGCAGTTAGTAAGGTAAAGATTGTCAGCAATGTGTGCAATGTGTCACTTTACTGATAGCATCAACAGTACTAGTGTGTGCCTTTAAATTTTGGTGCACTTTAGCATCACCAACTATCCTCTTCAAATTAGAAACCGAAGTGAACTTTGATACTACTTAGTGAGAAGAACCCCAACGTTTACCTGAGTGAAAGGTCTGTATTCCTACTCCTTGTTAAGGTGTCAAACACGCGTGTTAGTTCTCGCAGACTTTTATGCCACTCGCGCTAGTATTAGTTGTCTATGTGGCTTTTTTGGCTTGTGCCCAAGGGGGGGGGGGTGGGGGGTTTGAACCCCCTGAACCCCCCCCCCCTGGATCCGCTACTGTGATGCGTTATTAAATTGAATATGATACAGGACATGTTATATGTAATACCATAGTTTGTTTGGTAAATTTGTGGCAGAGTATATTTTTTCGATGAATAATTGTTGGCATGTTTCAGTAATATTATGTTTAGATATTAAATGACAAGCATCCCTGCAGCAGAGGTGATATATAAAAATATAGCTTAATGTAGCTAATTTCTTCGTTTTCTGATACTGATAATGATAATCGCTTGGTTTGATCTAGGTTAGCTAAATATATAATTCAGTAATTCCAGACAAAAAATTATTCAAGGCAAATTTTTAACGTTGATAAATATCGGTTTTTGATGAAGTATTTTTCATGTTAGTTTGGTGAACCATTGAGGTAGTCTTTATGAAGTTTACGAGAGCATAAAAGACATAACACACAAGCGCCCCACAAAGCACATTGTACATTTATAAATAAGCATCTGGCAACTTAATACATGAATAATCCTCTTCACACAAAGACCTACCTCTATATGATGCATGTCTTCAAGGCCAAAGCTTCAAACTCCACCTGCGCAGTTCTTGAGTAATCACTGGTTCCTACTATCTTAAAACTTTGGACCAGATTACTAAAAGCAGCATACAAGATGGGGTGCAAAAGGTCCATTTCCTCCAATCTATTAAGTAAATTAGCCAAAGTACAGCACTATGCAAGAGAAATGAGTTCACTGTGCCTAGACAATTTATGTTCAGTGCAACAGTGAAGTGGTTCATTTACACTCAGACGGTTGGCTGGTCAGTCACAACTCGGCCCTGCTCTGTTGGAGGTTTGTGCCTGCATGTATTCAGATGTAAGGCAGTGAATCCGAAAACATTTTCTGTGAACGATAACTTACATGACTGAAATAACTGCTTTGGTGGAGTTAGTATTGTTGCTTTCCAAACTCCGATTTGCTAAGCAGTGATATGGTTTTCTGCAAAGACCCCCAACCCAAAAAAAAAGAGTCTCAGGCAGCAGTATTTCCATCAAGCTGAATGAAGATTCATCTTTTCATATACGATTACTTCTCCAAAATAAATCATTATGACGATCCAGATCACTTACCATCTGTTAAGATGAGAAGCAATCTTGCCAAAAGACAGATTTCCAGATATCTCCCCCTTTTCAATGGTAGTGGCCCTAAAATTTGATTGATGGCTGCAGATCTCAGACTGACTAGACACATCTGAGTGATAATAACCGTGTACATGATCTACGGAAATGAGCTACACTGGACATATTTTTCTGACAGCCGCAAGAAAGTTCTTGTCTAAAGTAAGGAATCTTATATGTATGCACATATACAACTTTTCTGCTTGCTATGACATGTTTCTTTTCAAATGCTATTCCAATTATTCTTCATCTTGGCAGTGAATTTCATAAAAGGGCAGTCAGATATGCTTGAAATCTTCAGAGTTGTTTTTTTTTCAGAAAACATTTTTCCAATGCACCAAAAATTCTTCAAGAATGCCGTAAAGCTAATATCATTCGAAATTCCGAAGATGGGGGTATCACAACAAAATCATATCAAAGACAGTATTAAAATGACAACTGTATTGAGCATGCAACTTTCCCTAGGCTGATGTTTATTGACAATGAGGTTATCTAAGGTTAATAATTGCTACACATAAAGTTTGCTCATGAAAGAATAGTGTCTACACTGCTGTTTCAGGAGCCTGATTCGAATTAATTTTATAGTCTCCATTAAGTTACTATTTTTTATTTTAACAATCTTCTGGTGACAAACTCCTGGTGACAGTATTGCAGTTCAAAGTGATTTACACTTGGTCTCTGGATTTTTTTTCTGACACAATTTGTGTATTCATTACATGCTTGAAGGAAATTCTAAAGCATTACAGAAGGATTTTGTGAAAGATCCAATATCCATTGCACCGAGTCACAATTTTTGAGAAAAGAAAAGTTCAATTTGCACTTGGATCCTTTTGTATTCACATCTGTCTGTTTTCCTGTCTGGTTTCCTTCCCGCAGTGGAAATTGTATTGGTATAGGATGGCTGTTTTGCCTCATTGTTGTGTCCTCATGTCGTTCTAATTAGCCTGCCAAGGGCATACATACAGGATGTAAATCCCCAATCATCCATCCGGTGTCTTGGCAATTTGGTAGGACTGTGTAAAGCAGGCTGGAATATTTGTTTAATTGGATTGACACAAGGTGGAGCTTAATTAGCTAAATTGATTGGTTCGCCCTCTTGTGAGTTTTTATCCCAGTCTGCAAGTTTGTGTGGAACCCAGTCATTTCCTCCTGTCTCATCAAACTGCCAGGTCATGCCATGAGCTCCTCAGGAGGCCTGAAAACTTTTATCTGATTTTATCTGTAACATTAGCTGTGAGTATGGCTTTTTATATAATCTAATTCTTCTAAATTCATTATTACAAAATCATTTTGAGTGTAATAGTGCATTATTTTCTGTATGGAGCAAGTTTATGCTCATTTTATTTTACTTATGTATTTCTTGTGAATTTCTGGTCATTCAGATGTCAATCTGTCATTTTTGAGCAGCCATATTGGTTTGAAATTCACCTGTCAAATTTAATTTATTTATTTAATGAGATAATGTAAAGTTATGTCTATTTTATGTAGCTTATTTATTTCATGCATATTTTCTGTAAATATTATTCACTGGTCCTTAAATATTATGTTTGAAAATACAACTTTGCAATTTTATCCTTGTTATAGGATATGGACTTGAACATGTGAATGTGAACTGAATCTGGTCCAAACTGGTGCTTAGCACATATTGGTGACACTGCATCTCACAGAGATTGTAAGTTGTTTTGCATGGCGTTCATCTTTATTGATTTATTTATTTGACTGGATTGATATAATTCAGAATCTGGACTTGTATTATTTTGTTTGTCTATTACAAAAACCTAAAAAATATATTTGATTATTTAATATTATTGATATATCTTCAGTTTATGTTATTTAGTCTTTTGTTTGTACTTTGTTGTCTTTTAGTAATTTATCACGTTTCATGTTTTTAGGGAACGGAAAATTTATGGAAATTTTAAGATTCGAGAATATGACGAATAAAACGATTTACATCTGAACATCTGGTATCGTCCTTTTTCTCCGTCTGACGTTCACTCTAGTCTGATCGGTGTCTCCCAATACAGTTCCAATCTTCTGTCGTCATTGGAAGGTACAGTCCCTATCATCTGTCGTCGTTGGAAGGTGCATTTCCAATCATCTGTTATCATGGAAGATAAGGAGAAGAAGATCGCTGAAATACAACGCCTCAAGTTGGAGAGGACCAGCGCTAAATGTAAGGTGACGAACACATGTAAGATATTACAAAGAACTTTTGCCAAAGATGAGCTAACAGAAACAATTCGCATTGAAATAGAGCAACTCGAGAAAATAATGAAAAAGTTTATTGAAGCTCACAATGAATACTGTACATTCATAGAATGCAATGATGGACTTGATGATTTCAAAGTGGTCAATAACTTGGATCTTGAAGACTATTATGATGATGTCTGTGAAAGATATGACAATGTGAAAAGCAAGTATTCAAGTTTAAAAAGTTCATGTAACAATGGGATAAAGCGAAATGAGCTTGTTCGTCTTGAAATGAAATTGGATTCTCAAGCATTTAGGCTGTCACGCGTGTGTGACCAAGCGGAAGCTGTGGTTCTGGAAACAATGGTCGAAGCTGAAGAGATTACTTGTTATATTGATGACATTGTATGTAAAACTGATGATGTCGCAAAATTGGTCGACAGATTGTGTGAATTGGCTATTGATGATGGTTATGTTAAAGACAAAGTTAGACATATCAGTGATTTGATGTGTAGGTCAGATGATGTCAAAAGACAATGCAATATTACACTTAAATCTTTATGTGTCACTCACAATTCTGACAATTTATCTGATGTTCATCCTCTTTCTGAGGGTGCTAGTGACAGGGCAAAGTTTGATGCAGTCAGTGCAAACGACATTGACTTTGGTGTTTCAAAATCCAGTCCGTCTGGTCAAGTGGTTCAGTCTAGTTTAAGTAATGCCTTTGTGACTGGGTTTGTCAGTGCAGCGAGTGCTGCAGGTGGCGTCACGAGTAGTCAGGTGTTCGCTGGTGATTTTTCAGCTGGTCGTTCTTCTGTTTTTCCCACGTTTACTTATACCCCTTCTAGCATTTGTCATCTTTACAATTTTGGGGAAACAGTTGGTAGTACATCTAGTAGTGCTGCGCAAGTTAGTTTGTCTGGTAGTGCTGCACAAGTTAGTCTGTCTGGTAGTGCTGCGCATGTTCATTCATCTGGTAGTGCTGCGCATGTTAGCCCATCTGGAGCTAATCTTCCTCGAACTGGTTTGTGGAGTTATGGTGATGTAGACCGTGCTCCCAGGTTTGAGTCTTCTAGAGTTCATGTCAAGAAGGTATCATTGCCTGAATTTTCAGGGAAGCGTCGTGACTGGCCTGAGTTTAAAACAGTCTGGCGCGACTTGGCGGAGGGTAGCATTCGTAGTCGTTCTGCTCTGGCATATGAGCTTAAAAGGTGTCTTAAAGGTCCAGCTCTTGAGAAAGTTAAGAGTATTTATGTGACTAAGCCGGAGGCGTATGATCTTATTTGGCAGAGGTTGTCAGAGTTCTATGATGATACTACTGCTTGTGTCCAGGCTGCTCTTGAAGGCCTGCAAAGGCTAAAGCCTGTGAAGGACGAGGATTTTAGAGGCTTAGTTAGTTTGGTTGATGTTGTTGAGTCCGTTCATGCTCAGCTGGATGAGCTTGGACACGCCAGTTTGCTCACAATGAGAGAGGTTGATAGAATTAGTGGTATGCTGCCCTCTAGTGTTCGAATGGTCTGGATCAGGATTTTCCATGGGCTAGATACTGAACAACAGTTGAAGCCTCTAGGACATTTTCTAAAGTTTCTCAGGTCTGAGAGGGCATCTGTAGCAAGGTTGGCTGAGGGACAAAGTCCACATAAGAGTCACCAAGGGAACTCTAATTTTAGCAAGTCAGCTGGTGGTGAGTCTGCGGGTAGACCCAACTGTGCTGCGCACAAGGAAGCTAAGCACAAGACTTCCGATTGTGTCGAGTTTAAGAAACTTTCTCTTGATGAAAAATTCAAAGTGTTAAAGGAGGTTCATGCTTGTTTCAAGTGCTTCGGATATCACAGACGTGAAAACTGTAAGGACAGAGGGAAATGTGTTCATTGTCAGAGGAATCATAATCCATTGTTGTGTAAGCAGCAGTCAGTAGGTTCTCAAGGTGTTAGTTCTGGGTCTGTGAAGTCAAATGGTAACACTGTTCGTGGTGACAGCAATGTTGCCCATGATCCTGCGGGATGTTCTTTGTTTGCGATACAGCAAGCTCTTGCTGTGAATAGTGGCAGGTGGGCCACAATCTTTTGTGACAGTGGGTCAAACACCACTTATGTCACACATGCTGCTGCAGATCGTTTGAAGGCCAAGAAGTTAGAGAGGTATACTATGGATCTCACAACAGTAGGCAATCAAAATCAGGAGTATCAGACTAGGCTCTATGAGTTGTCTCTTCGAACTCAATCTGGGAAGGTTGTTCCGATTTTGGCTTTTGGCATGGATGAAATAACTGGCCCCATTTCCAAGTTGGATCTCAGTTGTCTTTCTAGATTATTTCCAGATTTTGATGTGTCAGTCTTGCAGCGTAGGTCCAAGTATGTAGACATTCTATTGGGATGTGACTACTTTGGTATGCATCCAAAGGAGGAGGTTTCCAAGTCTGGCAATTTGAGTATTATGAAAGGAGAATTAGGGGTTTGCGTGTTAGGTAGCCATCCTGACTTGCAGGAAGACACCATCATTAGTGCCAATTTGGCTAGGACAGTGCACTATTTCAGTGCTAGAGGGGATTGTCATCTCTTGCAAAGAAAGTTGCTGCATCCAGAGTTCAATTTTGTCAAAGCTGAGGAATTGTCTACTGAAATTGTTCCCAGGTGTGGAAATTGTAAGTGTGGTAAGTGTCCACTACCTGGACACACCTATTCCTTTATCGAACAGCAACAGCTGGAGATGATTCGTGCTAATTTACAGTACAAGCCAGAATTGCAATGTTGGACAACTAGTTATCCTTGGCTAGTAGATCCGGTGTGTTTGCCCGACAATCGTCATGTTGCCTTCGCTACTCTTAAAAGCACTGAGTTCACTCTGTCAAAGGATGCGGCTTGGAAGCTTTTGTATGGTTCGCAGATTCAAGACATGCTGGAGCGAGAAGTTGCTCGAAGGCTGTCTGCTGAGGAAATCAGTTCCTGGAAAGGACCGGTTTTCTACATAAGCCACTTGGCTGTGAAGAATCCTCATTCTAAGTCTACACCGGTTAGGATAGTCTTTAACTCCAGCCAGCCATGTAATGGTGTCTCTTTGAATTCAGCCCTTGCAAAGGGACCAGACTGTTATTTGAATAATCTGATTGGTCTCCTACTCCGGTGGCGTGAAGAACCAATTGCGGTTGTTGGGGACATCAAAAAGATGTTTCATTCTGTGCATTTGAACCTCCTGGAGCAACACTGTCACAGGTTTCTGTGGCGCAACATGACTGATAGAAATCCGGACGTCTATGTCATGACGCGTGTTAACATGGGAGATAGGCCAGCTCCAGCTATCTGTACTGAAGCTTTGTACAAAACTGCAAACATGTTCAAGGATGAGTGTCCCAGGGCAGCTGAACTGCTAACGAAGTCCACGTATGTCGATGACATTATTGATTCTTTTCCTGATGATTCTATAGCTGCTGAAGTTGCCCAAAAGGCAGAAGCTATGTTAAAGAAGGGTGGTTTCAGAATTAAGTGTTGGCAGTTCAGTGGTTCAGCTGGTGTTGTTTCAAATGCAGATTCTCAAGTTGATGGTCAGGCTCAAGTGTCTTTACTGAAGGGCTCTGAGGACATGACACGAGTGTTGGGAGTAGGATGGATTCCCCTTGATGATGTTATTGTTTTTCAGGTTGTTCTGAATTTTTCACCCAAGAAGAAGGGTGAGAGGACTGGTGCAAATTTGGTTGCTGCAGATATTCCTGGCGCAATACCACTAGTGCTCACTAGGAGAATGGTTCTGGAACAGGTCATGAATATTTTTGACCCTTTAGGTCTCCTCAGTCCATTTACTCTCATGGCTAAGAAGCATTTGAGAGAAACCTGGATTAGAAAACTGGAATGGGATCAACCGCTTCCAGATGATCTCAGAGATCCATGGGTTAGATTTTTCAGTCAGCTTTTTCAGTTAGATTCCTTGAGGTATGATCGGAAATTGCACCCTCCCAATGCTGTGGGAGATCCGTGGTTGATACTTATGTCAGATGGCAGTGACTTAGCTTACGGCTTTGTGGCATACATTCGTTGGACGCTTGATGATGGTACATATTGGTGTCGCTTCATTATGTCGAAATGTAGGATTGCGCCCATGAACAAGCTCACGACACCCCAAATGGAGCTCAATGGTGCCGTATTGTCCAAGAGAGGGAGAAAAGTTATTCAGGCTGAGTCTCGCTTCAAATTTGCCAAAATTCTGCATCTTGTCGATTCTGAGACGGTTCTGAATATGCTGAATAAAGTTAGCACCAGGTTCAAGTTGTACGAGGGTGTGAGGATCGGTGAGATCCAGGCTGCCACCAAAGGAGATATGTCTTGTTGGGCATGGATCAGCGGAAAAGTAAACACAGCGGACCTTGTCACTCGTGGATGTAGTCCAAAAGACTTAGACAACAATTCCGAATGGTGGAATGGGCCTCCTTTCTTGTATACTCCTCTAGAGGACTGGGGCTTAAAGTTCGGCATTCAAAAGGATTCCGTCTCTCCGGGAGAGAAAAGACTAGAAGCAAAGTCTGCAAATGTTCTTGTTGGAAACTTGTCTATCTGTCCCAAGTTGAGTGAATGTGTTAATTATTCAAGGTTCAGCAAATTGGAGTCCTTGCTGTGGGTGGTTGCTCGTTTGCTGGGTGTTGCAAAGGCAAAGTCCTTCAGTGGGGCTAGTACACAGAATTCGGCAGGTGTCTTCCAGGAGGCTGAGATGTTGATTGTGAAGGATGTACAGCGTAGCATGTCAACTGAACTCACCAAGAAGAATGGCACATATCAGAAGCTCAACCCAGTGCAGAATAAAGATGGGATGTGGATTGTAGGTAGCCGTCTCCAGCGACATAATCCAATGACTCCAGAATCTGAGGCTCAACTTTTGCTTCCGTCGGGTCACGAGGTCACTTATCTCTTCATGCAGGATGCTCATGTGAAAGGTGGTCACCGTGGTAGGGATTCTACTTTAGCTCGCTTTAGGCAGAGGTTTTGGGTTCCGCATGGAAGTAAACTGGCATGGAGAGTCAAGGCATCCTGTCAGCTGTGTAAGCTTAGAGATTCTAAATTGCTAAGCCAGGGAATGGGACTGCTTCCAATGTCGCGGCTTAAGCCTTCCCCTCCTTTCACTTCAGTCATGCTTGATTTGTTTGGCCCGTACAAAGTGCGGGGAGAGGTTCAGAAACGTGTTTCTGGCAAAGCTTATGGTGTTCTCTTTGCAGACATGGTGTCTGGTGCAGTGCACATTGAGGGCGTGTTTGCCTATGATACTGGTTCTTTTCTTTTAGCTCTGAAAAGGTTCACTTCAATCAGGGGATGGCCTAGTGTCATATACAGTGATCCAGGGTCGCAACTTGTCAGTGCTGCGAAGGAGTTGCAGCAAGCTTGGGAAGCTGTTGATCGTGATCTTTTGATAAGAGATGGCGCTGAGAATGGACTTAAGTGGGTGTTTGGGCCTGCCGACAGTCCATGGCACCAAGGTTTGGTTGAGTCTCTTGTGAAGTCGGCAAAGCGATCAATTCACTTTGCTGTGCACAATCAACGTTTGTCTGCATCCGAGTTTCTCACGTTGTGTTCTGTAGTGGCAAATCTTCTCAATGAGAGACCTATTGGAGCGTTGTCAGGACAGGATTCTGATTTGAGTGTCATTACTCCTAACAGTCTGCTGTTAGGTAGGGCTACTGCCCGAAATCCAGGAGGTTGGGAAATGGAAGTTCACAGTAGAGAAGCTCGTTTCCATTATGTTCAGAATGTGGTCAGCTTATTTTGGGAGCGATGGATAGAAATGTGTGCCCCAGCTTTGGTTTCACAAAGCAAATGGTACACTGCCAAGCGTAATCTAAAGCCTGGTGATGTTGTGTTGGTTTCAGACAGGAACTCACTTGTTGGTGAGTACAGACTTGGTGTTGTGAGAGAAGTATTTCCTGGTGAAGATGGGTTAGTTAGGAAAGTATCACTCTCTTACAAGAATTTCAAAGTGGGTGAGAAAGTCCATGAGTACAGTGGTGTTCCTGATACCACAATTGTTCGTAGTGTTCAGCGATTGGCCTTACTTGTCCCCATTGAGGGAGAGTGAAGCCATATCACAGCAACCCTGTCCCCTCCGGTGTATTGGTATAGGATGGCTGTTTTGCCTCATTGTTGTGTCCTCATGTCGTTCTAATTAGCCTGCCAAGGGCATACATACAGGATGTAAATCCCCAATCATCCATCCGGTGTCTTGGCAATTTGGTAGGACTGTGTAAAGCAGGCTGGAATATTTGTTTAATTGGATTGACACAAGGTGGAGCTTAATTAGCTAAATTGATTGGTTCGCCCTCTTGTGAGTTTTTATCCCAGTCTGCAAGTTTGTGTGGAACCCAGTCATTTCCTCCTGTCTCATCAAACTGCCAGGTCATGCCATGAGCTCCTCAGGAGGCCTGAAAACTTTTATCTGATTTTATCTGTAACATTAGCTGTGAGTATGGCTTTTTATATAATCTAATTCTTCTAAATTCATTATTACAAAATCATTTTGAGTATAATAGTGCATTATTTTCTGTATGGAGCAAGTTTATGCTCATTTTATTTTACTTATGTATTTCTTGTGAATTTCTGGTCATTCAGATGTCAATCTGTCATTTTTGAGCAGCCATATTGGTTTGAAATTCACCTGTCAAATTTAATTTATTTATTTAATGAGATAATGTAAAGTTATGTCTATTTTATGTAGCTTATTTATTTCATGCATATTTTCTGTAAATATTATTCACTGGTCCTTAACAATGCAATTTTATCCTTGTTATAGGATATGGACTTGAACATGTGAATGTGAACTGAATCTGGTCCAAACTGGTGCTTAGCACATATTGGTGACACTGCATCTCACAGAGATTGTAAGTTGTTTTGCATGGCGTTCATCTTTATTGATTTATTTATTTGACTGGATTGATATAATTCAGAATCTGGACTTGTATTATTTTGTTTGTCTATTACAAAAACCTAAAAAATATATTTGATTATTTAATATTATTGATATATCTTCAGTTTATGTTATTTAGTCTTTTGTTTGTACTTTGTTGTCTTTTAGTAATTTATCACGTTTCATGTTTTTAGGGAACGG
Organism: Platynereis dumerilii; assembly: GCA_026936325.1. Lineage (NCBI taxonomy): Eukaryota > Metazoa > Annelida > Polychaeta > Phyllodocida > Nereididae > Platynereis > Platynereis dumerilii. The sequence goes on from JAPTHN010000054.1 coordinate 1,378,093, forward strand.
AAAATTTATTGAAATTTTAAGATTCGAGAATATGACGAATAAAACGATTTACATCTGAACATCTGGTATCGTCCTTTTTCTCCGTCTGACGTTCACTCTAGTCTGATCGGTGTCTCCCAATACAGAAATCTCCTCTTGTTTAGGAAGCCCCTTGATGGTTTCTCTAATGGACAAATTTGTACAACCCCCACGACCATGCAACGCGAGTGTTCCATTGAAAAGACAGAGTGGTGTAATAGCACAAACTGAAATGTACCTCCAAGGGCAATAATACATGGAATAAGTTTCAAAAATGTCATTGGAGATTGCATACAGAGAGAAATTTCAGAATTCAGAACCAATACCAGCCATTTTCCGTGCATTCAGATAAGTGACATACAATGTATTCTTTATTCTTTCAGCTGCTAGAGGACATCAATGACCTCACAACAGGCCCCAACCATTGCATTGAAGTCAACTGTAAAAATGCTTTTTTGAGTAACTTGTGACCTCATTGAAATTCCGTTGGTGACTGATATTGATAGCATTTAAAATTTGTGATATGACATGACAAATTGCTTATTGGTCATTGAGATTAATATGGCGGATATGATCGGAACATTTCAGTCCTATTTTGTGAGCACTAGACATTTGTCTACTATACAAAAAAAAAGAAGAAAACGTGCCACCCCTAATAAAACTAGGTGAGCTACTTGGACGATCAAGAAGCCCACTCTGAAGCATTTTGAGAACCACTTACAGCACAAGTACTACTATAGTATCATACCAATGTTTTTCTGTAGTAATGGACTAAGCAACCACTGATATAAGACATTGTTTTTGTAACTGTGCTTGCAAAGAGAGTATGCTTTCCTTTTTCCTAGTGTATCCAATGCTTTTCACCCAAACCTCAATGACAAACAGAAACATTTATTCAGTAGCTCTCTCAAAGGATTTACACTTCTAGGTTAAAAGGCAACTTAAAGGGTGCGCTTCCTTTCTGAATCATTTAGACTTTACTCTGGAGAGTGATTCTGAGATGCTGCAATGACTTTTAATGTCTTCAGAGACCCTGTTGAATAGAGATTATGGCATCAAATGGAACTTACAAATAGAAATGTTTCAGGGAGAATTTATTCATTTTTGCTGGGGACAATAGTAACATTGAACAAATGTGTATAATAACATCGGGTTTCCTAGCATGGACTTCCTTGGAGAAGAAGCCGTTCAATGGGTAACTATGCCTACAGCGTATGTGAGGCAAATGCCACACAGAACATCTACATTTTACTTGTATATCCAGCAGTGCAACATAGGCACCTTATTTCTATATATGTGATTCTATATCTATGCAAATTGTTTGTTATGGAATACCAATGTTCCATATTTCATTGCAGTAAAGATCCCAAGGTTTCAATGCATACCTGATGAGGAAGATAATAGTTTTTGCCAAGATCAAATCATCAAATCATATCAAATGGACTTAGGCTTCAGGCAACTCAATGGGGTGACCTACTGAATACCGTCAATTAATGAAATTAATTTAAACACATGGTCATGACTTGGTCACAAAAGAATGGTTACCAGTTGGTAGGGTTTTTGGTTAGTTGGTTGTTGACCAGGTGGTTTGTATAGCTGTTGGTATGGTTACTAGTTGACTTGATGCCCATTAGAATGATTTTTGATTCATTTGTATCGTTCGTTTATTCTTTGCACTATGGTAGACAAATCAGGCAATGAAGTAGATCTCTTTGTCAAGAAACATATTCTTCAATCATTCCTATATGATTGTACTATTAAGGATAATAATTATGATATGCAAAAGCAAATGGGGACAAACCAGACACTATTTTGACTTTTAATAGCTGCACAACTCTCACAGACAAGCAAGCCACACATAACAGCCAAAATGGTTCATTCACTGCATCAATCAGAAACAATTGTTTAGTCCACATTGTTACGTCCACAAAGTGATTGTAATCACCATTTTCCGTGCTTCTCGGTATGTATCAGACAGCAATTTTCTGACTTCTTTGTTTCTGCTGGTGACTACCTTGGAGTTAATGAGATTATATGTCTTCACCGTCAAAGAAACAAAGAACTCTTAGGAACTCATCTTGGCCATGGCTTGGTGATGTGCTGAAAATGAGTTACACAAACTTATCCCGGAACATCACAACAAGGAGGACAGAAAAGTAACTTCAGGAACCACAAAAGGCAAGAAAAAGATGATAACAATTTGATCATAAAATGAATATATTTGGTGAATCAGATATTAAGATGTCATAGATAGATAGATATGGTAAGTGCAGCCCTCTAAGCCCAGTTCTGGGGCTCACGAGGGTTGATTGATGAGATGAGAGAGAGAGCAGGAGTCCTCAACATGTTACACATTTACCCCATGTGAGGGATCTTTTACTTGCCCAGCACAGACACTGATACAAGGGGCCGCCAATTTAACGTCTCATCCTAACGACATCCAGCTGGGATTTTGCTCATAAAGGGAGACTGAAAATTTCGGGTTCGCCAACCGGGAGTCGAACCAATGCAGGCAAAGACCTTCAGCGGAGCAGGCGGGAACCTTAACCACTACACCACCCTGCTGCCTCATATGTTTAGCCATCCCCATACACATTGCCCTGGGTTTGCTGAGATTGTTGGAATGCATTTTATGAAGCTGCAATAAACTATGAACTAATCCCTGCAATAATCACTTCGGCAAGTTCCTCCTGTGTAGTCCCTTGCCTAAGTCTCAAAAGAGCCTTATTTTAGAAGTTGGCTGCACCCCATGTCAAACATTTTGACTTTGGTATCATTTTGTAGCAAATATTCTCTAGTTTAAGAATCTGCCTGTTGCCAAGTTGGCAAATTTCCTGCAACATGCTTAATTTTGCATAATATGAGGCAAAGTTTCGGCGTCACAAATTGACACTTTCACTGGCGTCGCGACGACTCTCTATGCTTAAACAGCCATTACTCAATTACATATTGTGCCATTGCATAAAATCATACACCAAAATAATGCCAACAAGTTGCTCTATCTAATGGTATCAATGTCATGTGTCTGGGGTGCTTCTGTTGGTTTTTAGGATGGCAGACATGAACCATTACTTAGTCTGCAAAATATAATTTTTAGAATCGCCACTATCAAAATTTAAAAGTTTTTATGAAGGACACAATATTAAACCCAAGTCACTTGAATGAATTTTAATTGGTAGTCAATATTGTTAGCTTTCATTTGGCACCTTGATTTGTATGTTTATTACAATACTTAATCCATTAAAAATTCAAAAAACGTTGCTTCCCATGCTCGGAAATTGCTGTGCGAGCTTAAAATCAGCACATATATATTCAATTTCAGCAGCTCTCATCACCAGATTGACTATTTCAAACAAACAAATTGAGTATGGATGGATAGGCCTGAATCTCAGCTTTTATTTGACACCATGATTTCCATGTTGACTTGAATTTTAACCATGGAAAAGAAGTTAAATATTGCTATTAAGGCTCGGAAATCGCATTACAAGCATAGATTTGTCAAATATATATTCAATTTAGAGTGCCTTCATCCCAAGTTGAACCATGATAGACCAACAAATTGATTATGAATGAATAGGCCTGAGGCTCAGCTTTCATTTGACACCATGATTTGTATGCTTACTTGGATTCATAATGATAACATGGAAAAGAAGAAAAATGTTTCTGTTCAGGCTCGGAATTGCAAAATTGAGCACAGAATTGCCACATATATATTGCACTTTCACTGCTTTCATCAGTAGCTAACATTTCTAAACCAACAAATTGAATATGGATGGATAGGCCTGAATCTCAGCTTTGATTTGACACCACGATTTGCATGTTCACTTGAATTTACAACCATGAAAAAGAAGAAAGATGGTTCTGTTCAGGCTCGGAAATTGCATTTTGAGCATGAAATTGCCACATTTATATTGCATTTTCACTGCTTTCATCAGAAGTTAACCATTCTAGACCAACAAATTGAATATGGATGGATAACTTTGAATGATGGTTTTGATCTGGCAATATAATTTGCATGTTCACTTGGATTTATAACCATGGAAAAGAAGGAAAACATGTCTGTTCAGGCTCGGAAATAGCAAAATTGAGCATAAAATTACCACATGTATTTTGCATTTCAACTGCTTTCATCGGTAGTTAACCATTCTAAACCAAAACAAATTGAATATGGATGGATAGCCCGGAATGTCAGCTTTGATTTGGCACTATGATTTGCATGTTAACTTGAATTTATAACCATGAAGAAGAAGAAAACTGTTTCTGTTCAGGCTCGGAAACTGCAAAATAGAGGACAAAATTGCCATATAGGAACACTATATATAATGCATTTCCACTGCTTTCATCAGTAGTTAACCATTCTAGATCAACAAATTGAATATGTATGGATAGCCCTGAATGTCAGCTTTGATTTGCCACTATGATTTTCATGTTCACTTGAATTTATAACCCTGAAGAAGAAGAAAACTGTTTCTGTTCAGGCTCAGAAATTGCAAAATTGAGCACAGAATTGCCACATATATATTGCACTTTCACTGCTTTTACCAGGAGTTAACATTTCTAAACCCACAAATTGAATATGTATGGATAGCCCTGAATGTCAGCTTAGATTTGACACCATGATTTACATGTTCACTTGTATTTATAACCATGAAGAAGAAGGAAACTGTTTCTGTTCAGGCTCGGAAATTGCAAAATTGAGCATAAAATTACCACATGTTTATTGCATTCCAACTGCTTTCATCAGTAGTTAACCATTCTTAACCTACAAAATGAATATGTATGGATAGCCCTGAATGTCAGCTTAGATTGGGCACCATGATTTACATGTTCACTTGGATTTATAACCATGAAGAAGAAGAAAACTGTTTCTGTTCTGGCTTGGAAATTGCATTTTGAGCATAAAATTGCCACATATATAAATTGCATTTCCACGTCTCTCATTACCATGTAAATTACAGTGTCAAACAAAATCAGACATTCAAGGTTATCCATGCATTCATTTGCAATTGATGTTGGTTTAGAATGGTTGATGCAGGGATGAAAGCCAGTAAATTGAATACAAATTAGTTATACCATGAGTATACTATATGTGGTTTGGGGAGATATATACAGCCGAGGTGGTAAACATAACCTAAGGGTAATGAATTCAAGTGAACATGCAAATAATGGTGCCAAATAAAAGCTGAAATTCAAGGATATCCATCCATATTCAATTCTTTGGTTTACAATAGTTCATCTTTGGATGAATGCACTTTAAAACATATGTGACAATTCTATGGCTCGTATGCGATTTCCGAGCCCGAACAGCAATATTTGTCTTTTTTCATATTTATACATTCAAGTTGCCATGTAAATCCTGGTACCAAATCAAGGCTGACAGTCAGAGCTATCCATCTATATTCAAAATGCTGGTTTAGAATGGTTAACTACTGATGAAAGCAGTTGAAATGCAATATATATACAGTGTATGTGACAATTTTGGCCTCAATTTTGCTATTTCCGGGCCAGAACAGAAACATTTTTCTCCTTCTTCATGGTTATACGTAAATTGAAGTGAACATGCAAATCATAGTGCCAAATCAAAGCTGACATTCAGGGCTATCCATCCACATTCAATTGGTTGGTTTAGAATGGTTAACTACTGATGAAAGCAGTGGAAATGCAACATAAATGTGGCACTTTTATGCTCAAAATGCAATTTCCAAGCCTGAACAGGAACATTTTTCTTCTCGTTCTGCATAGTTATAATTCCAAGTGAACATGCAAATCATAGTGCCAAATCAAACCTGACATTCAGGGCAATCCATCCAGATTCAATTTGTTGGTTTAGAAATGTTAACTCCTGATAAAAGCAGTGGAAGTGCAATATATATGTGGCAATTCTGTGCTCAATTTTGCAATTTCCGAGCCTTGACAGAAACATTATTCTTCTTTTCCATGGTTATGAATTCAAGTGAACATCCAAGTCATGGTGCCAGAATAAAGCTAACATTATGGGCTATCCATCCATATTCAATTTGTTGGTTAAGAAATGTTAGCTACTGATGAAAGCAGTGAAAGTGCAATATACATGTGGCAATTCTGTGCTCAATTTTGCAATTTCCGAGTCTGAACAGAAACATTTTTCTTCTTTTCCATGATTATGAATCCAAGTAAGCATACAAATCATGGTGTCAAATGAAAGCTGAGCCTCAGGCCTATTCATGCATAATCAATTTGTTGGTCTATAATGGTTCAACTTGGGATGAAGGCACTCTAAATTGAATATATATTTGACAATTCTATGCTTGTAATGCGATTTCCGAGCCTTAATAGCAATATTTAACTTCTTTTCCATGGTTAAAATTCAAGTCAACATGGAAATCATGGTGTCAAATAAAAGCTGAGATTCAGGCCTATCCATCCATACTCAATTTGTTTGTTTGAAATAGTCTATCTGGTGATGAGAGCTGCTGAAATTGAATATATATGTGCTGATTTTAAGCTCGCACAGCAATTTCCGAGCATGGGAAGCAACGTTTTTTTAATTTTTAATGGATTAAGTATTGTAATAAACATACAAATCAAGGCGCCAAATGAAAGCTAACAATATGACTACCAATTAAAATTCATTCAAGTGACTTGGGTTTAATATTGTGTCCTTCACAAAACTTTTTAATTTTGATAGGTGTGATTCGGAGAATTACATTTTGCAGATCAAGTTATGGTTCATGTCTGTCATCATAAAAACCAACGCAAGTACCCCAGACACATGACATGGATACCATAAGATAGAGCAACTTGTTGGCATTATTTTGGTGTATAATTTTATGCAATGGCATAACATGTGATTGAGTAATGGCTGTTTAAGCATAGAGAGTCGTCGTGACGCCAGTGAAAGCGTCAATTTGTGACACCGAAACCTTGTCTCATATTATGCAAAATTAAGCATGTTGCAGGAAATTTGCCATCTTGGCAACAGGCAGATTCTTAAACTAGAGAATATTTGCTACAAAATGATACCTAAGTCAAAATGTTTGACATGGGGTGCAGCCAAGTCTGAAATCCAGGTCCTCAGGCAAGGGACTAGTGAGGTTGCCTGAATGGGAGCATGAGCTAAACCACTTCAGGAAGATCAAGGCAATTTAGGAAAGCCATCTTATTGAGCGGATGAATACTAAGGCTGTCATGGCAAACATTGAGAGAAATTGCTGCATCACTCAGTGCCATTTATTACTTTCATACATTCTGCAGCCAAGGCCACCTCAGCATTCTCTCGGTGGCGAGGGCCTGCTTCTTAAAGCTTGAAAGAGCCCTTTTCTGCATCAGGCTTTATATCTCATTTAGAAATAGACAAAACTGGCTTAATGTGCAGAAAGCACAATATGTTTTTAGGGTTGGAGATGGTGCGAATATCTATGACATAGTAAAGCTTACATTGTCATTACTTTCATAAATTTGTTTAAGTAACAAATAATATTATTGTGATGACCTGGAAATGGAAAATGCGTCATTAGGGTGACTAAGACAAGTTCATCTTCTTCTTTGCGAGTGCAGACATTGTTTAGTGTATATTCACAGTGGTGCATTCTATGGGACTCACACCATTATATTATACAGACCAGACCAAGAAAGTTAAGGTCATCATAACATGCGATGGATGGATCTTCTTACTTCCAATAACAAAAGCCATCAACATAGTGCTAAATTGGTGTCCAATAAGACCTAACATCAATGATGCAACAGAATGCTTAATTAAACCAACACGTCATCGGCCTGGATGGACCTAGGAGATGGTACTAATGATCATAGTCATATATTGCTTCATGGTAAGTACCATTTGTAAAAATGCAAAATAACGTCACTTGATACAGTATAATTGAAAAACAATTGTAAGCAGCCTTTTAAAAACACTTCATTAAATTTTTTCCCTCCGAATCTTGGGATTTGGTTGTTTAATTGTAAAAAGCAAACCAAATTTGATAGATACAAATGACCCATAGCACAGTTTGCAAGCATCAATTTTCTATCTTAGGTCTGGATCTTTTACATCAATTGCTTTGAGTGAAACCAGAACTTGCCGATTGGTCTTCTGGCCCACGGTTGTGCTTGTGTCATTGCTATTATTTACCAGACTGCGGAAAGACCAACTCCTCAATTCCACCCCACAAGTAAATGAACACTGGGTGTCCAATTTATTGGCATTCTTGAAGGTGTTCTGTGCAAGATCCCATTCAAGTAGACTGGCACATTGGGAATTGTATATCCCACTTAAGGTGGCTCGATAGTCGTGAACTTTCCAAGATAGGATTTCTTAAAAACAGTTTAAATGATCCAAAATATAGTTTATAGCAAGGATATGTGAACAGAAGTGACCGTTACCAGCCTTTAAAAAAATATTTGGGGTTATGTACCAGAAAGTCAGTCCACGCAAACCTTAAAAACTAAATTTTTTGCTTATTTTACTTATTGTGAAGTTTTTTCTGCCATTCAGTGGTCATGCATCCCATATTATGCAATGAAGCATGATATTAAGGTGGCTCGCTACTCATGCGAAGTGGTAGTTAGCGCACATTCATGCGCAGCCAGGCAGGCCCTATCTACCGTGACGTCACCACAGCAGCTGAGCTTTGCAGTCATCATTTTTTAATTCTGAGAATTTCAAGTGTCAGCCGCTTCGTTTGCAAATTGCGCCACTTCTATTCCCGTTGGAGCAATAGATGCGCTATGATGAGTACTACAAACAGCCGGAGTTTCAGCCTGATACACAGAATAGAACATTTTTACAGACGATTTTCCTCAAGCAGGTCTAATTTCTCAAAAATGACTTAGTCATAAAAAAAGTATATCAATTTCCAGTGTGGTAGGAAGGGTTGTATGTATTATCATATTGTTCCCCACTATTTTTGGAAGCAAATGACAAAGAATTAAAAAATCCTATCTAGTTTATTATTTTTAGCACTATGGTTTATAAAAAAAGTTAAAATTGTCAAAATCAAAACTTTTATTCCGAGACCCTTGGAAAGTCCTTTTTAAAAACTAAATATATTTCTTTGAAATTGCAATCAGCTTTTCCCTTCAAGTGTCTTCTTTAAGGTGACTCAACCGTGGTACACCGCACATACTTCTGAGCAGCCTGGTTGCCTAGCAACATAGCGTCACCACTGCTGCAGGCCCTGAAAAAGTTGTGATGTTACCATTTTCTGCTCCCTTTTTTTTAACAGCATGGCAGCCAGTAATTTGCTATTTAAATGAGATCTAATGCAGATAGAAGCATAATTATTTTTTTATTGAATGCAGTAACACCTATTCTATGCTAATTCAAAGTTTCAGCTTCTCGTCTTTATCAAAAGAATTTTCTCAACTAATTTCAGTCAACTGTGTCTAAAATTGTCTTTATTTCTTTAAATTGACATTGGCATAGTCATGGTACTGCAGTTAAAAAACGACTCGGTGAAATTTTTTTATTTTTTGACATTTGTTTGACAATAACCTGTTTATGATATATGCAAATTAAAAAAAAAATCTGTATGATCGTTTTCCTAAAATTTGATTACTGCCAAAATTGATGCATGAAAAATCTGCAATTAATTAGTGTGTTTGTGCCCTTTGAGCTCTTACGGAAAAAGGTATTTTAACATTTTTCTTCAAATTTTGGCAAATGTATTGGTGTACATCCATGGGAAGACATTTCTGACATTTTTGTGTTACAAATGCATGTAATGCTTTATTCTGTGGTACATAACCAAAAACTCAATTTATAACTTTTAAGCAGCCATCAGGCCAAATATGCTGTTACCATGGCAACCAAACGAGTCGGTGAAATTTTTTTATTTTTCATTTTTGGAATGTATGGGTCCCATAGACTACCTGTGCAAAATTTTAGAAAAATCTGTATGATCAAACTACCACGCTTGAGTCACCTTAATTTCATGCTTCATTGCATAATATGGGATGCATGACCACGGAATAGCATGGAAAACTTCACAGTAAACAAATTAAGAAAAAAATTCAGTTTTTCAGGTTTGGGTAAACTGACTTTCTTGTGCATAATCTCAAACATATTTTTTTAAAGGCTGGTAGTGACCACTTTTTCTTGCATATCTTTGCTATAAACTATATTTTGGATCATTCTAAACTATTTTTTAGAAATCCTGTCTTGGAAAGTTCACGAGTATCGAGCCACCTTAAAGAAGACAATTTCATGGAAAAGGTGAATAAAATTTCAAAGAGATATGTTTAGTTTAAAGGACTTTCCAAGGGGCTTGGAATATAGGTTTCGATTTTGACAATTTTAACTTTTTTTATAAACCATGGCGCTAAAAAAAATTGACGAGATACAATTTTTCTTTTCTTTGTCATTTATTTCCAAAAATAGTTGGGAACAATATGATGATATAGACAAGCCTTCCTACTGCACTTTAGGATGATTGTAGATTCGGCTTAAGCTTGATTTGCCAATGATTCCATGTTTGATATTATTCAAGTCAAATAGATGAAACAAAGATAGATATAACAAGTAAATTATTTTGGATACAAAAATTATTCCTATAGTCGTCATTTTGGTTGTGAAAACTTCTTTCAAAAAGTGACAAAATGTGCAAATGAGATTTTTATGATGGCTTTGAGGAATAATTTTATTCTCAACAGCATGTGGCACCTTCTTCTTTCCTATATTTTTGGGCATTTTCTTCATCAAATGAACTTTGAAGGATTTTATTTTTGAAGCTTTTCTTATGAAAAGGATAGATCGAGTTTGGAACAAGGTTCTTCACAAGCACGCAAACAACTTGTCAATTGCTTTTTGAGAACATGCAAGGCTAAGTGCCCTCTGAAGAGAGGTAAATTCATTTCTGTAAAAGCTTCACACAAACTTTTACCAGAATGTTTGCTTCATGAAACATTCTTCGAAAATGAAGGCTTTTCTCTCCATTTGCTTTATTTTCTTTCTCTGCTTTCTCTGAACTTTTGTCACTACCAGCTGTTCAGTTCGATTTTATTTCTGCCTTCTTAAATTTCTTTTTAAATGTCTTCTTTGATGATTTATTCGCATCATTAGGGATAAAACAGATTGTCTTTCAAAATTTCAGGACATTATTGTCCTTTTAGGCAATGAAGTCCCAAGCTAGGGAATTATTCTAATGTTTGGAACTGATGTCTTCTGTTAAAATGATTTTTACTGGTAGAATATATTCCTAATTAACAGCACATTCAAAGGCAGTGCATCTATCAGAAGCTGAAGTTAGTAATCAGCATCATCCCAAGTCATACCATGACAAAATGGCCCATAACCTTTGCTAATTCATGAATACTCAATTAACTTACCCAGTTTTGGCTCAGCCAATCAGGGACTGCTGCATCACAGTTTGAAATTGTTGCTTCTGTTTCACACTGTTACAAATGGAGAAATTGTGTATTGTTGAAAGGTGCTATCACAGTTACGAAAATTCCATTGAATTATGTATTTTCACAGTTCTGAAATGAAACTGTTAGAAAGTTTGCTTGTTTTACACTGTTTTTCTCAGTTGCCAGTAATCCTCTAAGTGTCCATAATCGGACTAAATCTGCCTGCAAAATGCTTATGACCTAAATAAGCAGCCAATCACAGAAGAGGTTGGAAATAGCAGAAAGCCCTGTCCATTTTAGCAGGGCTTGTGTGGGGAGGATGGTAATCAGGGGCACCCCATAATCTGTTATACCAAATATCCGTTATGAAGCAGGTGCCCGTCTGGCTGGCAGACTGTGATTTAGGAATTTCCCAGCTGGAAGTAAATTTTTGGCGTTCAACCGATGAAATTTGCAGTTAGGTAATGAGAAAGCAGATGAGGCGGCCGGCTCGGAAAAAATTCATATTAGCTGGCTGGGAGGTGCTGAATGACACTTGGGCTGGCTGGCAATCCAGCTGGCAGCATGACAGATATTTTCTCCCAGTTGCATAAAAAAATTACTCTAAGTGTCACAAAAGATGTGCAACCAGGAGCTTACACTGATATGGGTATTATAATAACACACTGTCATGAGGTGCCTCTGATTAATATGCCCTATACTGTGCGCTGCTACTCAACAAAGGGTCTTCTGGAAAATATGAAGGACACTCATAAATCCAAATGAAGTGCACTCAAGAAGACAACTGGAGAGCTACTCCAGTCACTTCGAGATACTCTTGGTGTATTCTGAGAAGCATTCAATCAATGCAGACATCTGTCAACTTCATATTATCAGCTGATCTAATATCGCTTTCCTAAAAATGTAGTTTTGCCACAATAATAATATGCTAATGCACAGCCATGCGTTCGTGCAGCATTTTAATTTCATATATTTATTTATATGTTCCCTTGTTGTCTGTTTTGAAATGAACTCAGTCATGTTTCTATGATTCAATTTAGCCTGTCAAGGCTAATAATTAACTATTCTTTAACAATTATTGGCACGGGAAGTATGTCTGGAGAACTTTGAATTTTTAAGGCACTTTTGATTATGATTTTTTTAAAATACCTAACTAAATCATTGATAAGAAGCCGGACCCACTTGACCTAATTCCTTGCTGTGGACTATTGAGACCATCGCTGCATAGATTTTTGAGTCCTCTCTTGTGCTCAGTTCGCTTCATTTAACCTCTAATGGTCTGAATAAATCATCAAGGAAGACTTTTTAAAAGATACTTAAGATAGCAGAGACAAACAAGGACTGAACAGCTGGTAGTGAATATAATTTTGTCATGATATCAGTTTTCACCTGGTGTCTTCATGGAACGGGAATAACCAATAAATGAAAGATCTGTGTTAGGTATTGCTTTTGTAGAAAATGAAAATATGCGTAGCCTAGTATTCTGCTCTTGAATAAATGCGTCACTGAAAATTGCACAAACAACTATTTTTCTTCCTGCATGACAAACATTTCGTGCTGACCAAATACTTTACCTTTTTGGCATGTTTGAACTTCTGATGGCTCAAAGAGTCCTGTGTAACTTTATTCATTTTTGTTGTTTGGTTTTCCTCTTTTGCATGATATCTGAAACTGTCTGGTCTCAATACATTAGAAGTAGAAATTCAAAAAGAGTGTACCATGCGGATAAAATGGCAAATACAAAAAATGTTTCACTCATGTACTGAATCTTCTTTTTTTCGTCATTTCCTGTGTTTTTAATTTTCTCTTTTCAGCAGTTATCATTTTCATTTTGAGTACAAAGTATTCAAGTACATCTGTCTTTTTTCAATGAAAAATGTGTAGAACTGACTTCAAGCCTAAACATTTCTCTGTGCAAAATTGATGCCTGCAGCATCATGGCAATGTTGTCTGTTTACATGCAACAGTTTGGATGAAGTGCACTCAAATTGAGCAGCACTCTTAACCATGACAACAATACAACACTGTAAATTCTGAAATTCTGAGTTAGCTCAAATGATTGAGTGAGATGGTTGCACAATTTGTTTGAGCCATGATAGCTTGCCGTTTTGAGTTATGATAATCTTTATGTTGTTATAACTTGCAAACATCAAGCTATCTTGGCTCAAAGGAATTGTGCAACCATCTCACTCAATCAATTAAGCTAACTCAAAATTCAAAATTTACAGTGAAGCAATCTTAGTATCACGAGAAATATTATCAATCTGTTGAGGTTATCTTATCAGCTGCCAAAGTGACTCGATCACTTTATCAATCATGTTTATATGAGTGTCTTTACTTGTTTTCGCTTCCTGATCCAAGATTTTTTATACTGCATTTTTACTGATTTGTGTCAGCTAGACAACAAGTCTCTGCTGTTGTGGTATTGATATTTAATATAACCGACCAAATTCTCAATCAATAATTAATGTGTTTATTGATGTTTAAACCAGAATTTCCTTTTTAATTGGTCTGTTATGCAACTGGTCATTTTCATTTTATTACCCGCGATCACGTAATTGTGCCTTATGTTCCGCAACACTCTGATCCACTTTTTACAACTACTCTAGTCATAGTCCCTGATCTGCTGAAATATTTATACTGCCTTATTTTCTTAATTTGGCCTTGGCCTCCTATTGAACGTCTACTTAAGGCACTTTGTGCCAAATAGAATAACTGCGCCTACACATAGCATCGCCTCAAAAAGTTGGTTAATTCATAGTGATCCTTCATGATTTAATGTTTCTTGCATTGATGTCGCACCCAATGAACTGTTCCGTCATTGGCAACTGGTATAAATGCAGGAATAAATACAAGGCCCTAACCCATCTAAATCCAAAATTTTATGGTGAGCTTTTCCCATAGCTCTCTTCCAAACCTGTACTACAAAACGGAAGATTTCTTCAGTTCTCTTCCCAGGGGATTAGCTCCTCCTAGTGAAAAGGCAACGTAAAGGGAACACTTCCTTTTCAAATCATTTATCCTTTACTCCAGAGGGTGATATTGGAATGTAACTATAACTCTTGGTGTCTTAAGAGACACTGTTGAAAAGAGATTACGGCTTCAAAGTGAGCTGACAAACAGACAGGAGTTTTTAGTAGCCAAACACTGGAAGATGTAGTGTTCCAAATTTCTACTACAATATCAACAATGCTACAAGTTCAACTTAAACAGAGATTCTATGAATATGACAAGTTGGTCATTGGTAAACGATCTTGAAGCATGCTGAATGGAAAATATTGCTTGGTCAAAAAAAGGAATTGCAAGATGCATACACACATTTAGCTGAAGGTTCTTTGATAAAATTAGTATGGCATATCTTGTTATATTATATATTATATAAGTATACTAGCGTTATAGTCATTATTTGAAAAAAATGGAGCCGAAGCTATTCCACTACATGCAAGTACTGTGTTATTTTTGACAGAAACTTAACGGTTTTGCTTAATTTATCTCAGTTCTGTTTGAATGGGGAACATTGAGGAACAGGAAACTCTCTGTTCATTTCTTCAGAATTCAGATGAGGCACTTGTTGAAAAACAGAAAAGAACTCCTTTTGAATGTCTGCAAATGATTCACAGAAGCTTTTCTCTTGAGCAAAATCAGAGAAATTTTACTTCAATGCACCAAAATGACACAAAATGAAACTCTTTGTCAGATTCCCAAGCTCTTGACATCAAAGAATTATGTTTTTACAAAGCACATTCATTACAGCAAGGAAAAGTGAAAAGCTTAACAGCTGGTGATGGCTCTGATAGAAGAGAATGAAAAAGTGAAAATCATTTTAGTAAAAAGTTTTATGTTTGCAGAAGTTCTGAAGAGACGGACGCTGATTTATTTCTTCCCTTTGTTAATTTTGTAAATGAAATTGAAAGAGGCTCACAGCAAAACTTTTAATTGATAAACTAACATGCACTCAAAATAAGAAGCGTTGCAAATCAAAGGCATGCTGTAAATTTAACATAATACATTTATTAATGTGTCAAACCATCATATTTATTTGGAAAGATCCTGTGTGACAGTTGAAAGTTCAAACATTTTCCTTTTCCTATTATGCAACTCAATTGCTTGTTTAGTTTTAGTAGAAGTGCATGTGCACTACATCAATACATGACCAGGATTTGTCACAGAGAAGGTGAAGTCTTGATCAACATTTTCTGTTGTCACAATCTCGAGACACTCGTCCATATGAAGTACACTCAAGGAGTCAGCTGGAGAGCCACTCAAGTCACACAAAGCTGTCTTAGCATCTTTTGAGAGGTCATCAATCAATTTTTACATCTGTCAATGTCATCTTGTTAGCTGAAGTGACTCCATGTAATCAATCTCTTTTCTAGAATGTCTTTCAGGTTTCCAGGAATGTGTTTTTTGCCTACATGATTTATGGCTAAATCAGATTATATCCATCTACATGTATATTGACTGTAGGTGCACCATGTACAGTGTTGTGCTGGAATTAACTTTTACCTCATTTAATTACTCTTGCAAGTAGTCCAGGCAATACATGGTTTGACCCACCACAAATTGCAATAGTTTTGATCTATACATTTTCTGAAAGCTTGGAAACCTGGCTTTGACATACTAAAAGTCTGCTCAGATAGTCCCGTGCGAAGTCTGTTTTCAGAGGGGTCAATGGAGGGACTGTCGGAACATAATTTTCGACGCCAAAATCCCAATCCAGTCAAATGAAAATGTAAATCAGGGCTTCAAAAATATAGTAAAATTTAATATTTCAATGACTTTTGGTTGGTAAGTATGTAAGCATTCCAGAAAACAATTTTTTTTAAAATCTGCCTTCTGATAGGGGTCGTAAAGTAGCAAAATCCAAAATGGCCGCCATTACGTGCTTTCCAAACCATAAAATGCTTATATCTTGAAAACTAATTGAGATAGAGAAGAAATTATAGTGTCTATACCTATGTTTTTGGTACCAAGAAATTCAAATATGATATCAGAACATGTTTAAGTCCAAAACTAAGAGATGAAATGCAACATGGCTGCCACTAGTGATGCAGACCGGACCACCTTTAAGAGGGTGGTCCGGTATTTACAAAAGTGGTCCGGTCCTGGTCTGGTCCAGGGTGAGGTGGTCCGATTTTGTTACTGGACCGGTCCAGAGGCGGTCCATCGGCATTTCGAAATTATGCTAAATATGAGGGTTTAAATTAGCTATTGATATGAATTTCATTTTGATATGCGAAAAAATCCACGCGACACCCTTCATGACATCAAAAATCACTGGACCGGTCCGGACCGGCACTCAACCGGTCCGGTATGGCATTGGACCGGTTTTTTGTAGGCGGTCCGGTATTTTGGCGGTCCAGGGTTGGACCGCGGACCGGACCGCTTCAAGGCGGTCCGGTCTGCATCACTAGCTGCCACCATGAGTCCATGATCCACCGAAACCATAAAGCGGCCATAGCAAAAATTGCCATCAGTTAAAATAAATTGCTTTATTTAATATTTCAATGGATTTAGGTGGATAAGTATACATAAGTAATCCAGAAAATAAAGGTTTACCATAATCTACCGTCTACTAAAGATAATGAAATGGCACAAACCAAATAGCAACCATCACTCACTATCCATATGCACGCCATAAAAATGGCTATATCTGTCAATCTAAGTCATGAGATTGATATATCGCATAAGTATAATCTGGCTTGATCTGCTTTTTAATGCCAAGGAATTCAATAATCACATAATATACGGTTTAGCTTTGGTAATTTTATTATTTAAATGTAATGATGAAATGGGCGCACCTGCACCCTCAACGGAGCCATCAACAGTAATGTTGTCAAGTACCAAGAAGAAGAAGGTTTAAGTCACCAAAAACTGGTTCATTGGTTGGTTGCAGGCAAACATTTATGAGAAATTGGTGTATCAAATTGCAAATGATTAGAAATGTACCTTAGTTATGAGCTACCACGTCCTTAAGGGGCGGGCACATTTTCCGCTCTCATTAAGGTGACACTGACATGTTTAAATTGTTTAAAATATAAAAAGTAAGTCCTGAAATACACAAATAAGCAGTAAAGTAAAATACTTTAGGATATGTGTGGGAAGAATTCACACATAATACATAAAATTTAATATCATCTATATTTCTGTTCCAACTAGGTCTAAAATAAACAAATTACAAAAGAATTACTATTGACGGGCCATTAGGGACACTAAAAATCTTCACCGGCACCTGTTAAGATAACTCAGCTAAACTAACCAATTCTTTCACTTGCTCAGAATCTTGTGGCCACTTTTACTGAATAGGCCCAAGAGTGGTCACAACCAAAACCAGAAAGGCGGTCTACCCTGATTATTTTTGCACCTTTGTTCTGAATGCTCAACACTGAATTCATGGCAAATCATTCTTATACAACATGAGCAGGTGTTTTTGTCATTGCAACTGTGATTTTATAATTTTCATCAGTGACATAATTACAGGCAGGCTCCTTTTGATTTTTGACAGGCTTTGCTGATTTAGGTTTGTGCCCGCCCCTTAAGGACGTGGTAGCTCATAACTAAGGTACATTTCTAATCATTTGCAATGTTTGATTTTTTTTTTTTTAGAGGAGTAACCTCCATGAAGCAGCTTTGCTGTTGAATCTTACAGCTCCTCCAATTCATTACATTTAGTGTCTCTTCATATTTTTCCATGAATGAACTGACTGCTATTCACAGATGACTTTTCACACTGAAAGGTTAGAAAGGAAAATTAGTGCCAATCTGTGTCACTGGCATGGACTACCCAAACGCTTCAGCAGCGTTGTACTGTATACAGCTGAGGAAATAGCTAAAGTTGCCTATCCCTATGTCACATTTGTAAACCAGAAGACTTCGAATCAACAGTGATATGGAGAGTAGTGACAGTCAGGATGAAAAAATGTGTGGAACAGAGATTGAACCTTGGAGAATTGCTGAAGATCCTAGATGCATTCAATAAAAGTGAGCAACCACCAAACCATCAGTATGTTATGCCTGGTTATTGGGGGAAGGATGCTATAGCATGAGACATAGTGTCCATGTGAACAGGTCTATTTGACACCAAGTGAAGACAGTACTAAAAGCAGGAGATTGTTTCAGATAAACTATGCAAAGGAACAAGAAGCAAAGGCGAGACAAGTTATTATTGTTTTCATAGCTACATGTTTTTCAAGTTTGCAATTTGCTTCATTCCAAAACTGTGATGTCAGAGATTAATTTGAATAATAATTTCGTTAATACAAGCATCGATTTCAGCAAACTGACAAAGTGCAGTGACACATGGATGACGTATGTTTCACTATGTACTGTAACTGAACCAAACAGACTATTTAGCCTCAAAGGAGAGTTGCAATTATTGACAAAAAATGTTGTTTGAAATTGTGATGACTGGTGTCCTGTGAAAAACAGTAATACATTTTGTTTGGAAAACAATTAATGAGGTGCAACACTCAGCTTAGACATGCGTTGTTTGTTGTGGTTGTACACAAATAGTAACATTGCCTGATAGTTTTAAATTCCTTTGTCATCAACTGTGATGTCAAACTATGAACTGATATGTCGCAGATTTAAGATTAGACCAATCACATTGACAGATACCCCATGATGTCATGGTTTAACTGCAAAACAAAGTTTTCAAAAAAACACATAGCTATGAAAACGATAATAACAGGGACATATATGAAACAGTAACAGATTGGGATTCCTGAAGTTTCCAAACACTATCACAGACAAATATTTTGAGACCAGACATTGTGTGTTACCTGCTATATCTAGAGAAGTGGTCAATTTCAGTAAGTCATGAGGGAAAAAGCAAGTCATATCCTAATGCAAGTTTAGTTGGTGCTGAAATTAATCCAACTCCAAACTCTCTTGAAGTAGTTAAACAATTATATTGATTAAATGGGATTGCTTCACTGAAATAAGGTTCAAGAACAATGCCTGGGTGTTGGTTTGTATATCCATTGAATGGTACATGCCTAAATAAAAGCATTGCAAGTTTGTTAACATCTTTGGATTCTTGAAGGCACATTCTTGCTGCAAAACAGCTGCATGCAAAAAAACTCAGCAACCACCACTAACTCCTTGCAACTGTATACGACAGAATTTTGTGAGACAAACACTCGAAAAAAACTTTTTACCTGTTGAATAGTTATATTAAAGCAACTATACAGCCTTTCTCAGTGATCTCTCTGATTGAGTAAAATAATAATGATTCTTGGTATTAAAAACATATAATATATACACACAAAAATTGCACCTTCATCTCAATTAGTTGGCAAGATAGGAGCATTTCATAATTTTGATAGTGCTTTATGGCAGTCATGTTTGATTACACCTAATACAGTAAATCGTTAACTTCTGGATTGCTTATATAATACTTACCCACCTAAATCCATTAAAATATTGAAAAAAGCAATTTATTTTAACTGATGGCAATTCTTGCTATGGTCACTTTACGGTTTCGGTGGATCATGGACTCATGGTGGCAGTCATGTTGCATTTCATCTCTTAGTATTGGACTAAGACATTTTCTGATTTCATATTTGAATTCCTTGGTACCAATAACATAGGTATAGACACTATAATTTCTTCTCTATCTCAATTATTTTTCAAGATATAAGCATTTTATGGTTAAAAAAGCACGTAATGGTGGCCATTTTGGATTTTGCTACTTTACGACCCCTATCAGAAGGCAGATTTTGTTAAAAATTGTTTTCTGGAATGCTAACACACTTACCAACCAAAATTCATTGAAATATTAAATAATGCCATGTTTTTTGAAGCCCTGATTTACATTTCATTTGACTGGACTGGTATTTTGACGTCGAAAATGGTGTTCCGACAGTCCCTCCATCGACCCCTCAGAAAACAGACTTCGCACGGGACTATCTGAGCAGACTTTTAGTATGTCAAAGCCAGGTTTCCAAGCTTTCAGAAAATGTATAGATCAAAACTATTGCAATTTGTGGTGGGTTCACCCCCATTTTATCACCAGTTGCCTGGACTACAAGGCCAGATTTTCCTATCATTAGCCAACCGCTTCATAACAAGGGCAGATGGTAGGACAAGAACTGTCTAATTATAGGTAAGAACCATCCTCCATAAATTATTTACTCTAGTGAACCACAGTAAAGAATTCCTCTGATTTACTGATTGACAGTTTAGACATCAAGATTTGAAAGCTAGTTGCCACTAACTTTATAAGTCAAGCCATTTTTCTCCAGTTTATGTTACAAATATTATGTTGCCAAATGGTTAAAAGCAATAGTTTGTGAAATTATTGCTTCCGAGGGTTTGTGTTCTAATCCACCGTGCGAACTTAATCACCTGATAAAATAATAACAAGCAACTTTGCAATAGTTTCAAATGCAGTGAGGCTTATTACTTGTACAGGGTGTCTACAGAAAAAGAGGACAGTCAACTCAATTGGATTTGTTTACATTTTATTTTGTGCCAAGCATCATTATTCAACAAAACATGATTTGTATATGAACAGTATATTCAGAACAGTCAAATTTCCCATTATTCGCACCCCTTGATGTGGTAACTTTCTGCAGATGAGACATAAATGATGCAAAAGCGTGTTTGATGCTCTCCACAAACATTTTGCCCCATGCAGACATGGCGGAGGCCTTTAACTTTAATGCGAGGGTTGCGATAACTTGCTGGATTCTGTGTCCCAATTTGCCCATACTGAATAATCCACTGGGTCCAGCTCAGGAGACAAGGGGTGGCACTCTACCTGGCTCACGAGGCTTGTTTTGAGGCACTCCTGAGTCTTCTTCGCAGTATGAACAGGTGCTGTACATTGTAGGAAGATGACTTTGCCAACAAAAGAGTTTCTCGTCTGACGCACTGGCACCCCAAATTATTTCAAAATGTTATTATAAACATTTGCATTGATTCCGGTACTCTGGTCAATGGTTTATTTGAGATAATTTTGTGATTTTCTTGTCATCAGATGACTCCATGTTGAAGACCAAGTGTTAGGTCCTGAATTGTATAATCGGCAGCTGGAGCATCAGCAAATGTCCCACTACTCACGCATGAATCATTCCTACTCTCACAAGCACCATAAATGGTGAAAAATTTATCATCAAGAAGAGGAAAATAGGACGACCCTTTTAAGCTTAGAGCAATGCAAGCACTTTTGCATATCATGCTTGCATTTTGCCTTTAGTAGTGATCTAATTCACAAATAAACATATTTGCAATAGACCTAATATGGCTGACTATCAAATACATTCTTATGTTAGACTTATCACCAAATTCTGAACTTATATGAGTGTGAAAAAGATGAAAAGTGACTGTCCTCTTTTTCTGTTGACACCATGTATTAAAGCAAGTGAATACTCATTATCACACAAGGCATGACAAATCAATGGGGAAGTGTGTGTCGACCTTGATTAAACAGATTTGCATATGACTGTAATTTTGAAAAGGCAGTTTAATAATATAAAAGGGTTTCAACTTTCAAGTGGAGTTTCAGTTTTAAACCACAAGCAATGAACTTTTAACATTTAATGTGAAGGACTGAAGGTGATATATATTTTAAAAACGGCGTTTAAGCTACTTTGAACACGTGTTTTAATCTATATTTTACATTTACCTTCTTCCAATTGACTTGTTTTGTCATCAAATATGCTGTGGAATACAGTGGCTATTTAGGGGCGAGATGGGAAATGCCATGGATCTCCTACATTCTCCCCATGAAATGCCGCCCACTCCTCTGGCCATTTCTAGATATGAGCCTGGTAGATAGAGTAGATTTGTTTTATAGAAATAAGCCATTTTATTACATAGAATTTTGGTAAATTAAAAGTCCTTGTTAATCTTTCTCCACCAGAAGCCAAGTATTTTGTTAGTTCCCTTTGAAGCCATAATCTCTATTCAACACGGTCTCTCAAGACGTTTGGAGTTACTGCAGTATTCTTGAATCACCCTCCAGAGTGACAACTGAATGATTCAGAAAAGAAGTGCTGCCTTTAAGTTGCCTTTTCACCAGGAAGTGTAAATCCTTTGAGATCCTTTGACGGAAGATCTGAGGAAATGTTTCTTTTTGGATTTGGACGAAAACTATTAGAAAAGCTGTATGTTTAGAAAAGGAGCCTTGTCTGTCTGAAGTAAGAAGAAGGTGTGATGCTGAGTAGGCTTGGTATGGCAGGACGGATGCAGTCAGGACTGAAATGCATGTGGGTTGACTTGGTCCGGTGTGGTGACAAGTCATGAAGTTAAGGGGTTGGGTGATTCCTTGGAAGTAAGAGCTGACGGCTTATCAGGAGACACAAGCAAAAACTAGGTCAACATCCGTGAGTATAGGTCACAAATTCAATTTAAAAGTAATGATGATACCATATAGTCACTTGCAGTGCTATATAGTTATTTTTAGATATGAGGCAATGGGGTTGTGGGCACCCTAAAATACCCAGCACTGGCTGCAGAAGTCAGTCTTGGCTGGTCAGCTCTCACCGGTGAGTGTCTCCTTGTTAACTCTGCACTTCAGGTTAGATGGGCTAAAGTAATAAGATCTAACATGTATCATAATAACATCTGATATATAATTTAACATCAAATATGTAAACTGAGAGAAATATGATATTGAATAAATAGTTGTGTTAACAATTATGTTGTTTGTTACTGCTCAGCTATGATTGTTAATTTATGAATATTAGCATAATGTAACAGAGGGAGCAAAATGGACCCTGGTCAGACACGGTCACCGGTCCTCATACCATCACTGCCAAGTGAGGGCTATTATCATCTGAAGCTATTGTCTCCCCAGATATATTATTATTGATGAAGTATGTATTGGATTGATGAGTATAAGAAAACACCATCGCAGACATCACAGAAACCCTCTATATTGTATTGCAGCAATCACCAGAGTCACCAGACAGCTGATGATCTAAACATATGTAGACCCAACGATTGTTAATATGATACAAAGATTATTTTTCACAACGTAGAGTTGCACTTCAAGTGTCATTAGTGCCCTCTATCCAATCGATTTAATGTCATGATAAGGTCCATGCAATGGCATGCATTCCTTTCTGGACTGCACAAATATGCATTAATTTATATAAACAGTAATAACACACATGCAAAGCTATACTCTAAGGAATAATTAACCGCAAACTCAATATATTACAGAGGGTAAAGTTGGAAACTTGATGATTCAGTATGTCTTAAACAGTTTTTGCATTTGTTCATTTGCCGACACACTTTGAGAATCTCTTCTGTATGTGTCAAAAAACGAAGTCCTCAAATATCAAAGCAAAAAAGGCAGGATAAGAAATTTAAAGTTCAAAAGACAAAGCAAAGGGATAGCACAAAAGGCTCTTTGAACTTTTAGCAATTTCATCTTCCAAAGGAGGCAAAATGTGAAGTCATCACTCGATACATCTTTAAAGAATAAAAGTAAGTGCAAGTATGCAAAATTCTCTTCTGAAATGATGTGTTTTTGATTTTGTGAAATTTAAAACTTCCTGCTATATGACTGATTTACTTAAAAATAGCTTGCTAACGAAAACTTGTTTATTTATTTGAATCAAAAAACAAAAAGCAACTGATAATATATACATTGCCAAGGGTAAAAAGTGAAACAAGATATATAACATGGCATCAAAGTGAAATGAAACAAGAAATATCTAGCCACATATCTAGCCACTTGTCTTTCTAACATTTTCATGCCCGTAAATACTATTTTCTCTTCCCAGAAACGTACACTCTAAAAAATGTCGGGAAAAAATTGTTTTTTTAGATTCAAAATGGTTTTTTGAAAAACCAAATTTCAATGCAAAAAACCAAAATGTTTTATTTAAAAAAAAAAACATTTTTTTTAAATAAAACATTTTGAATCTAAAAAACCAATTTTTTCTGAAATTTTTTAGAGTGTAATGGGTTTGCTTTATCTTGTTTTTCAATAAGGAGCATTGCATT
Organism: Platynereis dumerilii; assembly: GCA_026936325.1. Lineage (NCBI taxonomy): Eukaryota > Metazoa > Annelida > Polychaeta > Phyllodocida > Nereididae > Platynereis > Platynereis dumerilii. The sequence continues at coordinate 1,402,396 of JAPTHN010000054.1, forward strand.
GGGAACAAGAAACTCTCTGATCATCTCTTTCAAACTCAGACGAAACATTTTTTGAAAAACAGAAAATTTCTTTTGAATGTTTGCGAGGAACTCACAGGGCCTTTCCGATATTACAATCAAGTACTTCTTTCTTCGATGAAACTCTTTGTCAGACTCCGAACTCTTGACATCAAAGAATTATGTTTTTACAAAACACATTCATTGCAGCAAAGAAAAGCTTAACAGCTGTTGATGGCGCTGATAAAAAAGAATGACAAAGTGTTAAAGGATTAATCCATTTATTAAAAGTTTCATGTGTCAGAAGATCTGGAGGAAGAGGGTCTGAGAAATCCGTACAGACATTTGAGAACAAAAACAGTGCCTTACCTTAGTTCTTAAGGGGTGGCCAGAGAGTTTTATTTTTCCGAATGTTCATAAAAAAATTGTATATTACCTCAAATGAAAAGACTTCTTTTTCATTTATTTATTGACTTGATTTGCCACGGGAGTTTACAGAATAAAATTATATTTTCCATTATGCACTATTATTGTTTTACTAGTCATAGTAGCAATGTGTACTACATCGACATATGCCTGAGATATGCTACATGAATTCTTGAGCAATAGATTCTGTTGGTACAAAAGCTGGACACTCATCCATCTGAAGTTCACTCAAGGAGTCAGTAGGAGAGCCACTCAAGTCACAGAAAGCGATCTTAGCATCTTCTGAGAAGTCATCAATCAATGTGAACATCTGTTGACATCATCTTATCAGCAGCTGAAGTGTCTCAATGCAATCAATCTCTTTTCTAGAATGTCTTTCAGGTTTCCAGGATTGTGTTTTTCCCCATACATTTGGCTGAATCAGATTATATCGGTCTATATTGACTGTAGGTGCACTATGTACAGTGCATTGCTGGAATTAACATATACCTCATTTAAAGTTAGGACAAAATACCAATATTTGTTTTTCCATTTTTATTCGTATGATGAATCAAAATTGCTAACTTTGGCTGTTCCTAATCACTCTTGGGAAGCCAGATTATGCAATCCTTAACCAACAGCTTCTTAACAAGTGCAGATGGTAGGGACAAAAACTGCCCATAAGTAAGATCCATCTTTAATAATTACCTCAAAAAATAGTTAATAGTTTTCGTTTGTTTGTTTGTGCAAATGCTTGCTTCTGAAGGTGTCAGTTCTTATCCGGCTTGCAATCTGAATTACTGGTTAAATAATAATAAGCAACTTTGCATCAGTTAGCATATACATTTCAAAGTAGTCTCGTTTATTACTTATGATCAAGTGAATAAGCATCATTACACAAGGCAAGTAAAATCAATGAGGGAGTGTAAAAGGATTTCAACTTTCAAGTTGAGATTGGTTTCTTAGACCACAAGCCATGTACTATCTAATGTGAGTGTGATGCATACACTTTAAAATTTGAATTTTTGAGTTAGCTCAAATGATTGAGTGAGACGGTTGCACAATTTGTTTGAGCCATGATAGCTTGCCGTTTTGAGTTATGATAATCTTTATGTTGTTATAACTTGCAGACAACAAGCTGTCTTGGCTCAGAGGAATTCTGCAACCATCTCACTCAATCAATTAAGCTGAGTCAAAATTCAAAATTTACAGTGTAGTGATAGCTTCCTTATATTATGTTGCAGGGTAGGTTCATTTCAACAACATCAACGATTTCATTTTATAGAATTTTTAAAATTCAATGTCCTCTTTCGTCTTTTTCAACCAGAAGCCAAGTGTGTTTGCTAGTTCTCTTGGAAGCCATAATCTCTATTCAACAGGGTCTCTCAAGACATTTAGAGTTATTGTATCACCCTCCTGAGTGACAACTAAATGATTCAGAAAGGAAGCGCTGCCTTTAAGTTGCCTCTTCACCAGGAAGTGTTAATCCTCTGAGATCCTTTGAGGGAAGATCTGAAGAAAGGTCCCCTTTGTAGTGTAGGTTTGGACGAGAACTTTGGTAAAAGGTTTACATAATTGTAAGTTAAGCGAAGGCGTCTCTGTCTTGCTGAATTCCAGTGGAGGTGAACATTTTCCTGGTATGGCAGCAATGACCATACAGCTGATAATCTCAACATAATGTAGTCCTACCCAAAGATTGATATTATTACAGGTGATACAAAGATCGTTTTTCACAACACAGAGTTACACTCCAAGTGTTGTTAGTGTCATCTGTCCTATGGTAAGGTCCTATAATTGCTTATTGAAATGCTTAAATGGGCCTTAGTTTTAATAAATATTTAAAACATACAGTGTACAGGCAAAGCCATATTCTAAAGAATAATTCATTTAAAACTCAACATATGACAGAGGGCGTATTTGAAAACTTGATGATTCAGTATTTCTTAAACTGTTTTTGCATTTGTCCTTTAGCCCACACATTTGAAAATCTTGTGTGTGTTAAGAAACAAATATCTTCAAATGTCAAAGCAAAAAGGCAGGACAAGATATAAAAGAAATCAAGCTACAAAAGGCTCTTTGAACCATTAGGAATTTCATCTTGCAAAAGAGGCAAAATGTGAAGTCAGCACTTGTTTAATCTTGTTGAATAAAAAAAAGTGCAATATGAACAGTTCTTATCTGAAGTGGCGCATTTTCTTGTGTATACGATTTATTCATGAAAACAGGTTAATCTTTAAGAATTTTTTATCTATATGAAATAAAAGGCAAAAGACATGATGGCATTTAACGGCGAAACCACATTTTTAGAAACCCAATGATACCGAGTCATTCGTACAAATTTCCTCTGGTATCAGTCTATAATCTAGATTGCGAAATTTTGGACGGAAATCGTGAATTTTTTGCAATGGAAAAGGACCTGGGAGTAAACAATAAACAATAAACTCCGCTTTGACGATCACATTAAAGAGTGGTTCTAAAAAGCCTCTAGAATCATGGGCATATCTGAAGGAAATTTGACAATCTGACTCCCAACATTTTGTGCCTCTGTATATTTCATTAGTCAAAATCGATCCAGAGTATGCTCAGTTGATATGGAGTCCACACTTAAAGAAAGATATTCTGGAAACGAAGCAGTACAAAGGAGAGCAACAACGTGGATCCAATATATGTGATGTTTTTGAGTTCTGCAACGGAAATGAAAAAAAAGGTTAATTTTCGAATATTCATTGTTTTTTAAAAACTGCATTGCTCACATAAATACAAGCCTAAAAAAAGAATATTTTTGGCTGGCTGCTCGCCTGCCACATTAACACAATTTTCCAAAGTTAAGATGTGAGTTTTGTACAGCAGGAGAGTGACTTAATTGGCTAAAGACCGGAAAAGCTTTACTTCAAAGTGAAAGGAAGCAAGAATATTCTGGCTATATGACTTTCTAACACTTTTCACTTGAGTACTTTTTTCTTTTTCTCAGAGACTTAATTTTTTGCTTTGTCTAGTTTAAAAAAAAGGAGCATATTGCATGGGAAACAAGAAACTATCTGGATAACTCTTTAGAACTTCTATAAATCATTTATTGTAAAACATAACTTATATTGACTGTTTGCAAAAAATTCAATTTTTTTCTCCTTTAAAATTAATAATTTTATCAGTGTGCTTTGCACACGCTGATGAAATTAGAATTTCATGAGCAAACTGTAGTCGACATAATAATCTCATGAGAAGACAAACCCAACTTCTTCGCTTTTGAAGTGGAAGCCCCCTCGTCGAGTGGGCCTTGTATTTGCTCCATAACCACTTGCAGCCATCTTGCTACTGAGCACGCCACAATTGGCTTGTGAGGCTTCACATAGCTAATAAGTAACTGGGTCTTGTTCCCTCGCGCACGTGCCACTCTGGCCACATAAGCTCGAATACATTGCACGACATCTAATTTTGCATCCTGCGGGAAAGCCACAAATTGCAAAGACATTGGTCCTTGCCCCACTTTCCTGCTCTTAGTTAAACCACCTATCAAAAATTCAATAATATCTCCTTTGTCCATCATCTGATTGACCTGCAACAACTGTAATTCCGACTGCCGCATTGCCCCAGTCAATGCCATCAACATTGTTACTTTAAGAGATAATTCTTTCAACTGTAAACCAGAATTTCCTGGCCATTCTCGGAACAAGCCTAGAACCCTGTCTACGTCCCATGTATCAGTATACCGGGGTTGCGGTGGTCTCTGGTTAAACATCCCTTTGAGCACCTCACACACTTGTGGATGCTGTCCTGCCTTGATGCCTTGGAACCCAGCGTGATGAGCTGAGATCGCTGACCGATAGCCATTAAGAGTGCTGTAATCTAGTCCAGATACAAACAGTTCCGTCAGGAAATTCACAACATACTCCACAGTGGCATGAAATGGATCCACTTGTCTCTCACGACACCAGCTATCCCACTTTCGCCAGGAAGCGTTGTAAGCTTTCCTGGTACCTTGACGTTTGGACTGCTGCATGAGTTCCCGAGCTTCGTCTGAAAATTGAAAGTCATCAGTTGGTCCCCTGAGACTTTCCAAGCCGCCAGTTGCAGCTTCCCTTCCAGGGCTAACCCTCTCGGACATTGAGGTAGATCTAATGTTGGTCTAACGAAGCATTAAACCTCCAATCTACATCGGACCCAACGTTACGAAACTACGTAATTTGTCGACACATTTCTCAGACGTTAATACGTACTTTTAGACGCTGATACGAATGATACAAGCCGTATCTGATGCTACGAAGTATTTTAACGTTGCTCTGACGGTCTCTGACCGTCTTCCCGCCTTCTGGGATCCAGCGTTTCAGACGAACGGCCCCCTCTTGCGCATGCGCACTTGCGTACAAGAAGGCAAAATGGCGGGCTGACTCGAATCTGTGCAATTTCGGATGGTGATTTTGCTAATAACGAAGGATTTAAACGCATTGACAAGCCGTATAGCATTGGAGCTCCATAGAATAGCTGCTTGGCTATTCAATGAGCCGGTTTTGGACGCTCGGAACTCAATACTGTGAAAGTTTAGGCCGCGGCAATGTGCCAGATCGAACAGCATGGTCCAAGCGCCCCGGCTCAGGATCAGCTGTTTCAGTATTTGTGATTCAATTATGGACTGAATATGGACATATATACCCCGTTCTCGATGGATATACCCGGTTACCAAACCCGGGAGGACGCATGGACGTGGATACGGCCAGAATTCGTCGTTGGACTCCACCGCTGGATTGACAGGTGAGTCTCTTCTAGATGTCGATTTTTTCCAGGGGCGGATCGTCTGATGGGCGGGGGGGGGGTTTATGTTCAATTCTGTTCAGTTTAATTCTGTTTATTAGCTATTAAGCTCTTTTAGTTCAGTTCATCTTGTTTTCAGGTTTATATAGCGTGTTAGGGATCATTGTCCAGGTAGGGTTGGGTTGGGGGGGGGGGGTGGAGAGCTTCCCAGCCACTGGTTCGGAGGATTTAATTATTTTGATTGATTGAGATCTGCAAATATAAAACAAAAAATTAAAGCAGTACAAACAGAGCTATCCAAAAGGATAGCTCCCAAAATTAATAGACTTTTCTTCCTCATTTTACTGAGCAGTCTACAAGTCCACTTCGGGACTATAAGATAAAATTATATAAAAAACACTTACCTTGCATGTTGAAATTGAAAATGTTACTGCAATTTTACCTTGATAAAATTGGAACATTCTCGGCATCTAGAACAGTTGCAATGAGGCACCGTTAAACTTGGGTCTCATAAAATTCTCATATGCTTCTTTGTGGGTGTGGAAAAAAATTAATTTTTTTAAAAACCAGGATAAGCTTTCACATTTTTAAAAGTACATATGTGGATTTAATTGTTATTGTGTATCAACTTTTTCTTCATGGCTTCATGTAATTGACAACAGCAAGCATCCTGTTGGAGTTTTTTTATATTATAAAGTTACCAGATAGATTGGAATAGGTATGGAATAGATGGCGCTACAAGCTCTCTGAGAATCAGGATCCTAGGTTCTGCAACTTTGTGCAAACCTTCAACAAACCTTTGGCAGATACGTATGATCAGACGTTTGACCTGAACATTACTTTCAAACGTTGTCCATACATCTCAAAAACATGTTGGAGAAACCTTGGAACTTACGTATGACCAAACGTGTGACCATACCTTTCATAAACGTATGAGTCAAAGGTATGGTCATACGTAATAGTCCAAGGTTGCTAACACCTCTCAGATGAATGTTCGACAAACCTATGAATCAAAGGCATGGTCATACGTAACAGTCAAACGTTCTTCAAACCTGTCAACCAAAGGTATGACTTACGTAATAGTCTAAGGTTTTATAAACCTCTCAAATGAATGTTCGACCAACCTTTGAATCAAAGGTATGGTCATACGTAATAGTCAAACGTTCTTCAAACCTTTCAACCAAAGGTATGACTTACGTATGACTGACACGTTTTTCCAAACGTTATAACAAGACGTTCTTCCAACCTCTCAACCAAAGGTATGACTTACGTGTGACTCGAACGTTAGGCCAAACTATAAAACAAACTATCTGCCAACCTCTTACTAACGTTGCGACCTACGTTCGGTTTTCCATCTGAGTGCAACGTTTGGAAATTACATTTGCCCTACCTTTGTCATACGTTGTTTGGCCCAACGTTTGATTCTAACCTAAATAATTACGTATCGAGAGGTTGGATTTACGTTGCTGCTTGGGAGGGAACGGGTGCACTTTAAGGCGTACCAAAAAACAACAATGTTCTTTGATTTTTGCACCTGTCGGAGGAATTGTGCCTTTTGGTGAGTGAATCAGTTGGAAAAAAAAATTTTTGAAATCGGTCAACTCCTTACGCCGGTTTACCCCCTTGGAATAATAAGGGGTCCGAAAACACCAAAAATTGCCGTTTTTATGCAGTTTTTGTCACTAAAGACAGTCACAGATGAAATATTTCACCCAAAATGCTGTGAATACCCATCAGGCAAGGTTATGACATCTATATAAAACAAACTTGACAATTTTGGTGATGAAATTTATCAAAATGGACTTTTTTCAAGGCAAAAATCTCAATTTTCCCCTGATGTTTTGCATGCTTTTTCCTAAATGCAGTCCATTGCAGATACATTTCTTATCTGGCAAGTTTTCTTTGTTCATTGATGAAGCCTTTTTACCCTAAAGGTATTATCATTGTCAACCCTTGTGCCCTAGATCATTGCAGATCTTGATTTTGCAATGCTGAATACGAAATAATATGAATAATCTTCTTTCGGCTTACCTTGCTTGTGATCTCATTCGTATCTATGGGGTGCAACCACATCCATTTTGATAGCTTAGGAATGATTTATTTGGTGATTAGGATAGGTGGAATTGAAAATATAGGGGAGGATTTTGTGTTTCTGAGGAGATTTTTGACAATGACAGCAATATCTCTTTAGCTCTTGCAAGATTTGACAGCTGTAGTAACAAGGAAACAAAGGTGTCAAATGAAAGCTCAAATCAAGGGCTATCCAACCACATCCATTTTGATTGTTAAAAGTGAGTTCGCTAGTGATAAGGATAAGTGGAACTGAAAATACATCGCAGGATTTTGAGTTTCCAAGGACATTTTCAATAATGATGGCGACATTGATTTAGCTTTTGGTGAGTAGACAAGTTGTAGTGAAAAGGGAACCAAGAAGCTAAATGAAGGCTGACATCAAGCTCTTGGTGTAAGCCTTCATCTAGCACCTTAATTATTTGTTGATATTTCTTGAGATAGCTAAACTGAAATAAGCTGGTAATTTCTAGGAATTGTTTTTCTGCTGTCAACATCATAGGCCCTGATATTTTGACTGTAAACAGTCATATTCACAGCCAACCAGGTGATAAAATTTAAAATGGCCCTTTGCAGAAACCCCATCGGACATTTATACTCCAGTTAATATTGGATTTTTGTTTAAAAAACTATCTAATTGGCATAGGTACCTTCCATTAACAAGAAATGCCTCTAACAGTAAAGAATGATATATCGGCTGGTCCACTAAAAGAAACTAAAGTGACCGAATTTTACTACATAGCGGAGAATGTTGCAAGACGAAATGCCACATTTGAGTTTCGATGGCAGCCATCTTGCATTAAGGAGAGGGTTAAAGGACAACTATTGCCTTGATGTAATCAAAACAACTTTCATTGAATTCCCCATTCCAGAAACCTAGGTCTAGACACAAATATTATGGTCCTATGACAATTATATCTGGAGATATGACCAAAAATATGGTTTTGGCGGCCATTTTGCAAAATGGCTGCCAGAATATTGAACTGGCATCATCAAAACCACTTTCATTGAATTCCTTATACCTGAAAACCTAGGTTTAGACCCAAAATCATGGTCCTATGACAATTATATGAGAATATATGGTCAAAAATAGGATTCCGGCAGCCATTTTGGAAAATGGCCGCTAGAATGGAATGCCCAAGGGTGCCGGAGTGGCACGCGCCTGATTCTTGTTCTGGGGTACTCCATCCATCATAATATGCAATAAAACTGTAATCATATCCAATGTCACACCTCTTGTACAGGATCAATAGGACTGTCTCCTTGACTAAATATATTTGTTGTATTTTGGCTAGTTGCTTGGTTGCCATGGCAACAAAAATGGAGTAAAAATTGAATTAAATACAGCTTCTGATCAATGATTTGCTCAGGTATAACAATGCAAATATTAAGCCCTGTAACTGAAACCATATTCTTGATATGATGAGATACATGTTTTTCATTATGTTCAGTAACAGTGCGGCTTGTTGTCAAGGTAACAGAATTTTGGCAATATTACCCTGAAAGATCCAGTTGAAGCTAAGACAAGAATTGAAGGCCTGTGTTGTGGCAATAAACAGGTGTATAAATTAACTTGTATCAGTGATAAAATTTAATCTGACAGCTTTTGTTATGTAAGGAAGTACAATATTTTGTTTGCTTTTTGGTTTTTGTTTGGTTGTCATAGCAACAGTAATTGTGGAAAACTTCAGATAGACATACATTTTGACAGATGTTTAAATCAGGTACCACTATGCTTAAAAACAGCCCCTTATCTGAAGTGGCCTGTCTACTACGATAAAATGAATTTTTTTTCTTGACTTGCAATTGAACAGTATACTTGTTGCCATGGAAACGCTTTTAAAATGACTTTCACGGGAAAAATTTTTTTGGAGCTTAGGCAAAATTGATAGAGCATCAAAAACCGAGCTTGTATGCCAAATTTCAGAGCTTTGTCCAGTTTGTCACATTTTTTTCGCTAAGAGACCTGACTATAAAGGATGGAGCAATTTCTTCCAATGTTTGCCACGACAGACTTATAGGATTCATCCTCTCAGTAAGATGGCTTTCCTAAATTGCCTTGATCTTCCTACAGTGGTTCAGCTCATGTTCCCACTTAGGACACCTCAAAGGAGCAACTGCCGAAGAGATTATTGCCGGGATTAGCTTTAGGTTTATTGAGGGATTGTAAATTCATTCATATAGTTTAACCAATTTAGCATTGCAAGGCGTATGATGTTTAGTATATGGAGAGGACTTGGGTGTCAGTCTTACTTAACAATTAACATCATTTTCAATTAGCACAAAAGTTCTTAAATATAAAGCCTGATTCATCCTCAAACCTGCATGGGTGATATAAAGTGATTAGGTCCATCGTAGCCTATAATTCAGGAAGCCGTAAGTCCAATGCTTTTTGTTTGATCAAAGCAAAAACCATTTGTTCCTTATCAGGTATGCATTGAAACTCTGCAATATTTATTGCAATGAATTTGGGAACATCTGTATTTCATAACAATAAATCTGCATAGATATTGGAACACACATTGAAATATGGTGGCCATGTGGCACTGCTGGATATACAATCGATTTCAATGCAAAACATTTCGTTGAATTTCTATCAGGATATGTTATTGTTATGTTTTGTGCTCTATTTTCTTTCTCGAGTGGCATTGCATTTATGTGCATTCAAATGTTGACATTTGAATGTACCAATTAAATGTTTAAGCTCCCAGGTTGCCACATGCTCTGATGGCATGTCACGCCATGAAAGGTCAAACTTCTGATGATGTTGTCTCAAAGTGGCTGTTTAGTGCATAGAAAAAAAAAGACCAAGCCACAATGAGACACAGCTGCTGGCCATAGGAAGGGCAGTCTGATATTTCAGGGAGCACTGTTTAATATATTAGAACAGAAAACTGCCTCTTTGTAGATTTTTTCTACCAAAAACTATTAAGTTTGTTAACTCACTTTGAAGCCATAATCTCTATTCAACAGCGTCTCTATAGACATTGAAAATAAGTGCATCATTTCAGTATCACCATCCAGTAAAAAGTTAAAATGCTGCAGAAAAGAAGTGATCCATTTCAGTTGCCTTTTCACTTGGAAGTGCATCCCCTGAGACAAAAACGAAATAAATGTGTATTTCTGTGGATTGGATGAAAGGGATGGGAAAAGCTAAGTAAATAAATTGTTAACATGAAGAAGCATTTTATTTGTTAAAGGTTACAGAAACCTTATCTTAAATTAATGTTGGTTTCATCAATGAAAAAAAGTCAGCTGAAATGTTAAGATTGCGAAACCTTTACAAGAAATCTTGTCATATAAACTGCTCTCTCTTCAATCTCATTAATCATCCAGGTCTGGCTTATTATCAAAACTGACCTTCAGGAGCTTTCTGCAGCAAGGAGTTATAGGGGTCAAGCATGTGATTATTTGAGGGTGTTGAGGGTGTGCACTGTCATTTCAGAAACAAAATGTAATTATCGCAATTATCTGAATATCTTTTCTCAATACTTATCTTCAATTTTGCAAAGCAAGAAAAATAATCAAATTTCAGGACGAAAGCTTAGCGCTTAGTAAGGGAATTTAAAAGATCAAAGGGTTTTTAAAATAATTCCGAGAATCTTCTTGAACCATATAAAACAAATACAACTTACCAAACAAAAATATATGAGGGAAACTTTGAATTCAGCGCTTCATGTATAAGTTTTTTTGCTATATTGCAAAGTACTCTGGCGGTACCATTTCCATAAGCTGCTCACGTAATAAATTGTAAAATAATTGTAATAGAGTGTATTTTACCAATCTGAATACACTGGTTAATTGTTTGTATGGATTCTGAAATCCAAATTTAAATTTCACATTGTGCGCATGACTGGGAAGGTAAATATCAGTGGGTGCAGTGTGCATGGTACTATATTGCAATGCCCTTTGAAATGGAATCCTCAGCTTGATTGTGCAAATTTGCCCATTAAAGAAACCATCAAGGGACATCCGAAACGAGAGCAAACTTCCAGGGCAGGAAGGAAACAGGACAAGAGAGAGACGGATGTGAGTACAAAAGGATCCAAATGCAAATGGAACTTCTGTTGTGGTTTTAAATGAGGCTCAGTGCAGCAAATCCGGCAGCATTCCGCAAATCCTTTTGTAAAACTTTCAAGCATGAGTATTAGTCAGGGTGATGGGTGTAAGAACCGCTCGCAAGGTGATAAAAGCGTGAAACTTGGCACAAGTGTTCAGAAGGACCTACTCTACCATTTTAGGCCGGGAGCCATCTTGAGATTATGGTTGTTCCCGCCGCCATCTTGGATTTCAAAATGGCCGCCATTCTGTACCTATTTTAATCAATATCTCAGGAACCATGATAGATAGAGAGTTGATTTCAGTGGCTATGCCCTTTATATCATCTTCCCAATTCACACAGAGTACTTTGGAACTATTTTGATGGCAGCCATATTGTTTTTCAAGATGGCCGCCATTAAAAACCTATTTTCTACTGTATCTTGGAAACTAATTGAGTTAGAGACTTCGTTTCAGTGGCTATTTCCCCATTTTTAGGGTCACGGAGTCAGATGCACTTATTTCAAAGGAGATTGAGTAGCACCCATATTGAATATTATGATTACGATTTCCAAGATGATCCATTTCTCACTATATTTTGGAGTTAAAAAGCGAGAAAGACCATTTCACTGTACTATTTCATGTCTGAGTGTCAGTCACTTACACCAGCAGTAAAAAGATTTACAACTCTTGTTATAGATACCTTTTAAAAATCAAGGTATCAGATTTGAAAATTTACTCAAAGAAATGTTTATTTTAGCTCATGCCAGTAGAGGTCACTTTCATACAGTATTTTAATTTCTCCCCCTTAGTTTCTCCATTTCACTGCTATTTAAATATTTTTCATTTTATTTTTTGAGTTAAAAAGCCTTAAAGATGATATCAGTGGATTCTTTCGTTTACTGGGAGACTACAAATCATGAATACAAAGAATTAAAAAATAAAAACAATACATAAATATACCCAGCAAGCATTATTAACATTAAAAAAACATATAAAAACATTTTTTTGGTTTTATTTATAAGACTAATCCAATATTAGCACTTGGTGTGTATCAACCAATTAGTTTTTATCTAAACACACAAACATCTTTTCATGCTATGAAATCAAAAATATGCTTTCGTTGCAGCCTTTAACTTCCTTTGCAAAAACTTTCCATCACCTAGAATTGACTTGAACTTCTCTCGGATCTGTTCCAAATTCCCGGTTTGAACTTTGCTGGACAGACTTTCACTTATTGGCCTTATCAAGCATGTCAACAACTGATACATTCTTGAGTCATTCTGTAATAGCTGACCTGTTATTGGGCTTACTTATTCTGTGCTAACTGCTAAGTGTGCTGAGACCCTTGACTTGAATCTCACTTGATTGGAAAATGTCATCTGAAAAAGCCTCGTAGCACAAGCAAACCTCTGTTCATATGTGTCAGTATTTACATCTAAAACATATTACACATTATTTGTAAAAATTTATTACACTACAAAGATGTAAAGAAAAGCAGGTAATGTCTAAAACCCGTTAACACTCTCTCACAATTGTTCATAAGGATGACATTCAATCATAAATTCACGATGAGCTACTGTAGCTCATTTGATCATGGATACAAAAACTCAAGACATTGCTTCTTTGAATGGTACTTCACAAAAAATCTATTAACATTCCCAAATAGTGCCTACCTGTGGAAGTATATACTTATGTGCACACTAACCCGAAAAAAGTACTTGATTTCGGGCTGTGACATTGTGACAATATGACATTGATCAAGCAGTCGTCAAGTCCAGCCCACGAACCCACATCCTCTATACACCTCCCCTACAACTTATTACATTCTTACAATGTTGTATCAGTGTAGTTTTTAACAAAATTTATGCCATATATGCTGATTCATTACAATGTCAAAGCTGCTATGCTTGTAACCAATATCTATATTTATAAATGATGGTAACTCTTAATTTTTGTTGTCGTAAGAGCTTATTTACAAAATAAGAAGGCCAAAAATTGGTGGCAATGGTCCACATACATGAAGATTGGAATAGACCAGGGAAAAGGTGGAGTCAATTTTAGAAGATAGACAGCATTAGCAAAAATAATGACTTCAACAACCTCAATTTGCGGAATTGGCTCTGAAGGATTGAGAATCACCTCTGCTGGTTTCTAGCTTCAATAATCATTAAAAACTCATGTCTGTATATTATCACAAACAATAAATGCAATGATTGGTACATTGCCTTGGTTAAGTTTTTCCTATACTATACACCTTCACAGGCTGGCTGAGCATGTTTTTTAACATCTAAAATATTGTAATGGCAAAAGAAATATTTAATCGATTCCCATTCGTCAGATTTAGTTCCCAGTCTACGTTGCTGTCGTGTGGAGACAATTTTACCAAGATTTAACAACGTACTTGGTTGTCATAAAACAAAATTAAGTTCTTGGTTACATTTTAAATAACTTCTTTCTGACAATCAAGTCAAAGTTCTTTGACCCTCAGTATCTTAGATATTACTTCTAAGTTACACTGTAACAATCCGCTTGACAATTCAAACACCTTTTTTTGAAAACATATCAGAGGATAAGTGTGCCTCATGGGTTTTCAACTGATTCATACCGATAGTGTGCTCCAATTGAATAATCGTCCAAGTTGTTTCATTGTCTCCTTTGTTTCTTAAATTCTTTTTAATAGTCATCCTCATAGAATGTTTACCAATTCATTTCTACTGGACAGCAACTTATATTTGCAGTCAAATATCTGGCACTTGTCAAATTTTTCAGGATAAAGGTTATCTCTTGCTTCATATTCGGTAATTCTTGGTATTTCACACTGTGTAACTGAATCTTCTCCTCGAGATCCTGTAAATTATCATTCGCTGGATCTGAATCTTGTAAGTAGCATGCGAGACTAAATGCTTTTCCATAATCAAGGAGCCAGTCAGGATAAGAAATGCAAATGCAGTATGAAAGATATCTCCACTGATTTGACCGGGTCAGACTTCTTTCGTATTGTTAAAAAAAAATTGTTTAAGGCTGCATTGGCAGCATTGGCATTTCTTAGAATAAAATTTCTATTTCTGAAACCTTGACCTTAAAGGTTTTTTATATCAAGAGCTGAAAATTGTTTTACTGCTATTGTAAGTGACTGACAGTCCCTATAATATGATTGAATATTACAATGAAATGGTGTTTCCCGCTTTTTAACACAAAAGATAGAGTGAGAATGGTTCATCCTGGTAATTTTAATCAATAAATTCAATATGGATGCCACTCAATCTCTTTTAAAATGAGTGGTACTGATTCCTTGACACCAAAATGGGAAATAGACACTGAAACGAAGTCTCTAACTCAATTAGTTTCCGAGATACAGTAGAAAATGGGTTTTTAATGGCAGCCATCTTGAAAAACAATATGGCTGTCATCAAAATAGTTCCAAAGTACCCCTTATGAATTGGGAAGGTGATATAAAGGGCATAGCCACTGAAATCAACTCTCTATCCATCATAGTTCCTGAGATATTGATTAAAACAGGTTCAGAATGGCGGCCGTTTTGAAATCCAAGATGGCGGACTTGCGAGCGATTGTTCTACTATTTAACACCCACCGCCTTGACTAAATTGAAATTGTGTAGAAGCTTGATGAATAGGAGGAAGGATGAACTGGTGAAACTTCGTGTTTTTGCTAAATTTCTGAAGCAAGGTGTCTTGTAGATTATTCAGGGTGTCAACATTTACTTTTAGACACAAAACTTTTCCACCCAGAAAAATGTGTCATTTCACAAAGAGGAGTCATGTGGTGGGACTGAACTATAAGCCATCCAGTAAATTAAGTATCTTATTTTGAATGCCTTTTGTAAGTCACTTTCATTATACAAAGAATAATGAATATTTTTTAAATGAATGACAGAATGAAATCACAGAATAACAAGTCTTGTAACCGTGGATATGGATCTGTTGGTTCATGTTATCCAAAAGTACAACTTAGATATGTTTAGTCAGTCATCGATTGTCAGTCATCAATCAAGTCTATGAATGATAGCCATTCAAAAGGAGAATATCTCCGGAAATGAGGTATTGCATCTTGCTTTCTACATTAACACTATTATCAGGTTCAACCAATCAAGAAGTTGGATTCTGATATCCATTCCTGTCTTTGCCCAATCAAGCACTGAATTTTGATATCCTTCTCTGCTTAACATTTACAAAATCAGTCAAGCATGTCCAAGAGTAAAAAAAAGATCTGGACATGTTGTATGCATGGAGTTACTTAATAAATGGCAACATATAAAAAGACTGAAAAATGAATTTAAAAAAATAGCACAGGATTAAATGGCAATAACACGGCGGTATTTACATCCTTCCCCGCCTTTTCACCCTGGACCTTTATCCACCCTCAACCCCTTCAAGGGCTCGAGAGGATACAAGCCTCGGATGAAGACACAATGAATGATACCAATTCAGTCATGTAATAACCATTGAAGGAAAAAGACCATTCATAAATGGCTAAAAAAAGTTTATGGCAACACCTTGCAATGTTAGTCAAGGCAGACCTAATTTAAGAGATGTCGTCAGATTGCTATGATCCTACTGAAGTGGTTTAGCTCATGCTCCCACTTAGGCAGCCTCAAAGAGAAGCCGTCAAAGCGATTATTGTGGGGATCACCAGAGGTTTATTGCTGGCTGAGCCAAGATTCTGAAGATCATTCCTGCAATCGAAGTCATCCTCCCCACGCAGGCCCTGCTAAAATGGACAGGGCTTTCTGCTATTTCCAACCTCTTCTGTGATTGGCTGCTTATTTAGGTCATAAGCATTTTGCAGGCAGATTTAGTCCGATTATGGACACTTAGAGGATTACTGGCAACTAAGAAAAACAGTGTAAAACAAGCAAACTTTCAAACTGTTTCATTTCAGAACTGTGAAAATACATAATTCAATGGAATTTTCGGAACTGTGATAGCACCTTTCAACAATAAACAATTTCTTCATTTGTAACTGCGTGAAACAGAAGCAACAATTTCAAACTGTGATGTAGCAGTCCCTGATTGGGTCATCAGTTAATTAAGTATTCATGAATTAGCAAAGGTTATGGGCCATTTTGTCATGGTATGACTTGGGATGATGAATCAAAGTGAGAAAAAGCAGTTAAGTTTGTATTGGGAGGATTGGGGTGTTACAATTACTGTGTCGCTACAAATCTGTCAAATTCTGTCAAACCTGCAGATTAAGTAATGTTGATTGATGGTAAAAATCAAGCCATTTCCATCAATTTTGTTGTTCAGTTTGAGCCACAAATATTTAATTGCTTCTCAACCAAAAGAAAAGTCCTATGCCTTCTAAAGGAAAGATTTAAAGATAGCAACCAATTGTGAAGGTTTAAAACATTTCTCTGGACTTACTTTTGTTGAGAGCAACGTTTCACTTGTTAACCATACAAGCATCATCAGGGTACTAATAGCAACCATTTCAACTACTGGCACAAACCTCGTTGTTTCCAGATTCTTAGAAAAGCTCAATTTAATTTGGTATTTTTAAAATGTACGGTGTGAGATTTACAAGTGTTTAGAATCAATGTGTTGGGTACACATACATCTGCGAATTGCATCAGCACTAAAATGATTGTAATTATATCACATTAGGAAAGTCCTAATACAGCTTTTAAGATATTGCATATTTGTTATGCTGACTCGCAATTTGATAAAAAGACTGTTGTCAACAAGTTACAGAGACGTGACTTTTATAGCCTGAAATGTGATAGCTGCAGACAGAAACTGATTTAGATTGGAGGCACTTATTTGTAGTCTTGTATCTGGCAGACTGTTTGTTCTTCAAGTTGGCTTTGACAACTGACTTCTTTTCAAAGATTGAAGTCAGACCAAGACAAACAAAAGCTTCAAGATTTTACAATGTATGTGCACCTGGAACAAATAAAGTGAAATACAAAAAGACCCATAAGTCTCACGTAAGATGATTATGTCGTCAAATGATAATACCAGTAAATTTGAATAACATGCAGGAAATCTAATTTGAATGTGAAATTTCTTGCCATTTTGCCAATATCAACTAGTTTATCTACTATACTTCTGCAAACAATTTTGTTATTTATTGAAATGGATATTCATTATGTTCTGTATTCCATGAGCTGTCTAAATTGCATTATAACAAAACTTAATATAATTACAATAAAATTCCAGAGAAATTTGGTTCAACCAGGAAAAGACTATGAAAAGGTAAACAACTCCCATTATCACATTTAAAAGAAGATAAATTCCCTTTGGGGAAATGAGCCAATTATAAATTGGATGAATGGACTGTGTTTCCAAAATTGAGCACATTTTCAGGAAAACCGTCTTCAAAATGCTAGAGTCAAATTGACAAGCGGATTTATAAACATATCTAAAGCCAGTTACAAAAATTCTGTTGATTATGTCAACCATCATAAAAACAAATATTGTATATGTATCACTTATACAAGGATTCAGAGATATACAGACTTTAGGAAACCAAGTCAGGAAAAAGATAATGTTACCACTGTGTTCTGAAGTCATACAATAAGTAAAAAAACCATTGAAAGTGAGACCCTTTGAAAGTTTGAAGAGTTGCAATTGCTCCACCAATGATGTGGCAAGGCCTCTTCAACAGAGTGAAGTAGGCCAAATGTCGTCTGAAGCATCAGTGGTGCAACATATCCCTTGTTGGCAATTGTATTTAAATCAGAATGTAACTGACTTCCATTGCCTCTCCAGGGTGGCACCCAAGCTATTTTCATCTTCCAAGGGCTCTTGTGGACCAGTATGTCTGACTGAACAACTACAATTGGCTGAAAGGTGATATGCAGCATACACTGTAATAGATGTCTGCGGGAGTAAACCTGTTCAATGAATTTTCTGCTTGAGCAAGGTATAACCTCTATATACTCAGTACTTGGACTTGTACTTGGACTAGTAACTTCTAAAAATTAAGTGCTTGCACTTGGACTTGTACTTGAATCCAAAGTACTTGAAATACTTTGTAAACACATCATGCAAGTACTTTAAAAATGCAGGACGAATTGAACACATATATTTCAAGATAAGCAAACATACCCAAAAACTGTGGTCAAAAATGTCCCATCAGTCACGACAGTATATTTAATTTAATTGCAGAAACAATTAATATCCGGATGTGTTTTCTTCACTAACCTATTCTTTAAGGCTATAAGAATGATGTAGCCCAGCCGCACAATTCTCTTTCAATTTTTTCTGACAAATCTGGCCAGTGACATGGCGTGAAAATGTATCAATAGTCCCAAAAGTCACGTTGGAATTGACTATCGGTGTTTATGAATAATAGAAAAATATATACTGAATTTGGCATGAGACCGATGAAAAGTTTTTCGTTTTTGTTACAAAACCAATTCTCAAATAGGAAAAAAGCATTGCAAAACGGCTGTCTTTTAAGGACTGAGGAATTATATGATATATAACAATTTAAAAAAATATACTTTTGTATCCATTAAATTTGTAGTTTCATGGTAATTTAACAGTTAGTCCTACTCAATGTACTCTGAATGAATCTGGAGTGTATATCAATTTTATTCCACTCCATTTTCAATAATAGTATTAATTTAATAACGTTTTCGGTTCTTCAAATTAGTTTAATTCTTTATAAACAGGAGTGTACTTGTACTTGAGCTAAAGTACTTGTACTCTATTAAAAAGCTGTACTTGGACTTGTACTGGTACTTTCCAAATGCCAATTCATTGTACTTGGACTCAAGTACAACTGATTGCACTTGACTCCAAGCCTGTGTATAACCCAAACTTTGCTCTGATAACATTGGAGACTATGGTGACAGAAATAGTTTTTATTTCTACAAATTAGATATGGTTCTCTTTGTCCTGCAAAATCAGAGATCACCTCCAACACCATGTGCTCTAATTTAAATCATTTTACGAAAAACGGCTCAGTTTCTATACAGCACATATTTACTGCCAAATGTCTTCCAAATAGACTGTTGTCAAACCCAATCAGCATTAATGTTGTTTTCTTTCCACCCAAAGTGTCTGATTTTTGATACATTACATAATTGGTGCCAGTTGACATTCCACTCACCAAATTGAAGGAGTTGAGCTTCACCAAAACATTTTCTTCTCTCTTTGGTGAAAATATCACGCACAGAAAATCTTGGAGAAGTGCAATATAATATTATAAATATGTCCGTTTCCTCCTGTTTTTTCTGAAAATAATATTACATGCACCTTCACCGGTATAATATTCTATATTTTGGTGTGATTAAAAAAAATCTGATATCTCCATCTCCTGCATTATCATAATTATTACATCATTAGGACAGGACATATCACTGAGGAAAATACAGCATCTTTTATTCATTTCATATTGAGGAACTTTACTCTTTTCCTACCTCACTTTTCACACTTTCTCTGATTCCTATTCACGTCCACTTTGCCTTTGGTATTTCTTTATCAACTGAGCCAAATTTTCAGATCTCTTCATCTTAGACAAAAAAGGAGATTTTTTAGACCAATTCCAAGATGATAAACAAAAAAATGCAAAAATGCCATGTTAATATTTCAAAGTTATCCTGGCATTAGAGGGCTTCCCTTTCCACAAGCTTTTTAATTTTGACGCTGTAATACCCACACCTAATCATATTTGTGGAAGAAGACCCTGGTGGCAGAAAGAGGCATTCATAATCGCCCCAAAAAGGTTGTGGCAACATCTTGCAATGTTTGTCAACGCAGACTTAATTTAGGAGCTGTCACCAGATTGCGTTGATCCTCAAAAAGTGGTTTAGCTCATGATCCCACTTAAGCAACCAGAAAGATGGAGCCATCAAAGTGGTTATTGAAGGGATCAGGGTGGAGTTTATTGCAAGCCCAGCTAGGCTCAAAAAATGAAAGTAGCCAACCACTTAATCTTGGATGAGCAATTCAATATAACTCTATTGGTTGACATTCAGAATATGTGCAAAGGAAAAAACTTGACAAAAGTAATTTGTACACTGTTGCTCATTAATATGGAATACTTCAAAATTCTCCATTGAAATTGACAACTTTAGCAACCTTTGTAGGAGCACATGATGGTCTGATTCAATCGTAACTACTTCCAATGACCACAAAAGGGAAGAACATGCTGTAGTTTAAAAAGCATGCTGCAGCGTTAACCCCAGGAAAAGTTACAGCAGCACAAAATATGGAAATTCAGGGGTTTTTTTTAGGGTGAGGTGCATTAAACCAAAAATTAAAAATTCTTGCAAAAAATGTAGCTAAGGCTTTCAAAGAGTGATTAGAGAAGATGACTTGAGCTTTAAAATGGACCTTGCTTACATTCACACTCTGAAATTTACATTTATTTGACACTTTTTTTCCAAAAAGGTATTCCATATTTATGAGCAGGAGTGTAAATCATTTGCCAAATCCACATAATTTTCATGTCACTCAAAAATCAAAATTCTGTGATAACATGCACATTAGGTGATGTTAATTGACTGATGGTTAGAATCAAACTGCTTCGATCAAGTTGGTTGATAAGTTTGCACTCCTCTCTTTTATTGGTTTTCGGTCTGAAAATTGTCCAATACCTCTTAAATTAATTACTGATATATAGCAAAGAAACTTCTCATATACTCATATAAGTTTGCCCAAATTTTGATCTTATCCAGAGTTATAGAAATTGTCAATCTGTAATTACTCTGCAGGTTAATGTTTGCGATTACTTTTTAGAAACATAGTGTTTGGTACATTTACATCTTGGGATACCATCAACACTTTTCCAGAGTGCAAGCAAATGAGCCAAAACAGTCTACAGCTTTTAAGAAATTGCAATTCATTTGTGGCACAGACAATGATAAAAAGACAGTTGTCAACTAGTTTGGTGAGACGTGACTTTCAAGCCTGAAATGTGATAGCTGCAGACAGGAACTGATTTAGATTTGAAGAACTCATCTTGAGTCTTGTATCTGGCTGACTGTTTGTTCTTCGTGTTGGCTTTGACAACTGACTCCACATCAAAGATTAAGTAAGAATCAAACAAGAGCTGCAGAGCCTGACAATGCGTGAAATCGAAAGCTTAAAAAGAAATAGTTCCCCTCATTTTCACTGTGAGACTCTCTGTTTCTTGGTTCATAGAATTTATCCATTTTCCAAATGCAATAAAGCTGATGCATTGGTGGCCCGTTTGAGCTATGAGGAATATGGACTCAATTTGCCTTAGGAGACTTTTTACGCCGCAGCCATGCACCATAGTGATAATTACGTCAGCTCATAGTGTACTACAGGATTACGATATAAATCTATACAATTTGATGAAGCACACATATAGAATGTTTGGTGTAAGGAGAGGATTTTAGTACTGTAGTGTCTTTGTACTCCATTTCTCGGGTACATTTTATAAATGCCTCAGTTTGTCTTGACTCTAATTTTGTAACTTTTCCCTGAATAGTTACAACATTATCCAGTGACAACAGGGATAAAAGAAAAAGCTGTTGCTACAAATGAGAAGCAATAAAAATGGGTAAATGGTGGTTGGCAACCCTTAAGTAGTCTAGAAGACATGCCAATGTAGACTACATAGCTTCATTTTTTTAGATTGATGGCGAAAATGGGCCAATATTATCATAATTATTGCAATAACGGGAAAATTGTTTCACGAAATGGTCATCTTCTATTCTGATTCCTGTCTTTAATACCTAGAAAAGTGTGCATGACATAAAGCCTGCCTATGTAGCATATGATGAGGATCCCGATTATATTCCATGGAAGCCATAATTCCAAAAGTACAATACAGTCATGTAGATGATTTGAAAAACCATTTTTTCCGTATCAGAATCTGATATATATTGAAAGAATGTTATCTTTGTTCCAATGTATTCTTGTAACAGATTCCACAACATCAAATTCGCATAGATATACAGTGCCGCCTGTAAGTAAGTGAAACGCATGATATTGTGCAATTTCATCAATGTTAAACATCCTTAACCAAAATGCTTCTATTCTGGAATGACGAATTCTCATCCGATGAGAGGAAAACATTTTGGGTCATAAAGGCCGATATGTGAGGCATGTGGGATAAAAATAGCAGCCAATTTTCTTTGCTTTAGTTGGAGTTAGGTATGGGTCAAAGTTTTTGATAAGTAAGTGAAACGCAGGCCCAATGTTAAAACATAGGGAAGGGTGGTTCACTTACTTATCAAAGACTTTGACCCATACCTAACTCCAGCTACAGCGAAGAAAATGGGCTGCTATTTTTATCCCACTTGCCTCACACATCGGCCTTTATGACCCACTTTGTTTCCCTTTCATCCGATGAGAATTCATGCCTCCACAAGCAGTTTGGCTGATGATGTTTAGCATTGATGCAATGGCACAATGTCATGCGTTTCACTTACTTACAGGCGGCACTGTATGGCACCAAATATTGAAAAAGGTGGCTATGTTGAACTTCTGGACATACAAATAATTTCAATGCAAAACATTTGATAAGATTTGCGACCAATCGTGTGGTGCCTTGTGTCATTTTTCCTACACATGGTATAATACAATTTTTTGGGTCTGAATGATGACACAGAAATGTACAATATGTCGATGCTCTGAGGGATCTAGACAATATCCAAGCATGTGAAATAAGAGGAATGCTAAACTACTGTAATAGTGGTTTCTGTATGAAGACAGCCCGTATTACATGACTGACTCGTGACAAGCAAGAGTGGCAGTTTAAAAAATTTAATTCTTATCCAGAGAATATAGTTTAAAAATTGTAATTTTTCTACAATACGCTCTTTGAAAGGTTGGGTTTGGATTTTAGATCTAAGATCAACTTTTTTCTGCAGTTGATTATGTAGGAAAGTTTAGCCAATTATCTAAATTACAATATTTTCATATTTCTAACCACTGTAGTATGTAAAATAACATCTCAATTATAATATCTTGTATGAATCTCAAAGCATATAATATGTCATTAGCAGAAAGATTGAATATTAATTTTAACACCTATCTTTATTATTTCTATACTGCATCCGATTTCTTATGATCTTTGATACTTATTCCAATCTATATTTTCCCAAGGAGATTGATTTCAGTACACATGTGATAGAGTGAGTCAATACTGCATTGTCCTTTGAAATGGATTCCTCAGCTTGGTTGTGCAAATTTGCCCATTAGAGAAACCATCAAGGAACATCCGAAAGAAGAGCAGACTTCCAGGGTAGGAAGGAAAGAGGACAAGAGAGGGATGGATGTGAGTACAAAAGGATCCAAGTGCAAATGGAACTTTTATTATGGCCTTAAATAAGGCTCAGTTCAGCAAAACCTACAGCATTCAGCAAACCCTTCGTTAAAACTTTGAAAAATCCCTTTTAATCATAATTTGTGTTAAAATTGTGTGGACGATTCGGAAAAGGAATGTAGGATGATCTGTTGAACCTTTGTGTAATTTTGTTAAATTTCTGAAGCAGTTTTATTGCAGATCACGCTTTAAACAACAGAATACTTCCAGGGCAGGGATGAAACAGGGCAAGAGAGGAATGGATGTGAGTACAAAATGATCCAAGAGCAAATGGAATTGCGTAGTTCTAAGCATTTGAAAAGGAGGAAGGATGATTACACTGGTGAACCAGCGTGTGTTTTTGTTAAATTTCTGAAGCAATTATCCTTGTAGATTATGCATTGATATTGTCACAATTAACGTTTAAGCACACACTTTTGCACTTGATAAAGATGTGTCATTAAATTAATAATTATAATGGGGGCCGTCCACTAGGGCCAGGACAAGACAAGGAACCATCAGGAAAGTGAAATTGACAATTCCCCATCCCTTCAGCAGGTTGTCCCGGTCTTCCTGAAGCCTTCCTCATGCTGTCCTTGTCTTTCCTGAACCCTTCCTGGTGCTTCAGCGCCTTCAGCAGAGGCAAACATTTCAGCGTCCAAATTTTGCTCCAGAGCAAAATTTGGACGCTGAAATTGATTTCCTAGTACCTTCAGCGACTTGTCCTTGTTGTCCTGACCATGTCCTGAAGCCTTCCTGGCTTTCCTGAACCCTTCAGGAACCCTTCAGCATCTTCTTGAAGCTGTCCTGGACCCTTCTGCGCTGCTGACAGCTTCAGGAATGTTCAGGAAGGCTTGCTGAAGGTATGCTGAAGGCACTGAAGGCATGATGAAGTATTAAGGAACCAATGCTGAAACTACCAAGAAGCTGTTAGGAACGGTGAGGAACATCGGGAAGCCTTGCAGACAGCTCGCTGAAGGTGTCAGGACAGCGCAGACAGCATGCAGAATGTGTCAGGAAGGTGCAGACAACACGCAGAAGGTCCCAAGAAAGCACTGAAATATGTGCAAAATTACTAAGAACAAGATGTCATGTCAAGAAAAATTAGAAAAAATGGCATTCAATCTGCCACCAAATAAAATTCCTCATGCTGCCTGGAGGGCTTCCAAATTGTCCTGTCCCATGTTTTTACCCTTCCTGAAGTGTTCTGCACCCTGTCTGCAGACAGAATGCAGAAGGTCTCAGGAATGGAGCATCTGATGCTGAAGATACGCTGAAATGGCCAAATTCGCTTCCCCAACCCTTCCTGGTCTTGTCCTGGCCCAAGTGGACACCTGGTCTTAGCAAAGAATATTTATGTTAGGGGACTGGAGAGCAGCACACTTTTAATACTTCATATCTAAAAGTCATCTGGTATTCCAAATTAAAATGTAGAGTTACCTGAAAATCAAGCAGATCTATTTTGGAAATATTTATCATTTAATATTCATGTAACAGGTAAATAAATTGCCAATATATCATTTGAATTTCTTTGTAAGTGCTATTCAAACTAATATAATGGACACAACAAATCCTGACTAAATGTGAAAAGTTTAAAAACAGTGTTTTCCAAAATTATTTTTCAATCAATTAAGTTAATGGAATTCGGTTAATCGTTATTACAGATCTGGTATAAGTGTGCCATGTTCCATGTGAATATATGCCCAGATGATGTCAGTATTGCAATACTGACATCACTATTCGCACTCCAAGCTTGAGTGTTGATTCCAACTGCTACCAACAAGTCCAGCTCTTGGGCTGTGTGTGAATGACAATTGATTAATCTGCATTCATTGGTATGGTTGATTGATTCTGTCGGAGCAGGTGAAACTGATATGTTTGAGCCACTTGCTTGATCCATCATGGACATTCATGGTGTCCTGTTGTGAATTTGTCATTGAGGGCAGCACCTTGTGGCTTTTCAGCCTTTTAGGTGAGATCTGCACTAAAGAAACTGTTCAGAATCAATGACTGGAATGGGGATGATGGGGAGATTTTTCGTAAGTGAACGTGGCAGTGTTGCAGGGACATACCAGAGGACGAGAAATGGGGGGGGGGTAGTTGCTCCCCCAAAAATTTGGGAAAAGGCCAGACAAGGAGGCTAAAAATTCGATCATCAAATAAACATTATTGGAAATAAGTGATAAGGATGCCCCAAAGCAAAACTCCCCCGCCCCTTAGGTCTTAAATTCTGAATGGTTCCTAAGTATATTATTTTTGCCAAGACAGAGCAGCACATGATAACCTCTCAGACCAACAAATGAATGTGAGAGTGAATGAATTTGTTTTGTTTTAAAAGTGCTAAAACTGAGAGCAGTTACACACAAAATCCATGCATTATATATAGCTGGATATTGTAACTTTTGGATTTATTCAAAACATCAAACTGAATAATCAATGTTGAGCAACAATCTAACAGTTTATGTGAGAATTTGTAATGGTGTGATCAGCATGGGTTCCAAGTGACACAGCTGAAACTGCGAATATACCAACTGTGAAATCATTATGCTGATACTTACATCACAAGAGTACTGTGGCAGTTGAAAAGAACATGGCACACTAATACGAGATCTGTAATAACAATTTTTTACATCGTAACACAAGCACCACACATATGCAGTTGAAACAACCTATGAGAATTTACAGTGACATCACTGCCAAACCAACTATGAAAACAGATCTTTAAATACTGTAGCCTGGACTTCTCTGAAGTCCCATAGAACATTTTAGAATATCTATCCAAATACAACTTTAAAAAATGTTCTTCCTTCCTGCAGCTCAGATTTGATCAGGCCCCCTTTCCGGCTCTTGCTGTGTCAAGTTATCCCTAGCTGCCAAAAGTATGTAAACTAGATATAATTGACTTTCATTACCTCTACAAGGTGTCACCAAAGCTATTTTCATCCTTAAAGGGTTCTTGTGACCCCGAATATCTGTCGGAACTTCTGCAATTGGCAAAAGAGGTGATATAAAGCATGCACTGCACTGCTGTTATTCTGAGAAACTAATATATGGAATTGCCTGTCCACTAGCCTCATTTAACAGCATAACACAAGGTTTGCTTTCCAAATATTGAAGAGTTTGGATACTATAGTTTTTATTCCCACAATGCAGTCAGCATTATCATCGTCATTCAAAAACTGAAATAATTTTGTTATCATGCGGGCTATTCAAAATTCAGATTGTAGTAAAATGGATACAACACATATCTCCCTTAAAATGCCTACCAATTTCCAAATAGGCTGTTGTCAAACCCAATCAACTGTAATGCTGTTTTCTTTCCACCCACAGTGTCTGGTTTTTGATGCATTACATAATTGGTGCCAGATGACATTCCAATCACCAAATGGTTTCAAAGGCAGTTCTATAGTTTTCTTTGGAAAAAATATCACACAGAGAAAAAATGTTTTTTGAAAGTGTTGGTTTCATTAGTTTTCCTGAAAACAGAATCTGTTTGCATTTCACTTGCATCATCACCAGTATATATTACAATATGAGTTCTTTATGGGATAACAATTATACCAAAAATTCAAAGAAACCCATTCCTGTATATTACATGCTGTATTTTTAGTGCAAAGTTCTATAAAAATTATTGTCATCGAGCATGAGGATAGAAATACAGTACAACCATCATAAAGTGGTTCAACTTAGCAATCCATATTTCCCCCATCTTCACCTTTGACCTATATCCTCCCTTAACCCCTTCAAGGCCACAGGAGGATTTCGGCCTCAGGCGAAGATACAGTGAATGGTACCAATTCAATCATATAAAAACATTGCAGGAAAAAAGGCCATTCATAAATGATTAAAAGGATTGTGGCAACACCTAGATTGCATTGATCCTCCTAAAGTGGTTTAGCTCTTGCTCCCAATTAGGCAGCCTCAAAGGAGCAGCCGTCAAGGTGATTATTGTGGGGTTCTCCATAGGTTTATAGCAGGCTGAGTCAAGCTTCTGAAGTTCATTTCTGCAATCAAAGTGAGAAAAAAGCAGTTAAGTTTATATTGTGGGGATTGGGGTGTTTGTTTTAATCCTCACTTTTGGTTGCACGGAAAAAACATAATTTTAAATAATTGACAAAGTGCCAAAAATCAATTGCCCAATCCACACAATTTCTGTTTTACTACAAATCAAAATTCTCTCAAACCTGCAGATTACGTGATGTTGATTTACATAAAAGTCAAGCCATTTTGATAAATTTGGTTTTTCTGTTTGAGCTTCTAGGTTTTGATTGGTTCTCAACCAAAAGAAAGGCCTATGCCTTCTAAAGCAAAGATTTTTAAAAAAGATAGCTGAGAAGTTTTTAGCAACCATTTTAATTACTGGCACAAACCTTATTGTTATCCAGATTCCTATAAAAACCCAATTCTGCAATAAATGCAGGGTGTTAGGTCGGGAAACTCAAGACTACTGGTCTAGCAGGGTGTGAGGTTTACGGCTGATGAAAAACTATATATTTTGCTTACACATACATCTGTGGATTGTATCAATACAACTTAGATAGCAAATACCTCATACTAAAGACGTCCTGGTACAGCTTTGAAGATCTTGCTATTTATTCGCTTTGACGATATGCATTTATAAAATCGGTTGTCAACAAGTTTAGAGAACCTGTCATTCAAAGCAAAAATGTGGAATGGATACTTATTGAGTTAGTTCTTAAACTGTTCTTAAACTAAGTCAAAAATGTCATATTCTAGCTTGATGAATCGCATGCAATTATAAACATTATTTTTCTTTGTTCTGATAATTATCTCCCTAAATTACAAATATACCTCTAATACCTGATATAGGGTTTGATTTACAGTGCTGGAATGCAGTTCAATGAATTCGGTGACTCCAAAAACCCCAGAATATACCTATCACACTTTCATATCTGATCATTATTGACTAAGATAGACAGATTTTAAGTAATGGTGACCATCTTGGACGCCATCTTGAATTGCTAGGATTGAGCACCCGGTTGGGGAGGGTGTGAACCTGGAGGTGACAGCAGAGGGTTTTAGACATCTAGATACCCCACAACCTTTCACAGGAGCATGTGTCTGGTGTACATACAGAAATTTTGGGCCCTGCCCCCCTTGGTAACCAGGAAGGAACTGTAGGAATGCACATTGCACAAGCCATGCGTGGTAAGAACCAATTATTTTGCAATGGCCTCGATTGAACTTGGGACCTGTACCAAACTCTCAACAATACAATTCCTAACATTTATGAAACTACACGGATAGTTTTGCATATCCTCGACCGGATTTTTTGAAAATTCTGTTCGATATACTGCTTATTATTATGTTTTTTTTAGCAAACAACTTGTTTATTGCCATTAAAGCCATACAAATTAACTTAAATACCAATAAGTAGTAATATAAAAATAACGTGCAAGCACTTTAAGCGGCGTCGGTTCATGACAACTCATTGACTTGTCATGAGCACCCTAAAAATATGTCTTTGAATCCACAGATTCCTGTTCCATGATGAGTCTTTTTCCAGCAAATTGCTACTTTTTGTGTATTTATCACAATTCGTTAAAATATAAAGATCTATGGAAAGAAATATTTTTGAAATGAACCTCATTGTCATTCCTAATAATATAGTTGATGAATAATTAAGGTGGTTTTGTAAAAGCTTATAAAGCTTTTACTGGCAATAACAGCCTATATAATGCTTTATTTAGAAGGATGTCTACTCATGTCTCATCATGGCTTAAACCCGAAGATTTTATTAACTGTGTGTACTTCTTTTTTTTTCATTGAAACCCTGCAACACACGATACACAAAAATGTGCCCAGAGCAAAATAATCTGCGTAGATGAAATAAATAAACAAATATGCCTACATCTGTCAAACCTGCAGCATGCATGGATTGTACTTTCACTTTTAACACCTCTCATTTCAATCATGTTCTAGCAATCACTGCCATAAAAGGCCAGAGTCATTCCAAATTAATAACTCTTCACTTTAGCCTATGCAATTGTAATTTACCTTCACACCTCCGAGCTGTCAAGGGCTTGTCAATTGATACTTCTACATAGGCCTACTCAAGTTCAATCAAACATTAATTGACGCATGAACATGCACTTTAAAAGGTTCTACGGGCTAGGATGCGCGCGCATCTCGATCATGCTTGACCCTTGACCCCTGAAAGTCAGTCTATTTATTTTCTTTATTAATTTTTTTTGTTAAAATGGACCACCAAAATCGACTGACCTCAAGTGAAAATTCCATAGAAAGTGCATTACAAGTTTGAGTGTGAATGGTGAGTGAGGGCGATCTCCACAGTGCTAACAAGATTGGCAAAAATTCTAAGGGTAAGAGCTGGCAAACGCTGCTAAAAACTATATATTCATTTCTATCTGCCTTAGATGTGTATCACAATGACTTTTGACTGTAAAAATAATATGGTAAACCTGCCTGGGACAGCTGTTTACGCCATTTGAAAAGGTGTTTTGTTACTCCTCATTACTGAGAACAGGAAGCTCATGATATGTACATGGTGTCTTTAACTTTAATTTTTACACAATAACCTACATTTTGATATATAACGAATGCTGCTATGTGATATATAGCTTAGGTTATGGCCTTCTGAATATTGTCTGTTTTGATTATTGTCTCAGCTTCCATTTTATTGCCGTTTGATGTTACTATTGATTTGGCCATAATAAAATGGTTTTGAAAGAGAATATCAAAATCCAAACTATATAACTTAAACTCAATAAAAAAATTGGTCCAACAAATAAAGCAGACGGTCAAGGGTCATCCCAATTTTTGGCTGCCTGGCTCCCCTACTGTATCCAGCATATTAAAACAAACAAATTACTTATGTAGAGAAAATTACAATTCAACGTTTTATTTATTCCATACAACAGTCATGTCTTGACATTCGAGATCATCATTTGACAGTTTGAGAAATCAGATCATGAAACCTCTCTTTCCAAACTGAGCCTCCCTCTTCTTTTTAGCAGCTCGTCCGGGCGCAAACTGAGCCTCCCTCTTCTTTTTAGCAGCTCGTCCGGTTGCAAACTGAGCCTCCCTCTTCTTTTTAGCAGCTCGTCCGGGCGCATTTCTTCTGTATCTTTCAGAAGATTGTGACTCTGGGATCACCCTTTCTTGAGAACTCTCACCAGATTTTGAATTACCGAGAGATCGATGCCTGGAAATAATTATTTTAAATGTTATTCTTAAATGAAATATTCATTCATTCATCTTTATCATATTTTCAGAAGAAAACTTGTTCACATTGGACTGCTAAATTATTGGGTCAATGTTCGGGTCCCATTCACAATTTCAAGTGCCATTCAAAACAGAGGACCAGGTGGCATTAAAGCCCGAAATTGGCATATACAGTCTATGTAGCATGACAGATATATAATGATAAATGTGAAAGCTTTACCACATCAAAATTGTTAATACAGTATGTCAGTGAACTAATGAAATAAATGAAACTTGACATCTTCCAAAGATTTGAAAGAGCTTATTTTGAATACACCCAGACAATACATTACCTCCAGCCCTTGGCCGAGGCTCGTTGATGAGCTTCAACGGAGGGAAGCAGAAGTCCAAGGACTGCGAGGAGCATGAACATGACAATCCACTTCTGACGAGCCATGGTTGCAAAATATCTCACACAAATCTATTGAGAGGCACAATGCGTCTGCTTAGCGCAACTGGCAATGTTATGCATGTAATACAGATGCATATATACATTTGTGTGCATAAACTCATATATGACCAAGGCGTGCAGCGATGGAAAATCAATTGTTTGATTCTGAGGGGAGAATCTACCATAAATTATTATGTTGCATTTCAATACAGCTCGGTACATGTGTACAGAAAATGCATAAGTTTTACTCAATAACTTCTATTGTATTCTCAAAAGAAGCAGATAGTGCCCTCCCCTAAACACACCAAAGGAAATGATTGTAACACGTGTAGTATCTTCATCAAACAGCGTCATTGATAAGTTACTTAATCCGCTTTCCTTAATCCCTTTCCACGTCAACAGTCAGCAAGGAAGCAGTGGCGGCTCCAGGAGGCACTAGGGGGGGGGGCTGAAGTCTCCCCAAAAATGTCTGAACTGAAGTCTCCCCACAGCCCCTCAACTTTTGACCAAGAAAGGTTTGTTCTGATACAAAAATAAGTAGTCTCCATTAATTTAATATCATGATATAATAGGTGGGTCGATTTTTAATTTTTGTGCAAATTCAAAAAGCACTTGTACCTACAATGTGCGTTTCGACTTGGGGAATCAAAATCTGTTCTAGAAATAGCGATACGACAATTCTTACCTACTTCAATTTCGGTTCAAAGTTTTTTTCGTTTTAAACCATTTCAAATGTTTGTTCCGCACGAAAGTAACTAACAGTGAATCGGACTGTATGATACAGTGTAACATTTGTCTGAAGACAAATCCAGAATATCTTCTCTAAATTCAAGTCATCTATTGTTCATTAACTTGTGAAGCCATGCACACATGACATCTAACTGTGGATAAGACCTCGCCATGATACTTATACCATTGAAAAATCTAACTGACAATTTTGCATGTTAGCGCCCTCAAAATCGGTGTCTAACTAATACGTAGAGCCTGAAGAACTTGATCTTCAACTTTTTTTGTGTGCTGGACCTGGCATAGATCCCATGCAGAACTACTTTTAATTAAGTACATTAACTGCCTGTTGCTGCAACTTACGGTCAGGAAATTTGATATGCAAAAAGATTGGACTGCTGCATTGTAAAAACGGCACTTTGTGTGTCATCATGCTGTTGATTTGTCATGATCATACCCAATAATGCCAATGTTAATTTGATGAAAGAAGAGCAATCTCGCCTGTTGATGACAGGTAAGCGAAAGGATTATGGGCCATTCTCAAATTTCTGGACAAAATGCCCTGGAAAATGTGGTAACGGAGTGGACTTTTGACACAAAAAACCTGCTTTTTGAGCTATTTAAAAACAGAAAAAAATGAAAAAAATTATGCAAGTCTTATTTTCAGAAGTACTTCCCTTCTGGACAACTTCCTTTGAGGAACGTTGTTCTAAGGAAGCATTAAACCTCCCATTCACATCAGACCCAACGTTTGAAATCTACGTAATTTGTCGACAGCTGGTTACGAGATTACTACGTACGTATATATCGTAAATAATGCGTATTTCTCCAACCTCCCTTCACTACGTACCCCCCACGTTGAAGAATCGGTCGTTATACGCCTCTGGGGCGTCAGGCGTTGCAGGCCAGCCCAGCGCGCTGGTTCTTGCGCATGCGCAGAAGTGGGATGAGGCGGCCATGGCTGGGCACAACGCTCGAGTGGATTACATTTATATCGGCCAAGAACACCATTTATACGCCCGTAATGACTTATTTAACCATGGCCGATTGATTCTAGGATGTGTATGGATCAAATGACTCCTTCGGATGGACTCTAGCTGCTGTATATGCTTCACAGTCAGCCTGTCAATCGGCGATGTGGAATATGTGGATTCATTTGTAGTCGGCCAGGGGCGGATCCGCCGGGGGACTGCCGCATTGCTTCAGGCGGTCCAGCCCCCGGCCAGGCTGCTGCCCCCGTGGAATAAAAATGATAAATAAATTTATTTCATGTCTTGAGGGGATGGGTGCTTGGTGGACTTTTTGTTGGGAGATCTGCAAAGAGAAAACATGATTTAAAACACTGAAGAGAAGAAAAGATAACAGAGCAAGATAGAGAGAGCAGAGCCAGGCAGCAAGCACTGAAGGTGGCTCCAAAATTAGTAGACTTTTCTTCCTTGTTTTACCAAGCAGTCTACAGTCCATTTAAGGACTATAATAAATAATAGATAAGAATATTCACTTACCTTGTAAGGGATTAATGCTGCAACTCTGAAGAGTTGGAAAAATCCCAATCCAAATTGGCCTGCTGGATAGGTGGCATTCAGTTGCAAGTAGGCTCAGTTCAACTCCGGTCTTAACTGATTCTCTCTTGCTCGTTTGTGGTTGAGCAGTACTTCAGAATTATTTTTTTTGGCCTATGTAATCTTTCATATTTTAAGAGATATTTATTTGGTAATTTTTGTTACTTTTGTAGCTACTATTTCTTTATGGCTTCATCCAATTATCACCATCAAGCATCCTGTTGGAGGTTTTATATGCTCAAAGTTACCAGATAGCTTGGAATAGGTATGGGAATAGATGGCGCTACAACGTTCTCTGTGACTTAGGATCCCAGGTTCTGCAACTTTGTGCAAACCTTCAACAAACCTTTAGCAGATACGTATGATCAGATGTTTGCCCTGAACGTTACTTTCAAACGTTTTCCATACATATCAAAAACACGTTGGAGAAACCTTGGAACTTACGTATTGCCAAATGTGCGACCATACCTTTGATAAACCTATGAATCAAAGGTATGGTCATACGTAATAGTCTAAGGTTGTAAAAACCTCTCAAATGAATGTTCAACAAACCTATGAATCAAAGGTATGGTCATACGTAATCGTTAAATGTTCTTCAAACCTCTCAACCAAAGGTATGACTTACGTAATAGTCTAAGGTTTTAAAAACCTCTCAAATTAATGTTCGACAAACCTATGAATCAAAGGTATGGTCATACGTAATAGTCAAACGTTCTTCAAACCTCTCAACCAAAGGTATGATTTACGAATGACTGACACGTTTAGCCAAACGTTACAACCAAACGTTCTTCCAACCTCTCAACCAAAGGTATGACTTATGTGTGACTCGAACGTTCGGCCAAACTATAAAACAAACTATCTGCCAACCTCTTACTAAGGTTGCGACCTACGTTTGGTTTTCCATCTGAGTGCAACGTTTTGAAATTACCTTTGTCCTACCTTTGTCATACGTTGTTTGGCCCAACGTTTGATTCTAACCCAAATAATTACGTAGCAAAAGGTTTGATTTACGTTGCTGCTCGGGAGGGTTCATCTCAGATCAATTGTTTTTTAAATTGAATATCGATTTTTTGTGGTAACGGAGCGGACAGGAACGGGTAACGGAGTGGACAGGAACGGTTTGGTTTTCTCTTTGGGATATACAAAGTTGTGATTGCATTCTATTGAATCCTGTCACCCTCAGCAATATATACATAAAATGTCTTTGAAATAGTATCACTGGTAAGCTCGGAATTGGAGGTAACGGAGTGGACATTTAAGTGGGACCAAAAAATGTTCCAATGAAAATTATGCCTTAACTTGTTGAATACCTGTTTAATGAAAATCTGCAAAGCTGTAGTAGTTTGGTGCATGTGCATCTTACGACATTGAGTGGAAATTGCTCATTAAAAACAATAGCGAGCCGAGCTATACCTGGTAACGGAGTGTACAAAAACATTAACATAAACTAGTGACACGTCTTTTACATCAATTAATTCAATGAAATGAAACAAGAAAAAAGTTTAATGTATTGTATATATTAATTCAAGTCTATATTCTCATGAATTGTGCATAGAAACTTTGGAAATGATGGTACTTTAGGAGGAAAATTAACACTTGATTTTGTCATGTCAGGTCGAGTGACATGGAAAAACCACTGATTTGGCACGGATTACTGGACACAATGCACCAAAAAAGGTCTAATAAATGACTTTTTGTTCCAAATGCAGTGGTTCTAAATAGAAATATGAATAACAGATGTGGAGTGACGCTTCAGGTATCAATTACATTCAAATTAATGTCAGGGATCGAACTGGAGTGATGCAAATTGTCCCCAAATTTGAGAATGACCCTTATGCAACTGACTTTTATTTTGAAATCAGTTATGACAAATCAAATGGCCTTCTCTTGATCATGACTAATCAATCAGCCTCCATGTTTCTCAAGCTGAATGTATAGAAAATGACACTTCATCAGCTATCATGAGCCACTAAGTACCATTTTTACATTGCAGCAGTCCCATCTTTCTTGCATATCAAATTTCCTGACTTTAAACAAAATGATTGCAAACAGGAAAGTAAAAGGCCAAGAAATTACCAATTTTCCTGAGCTGGGTGTCATCCTTGAGTTCCAAAAGATGAATTATTTGCATGTCAATCCATCTTTTGACTCTTTGGGAGGAATTTTTCTCCCCTCCCCTTAAAAATCAACAATGCAATCAATACATCTAAGTAGTAATCAATTGTCCAACAATTCATCCCCCCCCCAAATATCCAGGAGACGCTGCTGAAATGAAGTTTAACTTTTTTGTGAGACAATCGATACTACTCTATAATACACTTATGCAATTACATGTCAGCAGCATCGGACCAGCTTTGGGCCGACGTTGGACCGCCGAGGCATGCTGATAGGGTGGTCTGATTCGTCTGATGGTTCATATGCAGTGTCCATTTGTCCTACTTTTGAGGAAGACATTATCATTCAAAAAGAGATGGTTTAAAATTTGAATGGGCTCGGACTAAAGTGAGTTCCAGGGGTGAAGCATGACAGAGCATGATAAATGTGAAAGCTAATCTTTACCATATCAAAATTGTTAATAACTACAGTATATATGTCAATGAATCAAAGAAATACGTGAAATGAAATGCCTTCTCAAGATTTGAAAGAGCTTATTTTGAACACACAGAGTCAATACATTACCTTCTGCCCTTGCCTACAGCTTGTTCGTGAGCTTCGATGGAGAGAAGCAAAAGTCCAAGGAGCATGAACATGATGATCAACTTCTGACCAGCCATGGCAGAAAATATACCTCAAAGGAACCTTTTGAGAGGCACAAAGGATCTGCTGAACACAACTAGCAATTGCACGCACGTAATACCAATGCGTACATGTGTGTGCATAGACTTATTTATATGAACCAAGATGTGCAGCAATCGAAAATGGTGAGTGAAAAAACAGACCTTTGTGCAATGGATATAATACAAAATCGAAAATTAATTTTTGATTCTGATGGGAGTGTACTATACAATAAACTGCAAACGAATCTGCCATAAATTATCATGTTGCATTTCAATGCAGCTCAGTACATGTGTACAGACAATGTTTTGTCCAATAACTTCTATCTTATCCTAAAAATAAGCAGATAGGGGAGAGCGGGGCACAGTGAGATGGCAGGCACAGTGAGACAAAGCCCGTAGCGTCTAGCTGGTACTGTTAACAGATCAACCCTCTTTTGAACAGTACAAAAAGTAAGTAAGTGAGAGTCTGACCTATATCCGGAATGCCTACACAGCCTATCGAGAGTGGAATATCAATATTTGGTTTTTAGCCAGTAAAAGTAAATAATTTTTCTAAACGACTTTTTGTTATAATTTCCAAGAAAAATGGTATAATGCAATTCAATTGCAAGGAATCCAAACCTTGATTATTCGTCTTGGTTTAGTGAGATGATGAACCACAATACAGGCATCCAGTCCGCAGGATTCAAAAATTTTATAAAGAGAGCTGCTTGGGGCACAGTGAGACAGTTGGAGGCCGGGCACAGTGAGACATAATAAAACATTATAAACGACCTGAATGTAAGGCATCGTTTACAATTCACTAGTAAAAACAATATACCTGCAATAGACTACTGATTTTAGTAAGTCATATCCAAAGAGAAACATGAGAAAGAATTTTGATTAGGATGTAACATGTGTGGCAGGTTAAATAAGTCGTGCATATGTCCTGTGCGATGAAATTTTAAAACATGCTCAAAAATTGACCTAAAAAATCACCTAGCCAGCTGCTTTTATAAGAGAACAGTAGTTTTTGTAGCAACAATTGATATAACAATTCCGCAGGTTCCAAGGATTGGCCCTTATGGCAGCAGTACCCTGTCTCACTGTGCCTCTCCTGCTGTCTCACTGTGCCCCACCCAAGGGGCACAGTGAGACACTTAACGAGCATGGACGTAACTCAAAATTTCTCTAAACCAATAAAAGGTAGGAACCTGAAACTACCGGACAATATACCCAACATCATTACCTAGAATGTGGACCTGATCTCATTTAACTCGTTGCTGCCAATATTTCGGAACACTTTAAAATAAAACAAGTGTCTCACTGTGCTCCGCTCTCCCCTAGTGCCCTTCCCTAAACACATCCAAGAAAATGTTTGTAACATCTGTCGTATCTTAATCAAACTGCATCACGGATTAGTTACTTAATCCTCTTTCGTTGATAAGTTACTTAATCCTCTTTCATTGATAAGTTACTTAATCCTCATTCCTTAATCCCTTTGCACGTCAACAATCAACATATGAAGCAGTGGCGGCTCCAGGATGGACAATGGGGGGCTGAAGACTGACCAAAAATATTTGTTCTGATACAGAAAAAGAAGAAGTCTCCATTATTTTCAAATCATGAAAAAAGCCCAATGTTTGAAAGTAACTACCAGTGAACTGGACTTTATGGTACAGTGTAACATTTGTCTAAAACTAAATCTGAAATATCTTCTCTAAATTCAAGCCATCTGTTGTTAATTTTTGAGGGGGGGCAGCGAGCGACATTTGCCTGAATTTCAAGATCTAAATTTAATACCATTTCAAATAAAATTGCCTGGAAATCATTAATTTTCAATAGTGATTCTTTAATATCATCTGCCAAAATTTCTTAGGCTTTTGCCTGAATTTTTGAGGGGCGATCGCCCCCCCCCCCCAGCCCCGTCTAACTGCAGAGTACAGCATGAAGAACTTGCTCTTCAATTTTTCTTGGCGTGCTGGACCTGGTATAGATCCCATGCAGAAATACTTTTGGCTTGTTACTGCAACTTAAAGTCAGAAAATTTGATATGCAAGAAGATTGACTGTAGCACTGTGAAAAAGGCACTTCTTGTGTCATCATGTTTATGATTGGATCAAACGCAATACGTTGACTTGATTTAAGGAGACTAATTCCACTTGTTGGTGACATGCAAACAAAGGGATTATGCGTCTGACATTTTACTCATATCAAGTAGCCTTCTCTTGATCATGACACATTTATCATGCTCTGTCATGCTTCACCCCGGGAACTCACTTTATTCGATCCCATGGGACATTAAATGGAGGTGGGTTGTATCCAGTGTTCTATGCTGGGGCAACTGAAAGACCCTGGACATCCCTGAATTAATAGGGTATGTTCCAGACTCCCAGTCTTCTCAACACATCATCATACGCCGATCGCCTGCCTCGATATAGCCCACTAAGGTGCTGCAGAGATGTAAAACACAAACAAACAAAACGAAAATCATCTTTCCCTTGTTGAATAGAGAAGATGATACTACATCATCTTTCATTCCTCAAATATTATTAGGTACTGGGATTGACTTGAATCTTATATTGATTGACCTTAGGGGAAAGACCCGAAAAGAAGTGAAAAAAATGATGTGATAATTAAAAGTGATCAGTTTAAGGTTACAAAAATGATATGTAAAGTCCTTTTTTGCATTCTTTCTTTCATCTGCTACTTTGTTTTGCAAAACTTGTCCATTTCCAAATGCAATAAAGGTGGCACACCACTATGTGACCCATTTGAGCTATGAGGAGTAGACCCTCTGAGGTGAATGGAGGAATGTCATAAATAGCACTGAAGGCTTGCAATATTTGTCGTGACAGCTTAGGATTCCACCACTCTAAAGGATGGCTTTCCTCAAAATTCGTTTATCCACTGAAAGTGTTTGAGCTCATGCTCCAATTAGGCAACTTTCAATGGAGCAGCCATCAAACCGATTATTACAGCTCTAGACCAGCTCATGCTTTATGAGGAGGTCATAGAAAGTATTTTATGTTTTAACAATGGGTGAGACATTATGCATGCTTACTTATACTTTTTATTTTTATTTTTTCAATTTATACAATTTCTTGGAGAAATTATCAATCCATTATAAAAGCTGTCCACTTCGATAGTGTGCGTTTAAAAAACTGAATTTACCACCAACGGATTTGTTGACATCAAAGCTACATTATTTTCCAAAACACATCAAATTCTCAACCCTGCTAAAACAGACTGTTGTTAAGCATCCATCATTTCTAATAATGTTGCCTTTCCGCCCACATCTTCTGGCTTTTGATGCATTGTTGAAATTTATGACTGAAAAGCCTTTTGCTACATTGATGGAATAGAAAATCGAAAGATAAATTATTATTTCCAACAGATTTTAGGATGTCAAAACAAATATCAAATTGTGCTGGCAATTTTTTCTCCTCACTAATTCATAAGCAGGAGAAATTTGTTGTAAGAAATGAAAATTCAATCATGAAAAATATAAAATAAATACTGGAATGTATTTCAAACTAGTGCTTGCATCACACGATGAGCTGAAAATACGGTACAAAATATCAGCAAAACAAAATCACGTTCACAAAAAACGCAAAAGTATTTTGTCAGTTGCATTA
Source organism: Platynereis dumerilii (assembly GCA_026936325.1). Taxonomy (NCBI): domain Eukaryota; kingdom Metazoa; phylum Annelida; class Polychaeta; order Phyllodocida; family Nereididae; genus Platynereis; species Platynereis dumerilii. The sequence goes on from JAPTHN010000054.1 coordinate 1,442,222, forward strand.
TACAGTGTAAATTTATATCGAATCACATGGTGCATCAACCGAATTCTATTCACTTCCACAGTAAACAGTATCAGCTGTAATACTACCCATAACAGACATACTTTTATGGTGATTTACAAAACTATTTTTTTTTGAAAGTGACTCTTTGTTATCTGGGTTCTCAGTAAATAGGCTACCGAGCATAATTATATTGTTTTACATGGAAACTTTAAGACCTATTGTGCAGTTTTAGGAGGGATTCAAAACTGACTTTTACACTTCACGAAACACTGTTGAATAGTCCTGAGAGAATAAACTGTGGCATTTAATAGGAAATGCTCCTCTTTCGTTGCAGTTTGTCAGGAATTTAAAATCCTTTGAGGACTGAGTTGAATAAATGTTTTTGCTTTTTGGTAGAAAGTTTTGAAAGTTTGAAGTTGACAAAAACTAGAAAATAACCAAAGGGATGGATAGTTTCCTAGTTGCTTGTAGTGGCAGTAGTTTTAGGCCAAATAGCAATATTAACACTTTAACTCTTTCATCAGAGGCTGTAAAAAATGCAGGCCTTTTGTGTAGCCAAATGAGTTTCAAATTAGCATTGAAAAGAGACTCAATTTTAAACATACTCTGACAACTGAATAAGAAGAAGAGGACAAAACAATAACTGCTAAGTTTGAATTGGGATTCAGTTTCTTTGGTACTTGTCTGTTGGTGTATTATCCCACAAATTACACCTTCAAGATGGTCGTGTGGATGTAGTAGATCCTGTGTTAATTTGCTTGAGGGCTGGAATTGGAGAATTGGTCTCTCCACAACTTGATAGTCCATGTCTGTGAGACACACACAGCACAAAATCGTAAATAAACCTTAGCCAATTGCTGTTATTGATTCACCTCCAGTTTGGAGATGGAATACATGCCTAAAGTTGCTGTAATCTTCTGTTGCATTTTTAAACTCAGTTGTATGCAAAGCCAGCTGGGAAGCAGAGTTGATACGATCCAAACCTGCTCTACTGGGGGTCTATATCTGTGTGCGCTCAAAATCAAGGTAAAAAAGCCCAAAATATTTCTTACAGAGTGGATGGGTGACATGTGGAACTAATGACATAGGTACTCTCTCTGTGATGTCATCAATCTGCCCTGTTATTTTATGAAATATGAAACACACTTATAAATTCTTTCAAACAGTGATCATTCTCATCAATATATCAGATTTTGCAAAGCTGGTCCATTTGCAAGGGCAATACTCCAAATGCTGTGTGGCCCACTGAAGCTTTTATAAGAGGACCCTAGCATCTGAAAGGAGGCATATCATAACAGGCCAAAAAGATGAGGCCATCACTTGTAATATTTGTCATGACCAATTAGGATTCCTCCATTCAATAAGATGGCTTTCCTCAAATTGCCTTGATCTGCCTGGAGCGCTTCACTCATTTACCCCTTTAGGCAACTTTCAACAGAGCAGCCACCATAGCGATTATTGCAGATATTAGTTTATGGTTAGATTTTATATTCATTTCCATAATCTGAGAAGTGTAAGACAGCATGCATGACATCTGGGGTATGGAGAGGATAAGAATGACCTTAAAAAGAAACAAAAATGCATGGTTTAAACCCTCCCAATACTAGTTAACACCATAGTTTTAAACACGAATGGCTCTTGCCTTGTCATACATTGGGAATGAAATCAGAATTTAAGTCTTTATTTTTTCAGTTCGTGAGCGACAGATAGCATGATAATTTGTGTTATATCATTTCAGGCCATTGTACAAGTTGTAATGTAAATGTTTTTTAAAATCCAGATACTGAAACTTGATGCCAAACCACATCATTTTTCTGCAAATGTTGTTCCCTAAAAATAGACTGATGTCAGACATTCATCATTTTCAACATGGTTCCCTTTCCCCCCACAATGTCTAGCTTCTGATGCATGTCAAAAGACGTAACATCAAGAGTATGTTGCCGATATTTCTATTAAACCAACAGGAAAAAGGCAATACCAAAAGTATAGTTGCAAATAATGCCTTTTTGGCAAGTTAAGGTAGCGCATATTTTGTTGGTAATCCATGTCACATGGGATTTTCACACATCACTTTAAAGCCATTACATTAGCCGACAACATCTTTCTTATAGTAGAAGCAATGAAGAATTCATCAACCTTAATGCACTTGTAGATTATACACACACCCACTTCCCCCCCACAATGTCTGGCTTGTGAATGATGATTAAGAAATGGCTTGGTAACAGCCAGCAAGCCATGTTTTATGTTAGAAAACCTCAAAACACGAGAGAGGAAAGTTATGGTGTGCATTCTGCTTTTTTTTACGTGCAATAATGTTAACTTTTTAATGGAACATGATTTAATTTTACAGATTGATAGAAGTGACATGGTTATACATAAATATCACAATTATATGTAATTGTTTATACATTCAAGGAGCAAGTTATTATATGTAGTTCTAAGTGAAGCCATTTAAAATGATTTTGTATGCTAGAGCATGATCTATTTTGCTACAAGGATTGATTGCACTAGATGACAATGATCGATGCATATGATAAGCAAAATGCTACATATTTTTTTGATGATTTAATTACGTAATCCATGAGTTCTGCCTAACGGTAATGTAGGTGCTTGCCTGGCTTGTCGATTTCAAACGCAATAAACATAATGCTGTGTGTGGCTCATTCAAGCTCTTATAAAAAGAAAAACAGACCCATGCAGCTGAAAGAAAGAATGTCATAACTGGCTCTAAGTAATGGAGGCAATTTCTTGCAATGTTTGCCATGACAGGGCCTGGCCTGGGAATCCTCCCCTCAATGTGATGGCTTTCCTCAAATTGTCTTGATCTGCCCTGAGTGGTTTAGCTCATTCACCCCCTTAGGCAGATGTCATCAGAGTAGCCAACAAAATGATTATTGCCGAGATCAGTACATACTTAATGACAGGACAGTGATTTTCATTCCCACAATCTGAACATAGCCAGAAAGTATGCATGATATCTTGTTAATGGGGATTATTGAGCGTAGCTGACCTCAAATGGGTACATAAAGTCGATGAAATTGATTTGAAATGGCATGTGAGTCCTGATTTCCAGACAAGGCTTCTAGGTCATGTTAAAAGCAAAATCTGAAGATCTACCGACAACGCTCACTGCCATGCCAACAACCTATCTCCATAGTATCTGTGGTCACTTGATTAGATTGAGCTCGGAGATACAGCCACCTACTTGTTAGCCTTTGGGATTTGATCTGAGCAACAACACCTTCAGACAAAGATGTAGTTAATCCTGTGTTCATTTTCTAGAGGGCTGGAGTTTGAAAATTGGTCTCTCCACAATCTGATAGTCCATGTCTGTAAGACACGCACAGCGCAAAGTCGTAAAGAAACTTAAACCAATTGCTGTTGATGATTCGCCTCCAGGGTTGAGATGGAATGCAGGCCCTTGCAGCAATCTTCTGTCCTATTTGTCTGACTTAGTGTTTCCTCAACTCACTTGCAAAGAAAGGCAGCTTGGTGGCTGAGTAGATACAGTGACTGTCTGGTTTTAAACTAATGCCCCATTCTCACGGCACGTTACGGAGCACTTTAGGCGTCGGCGGGATGGTATTTCCTGGTTATTTGATTGAATTTGGGTGATCCGCCGTCGACTTTTCACATCCCTCAGGGGTAGTTTTTGTTCCCCTCAGGGGTTCCTAGAAATGGAAAAACTGCGCCGTGGATGTCAAAAAAGATTCAACACGTTCAAACTTTTTTTTCACGACTGCGGAACTAAGCCCAAAATTTTCTGGATTTTTGATGTCCGGCGGAGATTTTTTTTCAGTGAGAATGTCTCAAAAACATCTCTGGAGAGATATTAGGACATCCCCTGCCCCTGAAGGGACCTCTCCTGCCCCTGAGGGGACCTCTCCTGCCCCTGGGGGATATTTTTACTTCCCCTGCGGGTCATTTGCAGCCACGCCGGCAGTTTTTGACAACCCGCAGACGGTCTTTTGACATCCCGCCGACGATTTTTGACATCCCACAGTCATTTAGATCTTGCCCCCCAGGTATTTCCTGGTAATTTGGATGAATTTGGGTGATCCGCGTTGACTTTTCACATTCCTCAGGGGTAGTTTTTGTTCCCCTCAGGGGTTCCTAGAAAAGGAAAAACTGCGCCGTGGATGTCAAAAAAGATTCAACACTTTCAAACTTTTTTTCCACGACGGCGGAACTGAGCCCAAAATTTTCTGGATTTTTTGATGTCCGGCGGGGATTTTTTCAGTGAGAACATCTCTGGAGAGATATTAGGACATCCCCTGCCCCTGAGGAGACCTCTCCTGCCCCTGGGGGATATTTTTACTTCCCCTGCGGGACATTTGCAGCCTCGCCGGCAGTTTTTGACATCATGCCGACGGTCTTTTGACATCCCGCCGACGATTTTTGACATCCCACAGGCATTTAGATCTTGCCCCCAGGCATTTAGATCTTTCCCACAGGGATATGATCTTATCCCGCCGAATTACGATCTTATCCCGCCGTGATATGCTTTTAATTAATTATATAATCGTTTTATAAACATTGTATGTCGCCAGGATGGTCATTTTTTTCCTAGAATTCAACTCAAGCTATCCCTCAGTGGTAAAATAATTCTCCGGCAAGGCCAGGATATGTTATCCTAATCGCCATTTTCCCTGCATCATTGATAACTCATTTGCAGTTGACACGCTACCAAACAAGTTCTTGGTGTCATTTGTTATTATTGGAACTGATGATATTCATCCATTGCATGTGATGATGTCCTTAGCAGTTAGTCTGTCTTGTCTGTCTTGTCTATTATATGGACACTGATAATCTTTCAAGTGCACATGGTGAAGTGAAAGCATGATTTAGTTGTCTATTTGTCATGCTGTTTGTGTGAGCAGTTCTAGGTCCAATAGAGGTATGGAAAAAATGTTTTCTCTTTATTGAAAAAGTATGTTTCATTGAAAATAATACAGGGTCGCAATCAGTTCATATTCATCTTCTCTTAAAATACTGTCCTCATCTTGTCCTACTTAGTTTACCAGAGTGCATAGACAACAAACTAAAATCTATTGGGTAAGTTTCAAATATCTCCTCGATGGAAAAGATAGAGACTATATATGGTGCCTCTGTGGCCTCATTGGTATAGCGCTCGCGCTGGCAACCAGAGTGGCTCTCAGGGACCAGGTTCGAATCGCGCTCCTGGCACTGCACAATAGGGTGAATTTCTGCGCCTGAAATGGCTGCGAATTCCCTGTGTCACTCACCTCATCATTCCTCATGTCCGCAGAGTTCGGTTAAGTCTGAATAGGGGACGTAAAACAACAAAATCATTTCATTTCATATTTGTTCTGATAATCTATGTCACATGGGATGCCTGTACTTCAAAAACTTAAAAACCATTCCATTAGCCAACACCTTCTCTCCTCCATAAATCCAATGAAGAATATATCAGCTTCAATCGTCTGGTAGATCATACACACGTCAATTTCCCACCCATAATGTCAGGTATTAGAAGGATGATAAATTAAAGAATGGTGTTAGGTAACCATTCGTGTTTCGCAGCTATAATGCCAAAAACTCTAGAGACAAGAGAACTATTCAATGCCTTTGTTCCCATTTTGTAAGAGCAATGTATGTGTAAAGGTCTTGTTGAATATACCAAAGCAGCAGTATACTCTCATGAGTGTTGGAGTGATGCATCATATATGGGAGGAAATATCAAGACAAGCATCATATATCACAGCCAACTTGGTTCTTCTGTTACATCATTGATGGCTGCAGCTTAGTTCAAAACTGTCTAGTCTACCCAGTGATGCTAATTAATCACTGTCATCAATGAGAATATAATTATATTTCAGTCTTAAAGATTTTACTCTGTCTTGATAAAAACAATTTCAATAAATATTTTCTGAGTATGCAATGCAATTTAGGGAGCTCCAGGAATTTAAAGAAAATTACCAGCCAAATATCATGTTACCTTTTCTTACAAGCTTGGTTGCTATTCTTTCTATTATAAACTAATAAACTGACTGATGTGTCTAAATAAATTAACACAAATGAATGGAATAACTTGATCAGTATGTAATGTATTGACACCGCATGTTAAACTAGAAGTAGTGTAAAATCTAAACTCAGACTATGTTGACCGTATTTGTGCTGAAAAGATATAGCCAACACACGGTGAAATAAATTCATGCTACATACAAGTAGCGTGAATCACAGCCAACTCTATTCCTTCACTACATCATTCTAACAAATTGGATGTCAGTCGCAAAGTCTGCGTTGCCGGGACCACTGAGTGAAGCTAATCACGGATGTCTGCAAGTTGAGTAAAATGCCTGTTACAGTCCAGAACTACATAACAAATACTTTAAAGTTAAGAAAAAATTCTATACCCTTTAAAGGAAAGAAACTTTCTATCCTTCAAGGTACAACTGAATGTACCATTGGATTGTTCTTATAATGTAAAGATGTTTCATACGTATGTACCAAGGGAGGGCAAGGTGGCGGACTGTAGCCTTCTTTCTTGCTAGATCAGTAAGTATACATTCATAGTTTTCATTGACGCTGCATTAATGACAAGGTGTGTAATTCATAATGAGTACAAAATCTGTGGAACCAAGGGCAAATGCTCAATGTAGAAAGATGGCAATAACCTAACAACAATGTATCTGTAGGCATTTGACTTGACAGAGATAGTACGTGCCGGATATTATAGCATCGAATAATCCAATGTGTGACATGTAGTCTATTAGTGTATAGTCCAACAAATAACCCCTTTAAGATAGCCAGTAGGAGGCATTCGATTCTGTGTTCTGAGAGCTTGAAAAGGAAAATTGGTCTCTTAACAGCCTGATAGTCATAACTGTGAGACATGCACTGCAAAAAATCGTAAAGAAACTTACACCAAATGCTTTTATTGATTCACCTCCAGGATGGAGATCAAATACATGCCTTTGCTGCAATCTTCCGTTGTATTTTTCAAATCAGTTGTATGCAAATCCAGCTGGCAAAAAGTCCCAAAATATTTCCAGTGGACCTTTATGAGCATTGTCCAAGCTGAATGTCTTTCTGATGAGACCTTTTTGAAGTGACGGCTGTCTGTATCAGTGTCTGTGTTGGGCAATTAAAAGATCCCTCTTACAGACTTGATGGTTGACATGTTGATTGTTGACACAATGACATACTCTTTCTGAGATGTTACCAATCTGTCCTATTATTTTCTGAAATATGAAACATGCTTTGACTTTCAAGTCTGTGCTTATTGTTTTTCATATGTCAAATATTTCTGAGCTTGTCCATTTCCAAGGACACTACTTCTAATGCAGTGTGGCCCACTCAAGCTTTTATAAGCAGACCCTAGCAGCTGAAGGAGGCATGTCATAACCTGTCAAAAAGATGAGGCAATCGCTTGCAATATTTGTCATGACGAATTCCTCTACTCAATAAGATGGCTTTCCTCAAAATTACCTTGATCTGGGTAGAGTGTTTGGCTCATACACCCCTTAGGCAACTTTCAACAGAGCAGCTGAAGCAACCTAAGTGATTAATGTAGAGATCAGTTCATAGTTTATTGTAAGATTATAAAATAAATTTACATAATATCAGTTAAGCCTGACAGTATCTATGACATATAGTGTATGGATCAAGGGGAAAGGTATTCTTACATAGAAACATAATGCTGATTTAAATACTCTAGACAGAGACACCCCTTTTCTTATATGCGGGGCTTTTTCCTTCTCTTGCAGTTGGAATGAGATGACATTTAGCTCTTCAGTTTTCTGTAAACTTGTCAGCTGCAGATAGCATGATATTTTGTATTGCATCATTTCAGGTCTTTGTATAATTCATCATGCAAGTTACTGTTCAAAGTTCAAAATCTGTTACTTCGTGCCAAAGCCACATAATTTGTCTGCGAATGCTATTTCCCTCAAACTAGGCTGATGTGAGACATACATCATTTTAAATGTTGTTCCCTTTCCGCCCACAGTGTCTAGCTTCTGATGTATGTCAAAATATAAACCATCAAGAATAAGTTGGCAATATTATTAGGGAGCCGTCAAGCAAAAGGCACCACCAAAAGTAGTTGCAAATAATACCTTATTGGCAAATTGAGATAGAGCATATTCTGTCTGGTAATCCGTGTCAAACAGGATTTCTATACTTCACTTTAAAGCCAGTCCATTAGCCAACACCACCTCTCTTCTAATAGACGCAACGAAGAATTCATCAACCGTAATGCACTTGTAGATTATACACACACCCGCTTCCCACTCACAATGTCTGCCTTGTGAATGATGATTAAGGAATGGTGTTGGTACCAGCTAGCAAGCCATGTCTCATGATATAAAACCTCAAAACTCGAGAGATGAAAGAATTAACATTGCACAGTGTGCATTCTGCTTTTGTTAATATTATTAATATGTTTTACTTTCACATTGATATGGAAGTGACATATTATTCATAATTATCACAAGTGTGTGTATACAATTAATTGAAAGGTGCAAGTTATAGTTCTTAGTGAAGCCATTTCAAATGATATTGGATGCTACAGCATGATCTATTTTCCTATGGGGACTGACTGTGACAGATTAAAATGATCGATGTGATAAGTAAAATGTTACTTACTGTTTTGAAAATTCACCTAATCCATGAGTTCTGCCCAATACACTGAAAGAAAGGAATGTCTGATAACAGACAATCAATGTTGGACACATATTAGACATTGATTGTCTGTTATCAGACAATCTTTTTTTCAGTGTACATTGATATCTGTTTAATACAACCACCTCTTCTGCGGTCAGGAAGTGGTGTCTTTTGAGGTGTCAAATCGTAGTGGTGCAAGACAAGCTTTAAAATACTAGATCGTAAGGAGGCAATGAGTTGAGGGAATGTGTTTAAATATTTCATCACCCCTAGTTAGTCTTTAAACAAGTGTTTTATAATACAATTGCGCAAATATTATATTCAGGCAAATACAGTTGTGTATAATGAAGGTTGCTCATTTCATTTTCTTGTGTTGTTGAAGAAACTTCTGGACGTCAGATTTTTAATATTGGTTCTTGACTGCTCACCTGGCTTGTCCATTTCAAATTGCAATAGACCAAATGCTATGTGTGGCCCAGGCATTCAAGCTTTTATAAAAAAAGCAGACCCATGCAGCTGAAAAAAGGAATGTCATAACTGGCTCTAAGTAATGGAGGCAATTTCTCGCAATGTTTGCCATGACAAGCCTGGGAAACCTCTACTCAATAAGATGGCTTTCCTCAAATTGTCTTGATCTGCCCTAAGTGGTTTAGCTCATTCACCCCCTTAGGCAGATCTCATCAGAAGTAGCCACCAAAATGATTATTTCCAAGATCAGAACATACTTAATGGTAGGACAGTAATTTTCATTTCGATAATCTGAACAAAGCGAGACAGTGTGCATCACATCTTGTGAATGGGGATAGGCAAGGGTGGCTGACTTCAAAAGGGAACATAAAGCTGATGAAACTGATTTAAAACAGCTTGTGAGTCCCTGACTTCCAGACAAGGTTTCTAGGTCATATTGAAAGCAAAATCTGTCGATCTATCAACAAACGCTAACTGCCATGCCAAAAACCTATATCCATTTTATCTGTGGTCTCTTGATTAGATTGAGCTCGGAGATTCAGACACCTAGTTGTTAGTCTTTGGGATTTGATCTGAGAAACAACACCTTCAGAAAAGGATATAGTAGATCCTGTGTTCATTTACTCTTGGGCTGGAATTGGGGAATTGGTCTCTCCGCAATCTGATGGTCCATGTCTGTAAGACATGCACAGCGCAAAGTCGTAAAGAAACTAAAACCAATTGCTGTTATTGATTCACCCCCAAGGTGGAGATGGAATGCAGGCCTTTGCAGCAATCTTCTGTCCTATTTGTCTGACTGAGTGTTTTCTACTCACTTGCATAAAAAAGCAGCTTGGTGGCTGAGTAGATACAGTGACTGTCTGGTTTTAAACTAAGCGGGGGAAAACTGAAAACACTTCTATTGGACCTTCATGAGCAATGTCGATCAGTTTGATGTCTAGTGAACAAGATGTTTGTCACTGGCATTTGCATCAGTCTCAAACTGTGCCTATGCTGCATAAAGAAACAAATTTGCGCATAAGGTAAAATTTAATGTGTAATATGTGGACTGTTGCACTCGCTCCCACCTCATTAATCAGCCCTTAAGAGTGGCTATAACTTAGCAATTATGGTCTCGATTTTCACATTTATCCAACCACATTTCTAATTACCAGGTAAAAAAATATGTTAACCATTAATTAGGATGCCAATTGGGATCTCTGAGCTCTCTATAAATACACAAGACAATAGAATATTCATTAGGGCCTGGCAAGGCCGAGATGTGTTATCCTAATCACCATTCTCCCTGCATCATTGGTAACTCATTTGTAGTTGACACGCCACCAAGCAAGTTCTTGGTGTCATTTGTTATGGACACTAATGATAATCATCCGTCGCATGAGATGATGTACTTAGCAATATTCTGTTTTGTCTGGAGTGTCTATTATATGAACGAGGATGATGTAACTCGTACATGAGGAACAGTATGTTTACTGGTCTATTGGTCATGTTGTTTCTTGGCATTTCTTGGTCCAATAGAGATATGGGAAAAATGGCTGTTCTCTTTATTGATAGAGTATGTTGTATTAAATATTATACGCAGTTGCAACAGTTTAATATTCAACTTCTCTCAAAATACTGTCCTCCACTAGTCCTACTTAGCCTATTGGAGTTCACAGACAGCAGAGATAAATATATTGGGTAAGTTGCAAATATCTACTAGTACTTGACGGGTAAGTAAATGTAGAGAATATTTTTCCTGGTAATCCATGTCACATCGGATACCTGTACGTGAAGATTTAAAAGCAATTCCATTAGCCAAGACCTTCCTACACATATTGACCTCCCACCCGCTATGTCTGGTACTTGAAGGATGATGTTTAGGAATGGTCTTCGGTAACAATCAGTGTTGCACAACTAAATGCCAAAAACTCAATAGACAAGAGTACCATGCACTGCCTTTGTTAACACTCTGTAAGAGGAAAATATAGAGTCACTGTCGTGTAATAACTTAGTATACCACTTGCACACATAATCATGTGCGTCTTTGTAATTGTATAGCTAATGGCTAGTTCTCACGGAGACGTAACAGAGGGTTTAAGCGACGGCGTTTCTTATATTTCCAGGAAAGGGCAAAGATTTGAGCATGTTCGCCGTCAATTTTGGCTTTACGGCGCAACAGGAACAGCATGCGTCGTTTTAAGAGGTCTTTCTACGCAATTCCTAGAAATTTGACGATGCAGGAAAAAAAGATTCAACCGGTTGAATCTTTGCGAGGAAAGAAGTGGTGAAGCAAGAAGAAGCGTAAAAAGAAATCAGTGCGCGCCGCAGATTTTTAAAGTTGCGACGCACAAAGAAGAGCTTCGACGCAGAAACAGCAGTGTAGCAGAAAGCTCTTGCTTCATGTCACATGTTTCAGACACGCGTCGCGGAAAGTCACATGTGCGACGCACGTGAGAGGGTGCGCGCCGCGTCTTTTGGACCCCCAATGCAGCAGACAGAGTGGCGCCTGAGTGCATGCGTTGTTCTATTTTTAGCATCAACTCTTTGTCTGCGTGTCACCCTCTTTTTGCGCAGCGGCTGGGGCAGCAGCAGCGAAGCAGGGGGGGCGAAGGAGGGGAAAAGAGGCGGTCCGCACCCTGCATATATATAGAGGGGGCCAGTTTAGAGCACCATACCCACTCAGACCTTCGACCAGAACACACCTAGAATCCACGACACTATTATCAACTGCTACATTTGCTGCTACTTTTGTTGCTACAATTGTACTTTTGCTGCTACAACATGGGACCAAAGAGGAGAAAGGGCACCGTCGTCACCAGGGCACCAACCAAGCTCAGCACCAGGTCAACACTTCACACTCCTGGGAGCACTCCAGTGACAACTCCAGCTACAACTCCAGCTGCAACTCCTCTCCATGAACCTTCAGATGCTGCAGTGACTGCCTTCTTCACAACAGCCATGGCAGACATCTCTCTACCTGGGCTCTACACCTCCACTACAGCTGGCAGCCAGACGAAGACCACCTCTTCAACCAGCAAAGCCATTGTCGTCAGCGAGACCATCTTCGAGGGCCGGCCAGAAGACAACACAACAGAAGAAGATTCATCTGTTGAATTGTTTGAAGAGGAAGGAGACAAGCCTGCTGACAAGCCTTCCAAGTCTGCTGACAAGCCTGCTGCCAAGTCTGCTGACAAGCCTGCTGCCAAGCCTGCTGCCAAGCCTGCTGCCAAGCCTGCTGACAAGCCTGCTGCCAAGTCTTCCACGGGTCTTCCAGAGCCTACTGCCAAGTCTACTCCAAAGAAGACTCCAAAGAAGACTCCAAAGAAGACTCAGACTCCGAAGAAGACTCAGACTCCGAAGAAGACTCCGAAGAAAACACAAGAGAGCCAGCCTGTTCTTGCTCTAGATAGAGTGACCATACGTGAGGACACCTTCGAGGAGGAAGAAGACTCTGCTGATGACACCCTGCAGCTGCTGAAGCCAAGTCCAAGGGCAAGAAGGGCAAAGGGAAGGCCCCCAAGAAAAACATCAGGAACAACCTGGGCATCACATCTGACCAAGAAGACGACCTCATCAACTGGTACAGAGAGCATCCTGTCCTCTACATGAAGGGCTCCAGAGGCTACAAGGGCAACGAGAAGCTGCTGCTGGACACAGAAAAAGCCAAGGAGCTGGGACCCAAGTACACCTCCCAGGACATCTTCAACTGGAGGAAGACAGTCCGCACCCACTACTCCAGACTCGTCAGGCCTGAAGCTTCAGGATCCGGCAGGAAGGAGACTCTGACAGACAGGGACCAGTACATCCTAACCAACTGTCGGTTCCTGAAGGACTCCATCGTCCACAAGCCAGGCAAGGAGCTGTCCGCCATCTCTCAACTGTCTGCCAACCGGCCAGCCTCAGACTCCGAGGACAGCTACAACCCTGAGGATTCCCTGCCAGCTTCGTATGACATGCCGGACCTGCCACCTGAACAGCCAGCACAGGACAGACCTGACAGCCAGCAGTCCCAAGTCTTCCCTGGAGCACCAAAGCCTGGAGCCGCTGCCAAGGGAACCAAGAGGAAGGCCCCAGGAGATGAAGCCATGCACTCCGCCATGCACGTCATCGCAGGCAGCATGCAAGCCATGTCCTCCGCCAAGAAGATCCTGAAAGGCTCTGGCTGCAACATGTGCCCCGACCACCAGGAGTTGACACCCGATCAGGAGTACTGGAGGATGAAGTGCCAGGACCTCTACCACGTGGGATGTCACGCCAGCCCTGAAATCAGAAGGAAAATGGTGAGGGCCATTGCAGAGGCCGCCTTCTACTGGGACAAGGAGAGTGAGATGGATGAGGCCAGCCGCCAGTCAAGACATCATCAGGAGCAGACCTTCCAGCCTCCTCATCCTCCTCAGCGCCTGCAGATGCCACCTCCTCCTCCTCCTCCTCCTTCTTCGACGTATGTGCCATCCCACCACCAGCAGCACCACCACGCTTCCAGCAGCAGCCATCACTACCACCACCACCAGCCCAGGGAAGGAGGATCCTCCAGGCAGACTCCCAGCTACACCGTGATGCAGCCCAGCCCATCCTCCATGACACTGATGGTGGATGCTCAGGAGAGCCCCGAGAAGTACGGCTACCCCCCTGGACCCAGCTTTGGTCAACCGGGCGCCCATCACCAGCACCAGCCTTCCCCTTCGGCCAGTTGGACTGACAGTCTCCTTTCTCCACGAAAGTAGAAGACCAGATGCAGCAAAGACAACAAAAAACCTTGGCCCTTTTAAGGGCCACCAAATCCTCCCAAAAGGGCAGGCCACGTACACATCTTATGTTGACAAAAAAAAAGAGCTTGTGTTGACCGAAAAGAGCCAAAAAAGAGCAAAAAAAACGTTGACAATCCCCAAAAAAAAAGTCCCCCAAAACAAAAGTCCGGTCCTGGCCTTCATTAAAAGTAATCACCTTCATAAAAGCAAGGTGCTAGTTCCCCTTTCTTTGCCCAAAACATACCAAGTGCAGCACTAGTACAAGTGCTGCATTCTTTGGTATAAACATATTTTTATTGCACTAGTACAAGTGCATGAATTTCTTAATTAAAATGTAATGCACTAGTACAAGTGCTTTGGTTTTAAAACTTGTGTTGGTTGGTTGCACTAGTACAAGTGCATCACTTTGTAATTTCACTTGTCTAGGGCAAGTGGCAGGTAGATAGCTAGCTAGATAGATAGATAGATAGATAGCTTGATAGATAGCTAGATAGATAGCTAGATAGATAGCTAGATAGATAGCTTGATAGATGGAACACAATGCTCGTTACATATATACACTGCAGCAAAAGAAAAGCAGTTGTCGTCACTTTGCAGGAATTGGACTTGGATAGATAGATAGATAGCTTGATAGATAGCTAGATAGATAGCTAGATAGATAGATAGATAGATAGCTTGATAGATGGAACACAATGCTCGTTACATATATACACTGCAGCAAAAGAAAAGCAGTTGTCGTCACTTTGCAGGAATTGGACTTGGATAGATAGATAGATAGCTTGATAGATAGCTAGATAGATAGCTAGATAGATAGATAGATAGATAGCTTGATAGATGGAACACAATGCTCGTTACATATATACACTGCAGCAAAAGAAAAGCAGTTGTCGTCACTTTGCAGGAATTGGACTTGGATAGATAGATAGATAGATAGATAGATAGATAGATAGATAGATAGATAGATAGATAGATAGATAGATAGATAGATGGATGGAGGGATTGATTGATTGATTGATTTTTGGGCTTGTTTTGTCAACATAGGATGTGTACATGGCCAGCTCAATTGGGAGGATTTGGTGGCCCTTAAAAGGACCTGGGGTTTGTTGTTTTGAATGCATCTTCTTCAGATTTTCTCCAACTGCCAAGGGACACTTCCTGCCGGACTGTTGACCCAGTCACGTAGGTAGTCTCGAGCAGCCTTGGCATCTCTGGAGGCATTTCCGTGTCGAAGTGGTTCTCCTAGGTCATGCAATTGACGGTCTCCCCTCCAAACTCCTTCAGCGACGTCATGTGTCTGTGGATCTTCTCTGTCCATCACTTCATTGTCACGGGCATGGTGGACGCCTACTCTGTCTCGCAGAATGTTGTGTAGAACACAAGCAGCCATTGTGATGTATGTCACTCTTGTAGGTCGTTGGGGCATGGTGGTCAGGAAGCATCTGAACCTGTGTGACAGCAGACCGAAGGCATTCTCCACACTCTCCTGGCTCTTGAAATCCTGTAATTGTAGACTCTGGAAGCAATGTCAAGGTTCTTTCTTGGCACTGGTTTGAGCAGCCATGTCTTCAGGGGAAATGCCTCATCACCCACGATGTAATATGGGAAAGCGTGTGTCTTCTGTGCCAGGTAGAGGTTCTGGAGGTGGTAGGCCTAGATCTTCCTCGTCCAGGAGTTGTCGAAGTACTGTGTCCCTGAAGACGCCGCCATCAGATGCACTTCCTTGACAGCCAGCCTGCACATAGATGAACTTGTAGTCGGCATCAACGAGGGCCATCAGGACAATGGAGTGAAATCCCTTGTAGTTGTAGAACAAGGAGCCTGCAGCCTTGGGACATCGGATTGCGACGTGCTTGCCATCCAGAGCTCCAATGCAGTTGGGCAAGTTCCATTTCGTCTCAAAAGCCTTGGCTATCTCCTTCCATCTTTCAGGCTGTGTGGGTAGTGCCAGCTGTCTTTCGAAGGCATGAACGATGGCAAGGCAGACCTCAGGGATGAAGTTGCAGATGGTGTTGGGTGCCATACGGAAAGCATAAGCTAGGGACTTGTAGCTGTTTCCTGTTGCCATGTACCGCAGGGTGATAGCCAACTTCAGACCAGGTTCCAAAGCCCTCCTCATGTTGGTGTCTTGCTTAGCGATGAGTGGTCCAACAGCTTCCAGGATTTCAGCAAAGATGGCAGGGGGCATTCTAGTGTAGTTGTAGTAGCCGGACACGTCACGCACTTGCAGTTCAGGCAGCAGTTGATGGAAGTGACCATGTTGTTCCCTCTGCAGCAACCAGTTGCGAATCCACCACCTTTTCTGTCTCCTGGCCCTCCTCCTCCTGTGTCTCAAATAGACAGCTCCGATAGCAACAGCAGCAGCACCAGCCACAACAATAATTTCTTCTTCATTCATCATGCATATGTTCAGTAGGCAGTCGTTGTGTTCTCATTGAAGGGCAATCAGCAAATGAAGCAAGGAGGTCCTCTGTGTCCCTTTTTATAATGACCAAAAGTGACTCCTGCAGCAGCCAAACACACTTTGCCGCAGCGCTGCAACAACAGACGTTCGTCGATGCTTAAGAGACCTTCGTCGCTGCTTAAGGCAAGGACGACGAAGAAGGTCAGCATCGACGCGCCTGTAATGTCCTCGGCGCTTTATGAATGCATGTGCGACGATGAACCATCAAGTTACGCAGTAACAAGTCCCTAAATGCGGCGTTGCATCCTTACAGTCGTCGGCGAGGCTGTCATTTTCAGCGGCACATCTTACCTCGGGTGTACGCCGAAGGTTTCCTGATGCGTCGCAGGTCGCCAATTTCAGACGTAGCTGCCTCACAACCATCAGCGGCGTAAGAGGAAACAACATTGGGCGAAGTAAAAGCAGCCTCGCCGAATTCCAAAACAAAGTGCGACGCGTCTGTTTGGAACTGCGCTGAGGAAAGAGAGGCGGAACGCGGCGAAGAAAGCTTAAGCAGCGCCGCGGACACCTCAAGACTCACCGCGGCTACTAACTTTAAGCGTCGCACATGACACTAATTGATTACGTAATGTGCCAAAACCAACGTTCTACGCCACAACTTTCCAAGAAATGACTTCTCTTGATGCGTCGCTCTCAAATCGCCGTCGTGAGAACCAGGCATAAGTCTTGTTGAAAATAGCAGAAAAGCAGTGTACTCTCAGGAGTGTTGGTGTGATGCATCATATCTGAGGGGAAATATCAAAACAAGCATCATTAATCACAGCCAACTTGGTCCTTCTGTTACATCATTGCTGCCTGAAGCTCAGTTGAAAACTGTCTAGTCTACAAAGTTATGCTAATTAATCACTGTTGTCGATGAGCAATATAATTATATATATTTTAATGTGTCTTGATCAAAACTGCTTTGAATAATATTTCCTGACTATGCAATGCAAATTAGGGAGCTGTAGTTAATTGAGGAAAATCACCAGCCTTTTATAACAAGCATGGTTGCTATTGGTTCAATTCTAAACTAGTAAACTGACTGATGTTTCTAAATAAATCTATTGAAATCTATATAAAGATGAAGTAACTTGATTACACTCAAAACATGTTGACCATATTTGTCCAGAAAATATTTAGCCAATACACGGTTAAATGAAACAAACAAAACTGCTGCAGAGATGGATGTAGCACTTTCACTGACTTCCAATTGATATATCAAAAAGGAAGAAGTTGCAAAATCGCTACAGACAAGAACCATGAATCACAGCCAACTTGACTCCTTCACTACTTCATTCTTAAAATAGGATGCCAGTCGCATGGTATATGTTGCCAAGACTACTGAGTGAAGCTAATCACTTGTGTCTGCAAGTTGGGTAAAATGCCAGTAACATTCAAGAACTGAGACAAATATCTAATCTAAAGTTAAAGAAAATTTCATAACCATTTACAGGAACGAAAATTTCTATCCTTCAATGTAAAACTGTACATAGAGACTGTTCTCGTAATGCGAAGATGTTTCGTAATTATGTGCCAAGGGAGAGTAAGATGGCGGACTACGGTCTTCTTATAACTAAATCAGTAAGTATACATGTATATTCATAGTTTTCATTGACACTGCATTAGTGACAAGATATGTCATTCATAATGAATACAAAATCTGTGGAACCATTGGCAAATGTACCATGGTAATAACATAAATACAGTGTATCTATAGGCATTTGACTTGACTTTGATAGTTTGTGCGGAGATAATCTTGGGATGTCATTGCATCATTCTGTTGTATTTTTAACTCAGTTGTATGCAAAGCCAGCTGGGAAGCAGAGTTTATACGACCCATACCTGCTCCACTGGGGGTTTATATCTGCATGGGGTCAAAATCGGGGTAAAAAATCCCAAAATATTTTTAGTGTTCATTTAGGAGCAACGTTTAGGTGGAATGTCTTTCTTAAATGAGACACTTTTGTGGTGATGGCAGTCTGTATTAGTGTCGGAGAGGGATAATTAAAAAATTCCTCTTCCAGATTGGATGGGTGACATGTTGACCCAATGACATACTCTCTCTGTGATGTCATCAATCTGCCTTGTTGTTTTCTGAAATATGAAACAAGCTTTGTCTTTCAAGTCTGTGTTTAATGTCTGATTTTTCTGAGCTCGTCCATTTCCAAGGGCAGTACTTCAAATGCATTATGGTCCCCTCAAGCTTTTATAAGCAGACTCTATCAGCTGAAAGCAGGCATGTCATAACAGGCCAAAAAGATGAGGCAATCACTTGCAATATTTGTCATGACAAATTAGGATTCCTACACTCAATAAAATGGCTTTCCTCAAATTGCTCCCCTTTAGGCAACATTCAACAGTACAGCAACCAAAGCGATTATTGCAGAGATTAGTTTATGGTAAGGTTATATATTCATTCCCATAATCTGAGCAGTGTAAGACAGCATGCATGACATCTGGAGTATGGAGAGGATAAGAATGATCTTAAAAAGAAACACAAATGAATGGTTTAAACCCTCCCAATACCAATTAACACCATGGTTTTAAACATGACTGGCTCATGTCTTGTCACATATTGGGAATGAAATCAGAATTTAAGTCTTTATTTTTTTTAGTTTGAGAGCTACAGATAGCATGATAATTTGCAATATATCATTTTCAGGCCATTGTAGAAATTATAATGGAAATGTCTTTTCAAAATCCAGATACTGTCACTTTATGCCAAACCACATCATTTTTCTGCAAATGTTGTTTCCGTGTAAAAATAGACTGATGTCAGACATTCATCATTTTCAATATTTTTTCATATCCATCCACATTGCTAGGTTCTGATGCATGACAAAAGACATTTCATCAAGAATATGTCGCCAATATTATTAGAGAACCAACAGGCACAAAGCACTAACAAAAGCATAGTTGCAAATAATTCCTTATAGGAAAGTTAAGATAAAGCATATTTTGTCTGGTGATCCATGTCACATGGGATTTCCACACATCACTTTAAAGCCATTACATTAGCCAACACCATCTTTCTTCTAACAGATGCAATGAAGAATTCATCAACCTTAATGCACTTGTAGATTATACACACACTCATTTCCCATCCGCAATGTCTGGCTTGTGAATGATGATTAAGAAATGGCTTGGTAACAGCTAGCAAGCCATGTTTTATGATAGAAAACCTCAAAACACCAGAGAGGAAAGTTATGGTGTGCATTCTGCTTTTTTTTACGTGCAATAATGTTAACTTTTTAATGGAACATGCTTTAATTTTACAGATTGATAGAAGTGACATGGTTATACATAAATATCACAATTATATGTAATTGCTTATACAGTCAAGGAGCAAGTTATTATATGTAGTTCTAAGTGAAGCCATTTAAAATGATTTTGTATGCTAGAGCATGATCTATTTTCCTACAAGGATTGACTGCAACAGATGACAATGATCGATGCATATGATAAGCAAAATGCTACATACTTTTTTGATGTTTTAATTATGTAATCCATGAGTTCTGCCCAGTAGAGTGGTCCCTTGCATAAAAAGACCGCCTCTTCTGCGGTCATAAAGCGGTGTCAAGAGGGGTACAGTCTCTCATGGGGGGGGGGGGGGGCAAAATGCACTAAAAATACTACTCAGAGTGGGAGGATGACGGTCAGATAAGCAAAGTGGTCTTAAAACAGGGGGTCTTGCAATGCAGGGACCACTGTATATTGATATTTGTTTTATACAACCCCTACTGTGGTTAAGAAGTGGTACATTGGACAAACTTTGAAATCTATCACATCCTACTGAGGGAATGCGTTTATATTGTCATCACTACAAGTAAGTATTTTTTTTCTAACAAGTCTCTTTTAAGGTGGCTCGCTACTCGTGCAAAGTAGTAGTGAGCGCACATTCACGCGCAGCCAGGCAGGCCCTATCTATCGTAACGTCACAACAGCAGAAAAGCTCTGCTGACACTTTTTCAGCATCATTTTAAAGTCTGATACTCTCATGCGGCGGCCGCTTCGTTTGCCATCCGTGCCGCTTCTCTTTGGGCTAGAGACTTCTGGTTTAGAGCATTAGATGCGCTATAACGAATAATATAATCTGACAGACTTTCAGTTCTCTACTCTCAGCAGAAAAGTTCTGCAGGCGATTTTCGGCAAGCATGTCTAACATCTCAAAAAAGACTCTGTGACATAAATAAATTTTTGTATCAATATCCAGGCCCGGTGGGCCATATGTCTGTATCATAATATCATTCCTCACTTTATTTGGAAGCAAATGACAAAGAAATAAAGAATTCTATCTCCTTATTTTTTTTTTTGTTCTATGGTTCGTAAAAAATATTTAATTTTCAAAATGGAAACTTTTGTTCCGAACCCCTAGAAAAGTTCTTTAAACTAAATATATATCTATGGAATTTGGGTCAGCTTTTCCATCAACCTTTCCTCTTTAATTCCATGCTTCATTTAATTACATAGGATGAATGGCCACTGAACAAATTTCACAGTAAAAAAATTAAGAAAAAAATTGAGTTTTTCAGGTTTGCGTAGACTGACTTTCTTTTACATAACCTCAAATATTTTGAAAGAAAGGCTGGTAGCGACCACTTTTGTTTACATATCCTTGCTATAAACTATATTTTGGATCATTTTAAACTATTTTAAAGAAATCCTATCTTAGAAAGTTCACTAGTATCGAGCCACCTTAATGCAATTGCAGAAATGTAATGTTCAAGCACATATAGTTGTGTATAATAAAGGATGCTCATTTCATTTCTTTAGTTGTCGAAGAAATTTCTCAACTCTAGAAATCTAATATCCATATTGGTTCTTGAATGTAAAGGGAATGTAAGTGCTTGCCTGGCTTGTCGATTTCAAAGTGCAATAAACCTAATGCTGTGTGTGGCTCATTCAAGCTTTTATAAAAAAAGCAGACCCATGCAGCTGAAAGAAGGAATGTCATAAATGGCTCTAAGTAATGGTGGCAATTTCTTGCAATGTTTGCCATGACAGGCCTGGGATTTCTCCACTCAATGAGATGGCTTTCCTCAAATTGTCTTGATCTGCCCTGAGTGGTTTAGCTCATTCACCCCCTTAGGCAGATGTCATCAGAGTAGCCAACAAAATGATTATTGCCGAGATCAGTACATACTTAATGACAGGACAATGATTTTCATTCCCACAATCTGAACATAGCCAGAAAGTATGCATGATATCTTGTTAATGGGGATTATTGTGCGTGGCTGACCTCAAATGGGTACATAAAGTTGATGAAATTGATTTGAAATGGCATGTGAGTCCTGATTTCCAGACAAGGCTTCTAGGTCATGTTAAAAGCAAAATCTGAAGATCTACCAACAACGCTCACTGCCATGCCAACAACCTATCTCCATAGTATCTGTGGTCACTTGATTAGATTGAGCTCGGAGATACAGCCACCTACTTGTTAGCCTTTGGGATTTGATCTGAGCAACAACACCTTCAGACAAGGATGTATTAGATCATGTGTTCGTTACTTGAGGGCTGGAATGGGAGAATTGGTCTTTCCGCAACTTGTTAGTCAATGTCTGTAAGACACACACAGCGCGAAGTCGTAAAGAAACTTAAACCAATTGCTGTTATTGATTCCACCGCAGGGTGGAGATGGTACGCAGGCCTTTGCAGCAATCTTCTGTTATATTTGCCTTACTGAATGCTACCTTAAATCACTTGCATGAAAAGGCAGCTTGGTAGCTGAGCCAATATAGTGACTCTCTGGGTTCAAACTAAGAGGAAAAAATGAAAATACTTTAATCGTGAGCTATGCCTCAGTTTGGTGTCTTGTGAGCAAGATGCTAGTCACTGACACATTGCATCAGTGTCTAAAGGTTTATGCTGTCCAAAAACATTTGCATGAGCTAAATGTGAGATAGGCTCTTGCGCTATTTCCCACCTCATAAATCAGCCCTTTTAAATTAGTGGCTATACTTAGCTATTCGGGTTTTGATTAGCATATTTATCGATCTGAACTGCCAGGTATAAAATATGTTAACCATTTAATTGGTATGCCAATTGTGATCCATGAGCTGTCTAATGCAAAAGATGATAGAATACCCCTGTAATTAGAGCCTTTCAAGGCAAAGATGTGTTATCCTAATCACCATTCTTTCTGCGTCATTGATTACTCATTTGCAGTTGACACGCTACCGAGCAAGTTCTTTGTGTCATTTGTTATTGGAACTAATGATATTCATCCATCGCATGTAATGATGTCCTTAGCAACATTCTGTGTTGTCTGGAGTGTCTATTATATGGACACTGATGATCTGACCCATGCATGATGAACAGTATGTTTACTGGTCTATCTGTCATGTTGTTTCTTGGCATTTCTGGGTCCAATAGAGATATGGGAAAAATATCTGTTCTCTTTATTGATAGCGTATGTTGTAATAAAAATAATATGGAGTTGCAATAGTTTAATATTCTGCTTCTCTCAAAATACTGTCCTCCACTAATCGGAGTACACAGACAGCAGACCAAAATACACTGTGTTCCCAATTATTATGCAACTATGCATTTTTGCAATATCTCAAAAAGAAATAACACTTTTGGGATATCCTTTACACATATGACGTGTGCGCCATTAAGCAAATATTCTATGTTTGAAATGATGGTTATACTTTTTCTATTGTGTTATGGGGTATAAGTTGATGGCATCTTCAGATTAGTTTGTGTCATTTTGAGTGGCCATGGATGCTTTTCCATAATAATTGGGAACACGCCAAAACATCATTATATGGCATAACTCCCAACTGAGTCAATGGAATTGGACAAAATTGGCAGCATATTAGCTACATGGTACACTTATCATTGTGTGAAAATTATATTCAAATAGTGTTATTTATTTTTGAGATAATGCAAAAAGTCATAGTTGCATAATAATTGGGAACGCAGTGTATATTGGGTAAGTTGCAAATATATAGTTGACGGGTAAGTAAATACATTTTGTAAGAAGAATATAATGTCTAAAAGTGTTGTTCTAACTTAGTACTTTGCACTAATGTCCCCCATTTAGTATTGCTACTTCAAGTCTTGTTGAAAATACCAGAGCAGCAGTGTACTCTCCTGAGTGTTGGGGTGTTGCATCATATATGAGAGGAAATATCAAGAAAAGTATCATTGATTACAACCAACTTGGTTCTTCTGTTGCGCCATTGATGCCTGCAGCTCAGTTGAAAACTGTCTAGTCTACCAAGTGATGCTAATTAATCACTGTCATCAAAGAGCAATATAATTATATTTCAGTCTTAAAGATTTAACTCTGTGTTGATAAAAAACTGCTTGAATTACTATTTTCAGGCTATTCAATGCAATTTAGGGAGCTCCACTTAACTAGAAAAATCACCAACCAAATATCATGTCACCTTACAAGCATGGCTGCCATTCGTTCTATTTTAAATTTGTAAACTTACTGATGTTTCTATACATTAATATAAGATGAAATAACTTGATCAGGATCTTATGTATGGATATTGCATGCAAAACTAGAAGCAGTAAAAATCTATGTTCACCATATTTGTCAATATTCAGTTAAATAAAACAAATGAAACTATTTCAGAGATGGAAGCAGCAGTTCCACACATTTCCAAGGTGATATATCAAAAAGGAAGAAGCTACAAAATCGCTACAGACAAATACCATGAATCACAGCCAACTTGACTCCTTCACTACATCATTCTAACAAATTGGATGCCAGTCGCATAGTATACATTGCCGGGACTGAGTGAAGCTAATCTTAGATGTCTACAAGTTGAGTAGAATGCCTGTTACATTCAAGAACTACGACGAATACTCTAATCTAAAGTTAAGGACAATTTCCGTACCATTTAAAGAAAAGAAAATTTCTATCCTTCAGGGTACAACTGAATGTACCTATGGAAATCTGTGGAAATATTAGCAAATTCTCACTGTAGTAACCACAGCAATAACCTTTACAAGGTACAGTACAAATTTCTAAAAGTGGCTCGTCAATTAAAATCTAGCCTGAGCTATCTATCCATAGCCATTCCAAGCTAAACTTAGCTACACTTATCCATACCTAGCCATAGCTATCCACAATTACTATAATAGACGACAATATGCAAGGTAAGAGATCAAAATTCTCCTAAAACCATGTCAACACAGAAAACTTTTGCCAACTTACCTGGCAACTTTTAAGCCATTTAAGTCAGTATCAAAGTAGTCTGAAGGTGTACTTTTGCATAGATATAGCCAACAATGATTACATAGACAGTTCTGCATGGTGTTACGTTGCTGACAACAATTAGATTCATAGTAATTTGGCTTTTTTTCAAACATGTGCTTTTCACAAGACATTGTTATGATCAAACAGGAAGTGAAACAACAGTGCCACCTTACCTACCCATGCTGATAGTCCATATCTGTGAGACACGCACAGTACAAAGTTGTAACGAAACTTTAACCTATTTCTGTTATTGTTTCCCCTCAGGGTGGAGACGGAATGCAGGCCTTATCTTTTGTATCATAAATTGGTGTTATGGGGCCACTATTTAATCTCCAGCCTATGGGCGCATTTGGAGTATTTTTGTATTATATAATTTCTTGATCAGTTTTGGTGAAATAGATAAATTCTTATGTGGAAAAATAAATTATTTCTGGTAGGGGTATTCTCAACTGAACATTGCTTGATTAAGAAAGATATATTTGGGTTAGGTCTGGACTATATTTGGGTATGTCATTCACCAAAAATAAATAATTACGGTATGTCATTGTTACCATGAAATAAACAATTTCCCCCAATTAAAGAAATCTCCAAACCTCCCTCCCCTCTGACAGTTTGATGGGCACCCCTTAGCAGCAATCTTCAGTGCAATGTAATTTGAATTACTAAGTGTTACATCCTCCCTCTTGAATGACAAATCCAGGTCTGCTGTCCGCTTGGGTTGAAACCAAAACTGGAAAATCTGAAAATGGTTTTATTGAAGTTTAGTGAGCAACGTCCCTATGTTGTTTGCGAGGCCCTTGTGCTTGCATCAGTGTCTATGCTACGCAAAAAAAGACTATTCCCATCAAGTAAAAGTGTTACAGGTTTGACTCCTGCTCTATCTCCCACCTCATCCATGACTGTAGTATAAGGGCTTCTGTTGGTACATTCTTACCACATTTCTAATTACCAGGAAAACAATTAACCATTAATTGATATGTAGAATGTGATCCCTGTGCTGTATAATACATAAGATGGTGGAATGTTCCTGTCATTGAAGTCCAGTGACTCAGTAGGCTGGTGAGGCAAAAATGTATTGCCTTAATCAAGATTTTCTCTGTATCATTGATACACTCTAAAAAATGTCGGGACAAATAAAATCCATGTTGGATTTTTGCATTGAAATTTGGTTTTTCAAAAAACCATTTTGAATCTAAAAAACCAATTTTGTCTCAAATTTTTTAGGGTGTAACTCATTTGGAGTTGGCACGCTACCAGGCAACCTTTTGGTGTCATTTGTTCTTGGAACTAACAATATCCATCCATCGCATCACAGTGCCCCTGGGCAAACTTTAAGATTAAAAAAAATAAGCGAGAAGACGAATAGTACGTGGCTGTAGAGCAAGGTCAGGAGAACATTTTAAGACAAATACGAAAAAATTCTGTTGGGAGAATTTTCAGTTATATCGATTTTAAGTTTTTTGGTTTATCACACTCATATTTCAATGCTGAAACAGAGGCATAGACCATGAAGGAAATGTTTTCGACCATTTGCAGGGACATTTGTTGATGGAAAGACAATATCATTAATTTCTGTGACCATTGCATTTGTGTAAAACACGTTTTGCCTAAATATAGTGTGCGGAGTGTGACAAATACATGTGACCGTTTGATTCAGACCAATAGTGCAGTAATGAGCAAGTTTGTAGCCTTCCAACAATGTCCTAGTAATCAGACTAAATCAGTGATATTGTTTCTGCGTGGTTAATTGTATATAGGCTGGATTTGAGCTATATTAGACCTATATTGAGAATGTTTCATGTCAAACATGCCACCGAATGAATGTTGGTTACTATGTTGTTGTAAGTCATATCTGTGAAGTTTTCTTTCATCAGCATCCTCAAGGGTCTTCAGATGCAGAAATTACCTTTATGCATCTCCTTTCCACAACAAATCAGATAATTAAATTTTTTATTTGTCCCACCATTGCTCA
Source organism: Platynereis dumerilii (assembly GCA_026936325.1). Classification (NCBI taxonomy): domain Eukaryota; kingdom Metazoa; phylum Annelida; class Polychaeta; order Phyllodocida; family Nereididae; genus Platynereis; species Platynereis dumerilii. The sequence goes on from JAPTHN010000054.1 coordinate 1,468,678, forward strand.
ATGATCAACATACACCGTTGTTTGCTCACTTGTGACAATTTCAACGTGTTTCAATGCCAAATCTCAGTTTGGTAGAAATATCAAGCTATTTAGGGTCTCGCCTTCAAAATATGTTGGTCTAGAATCTCTGGAAGTATTTTTAATTTCATTTTTTGTCCTAAAATTAATGCAATCATGCAGTCAACATTAATACATACATGCACTTCAAAGAAGAAAACAAGCCATGACTTTGGGTTATTTGTAAACAGATATGCACTGTTAACATGATTTTTTAAAGACAATTGTACTAGTCATGCTCTGGATAATTCATAAATTTCAATGATATCAAATATCCTAAAAGCTACATATGAGGCAACATTTTGTCATGAAAATACAGCAAAAGATTCCAAAGAAAGACTTAGCTAAATTCAAAACTAGCCAGAGGCAGTAACACACTCAAAAGAAACAATAGAGTCAATTTAGCAGGGCTAGACACATAGTATTTTTGACAAACATACAGTAAGTGAGTTTATCACACTCTGCACACTAATTTTTGATATAACATGTTTCACACCATATTATAGTCACCGTGATTATTGAATACTGTCCTTCCTTCAAAAACGGTATATGTAAATGACTTACATAACCGATATCCACGTTCATGACCCCTTTTTTTTATGCAGAAAATATGGATGTGATAAACAAAAATCTTAAAATTGGTATAACTCAAAATTTTCCCAATATAATTTTTTCGTTTTTGTCTTAAAATGTTCTCCTGACCTTGCTCTACAGCCGAGTGCTATTCGTCTTCTCGCTTATTTTTTTTAATCTTAAAGTTCGCTCAGGGGCACTGTGGCATGTGATGCTCTCCTCAGCCTTTCTTATTCTTGTCTGGTGGGTCTATTACATGGACACTAATTATCCTTCATGTGCATGGTGAACAGAAAGTATGATTTAGTTGTCTATTTGTCATGTTTTGTGTGGGGAGTTCTAGGTCCAGTAGAAGTATGGCAAAATATGTTTTTCTCTTTATTGAAAAAGTAAGTTGTATTGAAAATAATACAGGGTTGAAATCGGTTTATATTCAACCTCTGCCAAAATACTGCCCTCCTTTGGTCCTATTGAGCCAACAATTCGTGGATAAACAACAGACCCAAATCTCTATTGGGTAGGTTGCAAATATCTCCTTGATGGGTAAGTTAAGATCAAGAATATTTTCATGTTGGTCAATGTCACCCGGGATGCCTGTACATGAAAACTCTATAGCCATTCCTTTAGCCGAGACCTACTTACCTCTATAGATGTAATTATGAATGTATCAATGTTCTTGAAGAATTATAGGCCTACTTATCCACCTCCCACCCACAATGTCTGGCTTTTCAAGGATGATTAACAAATGGTTTTGTGTAACAGTTACTATCTATGTTGTGCAACTGAAAAGCCTAAAACCCAGTGACAGGAGAACTTTTAAAAATCAAATGTGTGCAGCTTTGCTTAACATATTCATAAAATGATCTTTCTTCTAAGTATACTTCAAAATGAAACATACCACAGGAAGAACCAACATTCCCGCAGGCATCCTCCCCATATGGGCATAATTGACGTACTAAGTCATGTTGAAAATACCAGTATTATGACAGTGTACACTCATGAGTTTTAGAGTGATGTATCAAATAAGAGAGGAAATATCATCATCCAACTTATGCATTATTAATCACTGCAAACTTGTTTCTACTGCTACATCATTGATGACCGCAGCTCAGTCCAATTTGTCTGGTCTACCAAGTGATGCTAATTATCAACATTGTCGGCCAGAGCCACAAAAGGTTGTACCGCACAGTTCAAAAACATTCTGCAATACTACCCTTCAATCTGTACGAGTTTAATCAAGAAGAATTACGGACTGATGCTTCTAAATTCGCTAAAACAAATAGTTGCCCTGAAAACATTTGGCCATACCGGGTTAAATAAAACAAATGAAACTGTAGCAGAGATGGATGCAGCAGTTACAGGCACTTCCGAAGTGATTTATCAACAAAGAGAAGCTACAAAATCGCTACCGACAAGAACCATGAATCACAGCCAACTTGACTCCTTCACTACATCATTCTAACAAATTGGAAGCCACTTGCACATTCTGTGTTGCCTGGACTACCAAGTGAAGCTAATCACTGATCGATGTCTACAAGAGAAGAATTTATCTTGTCAACCTGGAGCTATGTTTAGAAATTAACATAGCATATAATTTGTTGAAATTCATTTGAATTTGTGAAATTGATCAGTTGAATTATTAGCAAATCATCCATATAGAATTAGTTGCGATATTTTTTGTGACTTCCACTATATTTTTTATTTCATTGTTACCATTTGATTTGAACTGAAACAGATCATCCAGGACATTGTGGGAGGTGGGCACAAACTTTATCCACACAGCTGCCAGACTAGCTTCTCAAGCAAGTGAGGAGACAGATACTAAAGAAGATTGCTATAAAGGCCTGCATTCCATCTCCACCCTGGGGGTGAATCAATAACAGCAATTGGTTTAAGTTTCTTTATGATATGCTGCTGTGCGTGTCTTACAGACATGGACTAGTATCAAATTGTTGCGAGACCAATTCTCCAATTCCAGCCCTCAAGTAATGAACACATGATATGCTCCATCCTCTAGGCTATCTTTAAGGTGTTATCTCAGGATAAAACACCATTAGAATAGCACATTTTATAAGAAGCCTTCATCTTGTGACCACAGATTCATAATTATTGGAATTTCATATAGATAGCTGTTTGTCCCACACTCCACAGAGTTAATTTTCCTGAGTTGGCTGCGATAAAGACTACAGCCGATGTCTGCATTTTAGATTGTTGAATTGACCATACACTGCATTAGATTTATTACACTTTGAACTGGAAAAGCTCAGAAAACCAGTCTGTCATGACAGACATTGCAAGAAATTGCCCCATCCTATAGAGCCATTTATGACACGCCTCCTTTCAGGTACCAGGGTCGGCTTCTTAAAGCCTGAATGGCCCATGCAGTACATTAGGTTTATTGCACTTTGAAATGGACAGCCCCTGCGAGCTTCAATGCCCACAGAAGTAATCCCCCCATTGCAGCAAAAGAAGTTTTAAAATTACCCATTGCAGGAAATGTCATGGCACACCTCAAGGAGACAGAATCTTCATCTGAAACGATGGAACATGAGAAAAACAACTGACAGGATCAGACAAAGACAACAGAGGACATGATAATTGGGTTTTGTGTCGGTGTCAGATGTTTTTAACTCTACACTACCACACTGCCAGATTCACCAGATAAATATTTGTAATTAATGTATATCGGTCACCCTGGCTTTGAACTCATACAGACTATGACATTCCGAGGAGAGGGCATGGACTGCCATTGGACTGAATCCACTCATTGCCCAGCTGCTTTCAAATGCAACCAAGGAGACAAATCCCAAAGAAGATTGTTATAAAGGCCTACATTCCTTCCTCACCCTGGGGGTGAATCAATAACCACAATTGGTTTAAGTTTCTTTAGGACTTTGTGCTGTGCGTGTCTTACAGACATGGACTATCAAGTTGTGGCGAGACCAATTCTCCAATTCCCGCCCTGCAGTAATGAACACAGGATATATATACTACATCCTCTCAGCTATTTTGAAGGTATTATTTGCGGGATTAACACCACTAGAATATCACGTAAGTAGCTATTCGCCCCTCAGTACAATCACATGACACCAAACATAACGTGGCTATGTTTTCCATATGCAGTTCACGCTTATTATAATTATAATTATGTCATAAACTAATTACAATGCTCCACTGCTACTTGGTATTCCTTCGATTCAATTTCTTGATATTTTGACCGCTGGGCACAAAAAGGGACATCTGAGACAGAGAAAAAGCCCTTATAACATATCCAACCTTCAATTTACAATTGCAGTGATAATCAGAAGTTAATTGACTGTTACAGAGTTTGTAAGATATTGAGACTCGTTTTGCTGGTAGAAAATTGTTTTGCCTTCAGGTCATGCTCTTGTAATATTTTCTCTAGGTTGATTTTGTGTGGTCCATATTTTCAGAATTATATAGATTCTCTCAATTCTCTTTTCCTCTATCATGGTGATCTGGTTTCAGCACATTGCCTTGAGATTCACCATAACATTGCCCAAATTTCAGCAGAAATAGCATATATATATCCACAGACAGTCTGGGGCCAATTCTTAGTAAAAGTTGTTTATAATTGCAGTTCTTAAAGGAAATGTATTTTTACATATAAATAAATCAAACTACAAATATTGTTTTATGACCTAGCGTCACATCACCTTTAGCCCTCTCTCTCACGCAGTGAACAAACAAGTTTAAAAAGCAAAACAACTATAATTTCCCAATATGGATTATCACACATTTTGCTCATTATTTAGTTGAACATTGATCTTGTAATAATCCATTTGTCACTTGGCGCCAGAATCGATATATTAACCATTATGGCCACCAAGACAAGTTCAAAAGTGTTACACTAATACTAAAAACGCATGTCATTCTGCCAAGCAACTGAAATTCATCAGTTATCACCTACATCAAAATAATGTTTTACGTCAATTTAAATAAGTTGAAATAATCCTTATCTAATTACTTTGTTCTACTCCTGTCAAAATTAGCCTGCAAAATGAATAAATACAGGAAAGCCCCAATCATCAATTAATCTTTGGTTGAATTGCCATATGATGCAGAAGCTTTATTGACGATTTTTTCCTTTCTGAGATAGATGCCTCAATTTATGTAAACATGTATTCTAAAGACTAGTCTGTCTTATGAATTGCTTTGAAGGTTTAATCAGGATTTTGCACCGTCTCAGAAGAGTTAGTGTGTGCTTAGACCGAACACTTACAGAGAAGTAACCCCCTTTAAATTGGCTGTCAAATCAAAGCACTAGGGTAGAACCAAATAAATGCTGCCTTTTGTATAAGAAATGTTTCAATGAGGCTTTGTGCAATAATTATTATGCTCAACTTAAGGAGGTCAATGATTTACACGAAGTCCCCAAAGACTAGAAAAATTGAGCGGTGTGAAAAGAGTTACCAGTTGCTTTGCACATAGCATAATAATAAAAATGGTTGCAATTAGAGATGCTTGCCTTTTTCCTCGCTGTCTGCCATGGCTGTATTCTGTGTGTTATTCTATTGGCATTTAATCTTACAAATAACTGCTTCTAGACTACGAAAAGGATGTAGTAGATCCTGTGTTCATTTACTTGAGGGGGAGAATTGCAAAATTGGTCTCTACACAACCTGATAGTCCATGTCTGCAAGACACGCACATCATAAACAGAAGAGAAACTTCAACCAATTGCTGTTATTGATTTACCCCGGGGTGTGGATGGAATGCAGGCCTTCACAGCAATCTTCTGTAGTATTCATCTGATCTCTTGCATGTGAAGGCATCTGGGTAGGACACAGTCCAGGTTTAGTGCTGTGTTAAAAACCTATGGTGGGAAATTAAAAGAACAAAAATTATGTGGCACCTCACGACCACATTACAGCTGGATTTGTTCTGGATGCCATGCTAAAATACAGGTCTTCTCTTATCAATCCCCTCAAATATAGGCCTACATATGGCTATTACTTGGATGAGTATCTTTGACTAAATAAGTTCAAACCTAAAGTGATGAATTAACCGTGTTGTTAACAAGGCCAGGAAATCCGAGACAGAGACAAAGCCCTTATCACTCATCCATCCATCAACTTACAATTACAGTGAAGAATGAATGTTAAATGGCTGTAGTGCAGTGGGTAAAAAATTCAAACACCCACGTTTTCCTGGTAGAAAATATTTTTGCCTTCAGGTCATGCTATTTTTGTCTTTTTTTGTAAGATGTTTTTCTCTGGTCCATCCTTTCAGATAAAGACATTCAATCGCTTTACCTCTATCACGATGATCTGGTTTCAGCACATCGTCTTGAGGTAGGCCATAGAATTGCCCAAATTGCTGCTGAAACAGCATTGCTGGTAAGATTTCTCAGCAACAAGGTAACTTTTACTACTTTATCCATGACAAAGACAGAAATGATAATAAATCAATGCAGTGAATAAAAAAAAGCTAAGCAAAATTTCATTAATTCTGCAGACCTGAATAATAAGGTAACCAACATCAGTAACTTCCAGGTTAAGAAAATTATTAGTGAGGAAGAAAGTTGTGAAAATTGTATCCCCAAATCAGCAATAATAATTTCAATAAACACAAACAATTGGAGCAATGTATAACTGTTTTGGAAAAGCAGCAAATGGTGGGCGAGGAAGAAATGCATGAATAAAGCTCCAGCATGGATGATTGGTAGGCCTATTGTTGTCAAATAGGGTGGTCAACATTTCAATGGGAAAAATCAAATTGCCTAAAATCCCCATTTTGAAAGCTGGAATTGATAATCACACAAGTAAAACAAACACATGCAACATTTCAGCCAAATCGGTTAATATTTAGAGGTGGCACAAAGCCCTAGAAGTTTATAATGTAATTCCTCATTCGCGCAAATGAAGAATTGGTCAATTCCCTAGAACTTTCTCAGAAGTGACTATTTTTCCTAATTTTTTAGCATACAATAAAATTGGCATGGCAAAGTAATATTTGGGAGTTATCTTTTATCTATTATTCATAGTTAGTGAAATATTTGCATGTTTTTATGATAAAATGCTTGATAATTAACCTATGTAATATCTATGCTGACCTGCTACAAAACATCGTAAGCGAGAAAGAATATCAGGATTGGATTGGGCATCCAGGACATACTAAAAAAAGGTAACTGGATCAAAATAATATGCTGTTATTGCAAGATTTGCAGCTACCGATGATTTTGAGGTCTGTCGATGGGCAATTGCATGTTAAACTTTCAATGGCTTTGTGCCACCTCTAATTATTTGATTTTGTTGAAATTTTTACACAATACCTTTTATCCATGTAAGATCAGAAAGCAAGATTCAAATCAGAGAAATTCTGAAGCAAGTGTTTTTGGACCACCCTATTGTCCAATATAAATTGCGGTGACCTGGCCAAAGCGGAGATTGCACCTGTGACCCAACCATATGCAATTGAGTGCATTACTAACTCTTGGATTCCGAAGTTAATTGTTGAGTATTTTGAATGTTAATGTAATTGTTCTAATTGTCTCCTGATTGGGACATCAGCTAGATCAGTAGGGATCATTTTAGTAATAATATCACAATCAGATGATGTGACGTTATTATGCGACGAAATTCTCATAATTTCCAATATTGACGTGAAAGATTATTAATTGAGTGTCATGTTTGCCCCTGTCTTGGTGGCCATTATCATAGGCGTACGGGACGCGCAATTTTTGAGGGGGCGAGCGTCATTTGCCCGAATTTCGAGATCTTAATTTAATACAATTTCAAATGAAATAGCCTGGAAATCTCTAATTTCAAATAGTTTTTACCTAATCATCTGCCAAATTTTTTAGCCTTTTTGCCCGAATCTTACTGTTTCCCAAACTTTTGGGGGGGCGACCGCCCCCCTGCCCCCCCCCTCCCATACGCCTATGGCCATTATGAAGAACAAATCGATTTTGCTTCCCTGTGGCAAATGGATTATTACAAGATCAATGTCCAACCAAGTCATGAGCAGAATTTGTAATAGCCCAAATAGAGAAATTCAATAATCGCAGTCATTATGTTATGTTAACTGGTCATGCCTCATTTCATCAGAAAGAATGTCACAATTTCATGTGATGTACATGTACATACGTGAAATAATAGTAATCTTCACATTGCCACCCAATTTTTTTTATTAAAGACATATTAATCTTATTCCAAAGGAGAAAGTGACATGAAAACATTATAAAATATCACCATGAGTCCAACAAAATGGCTATCTCAGTAGTATAGCATCCTTTCCTGACCTAGAAGCGGCTGATGTAAGGTTACTTTAGTGGCTGGCATTTTAATTCACTTGCTTGATATATTCTTATTGCAGATTTTTGTCTTTAACGTGGAACTTCTTATGCAAGTTGCCTCTTTGCCCAGAAACCCCAGCAGCAATGCTATTCCAGCCACAATTTGGGCGATTTTATAGTGCACCTCAAGGCAATGTGCTGAAACCAGAGCATCATAATGGAGGAAAAGAGAGTTGAGAGAATCTTTATCTGAAAGGATGAAACGGATAAAAACAACTTGCGAGAACAGACAAAAAGAACAGATGACCAGAGGGCAAAATGGCTATGACACAATGTGCACCATTTTTGCAGCAAATATGTTCCGTTTGAAAATCTTAGATAGCAGTATTTTACATTTCCTTCCGTTTATTGCTGTAAGCTGATGGATAGGTGAGTGGCAGGAGCTTTGTGTCCAGCATTTGCTCTTAGACTTGTTAGCACCGAAGAAATAAATTTAAGCCATTAGGCAAAGGGTGATTGGAACTGCTATTCAACACAGGCCCAACCGAGGCTACAGTAAAACCAAAAATAAAGAACGAAAATGTTCTGCCAGAAGTCCTCTGTTTACCTATTTAGCCCTCGTGTCTCCTCTCCACCCCAAATCTCCATCAACTACCTTTGACTCCTCACAACTATACCTTATATACCATATTAAAAGACTATTAAGCCAGCTACCAATGTAATTGCAATTAGCAAAGGGACATAATATCTTATAAATCAATACAATGTGGGTGATGGAGTTTAAATTTGTGTTGTTTAAATTCATTCTAAGGTGATTTTAAAAGGTAGTTTCAAGTAGGTAAGGTAGGAAGTGATTCAGGGGTAGCCAAAAAGTGTGAAAGGGGAAAGTAGTGGCTGATTCTTCCTTTCTTCTGGGGTAGTCATACTTTATTTTAGGTTGTACTGTAAATGCTCTCTGAGCTTAAATTCTTTCACTAAAATGATGAGCATCAGAATAACATACATCGGCGAAAAGTATTTAAAAAAAAAAACACTTTTGTCATGGAGTACATGTAATTTGCATGATTTTTACAACTATTGACTGCTGCAAAAACAAATAACCTGGTGAGAAAATCAATATCCAAGTTTAAACTGTCAATTAAAGTCTTACAAATTAAAGAGAAGACGTAAATCACTTCAAAGAGAAGCCGCTTTAGAGTCAAAGCAAAAGCAGTCAACAGTGGCTTCAATTTGTTTCAGATCAAACCAGTCAGTGGTTGGCACTATGCAGTTATAACTGAGACATTGCAGGTTCAAATAAAAAAGGAAATTGTAAAAGTTTTTCATTCATCAAAATTTTTTGCAAAAGCTAATTAAATCACTCTTTGCAGTGACAGTCTACACCAAGAATGTGATCTCATGCTAGCTGAGGTGTCATTCAATAATAATGCCAAAATATGTGTAGCACATGGTAACTGCATGTGTAAATTGATGTCTGAATAATGTAATATAAAATTGTTAAACAAGATTCCAGGATGCCAGAGGGGGGTATCCAGTGTTGTAAAAGTATGATGTATGACAAGACCGACGAGTAATTTGAGTAATATTGTCTTTGCCCACCAACACAATGCAATTGTCTTTGTGTTATTTGATTACCATAACAAAATGAAGACATATTGTTATTGGACGATGAGCCCAGTGTGTTGGCATGCCGTAAGTGACTCATGGGCTGTAGTAACTTGATAAACTTTTGAAGAATGGTTGGCAGCGCTGTCTCAATTCCATATGAGGATTATGTTACAGGATTTCTCGGACAATGACTGATGATCAATGATGAAAATAATGTTGTTCAATCGCTACAAAAACTTTTTCAGTCAGAGAGGTAACCTATATTGAAAAGTTCAGTTATCGCCTTTTAGGTAATCGTTAAATTTCTAATTCTAATTATACATTTAATCTGTCATGTGCTTTCTTTAGCTAATACTAAACAGCATCGTTTGTCAGCATGACATGCTTATAATATACTTATATAGTTCAACCAAAAATGTTTGACCAAATATGATGGCAAATTCAAGAAGATTTAACCTTACTTCGAAAGAGTCTTCTGTAAGTGTATTATTAAACATTTTCATGATGATTGTCTCAATGTTGTTGCTCCTCACAACGTCCTATATCTCATCGAAGGCATGCCAACACACTGGGCTTATTGTTCAATAACCATATTTCTTCATTTTGGTAGGGTAATCAAATCACAGAAAGAAAGTTGCTCTGTGGCCAACACTTGTTTGCCTTGAAAAATTGGCTGCGATTGCAGTATTTTATTCTTTCTGAGTTTCCACATATATCCTTAATTTTCATTGAAAACAAGAATGGCTCTGACGCTGAACATAATGACCCTTTCTCAAAGATCAAACACTCTTCTTTATGTTTACTGGAGGTGACAAAAACAGTTTACTTATTTTTACTTCAAAGCCAGCAGACAGGGGTGTATCCAGAAATGACCTGATAGATATGGATATATCTATAGGCATAGAAATAACGTTCTTTCAATTTCTTTCAGAGTTACTTATAATGATTCAAAACTTTAATTTTGAGATTTATTATTTCTCTGTGTGACTTTCAAGTTTTATGACTCTACTTGACAGATTAAAACACTAGTATTGATTTTCTAACAAGGATATTTGTCTGGCATAGCATGCTGCCTTTGTAATGGGCAATTTATTCCTCGATGAAAATTATTAAATGTTCTCTTGAAATTCCTTAAATTACTTGATTAGAAAAATGGTTCATTTTTTGATCACATTAAGTTGAAACTGAGAGGTAAAAGACCGAATATCGGAAGAACTTGATCTTAAAACTATAACTGATCAATAGACTGATGATTTGACGTAAATCCAGCAAGTTCTAGGCAATTGCCATTGAGCGAGTTTTGTTTGTAATGGCTTCTCCTTCAGTATTTGAAGTTTTACAACTTTAATGGACAGATTGATGCTCAGCTATTGATTTTCTTACTGGGCTATTTATTTTAGCGGGTGCTTGCTGATCCTTAATTGGGCAATTTACTCCTTTTACAGAAAAATGTATCGATTGTAATTGACAGTAAAAAGTTTTGAGTCTTATTCTTGCAGATGGAAACAACTTTTGTGGTAACTATGGTGCATATTACAGTATGAAGAATGTCTGCACCCGACGATGGGCAATATTATGACTATAAAATAAGGTACTGGCCACTGTTTTAGTCAATAAGTCACAAATGTTGTACATAATAAGATATATGTGTGTCTTGTTTAATCCCGTTAACCTTCAGTAACTAACATGGAGTCTCTCAAAGATCAGAACTAGCCCTGATCTCATCCAATTTCTACATCGCTCCAATAAGTCAGGTGACTGTACAAAATTAAGATTAAAAATATGCTGACTATGAACAATTACTCTCTCCTTCCTTGAAGAAAATGGAAAAATGCATCACGGAAATTCACTATTTTCTTCACAAAAACAAGCTCTAACAGTGGTGAAAAGACGGAATTAAATATTTCTTCAATAGTCATTGTTAGTATTCTGTGTTACACAAACTTTGCTAACTGATAAATTAGTCTACTGACCTCATTAATCATGCTTTCATCACCTTGTCACTTGAGACATTCAGGTTAGCAAGGCCAATTCAAATGTGTGCTGTATTTAATTTACTTAGCTGAATAAATATGTTCAGTCAATCTTTTCTGTGAATGATCTAACATTGCCGGGAAGCCTTAACAGCAACGCCATTTCATCCGCTGTTAGCACAATTTTATGGCATACCTCAAGGCGATGTCCTGAAATCAAATCTTCCTAATGGAAAGAAGTTGGAGTTTAGATGATATACATCCGAATATATAGGAAAAACAAAAACAAGACTGCAGGCAAAAGCGATCAATGACCTTATTTCAGGATAGATAGATAGATAGATAGAGAAATAGATAAATATATAGATAGATAGATAGATAGGTAGGACTCAAGACTCAAGACTCAAGACACATTTATTCGCCCATATATATATATATATCAGTTTTGACAAATGTACAACATTATGATAAATCATTTATAGGCGGGAGATCACTCTAAGACAAGAGTATTGTCGCTATCAAGTGACCCTGATTGGAATTTACTGCTAAGAGAACCGTGCATACTTCACACCACCTTTATAAATTCAAGCCAGTATGAAAAGTTATTGTTGATGACCAGAAGATAATTACTTATAAATGATGATAACTATAATTTAGTTTTGCAGAATCATAATCGTGATCAAGAACACTGCAGTTTACCATAGCGTTCACAAGACAAATAGTTACGAAATTCAGAAGAAATAATAAGACCCATATAACCCAGAAGCACATATCCCAAGAAACGTTGGATGAAACTCACATACACATTTAAAAAGAATAGTTGTCATTGTTCAACTCAGAGGCATTTTTAGACCCTTACATATCAGAATTACCTTTAACATTTAAATTGCAAATATAAATCACAAAAAAACAAAAACAAAAAAAATTGAGAGGACTTACACATGGATATTTCAACAACACCTTTCAATGAAAGTCACATGCATGCTAGTAGAAGGGGATTTAGGATGATTTAGACTGACAAGTGTAGCAATTAGGAATGGTACAAAAAACTTCATACCTTGTCAGCATATAATTTTTCACATATTGGGAAAAGCCGAGATATATAGCTGTGTGTATGTATCTTCTGTTTGATGTCTGTGGGACAGTTATTCGAAATGCCTGGAAGTCTGTACCGTATGCTATTTTTCACCAGTGAGTGTTTACTAAGTGGAACTCTATAGTTTTCAGCATTTCTTGTTCCATAATTGTGAATATCAGTGTGCCGCACTAACATGTCACCAGCAAGAAAGTATTGAGGCAGCATATTATTTTCCAATTTATACAAGAACTTCAGTTCCTGCAGTTTGACAATATCGTCAATTTTGAGTATGTTCAATTTTTTGAAAATCGGGTCAGTATGTGCCTTATATTTTGCAGCAGCAATACTTCTGATAGCTTTTTTTGTAGTTTGAAAAGTTTATGTGAACAAGAACCCCAAACAAGTGAACCATAATTGAAGTATGGAAGAATAAGCGTATCGTATATCATTTTTAGAATATGAGTAGGTAACAGATGTTTTAATTTAGTCAATATACCAATTGTTCGGGAAATCTTTTTTGATATTTTGAGTAGATGAGATTTCCAGGAAATGTTCTGATCAAAAGTGATCCCCAGGTAATTAAACTCTTTCACAAATTCAATGTTTGCTGAGTCCATTTCAATACTAAAATTTCGAACTTTCCTCTGTGGTGTGTGAAAAAGCATAGCCTTGGATTTGCTTGCATTTAAGGACAGTTTATTGGCCTTGAACCAAGTATTAATATTTTCTAATTCATTGTTTATATTCCCTTCTAATTCCGTTCTTTCAAGCCCAAAGGCTTCCAGGATTGCAAAAAGTGAGGTGTCATCTGCATATATAACAGGCTTAAAGATCCTACAGACATTTCTTAAATCATTGAGATAGATAATAAAAAGCAAAGGCCCAAGGATTGACCCTTGTGGTACCCCAGTCTTGATGGGTAACAAATCTGAAATTGTATCATCAAACATGACATATTGTTTACGATTGCACAAATAGGAATGCATCAGCTTCAACGAGTTTCCACAAATCCCATAGTGTTTAAGCTTCTTTATCAGGATTTGGTGGTCTAGTGTGTCAAAGGCCTTTGAGAGGTCTAAATAGACATTTATAGGAACCTCGTTTTTATCCATAGCCTGAATAATACGATCTATTGTTTCCAAAGAAGCCAGCTCAGTGGAATGCCCTGTCCGAAAGCCATACTGATTTCCATAGAACAATTTATTAGAGTCAAAATACTTATAGAGCTGGTTATGAATGACTCTCTCAAAGACCTTTGACACACTTGACAAAATCGACACTGGACGATAGTTTCCTAATGTGCTGCAATCATCCTTTTTGTATATTGGCAAGACCTTAGCTACTTTTAGAACATCGGGAAAAATGGCAGAATTGAGGCACTGGTTAATAATCAGGGTGAGGAAAGGTGTTATTTCATTCTTAATAAACTTAAGCAGCTTATTGGACATACGGTCTTTACCAAAGTTTGTTTTCGATTTAAGTTCATCAATAATTTTTTTGATCAAATTGTCATCAATATTCATAAATTGAAATGATGTGGAGACATGATCTTCAAAATAGTTATTAAAATCTGTCTCCGTATGTATTCTGTTTGCAAGCGAGGCTCCAATTTCAACAAAATACCTGTTGAAGCAATCTGCAATTTGATAGGATCTGTAATTTCTTCATTATGCACAATAAATTTGTCTGGATAGGATCTACTACCAGGAGATTTATTAAGAATTTCTTTGATAGTCATCCAGGTATTTTTCATATCATCTCTATATCTGAGAAAGCATGATCTGTAGTAATTTGCTTTGGCTCTTTTAATGCTTTGCCTAAGAATCCTATTGTAAGTCTTCAAATTTGTTTTCAGAGTAACATACAAAGAGTTATCTGGAGGTGTATTTTTAAGTTTTTTATACAATTTGTCTCGAAAGCATATAGAACGCACTATACCCTGAGTGATCCAATTTGATTTCTTATGTTTATTTTTCTTAAATTTAACCAACTTACAGGGCATGAATTTGTCTAATGAGTTTTTAATGCATTTGTTCAACAGTTCATAGTTAGTATTTGGATCAGTATGAGCTTCATGGTTGAAATTGCTCATGGAGCATGTACCAGTGAAGTGATCTTTAAAGTTAATCCAGTCTTTTTCAGTATTGCTGAAAGTCTTTACATACCTAACTCTCTGAGTTTTCTGACTGAGAAAGTCGAAAATTACAAAATAAGGTTGGTGGTCTGAAATATTCTGAAGGAGGATACCAGCTGTAGTTTTAGAAAAGTTGTCAGATATTTTGACAAAGCAATTGTCTATCAGGGTTTTGCTGGTTGGGGAGATTCTAGTAGGCAGGGTTATCTTAGGGAGAAGACCATTGCTAAGTAGCGCATTCAAGAAGTTATTTACATATTCTTTTTCATTTGCTTTCAATAAATTAATATTAAAATCACCAGTTAGAATCAGCTCAACGTTTCGGTTTGAAAGTTGAGTGGTAATTTCCTGAATTTCATTAATGAACTGTTGATATATCTCTGAGCTTTCTCTAGGCGGTCTATAGATATTTCCAATGACCACTTTCTTATTAGGTAAGCCATCAGATTTTAAGACTAGTTCAATGAAGACACCATCCCACAGCATGTCTTTGCTTTCAATTTCTAGTACTGCATAATCAAAAGAATTATCTAAATAGATACCTGTACCGCCATGTGTACTTGCTTTGCATGGATTATATATGAAATTGTAACCATTTATCTGCAGCAGAGACGTATCATGATAGTCAGCTAGCCACGTTTCCTGGAGGCACACCATTGAGAATTTGGTACCAGCATTCTCAAAGTAGTTCAAATAGACCTCCAATTCGTTAAACTTCGATTGCAGAGATTGGCAGTTTAAACTTAGGACAGAGAAAGTGTTCTGTTTTGATTTCAAAACCTTACAAAGTTCATCATTCTCATAATAAGGAGATTGTACAAAAAGTCTAGGAACTTCAACATGATCCTCATCAAACTCATCATTTAGTATATCAAGTATTGACTGTGTCATTGTATATGCAACTTATTTCTCAGGTTTATGTATATGCACGGCTCTCTCAGATAGCAGTCAGAAATTGCAACATTGCACAAGCATGTCATCCCAAGATATATCATGGCCCGGGTTAAAAGAAACGTATAAACAGGAGTCTCAAGAAAAAAGTTAATTAAAACCACTCCAAGGCAGGTGGTATGGATATTTTCGGACATAAGCCAAGGGTTAGGTTGGGATGACTGCTTAATGTTCATTGTATAGGCTTGCCAAAAGCATAGAAAGCCACTCTGCTACCTTGAGCTTTCAATATCAGTAGAGTGATTGTGGGACATTTCAGGATGAACAGCACAACATAAATAATAGGGAAAATGCAAGCAAAGATTACGGACAAAAATTACAGTGACATTAAATATGAGGAATTATAACAGATTGAATCAGGAGTAGGAATATAAAATAAATAACATACCAAATTCTTTTCTAGTGTTTTCATCCCAAAAATTCCGAGTTGAAACTACTAGGGCTTATATCATCACAAGGTGAATTTTAATAAAGTTGAAATCATCATGGCATCTCATCTCAAAGTGACATTTAAGGGCAAAGGTCCATGTTACATTAGTCCATGAATTTATCAATAGTCCTCTTAAAAATGTCATTAGTCCATGAAATTGTCCAATATTGTATAATGACTGTGTTTGATTATTTCCAAATAAATGAACAACATATCCAGGAGAACAAAAAATCAATGGTGCACTCATAAAGTATTTCCAAGCAAAATGACAAGAGTACACAAAATTTTGAAACACTTGAACAAAGACCTCCAATAACACATTCTATACAGAAATATAGGTCATGTTTATCAAAGATTAATTGATTAATTGCCAGTGATTAAACAATGGAACAACTGTTAACATTGATACTCCGTTTGATGAATGAAACAACAACACCAAAAAACTGTGAAAAAAAAAAATCCACCAAATGCAGAGATTCAGATTAATGTCACAGTGTCATTATTTTCACTTTTGTCACTTGGGGGGGGAGGGGGAGTCATATTTTAGTAAATGTTATTTGGGGAGGGTATTACTTATTGGGTGGAAATAAGCTTGGATCCGCAGCATCTTTTTTCAGTTCGTTGCGCACTTCCAGTAAGATGTTACCAAAAATATTCTGTGCCCAATTTGCTGGATCCTTGGCAGTTTGGTCCGTGAGATGTAGCCCAATCCCAAAAATCTTGTCCTTTGTAGCTTCCCCAATGAGGTTGTCTCCTGTATCCAGAAGTGTCTCCCTGGCAACTTTGACCTGCTTGTATTTTGCCATGTTTGCCTTACGCAAGATATTTTTAACTTCCCTCATCCAAACATTATTCTGCTGGCCTGTGACATGTATTCCAATACCCATGATCGTGTAAGGGTTTTTCTCAGCCATAATTTTCATTGCTGATTCATTATAATCAAATAGCAGGGCATTTCTGTATGGAATGTATTGCTCCGAGGAGCAATATTCTTTGTTGTCAATTAAGAAGCTTGTCTCTGAGTAGAGATTGCTGAGAGGGGAGTATTTGGAGGCAAATAAGGTCACTCCATTTTCACTTTTGGTAAAGAGATTTTTAAATTGCAGCTCTTTTGGGAGTTCATGAAGTGTTGCCAATGAGTAGCTCTTTCCATTTATGTAGAGTTTATTTAATTTCAGGGAAGCTTCTTTCACAAAGTCAACTGTTTTTGCCACCTTTAGAATAGGGAATAACAGCTTCCTATCATTCTGAATTTCAATGGGGTAGTCCTCCAGTAAGCTGTAACAGGAACCTGACAGTTTGTTTCTTTTTGACCATACACTGTCACGGTCTTTGACACTGGAGAATTTCATAAGCATAGGCCTAGTTTTGCCAGGTTTTTTTTGTCCAAGTCTTTTGACCAATTCAAATTTAATTTAATTGACATCTAGACCCATTGTCCCAGAGATTATGACTTTAACAGCGTTCTCACAATCTTCCCATGTTTCTTTCATAGTTTTTTCCTTTATACCATTGAAAAGCAAATTGATGCTCCTGCTCTGACTCTCAAGTTTTAAAAGTCTCTCTTTCGAACTGCTCACTTCATTATTCAATTTAATGTTCTCAGCAAGCAAATCATTTGTGGTTTTCTCAGCGCGTGTGGCTCTCTGTACAGCATCTTTGGCAGAGTCACAAGCAAAGTTCACAGAGGTTTGAATTTCATCAATCTTTTTCTCTAAATCATTGAATCTATGATCAATGTGGTCAAGTTTAGAAAGTCTTTCTCCCACCTGTTTGAACCATTCTGGTTGTTATGCTGGAGGTTGTTCTGTTGGAGGTGCGTTTTTTTGGGTACTATCCACGGAGTCAGCCATGTCTTTATCCATAGACTCGAGATTATTCAGTTTCTGGTGCTTAAATCCTTTGTTTTTTAAGTCCACCTTCTGTTTTGTTGTGTTAGTTCTTCGTGTATATGTCCTCCTTCCTGCTCGTCCCATAATCAGACAGAGAAAAAGCTTTAGATTATTTAGATTATTTATTTTTTTCAAACACAATGTACATACATATATAATCAGCAGTTAGTATTGGATACATAGTGTGTTTGAAGTGGATGCATGCAAGTTTAATAACTGTTACAGGCATAGCCTGGCATGCACCCACATTTAAACAAAAGAACAAAACAACAAAATTACTACTATATACAACGGTCAACTTCACTATTTTTCATGAATTTAAGCACACTCACAAAATATAACACAGCAAACATATTGTATATAACAAACATACAATCTATACATGTATGACTAACATAAATATAATACACTGCCAGATGCAAAATATCAGTAATCATTAAGTTTTGTTTTAGTCACCCCCTTTATAAATGACCCAACCCTTGTTTTATTTTTTAAACCTTCAGGTAGATTTATCCAGTAACCAGGTGCCTGTCCAAGGAAACTTCGATTGTATTGGAAGGTAGTGTGTTGTGGCACCCTTAAACTATTTCTATTTCTTGTGAGGTAATCGTGATTACTTAGGTTAAATAAATTGGTAATTCGTACCGGTAGTTTATCTTGTGAGTATCTATATGATATTTTTTAACAATGCTAACTGAACTTGATCTTTGATTCTTAAAATGCCTGATTTCTTATATAATTTACTTAGGTTAGACCTTCTTCCTGCATTAAAAATTATCCTTATTGAGTTATTCTGTTGTACTGTAAGTTTCTTCATATCACTCACTTTAATCATTGGCCCCCAGACACTCAAAGCATAATTCATGTGGCTTTGTACATTGGCGTTATAAAATTTAATCATTAGCTTTGATTTCATTGGAAGCACATTTAAGGCCATTTTCAGACTATAGTTTCCAGCTATCATTTTTGTCATTACATTTTTCACTTGCACATTCCATTCTAGATGTTCGTCTATGGTCACACCTAAGAATTTAATATTATTTACACGACTTATTTCTAATCCGCTCATTTTCAAAATTCCGTGCTGTCCTAATTGTTTTTGTTTTTGCCGAAACAATATGTATTTTGATTTTTTCTACATTAATCGTCAAGGAATTGTCATCAAACCACTTACTCAAGCGAATTAAATCATCATTAACTTTTCTATATAGGAATTTCAAGTTGTTACCACTGACATACACAGTCGTATCATCAGCAAATACAATACAATTACAAAATTTCAGACTTTTAACAAGATCATTCGCTAGAACCAGATACAACAAAGGACCTAAGACGGAGCCTTGGGGTGTTCCGTAATTCATAAGATAACAACTAGAGATAGCGTTTTTATATCTAACTTTGATTTTGCGGTTTTCTAAATAGCTTTTGAACCATGCTAAGACAGTGCCTCGTATGCCATAGAAGTCCAACTTTTTCAATAGTGTAGTGTGATCAATGCTATCAAAAGCCTTAGACATGTCCAGGAAAAGGCCTAAAGTATAGTGCCCCTTATTAAAACTTTCTAAGATGTTACCTGTTAAGTCCAGAATTGCGTCAGTAGTATTCCTATTTTTTCGAAAACCATATTGGCCTTCATAGATTACTTTGTGCTTGAGAAAAAATTTTCAATTCTGCTATGAACTATCTTCTCAAGTATTTATGATAACACTGGGAGTAGGGATACGGGACGATAATTCAAAATTTCTGTTTTACTTTTCCCTTTATACAATGGCTTCACCATAGCTAATTTCATATTCTGAAGCCATTGTATAAAGGGAAAAGTAAAACAGAAATTTTGAATTATCGTCCCGTATCCCTACTCCCAGTGTTATCAAAAATACTTGAGAAGATAGTTCATAGCAGAATTGAAAAATTGGCATTGGTCCTCTGACTTATGAAAGCTCAAAATTAGCAAGAGCTCAGATTTCACTGCTTACCTCCAGGCAGCCATATTGGTAGGTAGATGGATAGATAGATAGATAGATAGATAGATAGATAGATAGATAGGGTATGTGCATCTCTCTAAGCCGTGTTCTGGCGCTCACAGGGGTCTTTGATGAGACGGGAGAGAGAGGTGAATTATATTTATATTCTATTTATATTTTATTGTCCATTAATGAGCACCACTCACACAAGAAACAACCTAAAGCGAGAAATATACAGTGAATTTTATTTGAATTTCTACACCCTGCTTGACTCTCTTCTTGTGAATTAGTGAGGCCATAGCAATCAAATTGAAACTATTAGCATTGTTATGGATTCTATCTGAACAAATTCCAAAGGAACGTTTTTTCTGATCAAAGGGTTATTTACCTGGTTTAGGAGCAGCTTGCAGGTGCCAGAACAAATAGCCTGGTGAGAAAATCAATACCTGGGATTCAACTGCCAATTTAAGTCATAAAACTTCAAAACTGATTGAAAAATGCTATAAAAGGAAACCTTTTTCATTTTATGGTGTTTCAATCAATGCAGGATGTCTGTATGTAACAGGCAGCAATCTTTTATGTTGTTCTATTGCATATGTGAAGACCAACTTACATTGGTCTCTATGTATGCAGCCCCCAAAGTTTCTTTGGTCATTTACCAATCTGCCTTTGGGATGTGGCATTATATCACGAACCTGTATGGAAGACTGGAAATTTAAAATAATACGTTGTCTTGCATGTTACCTGGCACATATGAGCAGCTATCCTTAACGAGCATTTCAACTAAAAATTAACCTCAAGTATTCACTTATTCAATGAATTTCCATTATTTTGTACATAATTTTATGAACTTTTCCTCTTGTCCATGCATGATAGGACAACCCATTTTACAACCGAAATCATAATGAGGTCGATTAAGGGTTGATGTGTGGAAATTCTTCCCGTCTCAAAAAATAAACCAATATTTCCATAGATCTGCAAGAATTTAAATCGGAAAAAAATGTTGCCCAATTTGGGAGCAGCAAGCAGGCAATAAAACAAATAACACCGTGAGAATCAATAGCAAAGTGTCAATCTGTTAATTGAAACCATAAAACTTTAAATACCGTAGGAGAAGCCATTAAAAAGGAAACTCTCTGAGGGCAACAATACAGAAATTGCTGGATTTATGTTAAATCTTTAGTCTATTGATTACCTTAATTTTGAGATCAAAGTTTTCCCATTACTTTGCCTTTTACCTTTGGTTTCAACTGAATGCGATCAGAAACGAACTATTTTTCTTAATGTGAAGAATTTCAAGAGAGCATTAATAATTTCTTGTCAAGGTATGAATTGCTATTTCAAAGGTAGCAAGCAGTGCTAGAGCAAATAGCCTCATGAGAAAATCAATAGTAGTGTTTTAATCTGTCGAACATAGTCATAAATCTTGAAAGTAATAAATCTCAAAATTCAGAATTTTTGAATCACTGTTTAAAACTTTGCAAGAACCTGAGCATTATTTTCATCCAAAGTTAACATAGGAGAAATAGGAAACTCTGCATGCCGATCACTGTGCATTTGCCTCGTAAGAGGGATGGGCAGGAGGGTTGACCTAGTGGTGACACGTTAAACTGCCAATCGCTGGGTCCACGGTTCGAATCCAGCTCCTGTCGGGGCACCTGCATGGGCCTATGTTGGACAGCCTTTTTGAATCACCTTCGCTTCATTGCTGTGTCCTCCTCCTGTCTTAATTAGCCGAACAATTGCATGGTTATAGGACGTAAAGCCGCAAATATCCATCCATCCATTGTGAGAGGGCTGCACTTGACATATTTATCTAACAATCTATAAGGTAATTTCTAGATGCCCTTCAGTCTATGGGCTCTTAGTAAAAAAAAAAGAACTGTGTTGGCACCTTGAGTAAACATAATGAAGAGTGATTTGGTCTGTCTGATTGGCTCACTTATGCTGTATAACAGCCCTTCTTGTTTTCAGTGACAAAAGGACCACCAAAATAATTTGGCAAGTCAAAAATTGCAAAATATACCAACAGCAGTCAATTGTTCAGAGCTATAACCATCGGTAGGCCACTGAACACAAAGCAAATTTTGTCTTTGTGTGATTTTATTACCCTGGCAAAATGAAGAAATATGGTAAATGGCTTATAAGCCCAGTGTGTTGGCATGTCTTCAGGGATATATAGGATTCTGTAATTTCATGAACTTGTGAGGAATAGTTTGGCTAACATCATTAATAAAATCATCATGAAAATGATGATACTTACATATTATTTTTTCCAAATAAGGTTTAACAACTACTCCCCTGAATTTTAGGAATATTTAGTACATAAGTCTGCTTGACTTTCATCTCATATTTTAAATTGTTAAAATATATTTGTTAAACTACTTCTATGCATTTCATGTTCACAAACGATAAATACTCAGTTTGATATAATCAAAACAGATCGGATGACACATACGATGTTTAGTGAGAAATTGAATAATTACCTGAATGAGTGAGGATGCAATTTTTCCATTTTAGTTGTCTCTGTTACTCAAGTAGTTTTTGTAGCAATGGAACCATACAAGAGGTGTATCTTCAACAATGGCCATTCTTCACAAGTTTATCAAGTTACAAAAGCCTGTAAGTCACTTATGGTGTGCCAACACATGCACTGGGCTGAGCTCATTGTCCAATAACAATATTTCTTCATTTTGTTCTGGTAATCAAATAACACAAAGACAATTACATTGTATTTCTTGGCCAAAGACAGTATTACTCCATTGAGTGGTCTGTCTTATCATTTGCCATCATTTCCAAACACTGATTATTCCCATGATGGAATCCTGGTATGTCTTTCATCACAAACACCATTCAGACACTGATTAACACCTAAAGTTACAATATGCTGCAAACATTTTGGTATTACTGAACGACATCTGAACAAACATGCTTGGTGTAGTCAATTCATCATCTGAGGTAAAAAAAACTGATGAGTTGATGAATGAGAGACTTGAGAGTTTTCAATTTCTCAGTATTTTGATAAGTTTCGCGTTATTATTATTAATAAACATAATTTACACTAACAGGTTTAAAAAATAATAATTTTTGAAAAAAATGTATGTCTCCAGCCTTTAGAAGCCACGTCTATAGAGCTGGAACTAGCCTTCAACCATCATTCACATTTGTAAAAGGCGACTGATCTCGGTCTATTATGAAGGAATCACTAAGTGAACAAAATATAACGGTGTCATAATGGTGGAAAAGATTATTCAGAGAATCTTTATCAGAAAGGATGAAACAGACAAAAACAACACTCAAGGAAAGGCAAAAAAAACATGACCTGAAGGCAAAAGGGTTACTTTTCGTGTAGGTAATATGTTCAATTTTAAATTCTTAGACAGTAGGGTTGCCATTCCCCATTTGTTTCGAGTTATTGCTGCAATTGCAAACATGATGGATTAATGGGTGGATGGGGCTTAACATTCAGTATTTGCTCTGTGGTAAGCTAGTTAGAGTAGGAGCAATAAAAAGCAATGAGGCAAAGGATGATTGACACTGCTATCCAACACAATTCGTACTAAGGCTGTATGCTTCATGGGCGTATAATGCCGTATATCTCAAATTTCTTCATTAATATAATAACAATATAATATATTAATATAGTATGATTCTATATAGCGCCGATTCCTAATAAATCTGCTCACCGGTGCTCACCACACTGGACGGCGATCATACCAATCATTATAGTGATAACTTCTGGACATAGCGGGAGTGGGGTTTGAAAAATCAGTTGAACATTGCAACATGTAAGAATACAAATCAAAACCTTTTTCTATCAAGGTGTTAATTGCCCAATTTTGGAGCATCAAGCAGGCGCTAAACAAATAGCCCAGCAAGAAAATCTTTAGCTGAGCGTCAATCCGTCAATTAAAATTGTAAAATGTCAAATACCAAGGAGAAAACATTTAAAAGAAATCTTGCTTATAGGCAACAACAGAGAACTTGTAGGATTTATGTCAAATCTTCATTCTATTGATTAATCGTAGTTTTAAGATCGAATTTCACCAACATTCTGCCTTTTACTTTGGTTTCTACTTAATGGGACTAGAAAAGGAACTGTTTTTCTAATTGCTAAGAATTTCAATAGAACATTTAGGATTTTTATGAAGCTGTAAATTTCCAATCTCAAAGGCAACAAGCAGTGCAAGAGCAAATTGCATTGGAAGAAAATCAATACTAGTGTTTAAATCTGTCAAATACAGTCATTAAACTTGAAAGTCTGTCAGAGAAATAATAAATCTCAGAATTAAAAGTTTTGAATCATTTTTGCCAATTTTGCAAGAAATTGAGCATCATTTTCAACAGTTATACCAATTGGGAAGAACTATGACCATTCGAATTAAACCGATTGGCAGTTTCATTGTCAGTCTATGTCTACTGCCAGTGACATAATCGGAGGGGGTGGGTGGGGGGAGGCCCCCTCTCAGTGGGGGGAGGCCCCCTCTCAGGTAATATCTAGATACACCCCTGTCTGCTAGCCTTTTACCAGAAAAAAAATCACCTCTCTTCTCACCTCGAGTAAACAGTAATGAGGAGTGCTGTGATCTGTGAGAAATTGTCACTTATACCATGGTATAGCTCTGCTTTTTTTCAGTGACAAAAGGTATTGCAAGATAATTCACCAACTCAGAAGTAATAACTGTGCCAACAGCAGCCAAATGCTCTGGGCAAACTATTGTTGGCCCTGAACACAATGCGATTGCGTTTGTGCGACTTGATTACCAAAACAAAATGAAGAAATATTGTTATTGCAATAGTCTGGCAAGCAGAGTTAAGAAAATATTCATCACAATGTTGATACTTACAGATGACTTCTGCCAAAAACATATCACAGGTTTTTCTCACCTTTTCTCTGCTCTGATTAAATCTCATGTTTGACAATTTCAATGAAAAAAAATTGGCCATTTTTATTAACTTTGTTCTCATCCATTTACCAAATTTGGTTTGTTAACCACTGTAACATTCAAAAATGATACAATTCTCAGTTGTTGGAACAGAATGTCATAATGATAAAGTTACTGTCATAGTCCAAGACATCCTACAGCAGAAAACTATATGGAATTGAGACAACAACGCTAACCATCCTTTACAATTTTATCAAGTTACTGCCTCCCATAAGTCACTTATGATGTGCCAACACAGTTGGCTCATGGGCCAATGACAATACTTCTTCATTTTGTTTTGGTAACCAAATTACACAAAGGCAATTGCATTGTGTTCGGTGGACAATGGCAATATTACTCCAATTATTGGTCAGTCTCACATTTATCACACCTTAAGCAAACTGTATAAACAAGAAGGAATTTAGAGTTGGCAATCACTTTCAGACACCAATTCAATTGAGGTATATCTACATTTCAACTTCAAAGTTTTGCATAGGCTTACTGGAAGGAAGGGAGGAGCGAGAGGGTGGTCAGTGCTGTCAACCCTCTAAAAGTTCGCTAAACATCAAAAATTCGAGCAAGAAGACTTAAATTGTTTTCTGTTGTAACGTAACTGTGACGGTTTGCTAGCATTTTAAATCACTTGGTTGGCTTATTCGTATTATGTATTTCACTTGGATAGTCTAATATGGTGGCCGAGAAACCTTACCAGACATTTCAGCCACGATATGGGCAATTTGATGGCGTACCTCAAGGCGATGTCCTGAAACCAGACCTTCATACTGGAATGAAAGATAGTTCGGAGAAACTTTAGCTCAAAGGATGAAGCAGAAAAATACAACTCACAAGAACAGCGAAAAGAACAGAAGACCTGAAGGCAAAAGAGCTTTTATACCTTTTCATCTCGGGATTATTTTCGAACGTCTGAGACATTTCACATCTGTCCCAGTTCATGACTACAATTGTAAGGTGGAAGACTGAAGGGTGATTTGGCCCATGTATTCTGTAATTTTTCAGTCTTTTTGGGACAGGAAGGAGATATAGCAATAATGCAAGGGATGATTGAAATAGCTGTCCAGAAAGTAGGAACAATAGTCTGCCAGAAATGTCGAGGATCATGGAGTAAATTACCTGTTTTAGAGGCAGCTAGCAAGTGCCAGAACAAAGAGCCAAGTGAGAAAATCAATACCCAGTTTTAAACCACCAGTTAAAGTCATAAAAGAAAGACGCAATTTACTTCAAAAGGGAAGCCGTTTTAAGTCAAGGTAAAGGAATCAACAATGACTCTAATTTGTTTAGATCACACCATTACATGTAATGTTTGACGGTATTTAACTTCAGTGCTTCGTCTTGCCTTTGTTGTCAACACATACTCCTCACTCGGTTGACATGCATTATTATCAATATGTATACAATATACGAAGGACTGTCATCTGCTTTTGTGGCAAACCATTTTCCAAAATGGCTGTTGTCATTTTACTACTTTCTTTGAAGAGTCTATAGTCAGACCATATAAAAAAATGTTCATTATGGCCTAGTTCAAAAATAATGAAGCCAAAGTGTGACCCGACCATCAAACTTTTAAAATGTTTATATCTACCAAATGACCACACAATATTGTAACAAACATGTCTAAGTTCTAGAAACTCTATTTACCATTTGGCTGTGGTTTGTGGAAATAACTGATAAAAGCCGAATATTACCAAATTTTATTTATTTTTATTTCCATGGCCGTGAAAGAAAAGTAGACAAAATGTAACTTATCTTCAAATTAAATCAATATTTTTTGTTGGATGACAAAACTCATATACTCTTAAGTGTCCATGGCTGTTTTCATCAAAATTCTCCACATATTTTATGAGAAAAACAGTATTTTTCGAAATTTGGTTGCATTATTAAAGAAAAAACTTAAATATTTTCTCCCCAGATGTACATATTTTCCTCTAAAATGATTTCACCAGTCCTATGTTATGCGTCTGTATGTGGGCTTCGAATTGGTACCAAATAAGTGCCAACAAAGTGAATACGAACAGAGCAAATGATGATAGAAGCCAGTTTTTTAGCCTATTTTTCAAGACAAAAAGGCAATTTTGGGCAATGCGATGACACAAAAGTAAAAAAAGGGTTCTGGTTTTGACCCAAATCGATTTTATATGCATTATCAGTTATAACTGGATGAAGCATAAGAGTAATTACAAAATTAAACTGAAATTTGAATTGGTTATTGCATTTTTCAACAAATTGGCCCCGAATTTTGAGAAAAGCTTCACAAAGAGCAAAATTTTGATAATTAAACATTGAAACATACTCCAACTACTGAAATATTGTGTTGAGTATCAGTACAAATAATACTAGAATGATTGCTTCACTCTTTACAAGAAAACCACGAAAATATGATCAATATTTTCCATAGCGTTACGCTTGCGACAAAGTCCCAATTAAGAAATCTTTGTATTTTACCACCAGAAACCAGCTGTGGACCTGGATTACTTGATTGTTTCTCAAAACTACACAGATTTTGCAATATTACAAGCCAAACCAGATTTAAAACGGAGCTTTTATTGCTCTATGGCGCTACAAAGTATTCTGAGCGTTATGCTTGCGACGGATTCACCTACCCTGCTATTCATGGGAATTTTTTAGTGAAATAAATTTTCCACAACCATAGGAAGCTCCGAAATGGGTAAGAAGATATAAGACTAGGTCTCAGAGGCCAAAAGATTCAACTGACACATGTCAAAGGGACACTAGAGCATCCCAGATCAGTAAGCATCAAATTTGACTTACTTTTTGGAAGTCAACCTTTGAGTACAAATAGCGCAATAATGTAAACACAGGCAAATGAAAGTACTTGATTTTAAGGATTGATGAAGCCTGAGGATGTAGAGATTCCAAAAAGTGTTGGGAAATTGTCTTAGAATACGTACAAATTTGTAAAACTGAAAGAATTCAAGTGGTCAAAAATGTTATGTCACGTTTTTTTAGTGAAAAACTGCTTGTTTTTCAATTTAAGTGGACTCTATCTCAATAACTATTAGCCAGAATGTCGTGAAATTTTCAGGAAATTTGCACAAGAATGTACTTGAAGCAATGGTGTACCTTTAAGTTGTCACGTACAGCCATTCTCATATTTTGAGACCCCTACAGAAAATATACTGTGTGGCTTCATTATTTTTGAACTAGGCCTTATTCCTTCTACAGGTCAACAAAATATTCCTTTTATTTAAAAAAACTTATAAATTTGTCAGTTTCATTTAAGATAAGACATCAGGTTGCATTTTCAATATAACGTTCTTCTTCAATAATGGAATCACATTTCTCCGTCATTGATCATCCAGCATTGTCCAAGACATCCTCATCTGGAACGGAGACAACATCACCAGCCATTTTTCACAAGTTTATCAAGTTACGGCAGCCCATAAGTCACTTATGGCGTGCCAACACACTGGGCTGCCTCATTGTCCAATAACAATATTTCTTCATTTTGTTCTGGCAATCAAATCTTACCAAGACAATTGCATTGTGTTTCTTGGCCAAAGACAGTATTACTCCAATAAGCGGTTGGTCTCATCATATGTCTCACTTTCAGTAAGTTGAATACCCAAGAAGGAATTCAGAGTTGGCAATCACATTTGGACCCCAATTTAATTGAGGTCTAGTTACAAAATGGGTAAAACTTTCTGAGCTGTACAAAATGGCACCTTGACAAATGCAAGATTCCATGCTTGGTGTAACTTATGGTCGCTGCTAAAAAGGATTTGATATTTAAGAAAAGGTACGATATAATTGAAATAATTTTCAGATTATTATTCTTTATTTCGTACATTGATCGTTGAGGAGAAAGATGGATAGATGATTGGGGCTTTATGTCCATTCCGTGGAGGGAAACTGTAGGCAAATTAGGACGGGAGTAGGACAGGCAAAGAATATTGAAACTGCTGTACAACATAGGCTTAACCTTGTGATCCAGCCAGATGGTTTGAGTCGAACTCAGGACCCAGCCATTGATCTTGGAACAGTAAAAGGGCATCCTAATTGGCAGGTTGGTTTAATAGAAGGAGGTTTTCTGAAGCCGGGAACACTATGCAATCCACTATAACAATTAATAATATTGTTGGTGAGATATCCTGGTTCCCTAAATAGTTGTGGCTAGCCATGGATTGTGATTGACATTACGAGGTGTCCATGTTTGTTTATTGAACTGACGACTAAAAAATAAGTTGACATTTTTAAAAGATACCCTCTACATTGTTTCTACAGTTAAATGTTCTGCAATGAGTTTCCCAACATGAGCTTATGGAATACTTTCTCCGGCCTCCCACCAGGGTGCTACGGTGGAAGTCAATAAATGCTGGAATGTACTCTCATGCAATGGCAGTGTCATGCCATGCACCCGAGGTGCCAGTTAAAAGGATACAGTTTGCAATTCAAAGACTCTTTTGTGTGCGGATTTCAGTACTTCTGAATACAGGTCAGTTCATTGTTGTTCGGACATGCAATCGGAGTTTGTCACAGTCGTACTGTTGTGAGTTGTCACGCCATAATCGTTTTATGTTTGTGACTTTGCATTATGTTCTGTTAGATGTAGCATGTATCACATTAATGCAGCATGGTACATAAATGGCATACATAAATGCGTCCCTGATCTGAGTTAAGTACTTTGAAATTCGAGGTTAGTCTTTTAGACTTTTAGACCCTTTAATGGTATAAGGCGAACATGAATTCAACTACCAAGTGATATGGAAATGACAGCGCATGACTGCATGCAGCTCAGAAACTCTACTATATGGGTGAACTTCAGAGATGCCATATAAAGTTAATTGTTGTCCAAGTATGTTAGAAATAGTCAACATTGTTTTTTCACAATCCTGTTTTTCAAGTTATCAGGCCATACATGTAACAGTTTTTTTTTTTCATTTCTCTGATATAATATAACTTGTACGCTCCATTACAAATGGCATAACCACACCATTCTGAGGATGCTTTTTGGTGCATTAAAGGAATATGCATTCCCGGATAAAGTTTAGAAGAGGGGGGTAAGTTTCATGATCTTTTAGATGGATTAGCAGTTTTGAGAAACATTGGTGCAATGGCAAGAGGTTGTAACATGTACCTGAATTGCCAGTTGAAGGGGCAGTGTATGCAACTCACAGAGTCTCTTATGTGTGAACTTCAGTACTTCTGCATACAGCTGAGTTCACTGTTGTTCTCACAAACAATCACTGTTATTCACACCAGAAGTTTGAGTTGTCACAACATAACAGTTTATGTCATGAGTTCCAGATTAATTATCTGTCAGGTGCCTTATTTGTGCAATGCCTCAGAACTAAAAACCTGTCAGTGCGAGCAAACGGCCATCTCCAGTTCTGATGAAAGTATGGTAAATGCTATTAATGTGCACATTTTATAGGTCATGGACATTTCAGCATGGCATGTATGGGATATGGGATATTTTAATGTCAATGTTTATTTCGGGTATACTTGATACTTTGCAAACCTGATAATACCACTGACATGTTCAGCAATTCAGGCTATATATATACAATATTTGCTCTGAGCAATTTTAGCAACAGTACTGTTATAAAATACTTTGTCAGGTGTAATCATATGTCTATGGGATGGTTGTGCTGGAAATTTATCTTATGTTTTTTTTTTTGTTTCAGACTCCGCATAGCCTGCTCTGTATATTAGAGCAAAAAGAGACATACGTTTATGTTAAACCTTTTGTTGGGAGTAAATCGTCTAAATTCTCTATGAAGTTGGATTACCATTCACTAATCTGCAACTTTTGTTAATGTGAGGTGAGTGACAAATCAAATAGTTTTGTACTTTGCTTTCCAAGATACAGTTTCTCTTGAAAGTATGTTGATTCATTGATGATTTGCGTTTGATTCCATGTCAATGTGTATCATGGTAATGGCTATTACTATGGGGGTAGCTCAGTGGCAGCGTGCTGGACTGCCAATCACTACGTCCAGGGTTCGAATCCAGTCCATGTCAGGTCACCTGGGCCTATGACGGATGGCAGTTTCAATCATTCCTCGTCTTATTGTGTTGTCCTACTCCTATCCTTATTAGCTTTGCAAGTTCATAAATAAAGCAGGTAAAGCCACTATCATCCACCCAACCATCAATGGTAAAGGCTATCACAGCAATCATTATGCCTACATCCTGGATACAAAGCCTCATATAATATAATATTATAGGTTTTCAACTGCATCTTCTAGCATGGTCGTGGAATCATCCTTCACCTCATTGCCATGTCCTCTTCCTGTCCTGACTAGCCTACCAAGTGCAAAATGCAGGACGTAAAGCCTCAATCATCCATCCATCCACCTAGCATGGTCGTTAAATTTGCATTGGAGTCTTCAAGCTAGATGGGGGTTATAATATTGCGAATGTAAGTACAATTGTAACCAAATCCTTTTCCGATGAAGCAGAGGATGTACTTAATTTTGCTGGATAACAACCCCTTATCTAGCTTACGACTCTTGATTAAAATCCAAAGGAAATGCTAGTTTAGCACAATCTATAATATATTTGCCCTTCATTTTTATCAAGCCTACCAAACTATATAGCAGATTACCGTAAGACCAGCAATGCCAGAAATTGCTTGTTTTAGAGACTCAAAGGCTAGCAAGACACTAAACAAGCAAATCTCATCAATTCCAAGGCAGAGCGGATTCCAATTATTTGTTGTCTGTGACTCGTCAAGGTCTTTTCTCTGATATAAGGCGGCAGACGGCATTGGCTTTAGCGAGAGAAATGAGGATTTTCTGAATTAGGAAACAGTTCTTTGTTGGATGTTTTCCAGATTGCTGTTATAGGATTATGTTTTCATACAAATTAGATCACATTCAACACCAAGCACAGAACAATTAATTGCAATGCTAGTTTTGGACTGGTACACTGTATATTGTGATTTTTCTCATTAGACCCAAATTAATTTTCAATTCACTGCATTTCAGTATTTTTTCATTGATTCAACAATATTATAAATGAATCATAAGAAATGGGCAAACTGGGACACACTGAGATGTTTGTTAGTAATGTCAATTTTACTCAATGTTGAAAATACCAAGCTTATCAAATGTTTAAATTTGCATGAATACCATCATTGTAGAGCGGACTCAAACCAGAGTCTAATAGGCTACCACTGAGCACATCTGGGCCTTGTATGACCACATATAGAAGGCGTGTTTGTATAAAACAGGCACCGTGAGAAGACCAGGTTAATTTTATCAACATGTAAGTGCCAATATATACATGGCAGTACAGCGGGAGGCTGAGCGGCTGCTTCATCTAATTTGCCGTGGGACCCCTAGCCTCATCCATCTTAAATTTGGCAACCACCTCCTGTGAATATTCTATGTTGTAGTTGAGATTGCTAGACATGAAGTAAGTGACACACGTATATGGCTTGGTGCAAATTTTTTTAGGTGAAGCCGGCATTGTATCTGCTATAAAACCACAGAAAATAAATGTGTGGCATCCTCTATCACTTTTCTATGCAGAAAACTATTGTGTTAATAAACCTTTCAAATTTCACGACAATCGGAGCATTGGTTCCAGATATCTGATATCTCGAACGTCCAGAAAATAGCCATTTTTCAGCATTTTTGCATGACATGCATATTTTGAGCAATGTTTAACCCCTGATATAGAAAATAATGTGAACGATTTTGACAGTGGAAAGAATGTTTAACGGTGGCCATGGGAGTTCTGGTTCTGTGACTATCAATTGCATTTTGATACTCTGTGTATTTGTCAAATAGTGTCAACGGGACTCTAAAGTGGCCAATGAAGCCAAAACTTGCAATTTTTGCAATTTCTGTGCAACACCTCTGTGTACCTGTTGGTTCTTGGTATTCTGTGTAGTATGAGCCCTCCTGGCTTAGGACATATTATACCTCATTTCCCTGCGTACATGTTATAGCTGCTTACAGTTATTGCTACAGACCTGAGCAGCCATTAAATTTTCTGTGTTTCATTATTAAGGCTCTGTGTGATCTCAGTAGTTAGTGTTCAGCATTGGAGACCACTTGACTGTGGCACATGATATTCAATAATTTTCTCTTTTACTATAGATGTACTAAGTTTCACTGTACATAGTGTACAATACTACAATGTATCTACTACATAGATATGTACATTATCATTATGACATTGGCAGAACCTCAAATCAATCTTGGTTGAATAATATTAGTTCCATGGACAGTGTCCAACTAAACAGGGCCAACACAAACAGATTTTTATCTTACCGAATTGTTATTGTACGAACTCCTCTAATACTTTTATTTGACCATTTTCCTTATTTTGTTACACATCTCCAGACTCCAGCAGCAATGTTACATGCCAATGGACATCTTGCATAGTGACATTCTGTTTTCTGAGTAGAGCACCCATATATAGGTACTTGCCCGTAAAGATACAGGACAGCTATGGCTTTATTGTCACCATACTTTCAACCTACCCCCTCTTTGATGATTCCAGTGACACCTACATTATAATTCCCACTGTTGTAAGACCAACTTACAATGTATCTTAAGTGACCACCTTCCTCCCGCACAAAGTAGTATTTTTCGTGTCATTTTTCACTCCGCAAGAGACCGCTTCGTGAAGGGATGGTCTTATGATGCAGGTGCAGGCCGCAGGGACCACTGTAAACCCTTTGTTATATTTTAAATTGTATATAACAATATTATTATTATATACGAAATAATGAGCTGTTCATCAAAATGTTTTTTGGGGGAGTTCCATCAGGTGTCCCTACCCTAATGCCTAAAACAAAACTATCAGTGCCATATCATCATGTGATATCTTCAAGACTAATGGCTGTACCTATTAGAAATTTGAACTGTAAACTAAGCTGTGTATAATGAGCAATATATGACCCTCTTTATCAATACAGGAATGTGTAAATCTTCATTTGGAAAATGTTTAATTATGTCTTGCATTAAAACTGGACAAATCTTTTTTGCGAAAAATGGCAGTCTTTAAAATTTGGAACGATTTAGACAGTTTTGCATCTCACCAAAATATGTATGCTTGTCATACATAGCCAAACAGTAAAAGAAATTGATTAGATTTGACTTATTCAATGCTTATGGCAGACCTTAATCATACCAGATTTCAATACAATGTTATTGATTCTTTTTTTTTGTATTTGTATATATTATTGGACCCCTGGTGTGGGGAAATTTGTGGTGAGCCTTCCACTGAATACAGCTCGGGGCAGCCAGAGAGCAGCGCCCATGGGCAGAGGATACAGGAACATTGCCCAAGGTTCCCATGCCGTAGCACCCTTAAGTGTTGGTGATCACCGTATGGTGATGATCTGGGAGTCTGGCACATACCCTATTAATTCAGGGATGTCCAGGGTCTTTCTGTTGCCTCAGCACAGAACACTGGATACAACCCGCCTCCATTTAATGTCCCATGGGCTCGGACTTAATTGAGTGCTGGGGTGGGATTCGAACCCACGCCCTCAGAGCGAGTGGTTGCGCGAACAAGCACTCTTAACCATGAGGCCACGGAGTCACAATAACTTTGTTGGAAACGGTTACTTATCCCTGACTTTTTGCTTATTTATTGCCACAAATATATACTCTAAATTGCATCCAGTTTCCATGTAAAACCAGCACCTTTATTTTTCACTCCCTTGTCACGCTCTTATTTGCACCAGGCCATATGTTAAAATTGCCTCTCTCTTATCCATCCCATCTGCCTATCTGATATAATATACATTTTTGCAAAAGAGAAGATGATATTGATTCATGTATTGTTTGAACATCTGGGCTGATCTGAGCAACCTGCGTGAAATGGATATTTAATCTAGTGCTGGCTTCATTCTTTCTTAGGTCTGATCAATCACAGAATGTGTTCGCCTGGGGGCTACAATGATAAAGATTTGTGGTGATGCCATAATCTGTGATGTGTTCGCTCCATCTTCTGTAAGAATTGTGAATGGACATGACTTGCCATACGTTTTCTTGATTGTAAATTGCCATACTCATCTGTCATGGTGAAATCGTTTTGTTTTTTTTTGTGTCGGCAGAAAAGTTGGTTTGCGTTTGATACAACAAAATGCAGATGTGTTCAACTGTTCAGAGCCATGCATGGTCCATATCTGCATATCATATTTGACTTTCCTGAATGCCTGTGTGGGGGGAGGGTTTTATCTAGTGGAAGGGTGCTGGACTGCGAATCGCCCGGTCCAGGGTTCAAATTCAGCTCTTGCGGGGGTCACCTTGGCCTATGTCGGAGAGCATTTTCAATCATCCTTTGCCTCATTTCTGTGTCCTCCTCCTGTCTTAATTAGCATACCAAGTGTGTAAATACAGGTTGTAAAGCCCCAATCATCCATCCATTCATCCATCCTGAATGCCTGTGACTGCCTTCCTCTAGTGGTAGACTGGGATATGTGTCCTGAAAATAAAATTTTCATGTAAGGGGATGCTTTCTTTAATTCGTGGAGTTCTAGACAGGATATTAAAGTTTCAAACGTGTTAGGTTTAGTAAGTGCTTAGTCTCTTATAGGAGGAAGGATTTCAGATGTCCATGACAAGAATGGAAAAAGGGACATAGTCTTCATATGCTGTTATGTGATGTGCCACTGAAAAAAAGAATTACAAAAAAAAGATTGAATCTTTAAAGGTGCAAACAGGAAGGAAAACATAATTTACTTTCCCAATTCCAGATTATGCAACTTATTAAAATGAGGGATATAATCAGTGTTACACTTTAGTCGGTCAGTATCATGTCAGTTACAACGTGATTTATTATACATGATGATTTATATGATACCATGAATAATAAGCTGCTTCTGCAATGTGAATCATCCAGTCCTGGAAGGGCATTAACTGTTATAATATATATTATAAGTAGTATAATGGCCATAGCTATCGGGAAAGATGGCTGTGGGCTAAAGAGATGACTGGGGCCTCCTACGTCAATACTTCCTTAATATCTGTCGAATGACTTCTGGCAACAGAATAAACACACCACCCTTAGTAATGCATAAATGGGTCATTCAAGGTACAATGCCACGTACCACTGTAAAACACCCTCACCACTTGTTAGTAAGTAAAAGAAAAAATCATTTAAACTCTTTTGATATCATCGAACTTACCAAAAACTCTCTTAAGAAAGTTCAGCATGCAATCTAAACATAATAGGCTGTTCCTCAGGTCTGATCAATCACAGAATGTGTCTGCCTTGGGCTACAAGGAAAGTGATTTGTTGTAATGCCATCTTTGGTGGAACCACTACTCCGTCTTTTTGTGAGAAATGGGAATATACCTGACTTGTGATAAGTTGGAATTTATGTTGATTTTCAGTTGCCACATCAAACAGTTAATGCAAATTCAAAATCCAGTGAGGTAGATGATTGGAATCATTTATTCCTGAAAACTATGCATTTACAGAGTCTGGTCTTTAAACAGTGAGCACTTCAGAGGTTAGATCAATCACAAAATGTGTTTGCCTTGGGTCTACCACAATAGAGATTTTTGTGATGCCATCCTCTGTGAGAGCAAAACTCCATCTCACTGTGAGATTATGTTCCAACTTTCCATTTGATTCTTATTCATGAATTCTGGCACAGGAGGTAAAGTATCTGTAGCTGAACGTTATGATAACACCAAGTATTTCTTTCTCCTCTATCACTGCTAACACATAGCTTTTTAAGTAGTAGCATACAGCTCATGGAAAAGATGTCTGCAGAATGAAAGAAAAGGTGACTTCCATCAATGCTTCCTTAGTATCCTTGGAATGACTTCTGGCAACAGAGTAAACACACAACGCTAGTAATACATAAATGGGTCATTCAAGGTACAATGCCGCCACTGTAAAATACCCTCACCACTCTTTAGTAAGTAAAAGAAAAAATCATTTAAACTCTTTTGATATCATCATACTTACCAAAAATCCTCTTAAGAAAGTTCAGCATGCAGTCTAATCATAATAGCTGTTCCTCATGTCTGATCAATCACAGAATGTGTCTGCCTTGGCCTACAAGCAAAGTGATTTGTGGTAATGCCATCTTCGGTGGAACCACTACTCCATCTTTTTGTGAGAAATGGGAATATACCTGACTTGCGATAAGTTGGAATTTATGTTGATTGTCAGTTGCAACTTGCCACATCAAACAGTTACTGCATATTTCAAAATCCAGTGAGGTAGATGATTGGAATCATTTATTCCTGAAAACTATGCATTTACAGAGTCTGGTCTTTAAACAGTGAGCACTTCAGAGGTTAGATCAATCACAAAATGTGTTTGCCTTGGGTCTACCACAATAGAGATTTTTGTGATGCCATCCTCTGTGAGAGCAAAACTCCATCTCACTGTGAGATTATGAATGGTCATGTCTTTTCCTTGGAATTTTTTATAAAGTTGTCGTGACTCTGCCTCTTCTTTACACCATTTCCAAAGAAACAACCGTCCTGTTCCAACTATCCATTTGATTCTTATTCATGAATTCTGGCACAGGAGGTAAAGTATCTGTAGCTGAACGTTATGATAACACCAAGTATTTCTGTCTCCTCTATCACTGCTAACACACCGCTATTTAAGTAGCAGCATACAGCTCATGGGAATGATGTCTGCAGAATGAAAGAAAAGGTGACTTCCATCAATGCTTCCTTAGTATCCTTGGAATGACTTCTGGCAACAGAGTAAACACACCACCCTAGTAATGCATAAATGGGTCATTCAAGGTACAATGCCACCACTGTAAAACACCCTCACCACTTGTTAGTAAGTAAAAGAAAACATCATTTAAACCCTTTCGATATCATCATGGTAACCAAAGACCCATTTAAGAAAGTTCAGCATGCAGTCTGGTCATAATAGGCTGTTCCTCAGGTCTGATCAATCACAGAATGTGTCTGCCTTGAGCCACAAGGAAAGTGATTTGTGGTAATGCCATCTTTGGTGAAACCACTACTCCATCTTCTTGTGAGAAATGGGAATGTGCATGACTAGCCATTATTTGGAATTTATTTAGATCGTAAGTTGCTTCATCGAGTGTTACTGCACATTTGAAAACACAGTGAAGTAAATGTCTGGAATAATTTATTCCTGAAGACTATGCAGTTGCAGGGTCAGGTATTTAAACAGTTAGTGAGCACTTCTAAATCAATCACAAAATGTGTTAGCCTGCGGTCTACTACGACAGAGTTTTTTGCGATGCCATCCTTTGTGAAAGCAACATTCTATTACTCAGTGACATTGTGAATCGGCATGTCTTTTCCTTGGAATTTTTGATATGAAGTTGTTTTGATTCTGCCTCTTCTTTACACCAATTCTACTTAATTCATTTTGTATTGCAGTTGCTGCATACTTGCACTTCAACATTATATAGATATAATAAGTGAAGCAGTCATCAGGGAAAGCAACACTCCTTCTCTCTGTGAGATTATGAATGGTCACGTCTTGTCATGACTTGGAATTTACCTTAATATCAAGTTGATACACCTATTTGTAACTATGAATTAAAACAATATATAATTGTGGAGTAGTTGAGTGTGCTGAAAAAATCTGCACCAGACCACCAGTTGTATGTAATACATCAGCTTCATACATGCATTTCAATCTAAAAGATTTCTGAATATCGGAAGAATTTCCCTTCTCAAAGGTTGACTGACATTTGTGCTTGGAAATTGAATGTTCTTGCGAGGGGAAGCCTGCTTTAATTCCAAAAGTTCTGAACAGGAAATTAGGGTCTCAAGAGAGCATTGGTTGAATAAGTGCTTTATCCGTTAAAAGAAGAAAGAACCAATCTCCAAGTTCAAATATCAAGGACAAGAATAGAATCATAGCCCTTGACTATAAGCACGACTGGCTAGGGAATATTGTAGGCAAGAACAATGAAATAGTGAAAGAGATCGAAATCGGAAATAAAACAAACCCTCCTGTTCCTGCTGATGTTGGAACCCCATGCTAAACCTTATGCTAAACCTACCAGTTGATTCTTATTCTTGAATTGATGCACAGGAGGCATAGTATTAGTAGTTGAACATTATGATAACACCAATTATTTCTGTCTTCTCTATCACTGCCATCGTATCACTGAATAAGTAGCATAATGGCAATAGCTATCGGGAAAGATGGCTGTGGGATAAAGAGATGACTGGGCTTCCCGCGTCAATACTTCCTTAACATCTTTGGAATGACTTCTGGCCACAGATTAAACACACCACCCTTAGTAATGTATAAATGGGTCATTCAGGGTACAATGCCGCGACAGTAACACACACTCACCCCTCTTTAGTAAGTAAAAACAGTCATTTAAACTCTTTTGATATCATCATGGTAACCAAAGACCCTCTTAAGAAAGTTCAGCGTGCAGTCTGATCATAAAAGGCTGTTCCTCAGGTCTGATCAATTGCAGAATGTGTCTGCCTTGGGCTACAAGGAAAGTGATTTGTGGTAATGCCATCTTTGGTGGAACCACTACTCCATCTTTTTGTGAGAAATGGGAATATACCTGACCTGTGATAAGTTAGAATTTATGTTGATTGTCAGTTGCCACATCAAAATGTTACTGCAAATTTCAAAACACAGTGAAGCAAATGTTTGGAATAATTTATTCCTGAATACTATGCATTTGCAGAGTCTGGTCTTTAAACAGTGAGCACTTCAGAGGTTAGATCAATCACAAAAATGTGTTTGCCTGAGGTCTACCCAAATTGAGTTTTGGTGATGCCATTCTCTGTGAATGCAACACTCAATCTCTCGTAAGATTTTGAACGGTCGTGTCTTTTCCTTGGAATTTTTGATAAAGTTGTCTTGATTCTGCCTCTTCTTTACATGAGTTCTAAAGAAACAAACTGTCCTGTTCCTGCTGATGTTGGAACCCCATGCTAAACCTTATGCTAAACCTACCAGTTGATTCTTATTCTTGAATTGATGCACAGGAGGTATAGTATTAGTAGTTGAACATTATGATAACACCAATTATTTCTGTCTTCTCTATCACTGCCATCGTATCACTGAATAAGTAGCATAATGGCAATAGCTATCGGGAAAGATGGCTGTGGGATAAAGAGATGACTGGGGCTTCCCGCGTCAATACTTCCTTAACATCTTTGGAATGACTTCTGGCCACAGATTAAACACACCACCCTTAGTAATGTATAAATGGGTCATTCAGGGTACAATGCCGCGACAGTAACACACACTCACCCCTCTTTAGTAAGTAAAAACAGTCATTTAAACTCTTTTGATATCATCATGGTAACCAAAGACCCTCTTAAGAAAGTTCAGCGTGCAGTCTGATCATAAAAGGCTGTTCCTCAGGTCTGATCAATTGCAGAATGTGTCTGCCTTGGGCTACAAGGAAAGTGATTTGTGGTAATGCCATCTTTGGTGGAACCACTACTCCATCTTTTTGTGAGAAATGGGAATATACCTGACTTGTGATAAGTTAGAATTTATGTTGATTGTCAGTTGCCACATCAAAATGTTACTGCAAATTTCAAAACACAGTGAAGCAAATGTTTGGAATAATTTATTCCTGAATACTATGCATTTGCAGAGTCTGGTCTTTAAACAGTGAGCACTTCAGAGGTTAGATCAATCACAAAAATGTGTTTGCCTGAGGTCTACCCAAATTGAGTTTTGGTGATGCCATTCTCTGTGAATGCAACACTCAATCTCTCGTAAGATTTTGAACGGTCGTGTCTTTTCCTTGGAATTTTTGATAAAGTTGTCTTGATTCTGCCTCTTCTTTACATGAGTTCTAAAGAAACAAACTGTCCTGTTCCAACTTTCCAGTTGATTCTTATGAATTCATGCAGAGGAGGCAAAGTATCAGTAGCTGTCATAATGACACCAAGTATTTCGATCTGTTCCGTCACTGCTAATGCATCACTATTTAAGCAGTAGCATATTGATATTGAGAAAGATAGCTGCAGAATGGGGAGATAGCAGGACTTCATCCATCAATACTTCCATAATATCTTTGGATTGACCTTTTGGCGAATAACTAGAAACACCACCAACAGCAATGCTTCAATTGTCATTGCTGGACCGGTGCTACCACAGTAACTGTTAACGCCGTCACTGCCCTTCCATTAGAAAAGTCATTTGAACCTTTTGTATCTCAATAGTAACCAAAGACCCTCCTAAGTAAGTTTAGCATGCCGTCTGGTCATAAAACACTGTTTCTTAGGTCTGATCAATCACAGACTGTGTATGCCCAGGGCTACAAAGATGGTGATCTGTGGTAATGCCACTTTATGTGAAATCATCGTTCTGTGAGAAATCGGAATGTGCATGACCTGCCATGATTTGGAATTTATCTAGATGGTAAGTTGCTACATCACACTGCTACTGTGAAATTAAAGCGAAGTGTAGTAAATGTTTTTTGAAAAAACCATGCACTTGCAGAATTTTGTGTTGTCTTTAGACATGGAACACTTCTGAGGTCCTATCAATCACAGGATGTGTTTGCCTGAGGCAACAATGATAGAAATTCTTGATGATGTCATCCTCTGTGAAAATAGTAAAAACACTCTCTCTGTGAGATTGTGATTGGCTATGTCTTGCCATAAGTCGAACTTCATTATTTTTGTAAGTTGATGAATCAATCTGTTACTTTGTCTTTCTAGACATGAAGACATCCTTTCCTCGACATATATGGGGCAGTTGACTCTAGAATTATGCACACCAAATTAAACTTGATTCATGTCATACTACAGCAGCTCCCTTCTTGCACTTCAATCTTAAAGATTCCCGACTGTCTTATGAATTTCATTCACATACATTGACTGACATAATTATTTGTCTCGGAAATTGAATGTTCTTGCAAAAGGAAGTTTCCTTTAATTCTAAGAGTTCTGAACAGGAAATTGAAGTCTTGAGAGAGTCTTGGGAGAGCATGGATTGAATAAGTGCTTTATCCATTACGAGAGAAAGAGCCAATCTCCAAGTTCAAATATAAAGACAAAAATAGAAAAATAGCTATGGACTTTGAACCCGTAACACTATTGAATATAGTAGACAATATCAATAGAATATCTGGTATATATTAATTTTGTAAATAAGCATCATTATCTGGCTCATTGTCTGTATATTTAGACACCGATTTGAGGGTTCTAACATGCATTTTTATCACTTTGGTCATGGCAGGAGGGAGGGATCTGAATAAGAAAAATCAGGGCCGGACTGGCGGCATTTCAGGCCCCGTGGCAAAATAAGGCTAGAGGCCCCGAAGTTCCTACTGTCGGCATTATTTCAAGAGAGAAAAGGAAAATACAACTGCATAATATAGTTTGGTAAAGAATTGTAAGGATGGGGCCCCATGTAAAAAACCCCCAGTCCTATGCAGATAAATTTGTTTCATCACAATATTATAAATCTAATGGTAAAGTTTCGGTTTTCAGTTTTTTTCTCGAATTCTTTCATTATTTTACATCTTGAATGGGCCCCCCTGAGTGGATGGGCCCGTGGTAGAGCTCTGCCAATCTGCCATATAGGCTAGTCCGCTCCTGACGAAAATGCATGTTACAACCCGACAATGAGGCGTCTATCTGACTTAGACATCTTGCGCTTCTTCTATTATAAGTTATAACTTCATATTTTTGCTCAATAAACTATAACCTGATAGTTTGTTTGCTCTTGTGAACAGTGATGATCCTTGGCATGGCGCTAACATGCAAAATTGTCAGTTAGATACTGCTTTTTAAAAATGGTATAAGTATCT
The DNA here is from genome assembly GCA_026936325.1 of Platynereis dumerilii. Lineage (NCBI taxonomy): Eukaryota > Metazoa > Annelida > Polychaeta > Phyllodocida > Nereididae > Platynereis > Platynereis dumerilii. The sequence continues at coordinate 1,511,231 of JAPTHN010000054.1, forward strand.
TGGTGATGTCTAAAGAGATTGGAGGGGTCTGCGGCCTGTCAGAAAAGTTAGTTTTGCGAATGGCTACCGCCAACTTCAGCATTATCAGTTGTATAGTGATGATGCCTCTCTTCTGCCACTGCTTGAGACTGCAGATGTATGCATTGGGAAAGATGACAGAAGGATAAAGAGACAATGGGGCTTTAATTCTGCTTTTTAAACACTTTTATAATATGTTCGGAATGACTTGTGGCTATAGATTGGACACACAGCAATGGGTACACTCTAAAAAAATTTGTATATAATTGGTATTGTGCAAAACCAGTGTGTACAATAAAAAACCAGTTTGGTATTTTTCAACTATATTTGGTATTCTTCAGAGCAAGTGGTATTTCTCTTGAAAATTGGTTTTGGTCATGGGGAATTATGGTATTTATAAAAACCAAACTTCTGGAAAAGCACCTTTATTATGATCCATTTTTAATATACTTGTGGAACAATGACTTGAGGTGTTTAAAATGTTAATGTTTTGGTTCAGGTTTTAAAAATTCATTCATGTTACTTTATTTAGAAGTTTTAAGAGAGAGGACTGACTATGCTGTATATCTGTTATGGCTACTGGAATATCCAAATAAGTATTTTACTAATCCCTCAGGGCTCACTCACCGGTTGACCTCATCTACAAACACAAAACTGTTTACGTCTCGCCTGACATGAAAAGCTGTTTGTTTATCAATCAAGACTTAAGAAGGTTTAAGGCAGAGTTTGTTAGTCTGAACATAGCAGTAGAAGAGTGTGCATGTTAGTGTGCAGAAGATTGAGAAGAACTTGGTAAGTTGTTTTTTTTTAAATTCCTTAATTAAACTACTAAGAAATTATGAATGCAATTGCGTTTATTTGGGTAAGGTGTACATGTACACAATGTCTGGTTCATATATATATATGACATTATAGTGATTATACATACATCAAACAGGTGGGTAGTGTTGAGCCACTAATTTTCTGATATACTATGAATATTGCATTCTGCCTGTAAAATGATTCATGATAATTTAAGGCATGAAATTTTGGTTTGGCATATGGAACACCCAGTTCCATAATTTTCACCAGTCGTCTGCTGTAGGGGAGACCGGGGTATTGTGTCACCAATTGCAGGGTTGAGCAGAAGAACCATCAAAATTGTGAACAAAAAAACTGCCAAATATTATAATGTGAAAAGTGTCTATCAGAAATCTAGTATTTTTGGTTGAATGTACTCTGAGGACCAGTATTATTGTTCTTCAATTGTGTAATTTGGCATTGATTGGAGTGGCAGATTTCAAGAGAGGTATTCTGGGTAAGTTGTGCATTGGTAAGCTGTGCCCATGGTATGATATGGGATTTTAATTCTCTTTAGAAACATTTTTGCTTCTTTCACACACAACCCTGTAAATGTGGTGAAGAAATTGTGGCTAAGAAGAATTTATTATTACAAACATGTTTCAAAAAGCATATATACTTTTAAAGTGTTTATTTATGTGGCCATCAATGTTCTGTGATAACTTTCATTTTACGTATCGGAGCATCAAAGCATCAGCCATAATTATGTCCTCCTACACATGACACATATTTTATCAAAATTGGTAAGATTTGAGGTCTCACCAGTCACTGAGCTATACAACATGCCCCATTAAATGTGGCACAACTTACCTGCTAATGGTCCAATTGTGCTGACACCTATACTACATTAATTATGATAATAATGTTATCATTATTTTCATATCTGATAATATTATTTACATTTTTCTGACAAAGGTACAGTCACCCTCAAATTTTTACCCCCATTGTGTTGAGTTGTATAGTGTTCTTGATGTGCTTTACTATTCTTGAGGTGAAATGTGTTACATATGCTTGTGAATTATACAAAATTACATACCGTAAAAAGGGGTAAAGTCGGCAATCCGGGGTAAAGTTTGCAAGTTATTTTTACCCAGTTAATGGCACAAATGCCAACTGTTCTCCCTGACACAGGCATCTGTGGCAAAGTTGCCATTCATGTCAGTGAGGATGCCATTAAGTGGGTCAAAATAGCTTGCCAACTTTACCCCGGGTTACCAACTTTACGCCGTTTTACGGCACTTTTGCTGATATTTTTAAAATCTTTGACATTATGAAAGATAGTTTTTTACTTTCTGTTTCAGACGAAGAATGGCATGTTCCTACTGAGGTAGTTAATACAAAAAACTACCTTTTGAAGAAGTTTGCATCATAAAGCAAGTTGGGAAAAATATACACTATGCTTCTCAAGGTACGTAAGTTGAATAACAGCTCTTCCTTATCTTTTCCAATTGACAAATACTAATTGGCATGTAAATAAACAAGTTCTGAGTTCTGAATTCTGAGTTCTGATATTCTCTTGTGATAAAATGAGCTTGTTTTGACCAACCTTCAGTCAAATGATGGCTTAACAGGGGATGTTGCACAAGCAAGGCATTGATTTAATTGAATAAAGTTATTTGATATATTTTTTGTTGTTTTATCCTCCTCATGGATGCATCTACCTGCTATTTCAGATCTCACCAGGAAATGGTTACCTTGCCCCGCCTAGAGTACCAAAGGAAAATGTATACTTCCTTTTTGCAATATTGAGGTGAGTGCAAACAGTATGAGATCATTTATTGGTAAAGCACACAGTGAGAAGACAAGAATTCAGAATTCATATTTTGCCAGTGTGTAGGGAAAATACAAAATAATTTTTGTAAATGTTAGTCAGTAATGAAATGTGGAGTTTTAACACCAAAAGTTCCATTAAAGGTTTTGCAGATAAAGTATTAGATTTGTATATAATGACAACCTTGACAGAGTAATTTTCTTTTTTTTGCACAAAAGTGGTATTTGGATACCAATGCTTATCCACTTTACACTTTCAGGATCCCAATGATGTACACTGCAAGGTTCGATTCAAGAACAGTCATTCACCTTTCATCCAACCGAATTGACCTACAAGCGTATAAATATTGATACGAGAAGGAAAACTTCAACCACCAATCATACCATCCCAATACTGTGCATTAATAATGACAAAAAACATCCTCTTGGCTACAGAGAGGGTTGGTCTTGTGATAGTGTGCTGAACTACCAATCGCTGAGTCTGGGGTTCGAATCCAGCTCTAGCTGGACTCATTGCTTTGTCCCCCTACTGTCATAGTTAGGCTACCAAGTGCACTAATACAGGACATCCATCCATCCATCCTCAAGATTGGCTTCTGAAGACTTTTGATACAAACTAATGATACTGAAATTTCGATTGGAATTGCACCCTGGCTTGCCGCTTTGGAAATGTAACCCAAGCCATTAACCATATAACATTTTCTGCATGTAATGTGTCTTAATTTCAACCAATTCATACTTTTGTCAACCTCTGCTTTCCTGTGTTTTGATTACCAATGACTGCTGTGATGTTTTCATTTTGTGTATTTGACTACCAATGACTGCTCTGATGTTTTTATTTCCAAGGCCAAACTGTGATAAATGAGTGTCAATAACATAGGCGTACGGTGCGCGCGATTTTTGGGGGGGGGGGGCGAGCGACATTTGCCCGAATTTCAAGATCTAGATTTAATACCATTTCAAATGAAATCATTAATTTTCATAGTGATTACTTAATCTTCTACTCGTATTTTTTAGCCTTTTTGCCCGAATCTTACTGTTTCCTCCCTGCCCCCCCCCCTCCGATACGCCTATGCTCAATATTGTTTTTTCAATTGTTTTTTCAATAAATTTTAATCTAGTAAGATCAATATTTACAATTGTTATGAATGTGTGTGAATGTGTATATGTAAAAATAAACATTGAAATCAGATCCATGGAATCATTATTTTATTTACTTTTTGACTGCATAATATTTTAAGAGAAACGTGAAAAAAAAAAGATTTATTGATACCGATGCTGAAATACTAGTAAACCTGCATTCGGATCATAATAGATCAAATTTGGTATTTTCCATACCACAACATTTTTAAAAACGTCTTATAAAATGCCCACCGATGTATAATTGGAGAATCAATTTTGATATTTTTAGTGATTTACTGGTTGCCGTAAGTGAAGGAAATGGTTTAATTTTCAATTAATGATAATTCCCAAAGATTTCAAATTTAAAGGAATAAAACATAGGCTGCGCAGCAGCAAACCTTCAGCGAATAACACATTTAGAAGATTACATTACATCATAAAATGGGCGTGTTTACCAAATTCCGTATATTATAGGTATGCAACAGTGGTCGAATAATGGCATTCTATTATCTGTTATATGCCTGCTGCCCTGCGATCTACCTGTGTGCTTGCCAGGGTTTGTAAAAGCAGGGAAAGGCCTTATTATACTAATTTACTTATATTATGGTACGGTTTTATGCATGTTCAAAGTTTTTCCAATCATTCAAAAAGTGTTAAATACAAGTCAAAAAGCACTGCTACATTTTATAGGTGATACGTGTAGGAAATGGCATTGCTGTATATGCAATAGTGGGCACGTTTTGGCTCCAATAAGAAAATAAGTATTTTTAATATTTTTTCTCAATATTACAAAAAGTATAGAATATGTATCAGTCAGACCAGAAAAGGCACAACTATACCACATTAGTCATATGTGTACCAAACTTTATCCATGTACATGCAATAGTGACCAAGTCTTGGGCCAGAAACAAAAAATTTATTTTTTCCCTTTTTTTAAAATATTTCAAATAGCATTTAATATTTTCCACCAGACCTTTCAAAGGGCACAACAAGACCTTATGGGCCATGTGTGTACCAAACCTTATCCATTTACATGCAATAGTGACCGAGTCTCAGCCCAAAGAACCAAAAAATACACATTTTTCTATTTTCCAAATTTTTGCAAAAAGGATAAAATATCCATCAATGAGACCATCAAAAGACACAACTAGACCATATAGGCCACATCTGTACCAAATTTCATAAGTGCACATGTGATAGTGACTGAGATTTGGCCTGGAAACGAACAAAGATAATTTTTATATTTTCTCAATTATTTCAAAAGGTATTGAATATCTATCAACTAGACCATCAAAAGGCACAACAAGACCATACAGGCTATATGTGTACCAAATTTAATCTATGTACACTCAATAGAGGCCGAGCGCTGGCCAGGAAACGATCTATCCGCCCGCCACCCGCCCGCCCGCCCGGCGGACGGACAGCATTTTTACCCAAGTGATTACAATACCTTCTTCGAACTTTGTTCGCTGAAGGTAAAAACCCATTGCGTTTTCTACTGTATGCATGTAAGTATAAATGGATTTCTATGATGGAACTACAGTATCTGCAATTTGAAACATTAATATTCACTACTGACTCCCTGCAAATTAAACAAAAAACCAATACTGATTTTTTCTTTCAAAAATGCAACTGGTTTTTGAAAATATCAATTTTTAATGGTTTTTTAACTAATCAAAAGGTGTTCAAAATACGGGACAAGCTTAAATACCAATATTGGTATCTTATTAGAACTTTAGTTTTTAGAGTGTAAATTGGTCATCACAGGTCAAAAGCTATCACAGTTAATAGCCTTTATTTAAGGCAAATAACTTTTATTGATTGATTGATTTATTTGACTCTCCCGAAGGTATTGTATATGCCGCTGGTGGGAAAGGTGGTTACAAGAAAATAATAAATGTATTTGATATTTGAATTATAATATATTATGATAATTAAAAAAAAAAAAAAATTTTGATGTAGCTATATAATTATTTATTCTATTCCTTTTTGATGTTTGGAGCCCTTTTGTTGATGTAGTCTTCAATAATTTCAGAAAGTTCAACTTCTAATTTTTCCAAATTTATCTCTTGCTTTTCTTCGATAGTTTGGTTTTCTTTCTTGGTATCTTCTTCCTTTTCATTTGGCATTTCGGCAATTTCATTAATTGATCCTAGATTTGTCACTGATTTATTGTGAGTTTGTTGTTCTGTTTCTTTCGTCGATATAATATCTTCAGACTTGTTGCCTTTTTTGTTCGATTTTAATGCTTCACGATTGGCATTGGTAGGAAATTGCTTGAATAGTGCGTCATTTCTACTCTTTATGACTCGTGGTGATTTGCTTCTTTTTCTACTATGAATGTTTTACCGTTTTCTGTCCATGTTGCTTGAATCATCTTTTGTTTTCTGAGCTGTCTTGTCATGTAAAAAATTGAGTTTTCTTCCTTGGACAAATCTTCAGAGATGTATATTTTCGTGTTTTTCAATACCCGCAATCTTTCATTGTAAATTACTTTGGCTTCCTCGCTTGAGTTAAATGTCACCAGATATTTTTCTGCATTCTTTTCCTGCTGTTCATTTCGTGTAGGCCTTATCGCTTTTATACCAACAATTGAAGGAGTTCGGAAAAATGTATTCTTCATTATGTCTTCTATTTCGTTTCTTGAATTATGTCCGGTTTTAGGGATAGTAATAATCAAATTCTTAGCTCTGATTCCTCCCTGATTTTGTGGCGTTGTCTTGTAGTCTAAATTCTGTGGCATACGACTGGCAATGTTTGCATAGGATGGCTGGCTTTCCCGTGACTGTGTTGTTTCAATTGTTTGAATTTGTCCTTTCAGTTTTGCTATTTCTTCTTTTTGTTTGTTGAATTGCTCTTCTTGATCCTCAATTTTTTTAAGAGCCAGGTCAAGCTTGAAATTGTGAGCTTCTTTTAACTCTTTCAAAAGCATGTTTATAATGCTGATTAGTTCAGGATTGCAGTTCGTTGATCCATGGTTGCCCCCGACAACACTTGTCTCTGCATTTGTGGCCTCATTTTGAGCTGTGCATTTCTGTAATTTAAGTGATTTCTCTTCTGTGCCTCGTTCTGGTTGCTGTCCTGCCTCACTTCCAATACTGTACATTTTATATCTTGTATGAGCAGATTCTTTGATCCATGTTTTTTCAATATTCAGGATTGTGAAAAATATTTCGAAGTGAAGTGTGTGCTCCTAGTCATTCATTTTACGTCTGTGACAAGTTTCAAATTTTTCTGAGTCATTTAACCATCTAAACTGTCCTGTATCAGTGTTGAGCTGTTGAAGCACGTCTTCACTTGTTGACAGCCTCGTTCTAAAAGCCATTCAGATTAATTTGCGTTGTTTAATACATATTAGGCATTGGGTTATTGTCTTTAAAATGATGATGAATTTTATTCGAACTTCAGGACAATAAAATGATTGTCAATGTCAATTTCATTATTAAGATTGAATTAGTTGGGTTTATCAGAAAGCGCAGCATCCCAAACAAGATATTTGGGTCATTGCGGAACTGGAGCTATCAGCTATATTGATGATTGGATTGCATAAATATGAAGTTTTTGATGCTTTTTTGTTGCCGATATGATATTTTATGCTAGTCACAGTCTGCATCTTTTAGGCTTTTGAAGGAAGCCATTCGGACATTTTTGCAAACTGTCTCACAACGAACATATCCTATGTTGTCCTACATGAAAGTAGATAAAATCATAACAGTATTTAACCCTAAGTAAAACTATCTATATTCTTGTAATATTATATGTGATGTTGGATGAGCACTCTGCAACCTATCACTAACTGAGTAGCAGAATATGGATGTAGTTATGGGGAGAGATGGCTGCAGGATAAAGAGATGACTGGGTCATCCTGTGTTGATACTTCCATAATATCTTTGCAATGACTTTTGGCCAAGACTAAACACACTGCCCCCAGGAATGTCTGATTGGACCGTTACAGAAATAAAGCTGCCATGTGTACCAAACTGAATAGTTTTTGCCAAGGTTTGCTATCTTCAGGGCAAAGCTAAGAACTATGAACGGCTCAGAAGAGTATTGAAACCTGGGGCTGACCATTTCCAACATGGCAATTCTGGTTGATTTTCTGGTGTGTAAGAAGTCATAGTTTACAAATTAAAATCCGTTGGATGCAGAGTTGGAATTACCTTTTAAAAATACATACCTCAATACCATTAATTGGGTGAAGTTAAAACGAACTTTCACTTATATCCAATTTCTTCTGCGCAGGGTGATAGGTTCAGTAAGGAAAATGTTTTTGAAATGTGATCACATCTTTTCTTCTGCATGTGAAATGCCTGACGCTCACCACTCTTTGATATTAGAGAGACTGTTATTGCACTTGTCAAAAAACAAAACAAAATTAGAAAATATCTGGACCTCATCTCCTTTGAAGAACAGAGGAAACTTATCATGACATTGAAATAACAGTGAAGATATTTACATTCAGTGTCACTTTTTCACTTATTTTAGCTCTTATGACACAGCAAGAACTGCCATGCCGTATTTAGACATGCCATACAATTATTATTGCAGCTTAAGTGTGTATAGCTTAAGTTGTTTTTCATTTGGAATGTCCTCTGGTGAAGTTGGAAAAGTCGCTTAGAGAATAACTGTACTTGTCATGATAAAACTTGTCATAGTATGACATGACATTCCTGTGTAGGAGCCAGATGTCATTGTAGACTAATGGTGAAGAGAGTAGTGGTACCATTACGAAAATATCCATCTTTAAGTAGCATCACAGAAATATTCCTATTTAAGCAGCTGCATATGGATGTAGCAATCTGATAAGATGGCAGCAGAATTAAGAGATGACTGGGGCTTCCTGCGTCAATACTTCCATAATATCTTTGGAATGACTTCTGGCGGCAGACTAAGCACACAGCCTTCTGGAATATCTGAATGGCTCAGAATGGGTCATTGCAGAGGCAAAGCTACCACAAATAGGAGCCAAAATGTACATGTGCACTTATGGCGTAGCCAGATAATGCTTAGATTTTCCTGATAATTCAGTTTGAAGAATATGTCTTACTCTTATTTGCAATTAAAACATAATCATGCTACCTCCCTATAAACTGACTATTCAGCCATACATCTATGTCAAAATCAAATAGCCTTAATTACAAGGTCTCTTTTTAATGAGGTTGAATTATAGTGAGGTTCAACTGCACTTAACTTTGACTCATCCATCTTCTTCTGATCTGAGTGATGTGCGAATCACTGAGGAGAATGTAATTATGTCTCCAAAAATGAGGTATCTCTGAGGAAGCAAAGAGATATGTGACTATATTTAGTAGAGTAGTATTTGTGGGATTATTGTTATTGTGCTGTAGACAGTGTTGTACTGAGCATGAGCCATTGTTGTTTTGGCTTTGTTATCCTCTCATTGTGTTTGAAGCAAACCCACAATAAATTTTGTGTTTTGTTATGCGATTTTATGGTATCGACTTCCCACATAAAGTGCTGTAGAAAAGTCATTAGCAGTCAGCACTTGACTGATGATAAAACGTCAGTGTAAGAGACAAATTGCATGTGGCCCTCCACTGAAGCTGACGACAAGACAAGAGCAGATGGAAATCTGAGATGGATCATCTCCTAAAACAGTTTAATAGCCACCAAGACGGTCAGAGCTTTCGAGAATCAGGATGTTT